>CM056998.1:41060501-41723001 GCA_029891345.1 Dryococelus australis
TATCGCCGAATAAAAAGTATTAGGTAACCATTTGTGATAATTCAGGTTATTACTTACGTTTTCTTTTTTTTTTTATTATTATCTCAGTGTGTAAAAATTAGCAGATTTATAAAATGTTTTCTTTTTTAATAATTCCAGTTTCACTTGACCGACGCATGAATAAAGTGATTACGAACATGTGGATGCTAATTTTACATAAGGTGGAAGAATACACAATGTGCATACAAGTAGATCTTAAGCAGGGCTTTTAAAAGTGCTCATTTTGCCGTGAACAGACTATAGTTACGATGTTTGAAGGCTATTGGGAGCGGAATATTGGTACTTCTCAGGACCTGAAATATATGTGTTTATATTACTTTTATGCAAATTTCCCAACACAGTTTTCCCTGGAAAACTCAACCATGCAACCCTTAATATTAACATGTTTTTTATTACATCTTTTGAGGAAATAAGTTCTAAAAATAGCATAATATTCAACTTGAAGTGATTATTAATGACAATTAAAATACATAACTTTGCATACGGAATTGGCACAGTGTATTTATTGCCCGAGAAGGTGCAGGAATAAATATTTCATACAAACACTAGGAGATAAGGGCAGGCTTGAATTACAAGAGGATCGCAATTTTCATGACGGATATTACGAGAAAATAATATTTGTTGTTCGAAAATTAAGTAAGTGCGCCACACCGCATCAGCTTGTTCAGCAGGACGAGAGCTGCCGTATAATAGAACTTAACTTTCAGATGTCGTGAACTCAACGGGGGAGACCGGTTCACATAAAAAGGTAAAAATAAAAAAACATCCGCGTCTCGCGAACGGCTATCACCGACTGTGGGTCCCAGCTCCGCGTTCGCCAGACATCTGCATCCCTAAATAAATTGTTTAACCCAGCAGGTTTAAAGGGGGGACTGGAGTAAAAAGCAACCTGACATAAGGATGCTTCAAATAAACCCTTGATATGGATAAATCTTAGTTGAAAATAATAATCAACGTGCCTAGGAACGCGGTACAGTTATTTCTGCATTACTCTTTAGCATATAAGTAATCGGAACAAAGTAAAAAGAGACTGGAGTACGATTTCAATTTTACACACTAGCTGGTGGACTCGCATCCTTATCGCCGTATAAGATGGATTCCTCTGACCAATTCATTCTCCGACAATCCTATCCTTCGTTCAGCGACAATATTACATAATATGTTAACGGGGAAGATATTGTAGATATAACTTATTTGGAGTGAATATCTATGTTGTTTGAAATAATTCATTTAAACTATATAACGAAGTTCAGATGTTTGCAATGTATTTGTTTGATATCAATGGGATCCGTTTAAAGCCTTTATGTAAGGTGCAAGAAGCCTCGGTTTAGACTTAAAAAGCTAACCGTTATAATCTCCCATGCCTGTAAACCATACACACACTAACAATAATAATAATGTTAACTGAATGTTAGTTTTTCAACTGCAAGTTTATAAAGCTGATAAGTAAATGACTACTTACACGTGAAACCTTTGTAGGCAGGATATGCTTTCGTGAAATAGAGTTCAACCAGGTGTTTACTGTCTTGTCATTATCAGGAAACTTAATGACGCTCACTGTACGTAATCAGTGCAAACTTGCAGGACATAGAAGATCCCGCCACTTAAACACTACGGTGTATTATTACGCAACGACACAGTTTTAGAGGCTATTAACGATAAAGACAGCACTTTTTAAAGCCCCTGTCACACTGTCAAACCAATAAGTTTGGTCAAATAAAGTTGGACAGTTGTGACGTCATCGAAACGTCACTACCGCAGCCATATTTGTCTGATAATGCTGGATGGCTTCAGTTTCAATCAAACATTTTAAGATTGGACGGGTTCTAAAATTTCTTTAATGTTGGACGGTTTCAGCCAATCAGAATCGTGCACGACAAAAGTAGGTGTCAAGAAACTTTAAAATAACGAACAGTTAATTGCTGGAAACAAAGTAGGTTATGAAGTGTAGTTAATTTATGTACACGCTGTCTGAGAATGTATGATATTTTAAGTGAATATTGTACATAATGTTAAGAACTCGGGGGCATTAAATGTCAATGTGCATGAAACATCTCTGATAAATAAAATTTTAATTTAGAAAAGAAACGAAAATAAATTACTACATTCATTTTACATTTCTTCCTGCAATGAGCTGCATGAAAAAACAAAAGGAATATCTCACTACGAAAATAATTTTTAATTAATAATTCAAATTATTTTCTGCCATTAAAAAATGTGTCAGTATGACACATTTTCAGAATTTGATAGGCGTATTTTGTCTTCAAACTTTATTGTCAAATATAGTTGCAGGCGAAAATTTGACAATGTGACACCCAACTTCCATCTTTCTGCCACTTTTTAATATAAGCACTGACATGTGACTAATATACAGAGTGCATAAAATTTCGCCACTCTCGAAATTATACGTCTGAGACTGCAATAAAATATACTTATTAGTTGTTAATGCCTGTTGGGAGGGCCTTATAAAGTGCTCACTTTACCATAAATAGCGTGTAATCAAAATATAACCCGCCACATGCGTGAACTAACAAAGCTGCCAGCCGTATCGGCCACTTATGTATGCCTTGAAGCCGTGACGTAATTAGCTTTGCTAGAAGATGTAAGGCCTTGAATTCTCAGTGGCAAAGGTTTCACATAGCTAAGTATTTAATTAAGCACTTTATTAATGTCACAAAAGATCAGTTTTACAAAATTAGTACTGGACGAAAAATTTCCAGTATAAAACATATACCATTGTGAACTTATGGCTAACACACAAATTTGACAGAACTTATTTGTTCAACTAGTAATATTCCAAAACTCTCAAAGGAAAATGTTTCGATGGTCACAATTTTAAATTGTAAGATGTAAAATACTAAAATGTGTACAAGCTATATAACATTTACGATGTTCACGAAAGAAAAATCTGGAAATGATTTTTCATCTGTTCACTAAATAAATTTTTACCATACCTAACCGATATGTGATTGCGGAGCCAAATTATAAATTTTAGTATCGTAACAATTATACTAAATATGCATTTTCATTCGATATGGTTACCTGAATAGCGATGGTATTCTTGCGATGGTGTCTTTTGATATCAATTACGTGTTAGCTTCTTATATAAGTACTCATTCACAGCTTTCGGAATGTTACTTTGCAATTAATTACGATAATTTACAATGTCTGCGTAATATTATCTCCAATTCTTTTGCAGTTTCATTGATTGCCGAATATGTTATGTCCAAAAAGAAGGCATCTCATTTCTTGTCAGAAATTGGAAATAAAATACATTTCTCACGCCACATAGAGAAGTTGACAAAAAAAAAACTCAATGAAGCGGAAACTTATTTAATTAAATTTACGATTCCAGCAAAATAAAAAGATAAACGGTAGATACATTTCCTGCGCATCATTGTATATTTCTTATTGCTTTCTCACAGGTGTGCAATTCGAAAGTGCGTTTTTTTAAGCTTTGCCTCTACATGCATCCTTCGAAATGCGGATGAATCCTCTCAAGAAAAAAAAAAGACGGTGCACTTTAAGTAAGACTTGATTGATGTGTGCTGAATCTAAACGATCCAAATTCTTAATGCTGTTTATTGTTTAGTGACACGGAAACATGTTTTAACCTCTCTGGGAAAGCTATAGAAAATATTATTAATTCATTTGTCATTTACATGTTTAAATGTTGTTACTTAGAATGAAGTCCACGTTTGTGTAACTTATGATCTTTTGTCCTTACAGCAGTGCTGGGACATGATTCTTTTCACGCAGCGAATGCAGTTGATATAGGAATCATCTCACAATATATGAATTATTTAACTATGCGACTGTATTTCAGCAGTGTTGTCAACTTTGTCCTGTTTCACTGTAGTCGCATATAATATATGAAATCCATAGTTTTCTCTTGGTGACAGTAAATACATCAAAATGGGTCAAGACCGTGGACGCTTTCATATGTTCCTGGAAAGTATACATTCTATCCATACATTTGTCTAAAAATGGCAGTATTTATAATACAATTTAAAATATTAAAGAAACTCCTCAAATTCAAGATCTTAAAATTACACTCAAAATTTCAACCAGTCCATGGTATTTTCTTCTATAATAGTAAAAAAAAAAAAAATTGACATAAAGATGCGTACACCTAGAAAGAACCCTTAAATCCATATGGAATTTTTTAGTTTCTGGTAGAGACGAAAGAAGTAATTACAATACCATTGCATTCGGACAAGATTCCATCCACATGAATATAACAGAGTCGCCTTCAGTACCTCGTTGGACTGCCTCGTACATTCATAGATCCGATGTCGTACGCTTTCCTGTAATACAATTTTTTTTTAACATTTCTTCAAATTACGTTCCAAAGAAAAAAAAATAATCACTCAAATGTGGTCCTAGAAATATTCAATGGGTGAAAAATCAGGCGACGAGGCAGGACACGGGATATGACGTAACCTCCCTAGTGTACGTCAGCGGTAAGGTGTCCGGGAGAACGTTGTCTGGCTTGTATGCACTCAGCCGGGAAAGATAGCACCTGGACCACAGTATGCCTTCAATATACTGTTGTGCGTGCGTTCAATGATCCTCGTGGCTGCACCAGTGCCGAACGACGATGATCTGCGACGATTTCCCAAGACCGTCAGGACATTGCAGGAGACGAGTGTCGCTGTAAAAACGGCCATCCGTTCGAAAATACAAACATTACACTTCGCTAAAGACAATAAGTTACTACTACCCTGTAGAATTCCCCCCATTGCTCTATACTAACATCGTTGCAAACAAAAGTAGTGTTGTTGTGTTGACGGAAAAGTAAGCAATTGTCGTCGGGATCACAGACTGCCCTGTGTTAGGCATCTGGAAATACTTCTGACAAGGATACGGTGGCCTAGCGAAGCTGAACACGTCACACTGAGAAGAAGCTTTTGTTGAATCAAACGAGATTTATTTGGTGCGACCGAATTATTTGCTTATATAGGGGCAATGAAATATTTTGTTGCTGAAACCAAGTTATTTTGTGGTTCTCGTTTGTTTGCCCCGAACTGTAAGATTTGGTTGGTGCAACTAAAGATTTGTTTGGCTCAACGTATATTGAACAGTTTGGGCTGATATAAAAGAAGTTCACAGGTTCGACCGAGTTTCGAACCCCAGATCACCTGCTCCAGATCACCTGCGCCCGAGCGTGGTAATCTTAATGTGACAACTGACGAAATCGGAAAGCTTCATTTTAAATAGATATAGTGCAAATATTGGGTAACGTGTGCAAATAAATATATCAAGTTCTACAGCTTTACTTGCCAGTTTCTTATTGCACGGTTTTATTAATGTGTTTATACGATTGCCAAGCATCAATATATGTACTAACAAATACGGTTACTATCCTAATTATCACAAAATATACAAACAAACTCTCGAGCTGTATTTTCGAACGAAGGCAGTCAAATGAGTGTCCAAACAAATATATACAGTTGATTCAACAAAATATTTAGTTGACGGTCTAATTTTTTTTTTTTTTTTTTTTTTTTGCCCAACACAGAGGTTTTGTTTATTCAAACGTATATTTTATTAGACGAACAAAAGTAATTTTGTTGCTTTTCAAATTTTGTTTGCTCAACAATATATTTTGAGGGCAACTAGATACATATTTGGCCCAATACAAACGAATATTTTGTTCGGTTTTCTCTCAGTACACTGGATGGTATACAAGGAAGCCACTTACTGCTCATGACTGTCTGCCATCGAGAATAGATCCTCTTTCATGGGTATCTACACGTTTTCATTCATCCAACGCAATCTTACTATGAAGTTGGAACGACCTGAATGACAGGCTTCACGAGACTTATCGCAGCCAGATCATATTATGTCCGGCCTCTCTTAGATAGGAATATGCTCACACATTGCAAGTATCGTGCATGTCATGTAGCATGCTGTGCTCTGAGAACTGTTGTTAAACGCCACACAACCAGCGACGCCAATGCCATCGTTCGACACACGTGCATGCGCCATAGAACGAAACTTTGATCGTATGCGAGAATCTCATTGCTGTACTTATTTACCATCTTCCACATTTACCTATCGATTTTTACAGGTTGCGTTAATTTTTATGGCAATGAATATATATTTACCTACAACACCTACCGTTCAAAAACTGATGTTAATGAGTAGAAACTGCAATACGTTACAAGCAAATAGGAAAAAAGAGGAAAATAAAATTACTCAATACGAAATAAATCTTTTAGTACAAATAACCCCCCCCCCCCCCCCAACTAAGAAAAGTTTCTCACCGTCCACATGATCTTTATTTGCTTTAGTTCCTTTTATTTTGAAGGCTTCACCCATGTACTTTGCTATAAATCAACACACAGTCAGTCGACAATATATTCTGGGCACTGTGTGTCTTCGCAATATGAAGATTCGATTGTTCACTTCAGGATGTGCTCAAAGTCACCAAAAGTAATTAAACTGTAGAAACTGTAATTAGTGGCAATTTTGGATAATGGTTTCAATATAAATTATATCGCAAAACGAAATTTGACATTGCTTATAGAGGCAGAAAGGTATTTTATCTAGAATATTGTAACATTTTTTAATACAGAAATCTATACAAACAGGAAGGAAAAACAGTTTTAATGCAACCTCCGCTAACTTGCGCGAACTAACACTTGCAATAGTATTGTATTGTAAAAGGGCTTTTTAACGTTCCGCGGTTTTATGCTCGAAAGCTTGGCAGGGGACGGCTTGCAGACTAACTTATAACCTAACTTAAACTAACTACAATGCCTTACCCGGGATTCGAACCCAGAGCCTCCCGCACTTCAGATCGCTGGCGCACCAACCGACTGCGCTACGGGAGGTCGGCATTTCCAATAGTAGACTCCGTGTAGAATCACACTGCGTGGCAAATCAAATGTCATTATTCCTGTCCCATTTCGGGTTAAGTATTTGTTAGTTTTAAAATATCGCTTTTCATCCACTTAGTCGATTATTAAATACATTACGAAAATATAATATGATGCTATAGGCTGTTCACGGTAAAAAGAACACTTTTTAAGGCCCTTTCAACAGGCATTAACCACTATTAAAAAGATTTTATTGCAGCTCTAGACGTTAACTTTTATTAGTGGTGAAATGTATACACTGTGTTCATTAGTCACATAGAAATGTTTATATTAAAAAGTGACAGTAAAATAGAATTCTAATGAAAAGAAAAATCCGGGCCTTAAAAAGTGCTCAATTTACCATGAATCACCTATACTAATGCAGATCTATGAAGGAAAAGCAAATCAGTCGGCTATAACGAGGTATGTTTAAATTTTACAGCATCCTGTGTCGATTGGAAACATTTCAATCGTTCCTAAAATTTACCAAAATCTTTGTTTATCAGTAACATTTTTTAAGACCGTTTTAAAATAAACTTTATGTCGTCATTAAATCAAGATTTTTTAATTTTGGTTTTTGTCTTTTAATTAATAAATACTAAATAATTTTTTAAAATATTTTTTTACATGTTGTTTTCACTAAAATATACATCACTCGATATAAGATTTTTTTATTTTTAAGAACATAAATATATTTCTCCTGAAATGGAATCTATGTTATCCAAAGATACTGCTATTTATATTATTTTTATGATGTTTTATAGAAATTCACTATATCGGAACTCTAAGTTACTGTATTTAAATTATTTTATTTAATATCATACCTGAAATACTATAAAATAAAATGTCTGAGAATTAATTTTGTATTTCATTTTGTTCGTCTCAAGTTCGTATATACCCTCAAAATATGAAGGACATCTAAGCAAATAATTTACTTGAAAGTCATGTGTCATTGAACATAGAAAAAAAGCGTGCAAATTTAATTTTATTAAGAATGTGTTACAAAGAAAAATAATAGTTTTATAAGGAACTTTCGGACCCGGCATTAAATAAGTACAAAAACTGACTTAAATCAGTTTTTAAAAGGCAAGTTAACACTTCCGTAACATTTTTAGAAGATGTTATTTCTTTTTATTTTCTTATTTATTTGAAAGCATTTTTGGAATTATTATAATATATACTAACTCAGGTCACAATCACTTTAGTGTTCACAAAAGCCGTTTGAGAAGTATACAATTATCACCTAATTTCACAATTATAGTTTGACAAAACTGAAAGAAATACAATGTTATATGGTCGCGGACACTCGAGTGACATGCTTAAAAAAAACGCACGTTACTGTATGTTTATATTTATGATTATGCACGAAAGTAAAAATATGACTGCGCAATCGGTTTACACTTGACTACGAACTGCACGCGTATCGACTCAATTCGTGTCTTCAAGACTCTTTATCATTCGTTCGATCTCCACATTAGAAGAGAGTAATGACATAGCAATCACAACCACTTAAGAATCTTTATAATATATTACATTTTGATCAATAGTACCAAATGAGCGCATGCATTTTACAGTACGTCATGGACGAAATTATATTCTGCTTTGTTTTACAACAAATGTAGAATACAATATCACAGTAACTTCGCCGATAACATAACATATTTATTAATTTGTATTTTATATAAGACCAGTTTCGTTCTCATTATTTTAAAACTTCATTTAAAAAAAGGTTAACGCGTTATATACTTAATCGTTTTCCTGATGAGTCCCCAAGTATTAATTTGTCAACTAAACTATCTTTCCGCAAGAGAGGAGTGTTAAATTATTTGGAAAATCAAATTTCGAGTAATTTCTACTTCTCATCTCGGCACGGGACGGACCGAATTCTCCCGATCACAGCAGCCATATAGTGTTCCAGCCATGTAGGAGAAGGCTTGTCAGAACTAATGTTAAGAACTTTAGCCGAAAATGGACTAAGATTGGAAGACTGTCGTGGCCAGAGATACGAAATATTGTGCCAATGTGAGAGGAAAAAACAAAGGTGTCCAAGCAAG
The DNA here is from genome assembly GCA_029891345.1 of Dryococelus australis. Lineage (NCBI taxonomy): Eukaryota > Metazoa > Arthropoda > Insecta > Phasmatodea > Phasmatidae > Dryococelus > Dryococelus australis. The sequence continues at coordinate 41,069,458 of CM056998.1, forward strand.
AATACTTCAAATAAATTAAAGATAAACATTTTTGCTTTGTGGCCGTCATTCTTTGAATTTAGCGGTTTCAGATGCAGCTTCATCATCAACTATCTCTATCGCACTGTTAGGTGTTCTGCAGAACATATGTGTGTTGTTCTCAGCTACTGTTCAACGTTGGGTAATTTTAAAGAACCATGTGACCAGTCATACTGTGAAACCACTAATTGCTACCCTCTGGGAAAGTAGAATTGATTATGTCAAGGCTATTAGATACCAGGTGGAGATTGTGTATGATTCTTTATTTGCAGTGTTCGAATCTAGTTCGGCAGATGCTTGTTTGATGTACGAATCCCATTCTTTAGCGGACAAGTTAATGAGATTTCAATATTTGACTTCTCTTGATATATGGTATGATATTTCGTATGAAGTAAACATTGTGAGCAAATCAATGCAAAGCCTAGTGATGGATATTTGTACTGCCAGCCCTTTAATCAGGAGTTGTATGGAGTATGTATCTTCCTACAGAAATTATGGCTGCTAAAATGCAATTATAACGGCATAAGACCTGGCAAGTACACGAAGAGAGCAGGGGCAGTTTGAATATGAAGGCCTTGACGAGTCAGCAAGTGTTAGTCCAGAAGAACACTTTAAACAGAATTTTTTCTATGCCACAGTCGATGCTGCACTAACATAACTGAAACAACTGTTTGAGCAACTCGAAGAACACAAAAGTATTTTGGAAATTGTTGTATGACTTGTGCCAACCCCCAAAACAGTTAGATAATACTGAAGAAGCTGCTAAGGCTTTATTGGACAAGTGGGTAGTATTGAAAATATCTCCGATGGAAGTCATTCGGATATTAATGGCTTAGGCTTAGAGCTTTGAGAGAAATTAAAACACTCTCTGTGTTTTATACCATTATCTGTGAATAGTTCTCCTAAGAAAGTTTTACACTGTATAGAAGACATATATGAGCACTACATTTCCAAACATCTGGGTGTCACTTTGAGTACTGCTGACTTTTACCTGGGACAATAGCTAGCTGTGAATGTATTCTCGAAGTTGAAATTGATCAAGACATCTTCGATCAGCTATGAGTGACGATCGACTCTCATCGTTGGCGATATTGTCCATAGAGAATGACATAGCTCGCAAGAGTGTCCTTTCTTCATCTACAACCAAATTTGCAGTGTACATAAATGTGCAATTTTATTTGCGTAGTAACATTATATATGTAATGGTAGATCTGTGTTAATCTCTTCCTCGTCGATGTTACAGTGATCGGAAGAAAGTTATAGGTCTCATTTTCCCAGGACAAAAAAAAACATTTATTGACTGTTTCTTATATAAGTTTATTTTCCCATTGCGTACTAGTTGTGTGTGTAAGAATTATTATAGAGCCGTAGTTCTGTACAAAAAAGTTTGGTGACAGCGACAAGATATACGGTGAATTAGGCAAGGATATGACAGTAAATTTAACACATTATGGTGATTACATAAATATGAAATTAGTTTTGTATATCAACATTACATAGTAAATTTTGTTTGTAAATTTCTTAAACAATACTGCATTTATATTACAATTATTTTTATTTTAATGAGAAAAATGCGGGGGCGAATTAATTGCCTATTGCCCCGGGCGCCGAATGAGCTAAGGCCGGCCTTGATGACAGGGCTAGTAGTGGCAAAATGGCGCAAGTTTTACATTACTTACTATATAACTTTTGCCACTTATAATATGGCGGCTGACGTAAACAATCGGTCTGCGCATGCGCAGTTGGAAGAAGTGAGACAAGGAATCGGCTTCACTTGATAAACGTGGAGAAGATAGGATGTTGCCACTCCATCATGGGTTTCACCGCTTGCAGCGGTAGTCGTTCTATCCCTTAAGGATTGCCTGCTACATGTCACTGGTTTGACCACAGATGCACCTGAAGCGCGGGGCCGCAAAGTAAGCAAGGTAAAGAGACGAAGCTCAATGCTATTTTGGTGGGCCGTTATTTTCCTCTATTAGTTAGAATTCGCTGCCAACCGTACAACTCTTAAACATAATTATTTCAATTTTCAGACAGACTTTTTAGTTACTCCTAATAACAATTTAGTAAGAATTTATAGTTAAATGCTGTATTTACAAGCGGTAAAATAGAACTGAATGTGTGTTTAACAATAGATGGTAGAGAATACATAGGTAGGCTACTCTGTTAACAGCACAACCGTTTATTAAAATGCTAATGGTACATATTTATTTCTTTTAAAAAGGCATTGTCGCTGATATCAATAACTCTTGTACCATTTATTCTTAGGCAATCAGCATTTGCTAATTCAATAAAGCTCAATTATTCCAATTCCTGCAATTGGTTGCAAACATCAACTCCACCTTCACCAGCAACGAACATAACAACGGAAACAAACCAAGTGAACAACTGAACGCTCAGGCGCTGACAGTGCATGCCTACATAAAGATTATATATTTTATGAATGATGATGAGAATAATTAAACTTAATTTACTTGTGAGTTAACTATGTTTGAAAATAAAATTATATTGTTTATAAAACATACAGATTTCTTTATTAAAGAGCATTATTTTAATTTTCCAGACAGTTGGCGAAGTCATTCTACCTAATATTTTTGTGGCTCACTAAATCCCTATAGAGCTTCGACGCCCTGCGCGGGGCTACATTAACTGCTACCACGATCAATTACCGGGCTCCCGCCGTGCGAAGTTATCGTCACCGACCAATCATGAAATAGCTATGCTCTCTTGTTCAGCGTACGGAGACAGTGGCGCAGTTAACTGTAACTAAAAAGATGCCATAGGCCGATAGCCCGGCACAAACAATTCAGTAAATATGCCGTGAGACGATTACACTAACTCTTTGGATGAAAATAACGAAACATATAAGTAATAACAAAGCTAGAAAATACCGTACGTTGATATTGTCTTATATTGTTTCGACAATTCATTGAAATTGGTACACCTGCTCTCTAGACAAAAAGAAATATTTTTGTCTAATGTTGTGTTTCGATTGGCCCTTTCTAATAACTAAATAGTCATGTGACAAATTTTTTTTCTACAAACCTGACGACTTGTTTTCATAATTTGTGGTCTGCATTGTGTCAACTGTGATGCTTACAAATAAACAAATGATAAATTACCGGGATGCTAATGCACCAATGCCCGGCGTCGTTTAGAGCGGTGCAAACAATGCTGGAATGTAAAAAAAAATGTTTAAGTAACTTTATCTGCAAAGAGAAAAAGTCTTTTGCCTTCGTAAACATTGAAGTTTGTTGATACACTAAATGCGTGATCGTATACAGTATGGCTAGTTCCCGTGTTTTATAACTAAAAAATAATAATAAAATAAATATTTAAAATACAAAAAATTTAATTTCAACACAAAACACTGTCGTTGGACTGTCGAGCAGTGAAAGGTTGTCTTACGGAGAAATTAATCACAGTACTTAACCTGGAACTAGGTTTGACATGCGTGAAATTAGAGGATGCCTGACGAATTGCATATTTACTTTTCTGACGGCAATGAAACTTTGTGGTGGTATTACTATCAGACTGGGCTCGAACCATTGGATTTAATCAGTGGATGCATCTGAAAAGACGTATTTGACAGTAACATATTTCCTACACTGTCTAAACAGTCTGGAATACAGCACTTTACTGTGGAAAAAAAAAAATAGTTCTCGTGTTATAAAGCACGGTTAATCATCTTGAGATCTCTAAGTAGTCAGCTGCTAAGTGTCAGAACTTATGGCGAGCCTAATCCGAAGTCTTAATGGTGTAAAAACTGCAAAAGGAATCCCACATATATTATTTAGCTACACGGCTGACGCCTTTAGAACCAACGGCGTACGGTGCTAGTTGACATTTGGTCACACAGTTCACTCTGGTTTTAGCCTAAAAATAGAGTTACTGTTATTTACACGTCTCTGGTGGTCTGTACGTCTTGCTCCGACTACAAGTAAAAAACGATGTGATTTCCAGTGCATTAATTAATGCTTATTAATTATTGGCATGCCCAAGACCATTTTTACATAATTGGCTGCAAAAAAAAATTTTAAAAGCAATTTTCGTGCAATAAGGGCGTGGTAAAGCATGTAAATGGGTTGATCAGACTTATTTAGAGCGTTTGGTACATTAAATGTTGAAGCGATAAGAACAACACAATTAAGCATATACGATACCTCTTCACCTCTATAAGCAGTCCCAATCATTTATTGTGAAGGGATAATGTCAAATATGTGCTTTCAAGTACATACATTGCAGAGAGATAAGGGTCGTGATGGCTGTGCTCCTATTGTACCGGTCTTCCACTGCCGAGTTTCGATTCCCTTGAAAGTACACCAGGATTTCCGCATGTGGGGAACATGGCAAATGTTGCTGTTGGCCGGTGTGTTTTCTCGGAGTGCTCCCGCTCCCCTCGCCTTCACGTTCCTCCGCCGCTCCTAGAGGGATGACGGTCTCCTACGACACTCAACTTGACAGTCTGTCTCTCGGTGAGTGCTGCCCTCATCATATTCGTGCTCACTGGCTTAAACCTATAAGTAGACATTTTCATACAGTGATATGAGTGACTCACCAGAGCTTTAACGTTCTGGTCAGCTGGCTCTTCTGTTGTGGCGTTCGTTTTTTTCTCATCGATACCTTCCCTGTAAGTACGTTTATATTGGTTAGGATATTACCAGTACCGACTGAAGACATACGTTATACCTTTACAAGGTGAGGGCTGTTCACAATAAAGTGAGCTCTTTTGAAATCAACCTTAGGAAAAAATCACTGCCCCTACCTACATTAATTAGAGCACTGAGTGACATGTGTCCAGTAAAGTTGGCAACGAGGGAGGGGAAGTAGTCCCATTTTTTAACGTCCAATAAAAAGTGTTCGGTAACCATTTCTGATAATTTAAATTATTTCTTTCTCTTAATGTTTTTTTTTTTTAAATCCATCGAAGTATAAAAATGAGCAGCTTTGTAAAATATTTACTTTTATAATAATTTTACAGTTTCGCTTGACCAACGCATGAATAAAACGATGAGGCCCATGACAATGTTATTCCTACATAAGGCGGAAGAATACACAACGTATATGGAAGTAGATCTTAAGCAGGGCTTTTAATAGTGCTCATTTTACCGTGAATAGCCTATACAATCATTAAACCACGCACTAATACAACTTGACAGTGCTCGATTCAGGAGCAATGAGTAAATGCTGACCAAGAAAAAAATGGCCATTGAATTTTAGATCCTGCATGTCGGTGTTCTGCACAATTGTACTAACTATTCCGAATTAGCTGTGAAATTAATTTACTTAATGTTTAAGTTCGATTGTAGTGTTACGTGGCAGTGTGTCTAAGACTGTTGAAAATAAATAAAATGTGAGATAATCTCTCAATTTGTCCGCGATGAAGAAAATGTTAATTTTAATATGTTATAATACTCTGTCGAATCACGGTATTATGACCACATACTATAAATGCCATCTGCAGCGCGTAATCCGTGACGTGGGCTGGTGAAGCGGGTATATGATGCGACCTACAGGCTGACTGTACACATTACGTTATGGTTTAGGGAAGCGATTTAACCGAGTTGCAAAAAGGTATGATCATCAGCTTTCGGGCCAAGGGGGGGCAGCATTTTGGAAACAGCGACGTATGTACCTCTGTGGTAAAGGTGTGTCGTGATTGGACGAATGTCACCATTTAGAATAACCGTTGTGGAAACTTCGGAGCTCAATGCGGCATTGATGTCCCGAAGTGAACGTCGAATACAACGGTGAGTGGAGGCCAAATGAGCCAGGGGGCACCCAGACATGCGTCTACCGCATCTATTAAGCGAACCCTTCTGCGAATAGCACTCGGTAGTAGACGGATGGTGACTGCGCCCATGCTAACACAGGTGCATCGACAAAAACAACTGGAATTTGCTCTACAGTATGGCCACTGCATCGCTGCTGATTGGCGACGGGTAGCCTACTCCAACATTTCACCTGCATACAACGGATGGACGTCAGGGAACCGACATCCTCCATCCAGTGCTGAACGAAAACACGGCGGGGGGGGAGCGGGGCAGTGTTATGGTCTGGGGAATGTTCTTCAGTGAATTTAACTAATGGGGACAAGTGAAAAAAATGCCATACTTCCTTCACTGATTGATCCAGTGACTTTTCCCACTGATATGTCAGTCATTTTTTCCACTGTTTTCTCAGTGGTTTATTTCTTGACTGATGGACCAGTGAAACATGTGAGCAACTTGCTCCGTCTCTAATTATTTATAACTGATGTATCAGTGAAACTGCGTGCAAAAATCGCTGTCTAACATCGTTTAAAAATGGCCGTTAAACAACGTGTATCAAGTAAAGCAACTACGAATAAACGAATAAAACTAATACAAAATACTTTCTAAAATGTGTTTCGTCTTTCAAAACGCCATTTTACAAAGTAATATGATCACACCGACTGTCATTCCGTTTTTACGTCTTTCATTTCGATTCCATGTAATCGCCGCAGCGCTCTGTTTGAAGGTTTAAATTGCATTTAATGTGGTGAAGAGAGTGCACTCATATATACTATTCGTTTTAACAATCCTAACAGTACCAATCAAACCAAACACGAAAAGTATGTGCAAACATCTTCAAACTACACAAATTCGCAGCGCAACTGTAAGATACATATTTTTTCCTCTCGTAATTTTAGCTTGGCGTGGTAGGTCAGATCGCAAGACAACAACCTAGAGAAGAAGTGTGCTCGAGTTCAATCCTATGGAACTTTTTTTTACTTTTTTAAATTGCTGTAAATTGCACAATATAAATAGTTAACTATCGTAAATATGTTTGTTTCATGTAATTATTTGCTTACATTCAATAAAAGCAATATTTAATTCGCGACTGCTGTCAACCGTCACTTATTCAATCAGTGAAATTGTTTCACGTCACTAATTCAATCAGTGAAATACTTTCACTGAAACAATCAGTGGTTTTCTACTGATTCTAAGTGGAGCCATTTTCACTGATTAGAGTAGTTGAATTTCACTGCGGTTTCCCACTGATTCGAACTTAAGAGTGTAGCTGGTGGTCGTAGTAATGTGATTTGACTGTGTAAAAAGGAAAGAATAACTAAGAAAATTCAGGGGAAAGGAAACTGATTGGAGCATGTTACAGGAAAAATAAAACCATCACGATTGAAATACATAGGTATTGTGCAGAAATACTCTAGGTAAGTTAGATTAAGGCATCATGGAAATGAAGACAAAAGGAGTTAAGTGAAGATATTTATCCGGTGAGGGTGAAGCGAGGTGAGGATGGAGCAGCGACGAAATGCAAGGGCTTGGGATAAGGGAGATCCCCGAGAAAACCCGTGGACCAGAGGAATCGTCCGGCATGATTCATGCGTGCGAAAACTCGGGAGCGACCCCTCCGAGAATCAAGACCGGATCGCCTTTGTGGGAGGCGTACGCTTTAGCCGCTGCGCCATCGTGGCCCCAAAGATTTAAGGAAAGAACGGAAAGTGAGAAATAAATGTTGGTCTAGGCTATTCACGGTAAAGTAGACACATTTTGAAACCCTCTCAGTTAGAATAATAGTCAATAAATTCAATTTATTGCAACCTTAGACGTTAAATTTCTATTCCGGTGAAATGTATACACTGTGTATATTACTAACGCAGCAATATTTATTGTAAAAACTGGTAGAAGGATAAAAAATAGTAGCTGATAGGAAAAAAATAACTATTGCCTCAAAAGTGCTGACTTTACCGCGAACAGTCTATATATGTGAAGATATGGAAAAAAAGAAGAAGCTGTAGATAAAAGAAAGAAGGTGCGCACTGTACAGAAAAATGAAGAGCGTCCAGCTGAAACGTGTTGTAGGCCTAAGATGGATCTTCATAATATTAAAGGCTGTTCACGATAAAGTGAGTACTTTAGAAATGAATCTTAGAAAAATGTCACTGCCCCTACCATGCATATATTTTAATGGGCGCATTTAGTGACATTCGCCCAGTAAAGTTGGTAATGATGGATGGAAAGTCGTTCCATATCTTAACTTCGAATAAAAAGTGTTAGGTAGCCATTTGTGATAACTTAAAATTATTTATTTCGCCTTCTGTTTTTTTTTTGTGCATCGAAGTGTAAAAATGAGCAGATTTGTGAAATATTTACTTTCTTAATAATTTCAGAGTTTCTGTTGACCGATGTGTGAATAAAGTGACGATGCCCATGGCAATGTTAATTTTATATAAGGCGGGGGAATACACAACGTGTATACAAGTAGATCTTAAGCAGGGCTGTCAAAAGTGCACACTTTACCGTGAACAGCCTATAAAAATGAATAGACCGTGATTCTGAGCTAAGTTTATTCTATAAACAGTAGTCCAATAGTTGCAACACTCGATTTATACCTATAAATATATCTACTGGTGGTGCAGAAAAAAAAAAAAGTACTGAACTCGGAGTCTGCGTGTAACTGACTGAACATATCGGAATCGTCTTGGTGTATAACAGCGGCAAAATTGATAAACTGGTTTTGCTTGGAGCCGGCTTACTCACCTAACACACACACACATCGGCAGTCCAAAAATAGGATCTGCGATGGAGTAGCAGTCCAGTCAGACTATCCGCCTAACACTGAAGCTAGCCGGGTTCAATCCCCGGCAGGGTCACTCCCGGATTTTCGCAAGTGGGAATCGTGCCGGACGATGCCGCTGGTCGGCGGGTTTTCTCAGGTATCTCCTGTTTCCCCCACTCTTGCTCCCTGGCGCTGACCCATTCTCACCTCGTTTCACCCTCATCGGCTCTCAATACCTCGTTAAGAACCGCCCAAATTTCTCAACTCTTACTCCAGGTAGGTGGCGCTCTTAAACGCCGACCAAAAACCTCTCATCCAAAGCACAAATCATAAGTGTAAACAAAAAAAAATCCGTGACATACCTGAGTCCCAACCAAGCGACCAGCGCCAACAAAAAAAAACCTTGCGTTCATACTTATCAAGTAATCTCTCTTACTATCTTTCTATTCACAAATGAATGACAGTATTGACGATTTTGTTTTAATTCTACGAGATAGGAAAAAAATATTTCGGTTTCTCCCAAATTGTTGGAAATGTGAACTAAGTAAAATATCGATTATGCTTATATGAGTCATGAACTTTGTTTTTTCCTCTGTTTTTTTTTCTGCTCAGCAGGGATCACACGATGCAAAATGAGTTCCAAACTTGCGCGAGATGCCGACCTTGCAGGAGAATTTCTTGCACAAGTTCGTGTGCAAGAAACGTCTTGCACGAAATGAGAAAATAGAGCAGGTCCTATTTTTCTCGTGCAATGCGATGCAAGTTGCGATCCTATTGGTCCTTGTGTGCTGGTCATGTGACCTGTTGTAAAGGCAATCATAGAGTAAAAGAAAATTATAATATGAGGTGTGCGAAGAGGACTACAGGGAAATAAAACATTGCTGGAAAATAACTTTAAAGCGTGGCTTCAAGTTTAGACAGTTCGCTGAGAATAAAATAACAATTATATTTTGGAGGGATAGCTTTGAAACAAATACCTTGTTGAAGTAATCAACTTCTTATTTTGTATTATAATACCTTAACTTTTTGATACTCACCAGGGCTATCAACTAATTTTGATGCGAGACAGTATTAATTTTATTTATCTGCGTGTGAACTTGTTTCGCATGCACTTTAATTGGCATTCTCGTACGAAATCTTGCGCGAAATGCACCTTTCATTGTGTGAACCCTGCTTAAGAAAAAGGAATATGGAAAATACATTTTTATTCTTTAAACCAGCAAATATTTTGATTATTTCCCAACAGGTTTTGAATCCACGATACTCGTGCTGCCAATATTTCATTAAGAATATTTTTTTTTTCATTTGTAGGCAGTTATTTGCTGCAGAAGGAAATTAAGATATAAAATATAGTGTGTTGTGACAAGATTTCATATTTGCGACAAACTATGGCTTTCTCGAATCCTCCGCAAATTGACCGACGAAAAGGTAGGGAAAACATTTCCTCCTGGAAATTAGCTTGTGAAGCATTTCTAGGGTGTGAAGGCTAATGGGATGTAGTTCAAGGAACACGAGAATTACAAGCTGCACCTGCTAACGATCGTAAGGCCAGAGCTAAAATCATCTAGAACCTCTAATATGAGCTAAAATCATCTCGCCAGTAGAACCTGTAATATATCCACTGATAGAAAAAAAAACTATATCAGCCAAGGAAGTTTGGGGAAATCTGCATAAGGACTTTGAAGGTTCGGGTATAACACGAATGGTAGGTTTATTGAGAAAATTGATAACAACGCGTCGAGAAAACTGCAAATCAGTCGAGGAATACGTAAACAATATAATTGAAACTTCTCAACGTCTAAATGAGGTGGGATTTAAAGGTGGAGATGAATGGATAGGAGCAATAATGTTGGCTGGTCTTCCAGAGACATACAAACCCATGGTTATGTGTTTAGAAAGCTCAGGTATAGCAATTACTGGTGACTCAGTTAAAGTTAAGTTACTTCAAGAAATCGAATTACCCAGTAACAAAAACTCTGTTCCAGACGAGTCAGTTTTGTATGCCAAAAGTCGGTATAAAGAAAGCAGAAATTTTCAAAAGAAACAAATTATTATTTTTTGTTCCATCAAGTTTGGGCATTATGCATCCAATTGTCCTGATAAAGTCAAAATTGATAAGCACAGTAGACATAAAATTATCCATAGAAATAAGCATTTTTGGCTTGTTTCTCGTTAGATTTCAGTGAATATGCTGGCCAACATATGTGGTTTCTAGACACTTCTGCATCTACTCATCTCTGTAGAAGTGAATCATGCTTAAGAAACGTATCACCTGTAACAGGTTTTAAGATTACTATAGGCAATAATGCCCAGATGACGTCTCATAGTGTAGTTGATGCTGATATCAACATAGTTATACACAATGTAACTGAAAAAGTAACAGCTCGCAATGTACATTATGTCCCTAGAATTTCAACTTAAATTTTATCAGTCAGTCAGTTAACAAACAAAGGTTTTACAGTGTACTTTAATAAACATGGAAGGGATATACTGTCCGCGCGCCAACTCCCTAACGGCGGGGTACGAGGAAAGGGGAAGGCAAGACAGTGAGTGACAGCGGAGAGTGGGGAGCGTGGCCACGCATGTACTATCCGTAGTAACACATTTAGCTCCGAAGTGTCGTGAACATCGCCGCTACGAGTGTCATATCTGTCCGGAAGTAAAACACAGTCGTGCATTCCGAGGGCCGGAGAATCCTAAGTAATATAATTGCAAAGTGTGATGATGAGGCGAAACAAAAACGTTATGCTTCCACAGTAAACCAGGCGACAGCAAGAGCTGCAGACTACGCTGGAGAGTCGCAGACGTTAACTAAAAAGATACGGAAGGAACAGAAAGAACTAGATAACAGTGGGGAGGGCGGCAGCTTGCACACGCCGGGTAAACGACGGAAAACTAGGCCTGAACATACAGTCGCGAATGTTGATGAAGTTGATCTATGTGTAATTCGGCGGACGATTCATGAATTTTATATTCAGGAAAAAAGTTCCCCTGCCATTGTAAAATTATTGCCCGTGGTAAAGGGGAAAATAGATTTTCCTTGGTCGCATACTTCGTTGCGTAAGGTAGTTAAACAACTGGGTTTTCGGTGGAAAAAATCACAAAACCACAGGAAGATACTAACTGAGAGACCTCACATCGTATACTGGCGCCACGACTATCTAGCTGCAATGAAACAGCACAGACAATGTGGGAAACAAGTTATCTACATAGACGAGACATGTATAGACGGTAATTTAACGTTTGGTAAATGTTGGCAACACGAAGAAGTGTTTGGCATACAAGATAATGGAATTCGGGTAACCGACTAATTGTAGTACACGCTAGGGTAATTGGGTATTGATGGATTTATCGATAATTCTCTCCTTGTCTATAAAGCCGGCACTTCCAGTGGCGACTATCACGACCAAATTAACAGTTTTAATTTCATAAAGTGGGTTACCGAAAAGCTTGCTCCTAACCTCCCGCAGTCATGTGTAGTAGTGTTAGGTAGTGCACCGTATCATTGCGCGCAGATTGACGAGCCACCTACAAAGTACCCTGTGAAAGCAGATATGTTAACATGGTTAACGAACAAAGGCATAACTTGTCACATGTCGATGCGGAAAGAGGTGGAACACGCGAAACCTAAAGAGAAAGTGTACAAATTCGACACGCATCTGATATATTTGGGACACACCGTGGCCCCGTGCATGTGCGACCTGAACGCTATTGAGCTCGCTTGGGCGAAGGTGAAGCGGGTAGTGCGTGCAGGAAATGTAACCGGGGATTTGTCTCTTCAGAAGCTCCGAGAGATTATTATTAAAGCGATAGACAGTGTAACCAAGACCGCGTGGGAAGGATACTGTGGTCACGTACAGAAGCTTGAGACTCTATACTGGGGAAAGGAAGGTGTTGTATCAGATGTAATTGGCAGTATCGTTGTACGTCTTGAAGACAGTAGTGATTCCTCCAGTGCATCAGGCGCGTGCAGTTCAAGCAGTGTTCAAGAAACTCCGGGTTCACCATTAGAGACCCCGCCCGCCTTGAGGTGAATGAATGTTTTCTTTGTATGATAGTACACTCATATAGCGTGGCCGGCTTATCGTTCCAAGGTCGCATTCCTGCCAGGGTTTCAGACGGACAGTAACTGACTGTGAAGGTTATGTTATCGCCCCTGCAACACAATATAATGACATCTATAGACAAGACACAGGCGCGTCTCATATCAAATTATACTAATTTCAAACCTGAGTTTTATGCAGAAGAAGAGAAGTATTTAGGCCTATGGCATTGTAGGTTAAGCCCTCTCAATGAAGTCAGCATGAACCAGTTAAAATCCTTATCAACAGGCATCACCTGTATTACGGATTACCCAACACCATGCGAAGTGTGTTTGCAAGGAAAACATTCAAGATATCCGTTTAAACCAAGTAAAAGTTGAGCTGAGGAAATACTTAAACTCGTTTATACTGACCTCTGTGGACCTATGGAAGAAGTATCTATTGGAAGGAACAAATATTTTCTGACATTAATAGACGACCTAAAAAGGTACACACATGTATATTTTTCTAGAAAAGAAAATGTCATTGCTTTTGTGGACTGACAGACAGGTAAGAAAATAAAAATTTTCGCAGGGATGGTGATGGTGAACATATCAACAAAATATTGAAGATAAATTGGGTGTGGCTGTGTTGGGGACACGGCCGTTTGTTTTGCGTGAATACGTCTACGTTGACGCGCTCAGACGCCTTGATATTTTTTACGTTCCCGGCTATTTCCAATCGTATACGATTTTTATATTTATACTTGTCTATTTGACGATTATAGGCCAATATTGTGTTAAGTTTTCGTAATTTTTTATATTAAACGTATACAATTTCACCATAACCACGCCACACAAATGTTTTTATATATGAAATCGATTTATCTTCAAGAGAGCTGTCGATTGAAACTTAAACGAGCGTCGTAGTTTCTCCTAGTCAAAAGTTATACTTCACGTAAGTTATGAGACGCTGCGAAACGAACTGAAAATTGGGGAGGGGCGCCGCAATTTTCAGTTCGTTTCGCAGTGTCTCTGTAATTGAATTTATAAGGTACACGATAGGTTCGGAGCTGCAATGCCAAACTGTGTCCCCCGATTTTGCTATCATCGGATTTTCTGGATTGCCTCCCATGTGGTCGCAAATTTAAAGACGTATTCACATAAAGAATTAGCTGAATTTGGCATTCGTCACCAACATACTGTCAAACAAACACCGCAACAAAATGGTGTAGCAGAGCGCACAAATATATCCATAGTAGAAAAAGCAACGGGTATGCTTACAGATGCTGGCTTGCACAAAGTTTATTGGGCACAAACTGTCGCTACTGCAGTTTAACTCAACAGATGACGTACAAAAGTGGTGAAATATCTAACACCATATGAAGAATGGAATGGGACAAAGCCCTACCTTAGCCATTCAAAGATTTCTGGATGCCGGACAATGGCACAAGTACCCCAAGGAAGACGTAAAAAATGGGACCCAAAATCAAAAGAATTTATTTTCGTTGGTTTGTTGGGAAATATTGAAGGGTGCCGTCTTGTCGATCCGTGAACAACAAGTAATGTATAAGCAGAGATGTTGTATTTTCTGAAATACGAGAATGTTCATAAGTATAACCAAACTTTCAAAAAGATGAACCATGTCTACCAAATGAATTAAATTCTTTGAAGAATAAAAAAGAAACACCAGTTGAACATCTGTCAGATGAAGCAACAGTGTCAGCTGATCTGATCATTCCAGATGAAGATGCATTGGCAAATGAACTGAGTACTAATTCATTAGCAGAGAAAGAACTCTCTGAATAAAGTGCAAGAAGATTAACACGTGCTCCAAAGCCTAAAATAATGGAAGATTTCATATCTTATTATGCTGCAAGTAATGGAGATGAACCTCAGGACGTAAAAGATAATACAAGCAGAAACGCAGCCAAATTGCGACATACTATGTGAGAAGAAATGGATTACTTAGAAATAAATGACACGTTTGCATGGTCGGAACTATCATCAATCAAGGAACCATTTCATGCAAAATGGGTTTCCAGAATAAATATCACAGAAGACAATTCTGAGAGATTTAGCGCCCCACTAGTCATCAAGGGATGTGCTCAAAGAGAAGGAATAGATTATGATGAAACATTCTCGCCTGTCATAAAATATTCTTCATTAAGATATTTGTTCACACTTGTAGTGTGACCACAGTATATTTGCATGGAAACTTGGATGAGGATATTTACGTTGTTCCACCCGAAGAGATAGATTCAAAACGTAAAAAACCAAAAATTATTTTGGAGACTCAAAAAGGCAATTTACGCACTTAAAGAAACTGGTCGTTGTTGGAACAAACATTTACATGAATTTCTTTTTGGGATAAATGTAATATAGTCCAATCTCAAACCTTGTATTTACTATCTAAGAACTGACAACGAAACAATTGTTATCGCAGTAATGTAATTTAAGACCCATTGTAAGCAAGAAATTACAACCTGAATTTCGCATCAAAGACCTATGGAAAATAAGAAACTGTTTCGGGACGTATATTGAACACGACTCAAGAAATAAAATTATTTCTACCGACCAATCTGCATACATCGAGAAGATTTTGAAGAGATTTCACATGGAAGACAGCAAAACTGTGTCTACACCAATGCTCCCTGGAGTGAAGCTACTACCATAGCCAGATGATCAAGAACTTCCATCAGATGTACCATACCAAGAAGGGTATGAAGTTTGCTCTAGCTTAGTCAAATAAGTAGATCGGGAATACTTGTTGCTGTTAGTAGTAGGGGTATGGGGAAATGGGGGCACAGGGAACAGGGAGTGGCTCTGCGGCTCGGCCGCCATGTTGAAATTTTCCTATTTTTTTTAACGTTCATTTTCACACAAAATCGTTAGTTTTAGCTCAAAAATGGGTTACTATTTCCCCTTTTTCCCCTACAAATTTCCCATTTTCCTTAAGAATTTCCTGTTTTTCCTTCAAAGATTAAAAAATTTAAAGACATAAGTATTAAGTGTTATATGTCGCCAGAATTGTCTTTTCAAGGCGCATACGATAATGATGTCATTCCACCATTCTGTCTCGATTTTTCAGGCTCTGTCATTCCATATTGTCTATCTCTCTTTCTCTCTTGTCTCTCTCATACCATCCTCTTCGCTTGTGTCTCTCTCATTGCATATCCTTCTTTTTCCTTTCTCTCTCACTCTCTCATTCCATCTCTCCCTCTATTTCTCTCTTGTCTCTCTCATTCCACCTTTTTCTCTCATACCATATCTTTCTCTCTTTCTTTCATTCCATCTCTTTCTCTTTCCTTTCTCTCTTGTCGTGTGTCTCTCATATTCCATCTCTTTATCTCGTGTCTCTCTTATTACATCTCTATCTATTTCCTTTCCCTTTCTCTCTTTCTCTCATTCCATCTCTTTCTATTTCCTTTCCCTTCCTCTATTTCTCTCCATCTCTCTTGTATCGCTTTCTTCCTCTCTTTCATTTCTCTCTCACTCTCTCATTCCATCTCTTTCTCTCTTGTCTCTATCAGTCCAAAGGTTTACTCGGAATCCTCCCATTTTTTGTTGCTTTGTTTCTCTCTTTACTTTCTCTCTTGTTCAATTAGTCGTATTTGGTCCACTGATTACTCACAGGTCTTCGACTCCACTGTCTACATAGTTCCTTCATCGCCTGCTAGACTGCGCGAATCTCCGGTGTGTATGTTTATTTACGAATTTAAAGCTGTAATTTTATATAAACGAGAAAATATATAAAAATTATTGTAAAGTAGGCTACATTCGTGGCAGGACTTTATAGAACATACTCGATTTTAATTATTTTTTTAACAACATTTTTTTAAATATTAACTTTATTCAATTTAGTTTTAGATTTTTACGGAAATTAAGTCGCTTAGCCTTGTAACCACGCATGTATGCATGCGCCGGCAGGCTCCCGCAAGTCAGCTATGACATGCCAAGAGTGACATCATCAACTGGCTTCCACGGGGGGGGGGGGGGACAGAGTGAGAATGGTAGTGAGGCACTCAGCTGGCCGGCCTCATACAGTCATCTATACAGCGATGCATTTATAAATAATTAGAATTATTTACATTTATTTAATTTATCATTTGAATAATTCCGGAAAAAAATTATCTTTGAAAATGTATTAAAAATGTATTTCAAATGCATTTGTAATGTGAAATTCAGTTCAAAGAGCTTAAATTTTGTAAATTTCACACTTCCCCGACAGCTGATAACATTTAAAAAAAGAAAAAATTCTCATGCTCGGATAAAATTCGAACCCGCGACTTTTCGATTACAAGTCTGGCGTGATAACTACTGGACCATCGAGCCGAATCCTTAAATATTGTATTTAAATCGTTCAGTTACTTTCTGAATCGTATATGCCTTTGCTTGCATTGATTATTTTTATATTATTTTAAAAAAATTATGTAGCAAGTCGGGCTGTAAGCAAGCGAATATTTATAGTCACAGATGAATATAATTTGTGAACTCTTAGGAGGTAGACAGCCTGGCGAAATTTTAGTTTGCAAGTATCATTTCTATCTCCAGGAATGTATGTTAAAGCCCTTTATATAAATATAATAGTAAATAGCTTAAAACAACATTTTGCTGTTCTTAACTAGGTCTAACAGACTCGGTACGGTACAGGATTAAAATAGAAAATAAATTATTCAAGTTTTTTTTTTTTTTTTTAATTGAATTCATTGCCTACTACAAAAACGTGTTTAAAAATATTAATTTTCGTCTACATCCTTATCCAAATCTCAGTCCTTCGTTAAACATGAAGCCGACTATTCTAGCACTTATGCATTTCGTGTCGTCGTCGTGCAGTAAGCTTGAAGGCAAAGTCCTTGCAGTAAAAGCGACCCGATTAGCCACTGAAAGTTCTGATGGTTTGGCTGTCGGCATGTCGGAAAGAGCAGGAACCGGGAACAAAGTTGTCGATCACGCCGATGATGAGACTTCCAGTATGCTCACTTTTCGTGTAGGGAATATAATCTGGTCATAAGCAGCTCAAAGCAGTCTACGCTAGCGAGTGTCTAACAAGAACCCTTGTTCTTCACGGCAAAGTTTTTCTTTCAAGGTCTCCACAGCCCCTGGGATACTATCAATATTGTACAGTTCTTGATTCGCAGTCTCGAATGCTCGGCGACTGATGGCTTCATCCAAAGACTGAGGCTTTTCATAGGTACAGTGCAGACAAACATTGTATTTTATGGGACCTTCTTCAACTTCTTCTGTTAATTGATTGATTATCCTTTGCTTAATATGGTCCAGGTACGCACATATGTCTCCCGTACCTACAAAATTATTTCCAATAACATTATCCTTTAAAGTTCCCTAGAATGGCGATTAATTTAGGTATAATCCGTTCTACGTGGTTTCACCAACAGCTAGTACAGGTCGTTTCTTAGCTGCTGTAACTCGGCCTTTACAGTTCTTGCTGTGTCTCTTCAGCGTATCTCCGTGTTTGAACAGATGCTTGCACTTGATGAACTGTTGCATAGCACATGAAGGTCCCTTCACACAAGTAGTTATTTCATGCTTCCTAGCACCGTGGCTGTTGGCAGATATCTTGTCACAGTAGCAACAACGAAGCCTTGACGAAGTCTTCGATTTCAGCACCACTGTAGGTGATCCATCTGAAGAAGTTGATGGTGCTGTCGATGTCGCGCCTGAAGAAGTCGATGGCGATGCTACTGCTGCAGGTGTCCCATCCAAAGAGACCCATAGCACTGCTCCAAACTCAAGTGTTGATGGACCAGCAACCTTTGGATCCATTATATAATTCAGTTGCTTACACGAGCTGAGACGAAGTGTCTTTCATGACTGCCACTGTCAAACTAAGCTTCCTAACTGCAACCTGGCTACTTATATACTCGTAAGAAGGCACCTTAACATTCAGTGTTCCACCTTTGTAAATCATGCATGCCATCTGCTCTACTGACCAACACCGTACAAACAAATACACCAAGCACAAAATCCATCCTCTTTTAAAGTTTAACATATTTAAGTATATATAATTATTAACTAACATATAATTATTATTTTTGACTACCCCAGACTTAAGTATTTACATACAGGGACTTTTTACCCTATGTTGAACTTAGAAAATATTTCCTACCCTTATGCTATGACGTGTAAATTATTTCCGACACACCATCCCATAATCATACATAACAGTTCAGTATCCACTTCACCTAACCTAGCCATCATGTCAGGACTTTTAATATTTTTTAAATTTTATTTCTCTCGCCATTTAGTCACCTTCACTGTCCATCCCATGTAGGACTTAGAATGTAATTTCGTATTGTGTAGGACATGGAATATTTTTTAACTTGAAAACTCCATTTCTACCCCAAGTCAGGACATCGAATATTTTTTTAATTTTATTTCTCTTGACATCCACTTAACTTAACTCCACTTCAGTATCAATTAACCTAACTTGACCTAACATAACATATCCAAAGCATTGCCATCAACTCCACAATAGCAACCAGTTCCACAAATCACCTCTGCAATCACCTTGGTAATCAACTCCGCAGTCAGCACCTAAATAGACTCAGATATATCAACTTCAAATATACAAAAAAAAAGTAAAAACAAATTTTTACTGATACAGTTATGATAGTAGTTTACCCATCACCACCATAATCCAGTACAACCCAATCCAACTTCTTCTCATACCATCAACCAAGCCGACTGTCAAAATACACTGACCAGACATAACAAACACTTTTAACTCAAGCAAGCCTTAGCATTACAGGACTCACCAACATACAATTCGACATACATCAACAATCACATGACAGATATAGTGGAAAACGTATCACCCAACATACCATCCATGTTAACCCAAGTGTACCAAACATATTTTACAGTCCAGACCAACCCATAACCTAACATCTATACCATCTGATCTACCAACCATAATTAAACGAAAGATACTTTTACCTCTTACCAGAATTTAAGCAGAACTCACCCCACACTGACCTTACCAAAAAAAATATCGCAAGTCCAACTTGTCTATCACAGCATCAGACACCAGCTAAATATCATACCAGAATTAACATAATTCACTCTATCAAACATCCATACCAACAAAAATGCTGACCACTACACCTCAGACTAACAAAACAAAATATGAGTAACCTTGCGGGCTAAGAGTACTGGGTACTATACCAACCATTACCCCAGCATACTTTAGTCATGCCAAGATCACACTGTATATGCAATATAACAACTACTCATTTCATACCGCCCGTCTGCCATCAATTAAATCAACCAACCAAAACCTAGTAGGTGACCACTCTCCAGCATACTAGACATTAATATAAATCACTCTATCAACCAACAAATAAGTTAATCATGCCACCCATCCATACTAATAGCTATTATTAGGAAACCTTAGAGGTAACATACATCCAACATGCTTAACAATCTTATCGACAACCTAATGGACCTGAGTACTAAAACATATACAATACCTTTCACCATAACATTAACTTGCCTCAGCCATGCCATGTCGAAAGCCATACAACCCAGCATACCAACATCCCAACTAAAAACACCATACATCCCAAACCATATAATTTACTCTAACCCAAGCATACCATATTCATGCTGTTAACGATAATACCATATCAACCATCAAAACTCAGCCTCAGTAATCAATCATAACAGTCAACTATATTGACTACCATTTCACCCCATCTAACTTCAACAGTTACACATATAAACAAGCCATATCAGTAGCTGAGCCAATAAAAATATTCCAGTCATAAGCTCCGACCTTGCTGTCATAAGATTAATCATTCAACCATCTATGACATCCATAGTCTTAATTTTCCCGATATCATATCATACAATCTAATCATATTAACCAACCATATCACATAAGCCTACTGCCCCTCTCATACAAATAAACATCCAATCAAACCATTATACTCTTACAAACTTATCACACAATTAAACCATTCTCCCCACACCATAGAAGCTACACTTTGTCATACTGCCAAAACAACCGAACATGGAACAGGTCATACCAATCAACATAATGTTTAACCAACCATACAAGAAACTAACTGTACAACGAAGTCATACCGATAGGTTTACCATCAAGAAATACCAGCTATAAAATAATCAAACCATACAGGCAGCCCACATCGGCTCACAATGCCATCATGTTACTCCATCAATTTCAGCAATTCCAACAGACCATACCAACCAAAGACATACTAGTCAAACATACTAACAAAACATAATACCAAAACAACCTACCTATAACAACCATGCAGAGAGGTCATACAATATAAACATTCTAAAACACCTCTAAATAACTTGCATAAATATTTTTTTTTAAAGTAATACATTATAGCCTTTATCATTTGTTTGATTACTCATGGCTGGATTTTAGATATGATTCTTCCTTAGTATGTTACCACGTTCGCGAATGTATAAATGTTTGGTGTGTTTAGGTAAACTGGATTGGTAGCAAGCAATGAAGGTTTAGGTATTTATTTCATTCGGTTTGTGTGTGCGCGTGTTTGTGTGTGGAAAGAATAGTAAGAACCAATATTTACTTTTTACGCTAGAAATGTTGGTTCGCATGAGTCGTTGACAAAATGATCAGTAACAGTATTTCGTCTGCTGAGATGTTTGCGCGGGGCTGTGTGTGATGGACGAGATCTATGTATATTTCATTTAATGTGATATGTTATGTAACGAACCGTAAAGTTGCTATTCTAAAGTGTTGTATGGATATCTTCGCAGTCTATCATACTAGGAGAATGTGATCTGGTCGGGTGGCAGGAAACAAATGCCTTGTTGTCGACATGCACCTCCCCTACCCATCGCCTTCATTACCTTTGCAAGTTTGTCTGCCGTACTCGCGTCTACCGTTTGAGAGATCTAACCTCTCGAGAGATTTGCTAACGATGTAAGAGCAGTCTTCCTTTTTTTTTTTTGACTATTCTATATGATGACATGGGTATATTCATTGATTGACTGGTTTGGTGGTGTGTCTTGCCTGTATGGCCTATCGGTATAGTAGTAGTGATGTCTGAAATGTAGGATTGGGACATTGTAGTAGTTTGAGTTGTTGGTAAGAGGGAGTTCAATAGTTGAAATAGCTTTATCTCTGAGTGTGACGTGCCTGTATGGCTGTTAAACAGGTATGATGACAGGTGTGATGGTTAGTATAGAAGGTTGAGATGTAAGGCTTGAATATTATGTTCGTGAGTCTGATAATAATATGAATTGTATATAGGCTCGTCGTAGGTAGAGGTGTTTTAGAATGTTTATATTGTATGACCTCTCTGCATGGTTGTTATAGGTAGGTTGTTTTGGTATTATGTTTTGTTAGTATGTTTGACTAGTATGTCTTTGTTGGTATGGTCTGTTGGAATTGCTGAAATCGATGGAGTAACATGATGGTATTGTGAGCCGATGTGGGCTGTCTGTATGGTTTCGATATTTTATAACTGGTATTTCTTGATGGTAAACCTATCGGTATGACTTCGTTGTACAGTTAGTTTCTTGTATGGTTGATATAGCCATTATGTTGATTGGTATGAGCTGTTTCACGTTCGGTTGTTTTGGCAGTATGACAAAGTGTAGCTTCTATGGTGTGGGGAGAGTGGTTTAATTGTGTAACAAGTGTGTAAGAGTAGAATGCTTTGATGGGATATTTAGTTAAAATGAGAGGGACATAATGCTTAACTGGTATGGTTGGTTAGAATGATTAGATTGTATGATGTGATATCGGGGAAATTAAGACATATTTATGTCATAGATGGTTAAATTATTAGTATTGATTTTACGATATTTTGGTTGGGTTTATGATAGGAATATTTTGATTAGCTCATCTGCTGGTATCGTTGTTTATATGTGTAACTGTTGAAGTTAAATGAAGTGAAATGGTAGCCAATATAATTGACAGTTATGATTGATTAGTAAGGTTGAGTTATGGTGTTTGATATGGTCTGTATCGTTAACAGCAGAAATATGGTATGCTTAGGATAGAACGAATAATATAGTTTGGGCTGTATTATTTATTGGTTGGTATGTTTTTATGCTGGGTTGTATGGCTTTCGACAATGCATGGCTGAGGCAAGTTAATGTTAAGGTGAAAGGTGTGATATCTGTTTTAGTACTCAGATCCATTAGGTTATCGTTATGGTTGTTATGTATGTTGGATGTATGTTACCTGGAAGGTTTCATAAGAACAGCTATTAATGTGGATTGCTGGTATAATTAACTTATTTGTTGGTTAATAGAGTGATTTATATTAATGTCTAGTATGCTGGAGAGTGGTCACCTACTAGGTTTTGGTTGGTTGATTTAATTGATGGCAGACGGGCGGTATGAAATGAGTAGTTGTTATATTGCATATACAATGTGATCTTGGCATAACTGAAGTATTATGGGGTTAAGGTTGGTATAGTACTCAGTACACTTACCCTGCAAGGTTACTCATATTTTGTTTTGTTAGTCTGAGGTGTAGTGGTCAGCATTTTTGTTGGTATGGATGTTTGATAGAGTGAATTATGTTAATTCTGGTATGATATTTAGCTGGTGTCTGATGCTATGACAGGCATGTTAGTCTTGTGAATTCTTTGGTACGGACAGTGTGGGCTGAGGTCTGCTTGAATTGTAGTAAGAGGTATACGTATATTTCGTTTGATGACGATTAGTAGTAGAGTAGATGGTATAGATGTTAGGTTATGGGTTGGTCTGGACTATAAAATGTGCTTGGTATGCTTGGGTTAATGGATGGTATGTTAGGTGATATGTTTTCCAATATATCTGTCGTGTTGTTGCGTTTTTTAATGCTTGTGGTTTTGAATGTGGTTAATTATATTTTATATTAAACATACATGTTGGGGTACTCAGTGGTGAACTCAAATATTTTCAGTTTCATCTGTCTATTTAAATCACTATCAAATTACATCTCGTTGCAATAAGTTTTACAACTCGTTACAGAATGTTAGTAACTCGTTAGATAGGAGCTCTCGTTAAGTTTGCTTGGTTACATTGTGTTAGATATTAATGTGATATGTTAATAAGTTACTTATTCATCTTAAAGCCGCTCTGGCTAGTTTTCTATGGTCCGACTTCACCTTATCCATGATGCCGTAGGCTGAAGACTAGGCGCATGTCGGCGGACGGCACGCCTCCATCTCTGGACGTCTTGCTGGCGCAGTGTCACGACGACAAAAGCCTCGTTCGCCGTGTTTCCAGCTGTAATATACTCGGTGCCTCGGTCTGCTTGGCGGGGTTGGTTTACAAGCGCTCAAGGCTTCGCTCCATTTCCTCGCAATATGTTTGTGCTACCGCATTCAGGCTAGCATGTCTGTTACTGCACGTAACAATGTGATTGTTGGTATTTGTCGAATGGTGTGGACAGTATGCGTGCGTTGGTGAGTCATGTAATGCTAAGATTTGCTCGAGTTAAAAGTGTTTGGTATGGCTGGTCAGTGTATTTTGACTGGTGTCAGTCGGCTTGGTGGATGGTATGAGAAGAAGTTGGATTGTTTTGGATTGGATTGTGGTGGTGGTGGTGGTAGATACTCTACTAACATAACTTTATTAAATAATTTTTTTTTATATTTATTTAGCTATCTAAAATTCTTTATTAGGTTAACATAAACATGTGAATGTGAAAAATATGTATGTCTTTTAAAAGTAATTAAGAAATAACTACTCATTTATACACGTAAAAAGCAATCTTGATATTCATGTATTACAAATCCCCATGAGTCTTACAAGTTTAGTATGAAAATTGCAAAAACTTATTAATTTTCCCATAACTGACTTATATGCAAGCCAGACTAATGCTTTCAGATCGTAGTTCTCAGATCTGTTCTTCGTAAGTGCTGCCAACTAAGTGCGACGAACAGAAGAGTAGCGGGTATTTTCCACAATCGATAAGCTTGTTCTGCCAAACGCCTGTTCAGCCAAACGCATGTTCTTCGAAATGACTGTTCTGCTAAATGACGTATCCCGAATAACGGTTCTGACAAAAATGCTTGTTCTGACAAATTGCTGTTCGGCTAAATGACAGATGGTCGTGTTAAAGGGTTTACAGAAAGCTAAAGAAAATTTATGTCAAATGCCTGTTCGGCAAATTACTGTTCTGCCAAATGCCTGTTCTGGAAAATACCTGTTCTGCCAAATGCCTGTTCTGGCAAATGCCTGTTCTACCAAATGCCTGTTCTGTCATATCCCTGTTCTTCAAAAAGACTGTTCTCCCAAATTACTGTTCTGGCAAATACATGTTCGGTCAAATGCCTGTTCTGCAAAACGCCTGTTCTGCCGAACGCTTGTTCTGCCAAATTCCTGTTCTGCCAAATGCCTATTCGGCCACATGCCTGCTCTGCCAAATTACTGTTCGACTAAAAATCAGATTGTCGTGTTATAGGGATTGCAGAAAGGCGAAGGAAATATATGTCAAACGCTGGATAATCCAAATCCCTGTTCGGCGAAACTCATTTTAGGGCCAAATGCATATTTAGCCAAATGCCTGTTCGGCCAAATGACTGTTCTGCCAAACGACTGTTCTGCCAAACGACTGTTCGGCCAAATGCCTGTTCTGCAAAACGACTGTTCTGCCGAACGCTTGTTCTGCCAAACGACTCTTCTACCAAAAGCTTGTTCGGCCGAACGCCTGTACGTGATTGGAGAGAGAAATTTTCGGCCCAACACCTGTTCGGCCAAATGCCTCGCCCCCGTCAATACACAGTGGTGTTGTGAGTACAGAAACATGCGATACTGGCAACACCAGCGTCGTTATGCATAAACCTGCGACGTTATACCGAAATCATAATTATCCAGTTCTGGATTTTAATGTGTACAATAAGATATTAATCTGGATCGGAACAAATTTTAATTTGACCGTATGCTTTTATATCTTATTATTAAAAATCCCATTCTAAACTGCCCAGTTTTTTCCAGCCACGACGATCTTTTATTCTGGTCGTCAAATAGTTTCTCAAACGAGCTTCATATTATTGTTACAAGCTTTGGGCTTAGCCCGGGTTTGTATAATTTGATAGAAATTTAATCTTTGTCAAGTAGAAGAGCTAAATTTAATTTTCTAATTTATTTACACCACTTAGCAGACTTAAGTTACCACTCCCGAAATATAACATACAGTCATTTTGTTCCCCTGTTTGTATACAATAATCAATTCTATTTACGGTGCGAATAAATAACTCGTTCGTATATTCGCCGCTGGAGAGAAATTTCTTTTGTGGCGGTGTTTGCCAACACACACAGGACGAGGTCTTTGTCCCAATCCTTCCTGAATATAGGTGTTAAAGTATGAAAACAGCTGAGAGCCCCCCAATGTTGTCAAAAAAGGATTTGGGTTGGTTCCAGTGAAAAGGTTTGAAATTCTGTTATTTCCTTCTTTTATAAAGAATTCGTTCGATTTACAATTGCTTTTCCCCAATATTACATTATATAACTTTACATAAAAATATCATGTTCCCACAGATTACATTTGGTATAAAAATAGTTATTTCCCCAATTATTTACATGATATATAAAATATGCCTTTACCAAAATTTACATTATACTTAACTTAAAAGGGCAGCAAGACCCCCTCCCCTCTTTTTTTTTCAAGGCCAGGCTTCACCATGCGTCGGCGTATAGGTAATCAAAGACTAAATTCGGACAAAGATCTCTGTCATTTTTTGTGATAGTATTTTCAACTAAGGGTTTTTTTTTTTGTTTGAGATTGAACGCATCTACATTTGTAAACCATTCAAATTTTAAATGCACGTTTTAATTATTTATAAAATGTCACCATTTTATAAATAATGAAAACAAACATTTTAAATTTAAAAAATTAAAATTTGGAAGGTTTACAAACCTAGATGAATTCAATCTCTAACTAAAAAATTTAGCCTTTGATACCCTATATGCCTATACATTGTGAAGCCTGGCCTTAAAATGTTGACGGAACTGCTTAAGTGAATACGCTGTCCTGTCTATATATACTGAAATATACTGAAAATCATACTGAAATATATACTGAAAATCATCGAGAACAATAAAAAATTATCTTCGCTCCGTCGATATCCGGAAGTCCCGGAGGGGCACTCTGGTGGTACGTTACTGGCTGACTGACGTCACGTGGTCAAGGTGACGTACAAGGGACGGAAGGTCAGTCCAAGTTTTCGCGGGCTGTAGCAGCCCCGTGGTGCCCTCACTTGGAGACCAGCAACCACGTCCGATGGACGTGAGGCGTGGAGCTCGTCAAACGCACCCTCGTCGTAGCGAAGGTAAGCCATCCCAACGGCCAACACATTTCTCAACTTCATGTAGGTTCCGTGGGTTAATCTTTCCATCGATGTGCAGGGAATAGCCTTCACACTTTGTTGTAAGCGAAGCATGGAATGAATGCTATTACACCCGTACCCTAATTCTACGCATTCTATATAAAACGAGAACTGAATTGCTAACTTTAATGGATGAACTGTAAACATTTAACAAAATAATGTTTAAAGAACTGTTAATCGTCATTCTGTACTTGTGCGTGATAATGTGTTTCTAGGAAATTAGTTTGTCGGAGAAATTTTCAAAATAAATTTTTTCTCAGAGTTTAAAATGTAGCAGAATAATTCCTCAGAATCTCAGACGAAAACAAGAACGTGCCCTATATAGAACGACGGCAAATATAACTGGCCTATACATTGCTGCTTCTAGATACATGGCCATTTAAAACGTGTATTGATATGTCCAGATTTCTCCATATGAATCACTATACTCTGGTAACATGACACTAACCTAACAATTTTCAATTTAACGTTAAGATACGGAACTACTTTCCGTCCATCGTTACCAACTTTACTGGCCGCATGTCACTCAGTGCGCCCGTTAAAATATATGCAGGTAGGGGCAGTGAATTTTTTCTAAGCTTGATTTCAAAAGTGCTCACTGTATCGTGAACAGGCTTTGTGTATCTGACACGAATATATTGTAACGGCGCTGAAAAAAAAAAGAAGCCTTTTTAGCTATGTTGGAGTGCTTCGAAATGATGTTTCACATGTGTGCGATGTCCATTCACAATTACTTCAAACTTTTCTAAAGCCCTGATAAATTTATACTTTCCAGTATAACCGCCACCCCCGGAAACAAAGATCTGTAATTTACACTAGATGGCCAACGCCCCGCATTCGTGCGCACTCAGTGTAATCATATTTTGTATGAGAACTATTTCTTACTAGGCATTACGAACACACCTATATTCCCACTGTTTTTATTCGAATTAATAATAATATAAATAATATGATTTATAAGTAAAATATAGTTAAAAGTTCGATTTTACCAAAAATACGGTACTTTTATTTCAACAGACATATAAAACGCTTATGATACATGAGGTATTTAGGAAACAGCCAAACACGTCATACATAGGGTGATTTTTCAAAAGTTTGTTTCAAAAAGTGTGAAGAATCTGCGAATGGACCTTAGTCCGAAGTGTGTCTTCTTTTCGTAGATCAGCACAATGGACGCACGTTTATTTTTTTTACGAAAATTTTATAATTGTTTTATAGCCCATTTGACATCCTTTATTCGCCAGAAACAAAGCAGATTTTAGCAATTAATCCCCCGAATTGATAATAAAAGCGACATTGCTTCTTATTTATCATCATCCAGTCTTTAGTCTAATATTTATATTCGTTGGAGTCGGGCTCGTATATGCTACGTAAGACATGACAAAAATATATATAAATTTGTGATGTACAAAATAAATATTGTATGATTGCGCTTTTTATGTGAAACACCAAATATATTTTATAAGTGTGTTAAGCCGTCGAATTTTAACACACTATTTATATTTAGGCATTTTTTTTTAATATGTGGTTTCTATCAGTTGCGAGGTAATTTCGAAATTTTTGCTCTCTCCGAATGGAACTGCGAGTTTCGTAAAAAAAATAAAAAATAAAAAAGGCTTTCGAACACACTGCTACGCACTCTTGAACTCCAGGAAGGTCTGGTCAGTACAAACTTTTTTCTAGTTGTATTACATTAATATTATTGCACTTGTACAAAATTTGTAAATGAACATTTACAGTGTCTAGGCAACGCTTCCCGTTAAGAGTCCTATGTACTGAAACTTTTTTTCTGTGAAATCGTTGTTTGCGCGTAAACGCGTATCTCGGTAAATACAAGTTCTGGAAATATGACTTTTTGTCAGAAAAGATTTAAAAAAAACTATTATCTATAGATTATTTTTTTGCTTTTGTCATATTAAGTGTACTCTTGGAGAAAAAACAATTCGTGAAAGTGGTCAAGTATCGCAGTTTTAAAACTTGCCTATGAAGTTTCCTTAAGCAGCAAGATAAAAGTAAACAAAGATACGGGCATAGTTTTATATGTGGGCTTTCATTGCGTGTAACAAACCCCCTATTTTACAGATCTAATTTGTACAGCACAGCGTTACGACGGAAACCCTGTACGTCTTGCGCGTAGGAGCGATGAAGCACTAGGCGTGCGTCTAACAGTCGCCCGTATCGCTCGCTCGCTTCTTGACCTTGGACGCGCAGCTACGTAGTCCCATTAAGTCAATAGCTTGTATCACACATGGTGGCGCTCTGGGCGAGAGGATCTGCCATAGTCTGGTCACGGTAAAGTGAGTACTTTTGAAACCCTGGTTACTTTTTCTTTCAGCCAATATGTATACTTCCGCCACTTGTCAATGTAAACACTGGCATGTGAGTAATAAACGCAGGGTACAGAATACATTTCCTCATACACAAAATCGAAAGTCCGATACCACAATTAGATGCATATATTGTTTATTATGATTGATGAGACTGCCTCAAAATTTGCTCACTTTACCGTGAACAGCGAATACGTGATTCGAATTGGGAGGAGGGGGGGGGGAGGGAAAAAGTGAAGAAATGAGTGAGTGAGTGAAGAGATTTGGGCGGCTGTTAAGATCTAGGTACTGAGAGCCGATGAGCGTGAAGTGAGGTGAGTATGTATGGAGCAGCGCCGGAATGTAAGGGCTGGGGAAACGGGAGATCCCCGAGAAAACCCGCCGACCAGCGGCATCGTCCGGCACGATTCGCACTTGAGAAAGTGAAGAAGCGAAGAAGGAGGAAGTGGCTGATAAAACATTCCGCCTAAGTTCAACGCGTTGCTGTATGTTGATTGCATCAGTCCAATACTAATTTACAAGACTCCGCAGAATCTCGTAACTAATCGACGCAGTATAGGTACGGTAAAGTACTAGAATAAACTATCCCCTGGATCAAGTCACAAAAGGTAAAATGAAAGTTCTGCAATCCTGTTAGCCAAACTCTCCAAATTAGATGAATAGTGTTTTGATACCACTCAAGTTATTGACGGAAATAATAAATTGCGCATAAGAGGTGTAGTTAGCTGTATACTCCATGCGCACATGTTTCATAGCGATACTTGGCCAACGTCCGTAAGATCAGATTTCACGGATGATGAAGCTTTTATAATTACGATGCCAAATTACGTAGAGCTTTCAACAAACATAAACTAGGTTAACTGACACCATCCTACTAGCCACCTTCATTGCGGATGGCGCGAAGACAAATTAAGCTTTCTAATACAATTAAGTGTCAGAAACGTTGTTAACAGTGTTCCCATTACAACTCGTAAACGTTACTGGCATTTATGTCTCTACTAGCACTTTTCTCTACTGGCACGAATACACACCGTGCTACTATGTTGTGAGATACTACTCTATAGTCTGTGCAATGTATGTTATCAGACGTTGACATACAACTCACAAGAAAACAAAGCCCTGAGTTGATGTTTCTTTATGACACTTAACGTCTAATTCTGGGTGCTGCACAACCAAACTTAATGGTTTTCTGGTTGTCTATGGGCTTTATGTTCGAGGCGTCGTGTGTCTTAATCCGGCGATACGACATTTTCATGGTTAAGTTGGACTTGCTGTAGAAAGTAAGTAACCAACAAACATGTGAGACGCTGATAAGCCAGGAAGGCAATAATCAAGTTTCGAATCATCATATAAACAAAAAACTATTACTGTTGGAAGTACAGTGGCATGTGATGTACTGTGTAAAGTACGCGCAACAGAGCAGCGACATTCACATAAAGCGTTTTCTAAGATACTTTCAGAAAAAATAAACTAAATGAAATAGTGGAAGAGAGAAATTTTGATGACAAATTACTACTGGCATCGTTAGCGCCGATGAGAGTGAGGTAAGTTATAAATTGAACAGTGGGGGAATGCAATTGGAGGGGGGGGAGGTGGTAACAGTATAGTACCCGAAATACCCACCTACCAAAGGTAATGTCTGCCACGTTTTAACCACACGTGAAAATTAAGATTTGAGCCCGTCAAGAGCTAAACCCTGCTCTTGCGGTAGACAACACTACACTTTATAATGATTTATATTCAGAATGTATTAAATAAATGTGATAAACACTTTGTATTGTAATAGGTTAGTTAATTAATTAGCTTATGCACAAGCTGGTCACAAAGTTTTTCCCTCGTTATAAAATTCAGTATCAATATGAGAATAGTGTGGTTTTTACATAAATGTTTTTCAGCCATACCGTAAACTTTAACATGTGCTCCGTTGACTGCATGGATGATATCTAAGAGGTATTCAATTTCCATTTGTTCGCAAACAGAAGTAATTGCGTCTGTTATCCTCCTGATCTATGTCCTGACATCTGACACACATGATGCTTAGACTTCGTCTTTAATATAATACCAGGGGGGTGGGGATGGGGGATCTATGGCATTAGTGTACGGTAGTTTTGGTGGTCAGTATGTTTGACTACTGCGTCCAATCCGACAATCGGGAAATGACCAGAAGGGTCCATTGACTGTGTTATGCTGACAAAGTGCGTGTCGTTCAAACCTTGCGACAGGATGACCAACCTCGTCGCACTGCTTTCGCGACTGTAATTTTGCATCGCGTAGATGACAACAGCGCCTACCTGCAGGGTGTGTGCTTCTCAGATGAGGCTGTGTTTAACACCATCAATAAAGTGAATACGCATAACACGCGCATACGCGGATCCGAGCATTCTGGCGACATTATTGAACACAAGAGGTAGATCCCAAATATGAACGTTTTCGTATGTCCCAACAACATGGTGCACACCCACATTGGAAAGTGACCATTAGTGATTTCCTGAATGAAACATTTTTAACTATTATTAGATTGGACGCGATAGTCCAACATCCTGGCCACCAAGATCACTGGGCACTACTCTCCTATATTTTTTTCCTTTGGGCTCATGCTATTGACAAAGTCTACACATAATGTGTGACATATACCAGGACAGTGATTAGGGGGATAATAGAAGCAATTGCTTCTTTTTCGAAGAAATGCTGTTCTCCGTGTAGCCAACGGAGTAGCGCACATGTTGAAGTTTTGTAGTATGGCTATAAAAAAACTTTTTACAAGCTTTAATTTAACTTCACCTGTTCGCATGTACGGTAGGTATCTGTCCGGCGCCCAACGAATCACTAGCATTCAAGATGTATTTGGTGGACAAGCTGTCGATTACTGGTGGCGTGTAGAGTTTCAGTGCCGGGGAAGTCCTTATTTACACATTGCTGTATGGGTAAAAGACCATCCAAACTTTGAAACACAAGAAGGAATTCAAATGATCGACCGTGTGTGTGTGTGAGTGTGTGTGAACTACAATTTGAAGATTCCGATCTGCCCGAGCTCGTACTAAAATGTCAAATACATCGAAATACACACACGTGTGAGATAAATAATGAATATTCAGCATGCCGGTTCAACTCCCCGCGAAAAGGGTCCACTGAAACTCGCCTGATCGCAAGCGATACAAATGACAACGAGTCTGTGAATGTATAAATAGTCTATCTATATAATAAATATAAAAAAATAGGTGAGACTAAAAAGTGAAAAATAAATTAAGTGTAAAAAACCTTTAAAAACCAAGCTTTTATTTATAAATGAACTAAAAAGATAAAAAATAATCATAGGAGTAGTTACAGAATTTGTAGATCTTGTAAGACGTGGTCGAACAGCCGTAAAAAACTTTATTTCAAATCAATATTTTTCGATCAATTTATATTCAGTATATAAAAGCTTCGCGGGAATAGTTAAGAGTCTTGCGCAAGATATGTGCTTGCTACGCTTGCGCAAATGAGGTATGCGTTCTATATTGCGCCAAACTTTTATTTTCTAGATATAAATTGATACAAAAATATTAATTTGTAATAAAGTTTATTACGGCTGTTCGACCATGTCTTACAAGTTCTACAAATTCTGTAGCTACTCCTATAATTATTTTTATATTTTTATATTTTTAGTTCATTTATAAATAAAAGCTTGGTTTTAAAAGGATTTTTTTACTATAAATTTCTTGTAAAACCGTACTTTATTAATATACGAACTTGTAATTAAATTTCATAATGAGGGAAATTCTATGGCTATTCTGTATATTTTCTTACGAGTTTTTCCATTAATATTATTGTTGTCAGTTATGGAATGTATGTAAGCCATGGACAGAAACCTGAAAAATTTCGAAGTTTCATTTTCGGACAAGCAAAAATAATAAAAAAACACTTGTATTTCTATGTTTTTTTGTGATAAGTCAATGCCTTATTTGAAACCTTCTGGAGAACTCTGAGTCAACAACTAACGAGCAATAAAGTATCCTCCAAATGTGGCAGCAAGTGACCAATAAACAGTTCACAACTTAGAAAATTATGCGGAATCTTGCCAACGGATCACTGAATTCGCTAATTTCCCCATACTCTAGTGACGGAGTTAGTCACAGAGAAGGCTTAGCAACATATTTCCAAAAACGCTGGAATATCACGAAAGATTTTTTTGCCTGCGTATCTTCGATAACACTGCAGCTAGTTTATCCTTTTATGATTGGATGTACAATTTTTTTGACTCGGCTAAGTTATTCGTAGCTCGATCACAAACGTTTCTGTTTTATAGAATCGCAGTCATCGTTGACTCATTGAAATGGGATAGTGGCTTAATACATGCATGACAGCCGATAACGAAGGAAAACTGTCTAACATGTGGGCAGTGCGTTTACATCGTATGACATAGTTAACATTTCCCCGGTATTAACCATCATCACTCCACTCTAAATCTGAATCAGTGAGAATTTCACTGTTTCAAACAGCCAACAGTGCCAAACTGATTCATCAGTCACTTCAGTGAATTTAGCTAATGAACAGGTGAAAAAAAAAAGCCAGATTTCCTTCACTTACAGCCTTAGTGTTCATACAGTTGTTGCATGTTCGATAACTTTTGTGTTTGCGACAAACCCGCGCTTTTACGATTTAAAGAAAACACTATCATCCGTAATATGATTATACTTTAGTTGAAATACAACGTGGTCAGGGATAGTGTACTAACATACCTAACATTTACTTATGCTGATATCAATCCAAGTCAAGTAGTTTTGATAGTGCTGAAGTAAATAGAACAGCCGTTCAGTTTTGCGGCACAGACAAGTTATTACGTTGTCTGGTATGCGCACTCTATGGTTTAAACTCGCCACCATTGAAATTGGTCCCTCTCATTTTACATTCAGTGCAGAAGAGTAGCAATAATTGTTTTAAAGCTTTATAATAAATCCGGTTTCCTAAATATTTTACTGTATTACTTGATCGCCACATGTATGAACCGTGCCATTTCCAATTGGTACGTAATTATTTTGGAAAGATACCTACTGGGCAGAACGATAGACATAAGCTGGGCTTTCGAAAGTGATTAATGTGACGTAAACAAACTGCATGCCTGAAGTTAGTCACCGTGTGGTCAATACAAACACACCAACTACGTGACGTATATTCGTCGTAGCCTTGGTTCTGTAAAAAGAATGTTTCCATTACACTGTGACGCACATTGCCTCACACTTCGTGTAAGTAGGAATTTTTGCTGTATAGCATTGCTATCTTTAGGAAAAGGCTAATTTAAGGGACTCTAAATCTTCAAATTCGTTTCTAAATAATAATCAAAGCCATCTACAAAGGAAAAGTTTTTGTTGACAAAAATTCGCCTTAAGCAATTCCGGCAATCTTTGAAAACACCTAAGTTTGAAATGAAAACTGTTTGGAGTTGAATTGTGTGTATTCAGGGCACTCGATGTAACTACATAATGATTCAATGTATTTGGTTTTTGTTCTAAATGTATTCCGGTATGTTTCTGATGCTTCTTTAATGCCAATGTTTTGGGTGTTATTTCCCAATTTCAATACGCGTGGTGCTTATTATAAATTGCGTTAAGACGTTAATTGCTGGTTTTCTCATATGTTTGTTTCAGCAGCTAAGTTGTAATATACGATGACGAAAGTAGTTCGAGTATCGTAAAGTGAGCGGCCCTTAACGTCGAGGTCTTGAGAGCCAATGAGGTGAGTATGGAGCAAGGCTAGGGTGCAAGGGCGGGGGAAAAGGGTGATCCCCGAGTAAACTCGCCTACCAGCGAGCGAAAATCCCGGAGGCGAGTAGTTTACCCAGTGCACCACCACGAGCCCCTTCGAGAACCGCAACGCTGTTATTTATCGCATCTGTGCAGACCCTCTAGTGT
Organism: Dryococelus australis; assembly: GCA_029891345.1. Classification (NCBI taxonomy): domain Eukaryota; kingdom Metazoa; phylum Arthropoda; class Insecta; order Phasmatodea; family Phasmatidae; genus Dryococelus; species Dryococelus australis. The sequence goes on from CM056998.1 coordinate 41,104,601, forward strand.
AGTACTGCGACACTAAGCCTATGTTTTCAAGTGCGTCGCAACAGCCTAAGTTGTTTACAGTACTTTAGTTGTTGAGACAATTACAAAATCCTGTCATCTTTCGAGGTTGTTTATATGTTCTGCGACAGTAAGTTTCAAGTCTTAGTTTTCCGCAAAGCAATTTCGCTAAGACATGAAACACAGCATAATCATGCTTCTAATAAACTCTAAATCTGAATCGGTGAGAATTTCACTACTTCAATCAGTCAACAGTACCTGACTGATTTAAAAGTCACTTCAGTAAATTTAACTTATGAATCAGTGAATAAATGCCAGATTTCCTTCACTTATCGATTCATTGACATTTTCCAGTAATTTTTTTTTACTGTTTTTCAGTGGTTTGTTTTTTGACTAGTGGATCAGTTAAACAGCGTGTAAAAATGGCAGCCAAACAACGTTTAAAAATGGCCGTTAAACAACGTATATTAAGTGAAATTAACAACTAATAAACTAATGAAACCTATACAAAATACTTTCTAAAATGTGTTCCGTCTTTCAAAACACCATTTTACGATCTAATATGAACATTAAGCCTTTCATTCCTTTTTCGTGTCTTTAATTTCGTTTTCATGTAATAATTACAGTGCTCTGTTTGAAGGTTAAAATTGCATATAATTATTTGAAGAACGTACACTCATATATACCTAATATTCGTTTCAAAAATTTTAACGGCACCATTTAAACCAAAAACGAAAAGTAAAGGCATACAATTAAAATCTTCCCGATTCCGTTACGAACTAAAACACATATATTTTCCTCTTTATTTCCAACTTAACTTGGTAGCACAGATGGAGCTCTGCCCCCATAGCTCAGGGGTAGGGTGGCCGACTTGGAGTCCAGGCGTCACGGGTTCGTGTCCCGGCCACTCCGCGGCAGATTATCAGCTTGTTTGTCACACTGAGAATTTGTCAGCAAGTCGGTCCAACAAGAGCTCGACAACGTCACTTCCAAAAACTTATTTATTTATATAAATTAAGGTAAAATGCGCAGTTTAAATAGCAAACTATTGTATATGTGTTTATTTCACGTAATTAGTTGGGCTGAATTCAGTACAATCAAAATTTAATTTGCCACTGCAGTTGGCCGTCACTTATTCAATCAGTGAAATAGTTTTATGTCACTAATTCAATCAGTGAAGTTGTTTCACTGAAACAATCAGTGGTTTTCCACTGATTCTAAATGGAGCCATTTTATTTGATTCGAGCAGTTGAATTCCACTGCAAATCAGTGGTTTTCCCGTTACATCAGTGCAACACGAGGGAAGGAGGACGTTATGGCACAATTCTCGGAACACCGGAGGCCATAAATTACACGAGTGCAGATCAGAAGCTCCTCTGATTGGCTGTCTCGTTTTGGCGTCGGCGGCTGGCTGATTCAGGTGCGCTACTCGTCGCATCGCAGCACACGTCGCGGGTTTTGGCACCTGCGATTGTCTAATCGTGTTCGACGCAACCGCAGTCTCATCGTTAACCCCGCTCTAGAATGGCTTGTATCGCGACGTGCCAGCAAATACATCCCCACCTGAGAACTGGTGTGTTGTCAGGGCTTCACGATATACGTCGCGGGTTTTGGCACCTGCGATTGTCTAATCGTGTTCGACGCAACCGCAGTCTCATCGTTAACCCCGCTCTAGAATGGCTTGTATCGCGACGTGCCAGCAAATACATCCCCACCTGAGAACTGGTGTGTTGTCAGGGCTTCTTCGCGATATACGTCGCGGGTTTTGGCACCTGCGATTGTCTAATCGTGTTCGACGCAACCGCAGTCTCATCGTTAACCCCGCTCTAGAATGGCTTGTATCGCGACGTGCCAGCAAATACATCCCCACCTGAGAACTGGTGTGTTGTCAGGGCTTCTTCGCGATATACGTCGCGGGTTTTGGCACCTGCGATTGTCTAATCGTGTTCGACGCAACCGCAGTCTCATCGTTAACCCCGCTCTAGAATGGCTTGTATCGCGACGTGCCAGCAAATACATCCCCACCTGAGAACTGGTGTGTTGTCAGGGCTTCACGATATACGCTATTCACGGTCAAATGAGCACTTTCGGAAGCCCTGCTTAAGATCTACTTGTATGCACGTTGTGGATTCTTCCGTCTTATGTAAGATTAACATTGTCATGGGCCTCATCACTTTATACATGCGCCGGTCAAGTGAAACTGTGAAATTATTAGAAAAGTAAATATTTAATACACCTGCTTGTTTTTAAACTTCGATGCAATAAAAAACATAGAAAGCGAAATAAATAAATTAAGTTATCAGAAATACTAGCCTAACTTTTCATACAATGTTAAGATACAGAACTCCTTCTTATCCATCGTTTATAACTTTACTGGGCGCATATCACTCGGTGCGCCCGTTAAAACATATGCTGGTAGGTACAGTAACATTGTTCTAAGGTTGATTACAAAAATGCTCACTTTATCGTGAACAGCCATTACAAAATAGGGGGGGGGGGGATCTGTGGGCATAAAAGGCTTCGTATTTTATGGAGATACCAGTTTCATATATGCCACAACGTTTTCTAGTAACAACTGAAACACATAATTATAAGGCGATAGTTCCTGCCGTGTGTGTCCGAACAAATCAAGAACGAAATATTTTCTGCACAGAAACGTGATTATCTGCAACTGGCTCTGTTCGCGGAGGTATCCGAGGGTGGATACTGCTGATTGGTGCAAGTCACCCTCCCACGTCACAGCCCTCGGTCCTGATGTACGAAAGTCGCAAGTTCACAAGTTTTATTCACCAACTCGAACTTTGTCAGCGGACACGTCTGTAATTCAGGCTTGAGTTAGTGGGAAAATAATTTTTTTTTGACTGCACGTATTACCGCGCACAAACATTAACGCACAATAACGTAAACACGGAAACATATATATATATATATATATATATATATATATATATATATATTATTGTAATTACAGTTACGGTACGTATGACGTTTCAATTTACATTTACTTAGTAAATTAACTCACTAACACTCGTTCATGTACAGTGTCGGATTATTTATTATATATATGTATAGGGCATATATATATATATGCCCTATTAGGGCATTAGGGCAATAGGGCATATATATATATATATATAAAATTGCCCTATACATATATATAATAAATAATCCGACACTGTACATGAACGAGTGTTAGTGAGTTAATTTACTAAGTAAATGTAAATTGAAACGTCATACGTACCGTAACTGTAATTACAATGCCAACTGAACAAGTTAATACTCCAGTCAAAATATAATGTTACAATATTGCATGTTCGCTTCATGAAAACACAAGAAATATATTTATGGAAACAAATTAACACTATCAAAAGGACGACCTTAACCTATCTGTACTCTGCACTTACTGCGCTTTGGCGTCAGTTTCTGAAAGAACTCTTTTTTTTTTTTATTATTATTGTCGAAGTACCTCGTAATGTTGAGATGTCTGCGGACTACACCAGTTGTAGGCTTGAATAAGGCAAACATGGCTATCAAATTTGGGTCTTAGTTTTAAACCTTCTTTCGTAATTTTCCTTTTGTATCGTTCAGATTCCAACCAGCACCTCTTGAAGTGTTGGTGACGTCATGCCAGGCCCACCAAGAGAAATTCTGGTCCCCTGAGCATTACGTGCTGTGCCCCCCCCCCCCCCCCTTACCTCCTCACCCATTAAAAAATCGAACATTTACAGCAACATAAATAGTCGTCATCCGTACAAAAAAGTTAATAAATTTTGGATGTCGAAAATAGATTTTTACGCAATAACTTACTTCGTTTTATAAATAAACATTTACGAGTCCGGCCCGACCCGGGCTCCTGAGTATTGCAACCCCTTGGCTCCCCCCTACCTTGACGGGCCTGATAGCAAGACACGAGGACACACATTTTGGGGGTGTTTGCATTGTAGTTTGTCATTCCAATATCGTTCGAGCAACAGGAGTGGTACTTGACACTGAGGTACAGCCGCGGAAAATCTTGTAGCAGCACTTCTATCTAAAGGGCACAATTACAATTTGATAAACAGCTTACCCACGATTTCGGATCTTCATAACTTCTCATTGAAGTTTAATTGCCTAATAATTCGTTGGGAAACATTTTTATTTTATTTTTTTAAAAACAAGAGGGATATTTTTAGAGCATCTCTTGGGAACCGTTTCAGTTATAGTCCTAAGGTTAAGATTTTGCATAGCTTATATATTTTTGACAATTACTCTCACATGAAGGTTCCGTGCGCCCTGGAAAATTTTCCCATATCGTATTTGAAGAAATTAAATTCCAGGGAACAATTGACTGCAGCGACGTCCGGAAATCAACGACCAGTATATAAATTCGAGCATATATCGGAAATACATAATGAGGGACCACACTCACCAAGTGCATTGCTGTGGTTCAAGTTGAAGATTACTTCACTAGTGGCCAAAAAAAAGATTGCAAACTAGGCAATGGAAACGGCACTCATAAAAAATATTTACATTATTCAAATTTACCATAGCCATCCAGCTACCCCCCTGCGTTGTGATATAAATCTTTTTAGAAGGAAGGGGTTTTCGTCCTTTCCGCCAGGTTGGTTGGTATGTACCCATTCCATAATATTTGGGCTCCTCGCTTTAATTATAGCGCCTGGAAATTACAGGCAAGCTCGACGTCGCACAGTAATGAACAAGCTCAACGCCACTTATCCGCATTGTTTGTTATAGTCTGTTCACGGTTTCTTCACACTTTTTGAATCAAACCTTTGAAAAATCACCCCATGTATGACGTGTTTAGCTACTTCCTAAATACTTCATGTATTACAATCGTTTTATACCTCTATTAACATAAACGTTTCTTATTTATAGTTAAATTGAAGTTTCGTCTATATTTTATTTATGAATTATTATATTACATTTATGATAAATATGAAAATATATGTTTTGATATCCCCTATTAATAAATAGTTCTAATTGCAAAATAATATTACAACTGAGTGCGCACGAATTTGGTGCGTTGCCCTTTGGTGTAATTTTCTAGACTTAGTTAAGTTTAGTTTGCACGAGGCGGAGGAATATCCTGGAAGTAGAACTTCGGCAGGGCTTCAGAAAAGTTGGAAGTAACCGCGAATGGATTAAAGTTACTTCTCGAGTGTCGTAAATGATATGAGTGAAAATACTGATGCTGTAGTGAACGAGAGAATCAATTTCTTTCGTAACAGATGTTTTCACGAACCATAGTTCACGTCATAAATGTTATGCTTTATTTTGCTTTTATCCATATTGCTGAAGTGAACATGATTGCCGATGTCTCGTAGGTGTCTTCAAATGAAGAGCTACTGGGTTCGAATCCATTGTAAGCCATGAATGGGTGTAGCGTATTTTGATTTAAATAAGTGTGAAAACAGCTTGCCTGAATACCTTCCGGCATAAAGGCATAAACGTAAAATTAAAAAAAAGAACTGAGGAAAAATAATTCAAATGAAATAAATAATAGATTTTTCTCCAGGCGAGCTATTTACACCTACCCTGAAGTGTAAAAAAAAAATTCAGCCGTTTACGTGCAACTATAGTTCAATTGATAGAACCAGAACGTTTTTTTTTTTTTTATATAATTATTCATCGTGTTGCATTTTGTGACAAAATAAAATGGTAGTGAAATGTTACCTTTAAAAATTTTTAGAGCGAGAATTTTTTTTAAAATAGGATCTGTGTTAGAATGAAGTCGAAAATATGATTAATATGAAACCTGTTATGTGAGATTAAAACCTCCAAAACTAGAATTTTCAATTTTTCATGCCGTAATATTTTCTTACTGGAATATTTTTTCATTATAGAATACGCAATGTCACACTCCACAAATAACAACAAAACGATGTTCCCAGTTCTTCATCACGTGCTAACTTAAAACCGTCGACCAACGAAAAACATTGAAACATCTCAAAATTTAATTTTAACTTCAAAATTTGCCATATTGTTGACCGCAACGGGGGATGACGTAAATAGGGACGAAGCTTTTAGCATGTCTTCAATAATTTTTATATTTCTAAGCCAATCCTGTTAGGCAAAAGGACATGGAAATCCAGAGATAAATATTTCTTATCCTTTTTTTTTTTTTTTTTTTCGTGGTAACTGCTGAAGATTCCTTGACTTATGTTGTAAGCGAGTTTTACCCATAGACTAAATATAAGGTAGACCGCTTATTCGTCTTCTGCGCATGTACCCAATATTGACCTACCCCAATCCTACACAACTGTCAAAGTCACATGTTCAACAATGATGTACGTGTTTGTTTATATCTTAATTTGCAAATGACAAGCACTATTATATTAATAAAACACTTTGACAATTTTAATTTAACCAAACTGCATTACAAGTTGGTTAGAGGAACTATACAGATATATCAAAGCACTTGTTTACTAAACAGTTTTATAACATCAAATCCAAATCCACTCCGTTTTTGCTATACGTGTAGGAAGAAATACAGTTCAATGTTGGGACAAGGAGAATGCGCAGCCAGCGAAATTGGTCTACCTCATCGTTAGTCTATGGTTTTACCCGCTGCTTGCACAATTCTTTCGTAGTCATCGATAAATGTTCAGTTTCCTTGTCCCTTTTACGGCGGACAGCTAGTTAATGAACTGTCGATGTAAGTCCGATATTATCCTTCCCAGAAGAATCGAGTGCAATACTCCGCCACTGGAGAGTGAGAATGGCAAGGTGCGTGTGTTTGCCCGCCAAAGACGGCAGTGCTTCCTCGTGGACTTGTGCCGCTGTTGCGCGCGGCCGCTGCCTCGCCGACCCACTTTGGTGCGCTCGGAGGAGGTAGAAGACCCACTGAGGCCCGGCTGGTGCCAGTCTTCAGCGAGCTTTGCTGTCGAGCGGTCGACGACTCTTGTGCGTCTGTCCGCTTCTGCCTCGAGTGCTGCCGAACACGGTTCTTCGGGAGGACGCCTGCAAGTGTGACGGTGGACTCTTAGTGGCGTTAGTGTCCGGACCTGCGGGCAGAACGACAACCCCCCCGGCGGTTTCAGTTTCTTCCTCTCACGTGTTTGCGTGCAGCAGCGAGTGGGTATTCGAAAAACACGAAATCGAACCGAACCGAAGCAAAGGAAAAAACCACGAAGATCGTCACTCAAGGATTTTCCTCGACAAAAGGTAAGTCACGTTCGTCTTTCTCAACGGAGTATCCGCTGACATCCATTGGCTAACAATGGACCTGTTTCGTTCACGGCGTTATGACTTTTGCGAGAATTCCAAATAACACAACCATCCCCTCCGAGTAAGGTAGGTCTTTCTCTTTTCTCGCTACATCAGCCTCGATTTCCAAATGGATTGAGAGAAAGTGCAGTCTAGATCTTCTATGATAGTTATCGTCTGTAATAGGGCAGTTCAAGATTGGGGTCGGCCAGATTAGATTTAGGTGATACATCGCCCTGATCCCTTATTAACAGAGATAGTGGTCCAGCAGTTCGGAGCCCACTATAATAATGAAGCCTCGTCGTCTAGGCGTTCAGTGAGTAACCGTGTGATGCGTAACAGAAAAATATTTTTTTGATTTGGCAAGCAGTCCCAGCTGTTATAAAAGAAACAAGATTCTAGATCAGTGGAAGAAGTGGGAACGTGGGCTTTTACGTTGCACAGTAGTCCACAGAGGTCAAAAACAGGAACTTCTGGTTGTACTGGGTACGGACTTGGTACTCGTAAACTTTTGGGTCATATCGATCGTTCGGCTAAAGCCGTTGCTTCCCCTTGCCATATTACGACGGAGGACCGACCCGATCACATAGGCCTAGATGATACCACAAGGTACCATCTGAAATCACTTGTTCCGGCGAGCGAGCCCTGTGCCAGGCGGAATGTAGTGCGGTCGTATGTGATCTACACGAGGGAGATCCTCTGCGATCCTTCACATCGGCGTATTAGCTGTCGGGAAGATGAGGTTACGAACCTCCGCATGCTTTTCCCGAGTTGTGCCGCATTGCCCCGCTGACTTAAGGTGTGGTCGCGTGGTTTGCTACTCTGCTAGTTTAATGCTATTGCTTCTAGTTTCCATTCGTGGTACCGGAAGTACTTTTTTGGACACTGTTCGGGTGACGGTAGCAGTTGCTATTTGTACTGTGAAAAGCAGCTATTTCTGGTCTTGCTCGCCGAGGTACAACAGAAATATACAAACGAGCAAGGTGGGGAAAAAAAATTGCCACCGAAATAAAATTACAAACGTCGAAGTTTCTTGAGAGTGACGATTGCGAATAGTAATTTGCTTTTGTAGGCTGTTCACGGTAAAATGCGCACTTTTGAAAGCCCTGCTTAACATCTGCGTGCATGCACGATGTGTATTCTTCCGCCTTATGAAAAATTAACACTGGCAAGGGCCTCATCACATTATCAAACCGTCGGTGCAGTGAAACTGCGAAATAATAATAAAAGTTAATATTTTACAAACATGTAAATTTTCACATTTCGATGCATTAAAAAAACAGAAAGCAAAATAAATAATTTAAGTATTCATAAATACTCACCTAACACTTTTTATTTGATGTTAAGCTATGGAACTACTTTCCATCCATCGTTACCAACTTTACTGGGAGCATGTCACTCAGTGCGCCCGTTAAAATATATGCAGGCATAAATAGTGACTTTTTTCTAAGGTTGATTTCAAAAGTTCTCACTTTATCGTGAACATCTTATACGCAGATTAATGAAGATAATATGTTTGGATATCCTGTAAGAAGTGCAGAGGGAAATAAAAATAACTAAGACACATTTATCCTCGAAAGTAAATTATCTTGAGTAGCCAAACCTTTAAAATACACGTAAATTACACAGAGGCAATAATGATTATCAACATTTAAAAAATAAAATCTTGTTTCTGTATTTTTGACGTGTTAGTTTACTGCTGTTTGTCGTTCGTGCCGTCCTGCCGAGAGTAATAGCAGTTTTTGCTACTTTGCGGCTCGTGAGAAATATCACTTGTTCTCAGTATAAAAATCATACCACCCGAACAAACCTTTAATTACCTTCGAACCTGCTACGAAGCGATTCACGTAGGGTGTTTATCTCCGACCGTTAATTCACGCGGGATGGTTATCTCCGACTGTTACTTATAGTATGAAGCGTGACAATACGTAATTTAATATCTTGCACGCTTTTATGCAGCGGCCCAGTCAATTTCCCTTGCAATCAATCAAGTATGGCTAGAAACAACGATGCGTTGTTTTGGAGAACTGCAAAACACATCATTTTTAAGCCTTGTAAAGTGTGTAACAAACACTATCAATACAGTTGGGACATTTTAGCGGGTTCAGTCTCAATTCTCTGTGCACTTGAAACCCAGCTTTCCTAGTGAGTATCCAGTCTTTTTTTTCCAGGCTATGCGGTTCTCGTTATTTTTCAGGTTTCTTATTGACTCAGAAGTCGTACAAGGTGGGTCTAAAAATCTGTAATCAATTATATATATATATATATATATATATATATATATATATATATATATATATATAAAGTGGCTATAGCTTGTTCTCAAATGAATTAACGCGGAATTTTTCTAACCTGAAGTAGCACTGATGAAATAATTAACTAGCAGTGGGTACATAAGCTTTTCAGTTCTTAAAAGGCTTTCATACCGAAACACGTTAACTGATGTTTCTGGCGACGTTTTAATTGGCGAAGGGAACCAACGACAAACTGGTAGAACGTTGGATGTCGGAACTATGTGGATACACTTGATCCGCAAATGCTACCGTGGGTGGCCTGCCTGGGTTTCCTGCACTTCGCAAATTGCGTGTTTCAGAAACAAAACTATCTGTAAAAACCACAACCAAAATTTCATCCGCCGTCCGCAGCCTGGTAATGTAAGATAACCTTCCTGTTGCGCGGGCTACTTCTTTTTTCAGAGAAGGAAAATTATGTGCACATGCGCCATCTCTATAATTCTGACCCGTAAATTGTTTAGGAATTTGCGTTTTTTTGGTAGACGTGGGGGAAATAAAAGCTCATTTTGCTATTCTATTATAATTTTTTTCTGCCGATAAAGCCTGCGCCCGTGACGATTCCTGACTATATAGTAAACGTATACACTGTAAAAAAAAATTTCTGGTAAACTTCCTATACTGCAATGGAAGTTTTCAACCTATAGAGTGTATGGAGATAGTACTACGCACCAGGCTGAAAACATGGGAATGTTTAGCATCGCTACTATACAAAGTTGGGAACTTCCCTATGCATTTGACTGTTTCCTGAGCAACTGTAGGAACGTTACCATGAATGCATGGGAAAATATTTTACCATTCGCGCTTTGTCACTGTACGCATACACTGATATAGTTAATTTACAAATAATTTCTTAGAGCGCATGCTTAACTAATTCAAAACGGCACTACAAGACTTGTCGTTCTATTAACAGTGCAATTCGGAAACCTCAGCAATGTCGTATGCTGTAATAATTGTAGGTTAAATGCACTTCGCCTGAAACAATTATATTTCTTTTGCTGATCAGTCATTGGGTATGAATATGTTCATAGACGTCTCGACTTTCCCACTGAAATCTTGACTCGTGAGTGAACGATGCTGCAAATATTATGATGTCCATAAACCGACGATGGAATTTCGGGAAGGCAATGCAATGTATATGTTTTAATAATAATAAAATGTCAAGCACGGGTTTTTTTTTTTTTCACATATGACATGACATGACATATTTCGAATTTTTCCATAGTGATGTCTGTAACGGGTTGTTACATATTTCAGTCTGGCCACGTTTTATATAGGCTAGTGAAACCGAAAAGAAAAAAAACCAAATGATCGATTTCAGAGCGATTGAAAAAGCTGGGTGGGAAGAGTGAAATAAATGACAGAACTTCTCGCAACAAGTAATTCTGGAAAACGATCGCTACCAATGCGGCGTTCAGATGTCCTTATTTATGGTTCCAAAATTGTGTACACACTCGTGCTGGCGAGGGGGTGGAACCGAAGTTAGGCTCTGTCCGAATTTACAAATTTTGTTATTTTGCAAGATTCGTGATTTGGTAAGTATCAATTCGTACGTTGTCAACAGTCACTTGTTTAGCACTCGCGGCAAACATTACTACACTAACAGTACGAAAGTTTTTAAATCTGAATGTAATGCTTAAAACAGACGTAATACTTCTGCAATCATCATTGGAATACTACGAACACGTTAATAAATAAGAAAATTTCAAATTATTCATTAAGAAATTTAAAATAAAATGCTGTACATGTACAGAACAGAGCACTTACTTGCTTTTTAAAACATGCCTAGTTTATTTGAGGTACAGTTATTTGTTTTAAGAGTCATTTTATTCACGTATTCGCACAAGTGTTTTTTAAATTAAAAACAAACATGGCGCTGGTTTTTTTCATTTTGTATTTTTGCTAACACACGCTAGATACAAAATGCGAAATACCAAATTACCAAATACGTCAACATATTTGTATACAAAATCGGGTCAAATGATCATTTCTTCAACAAAATCTGCCAATTCGGACACGGCCTTAGTTCGAACCTGACCTGTGCTGAGACCAGCAATTTATGATCCCTTATTCGGTGACCCGTGGTAAAGTTTCTTGTACTGAGGTTAGGAACAAAACTAGATTTACTACGGGAGAATTTGGCAAGAAGGGAAATTTCCGCCGCTAGGTGCGCAGTGTTCCAGAAGGTAAAAATTTAATTAAGATTTTAAGCTGCGTGAATAATAACACATTTGACTTTGTTTCGGGGTTATTCTATAGTTGCTTTATGATTATTACAATTATCCTGTTATTCAACATAGAAATAGAGAAAATCTGGTACACATGTGACACTAGCGCTTACCTAGTGGCGAAAATTTTTGGTTGCCAATCTTTTAACACTGGTCTTCCCGACCTGAGTAGAAGCAACCTTACCCGGGGTTCGTAGTCCACTACAATCATATCTGTTCACGATATAGCGTCGTAAAATCTTTTGTTTCATCCACTTCCGCAGGTTTGCGAAAGGGCAAGGTCAAGAGTTTCTTTTAAGGCTACCGCCCGCCCTCCCCAAGTTCTTAATGTATTTTGGTAAATGCTGTTCACGATAAAGTGAGCACTTTCGAAATCAACCTAGCAAAAATATCACTGCTCCTAGCTGCGTATATTTTAACGGGCATACTGAGTGGCATTCGCCCAGTGAAGTTGGTAACGATGGATGGGAAAGTAGTTCCATATATTAACGTGCGAATAAATAGGGTTATGTAACCATTTGTGTTAACTTAAATTATTTCTTTCTTGTAAAAAATATCAGATTTGTAACATATTTACTTTTCTAATAATTCCACATTTTCACCTGACCGAAGCATGAACAAGGCCCATGGCAAGGTTAATTCTACATAAGGCGGAAGAATATACAACGTGCATTCAAGTAGATCTTACGCAGGGTTTTTAAAAGTGCTCATTTTGCTGTGAACCACCCATAGTGTTATGTTCTCTCCTTGTCTCTCTGCTGCTGAGTAGACAGCCTGAAGGGCTGGTAGGCATCTCAGTCATCGGCGTGATGTCGAAAACCTTTCAGCTTACGCGGAGACTTCAGGCTGGTCCAGCGATAGTTTACCTACCGTTGGCTACTGTAGTATCGAAGTGGACCAGGATAACCAACTACTTATAAAACGCCAAGGGTTAGTGGCAAGAGTCGATCCCAGGAATAGTACCGCATAAACCTCTAAGCTATCCGCCTACTCTCTGTCTCACATAACTTGGCAAGATTTTTGACAGTTCGACGAAAGTGGCACCAGAGTTTACTTTTCGTTTATGTGTCCTTTCGCTATCATCTGGTGCGTCAACTGGCGGCTGTATATTTCACTAACACGCTGTCAGCTGATCGAGTTGCCATTGGACATATGCGTAACTGTTACCGGCCTAATAGAAACCACTAGAAATCAAAATCGTTGTACACAGAAATACATGTTACTTTGAGAACTATACAGAGCTCGCGGGAGAACAAAACCAATTGGAATTTGTTCGTAAATTTGTTATTTTACACAAGAAGGATATTTTTTTCTCTCTGGTAATGTTTCGGGAGCCGGCTAACAGGTGGCACGGCAGGACGTGTTGTGAACCGAGCGTGTTCCTCAACAGGTAAAGGCTGTTCACGATAAAGTGAGCACTTTTGAAATCAACCTTGGAAAAAGTCACTGCCCCTGAACGCACGTATTTTAATAGGCGCACTGGGGGACATTTTCCCAGTAAAGCTGATAACGATGGATAGGGAAAAATTCCATATCGTAACGTCGAATAAAAAGTGTTAGGTAGCCATTTGTGATAATTTAAATTATTTCTCTCACTTTCTGTTTTTTTAATGCATCGAAGTGTGAAAACGAGCAGATTTTTTATATTATTTACTTTCATAAAAATTTCACAGTTTTATTTCACCGATGCGTGAATAAAGTGATGAGGTCCATAGCAACGTTAATTTTACATAAGGCGGAAGAATACATAATGTGCATACAAGTAGATTTTAAGCAGGGCTTTCAAAGGTGCTCATTTTACCGTGAACAGCTTATAACAGCAAGTTGTCCTGCCTCTTGATCACGTCTTATTAAAAGTTCACTTTTCTCGTATTACTGGCTCAAAACGACACGAATTTAAATTATATTTCGTCAAGTTATATAAAAAAATTATTCAAAAATACTCTGCGATATGTCTGTACACTTTTGGAATTAATATCAAGCATGTATGGAAGGCATGAATGGGGAGTGGGGATACGACGTAAAAAAAAAACTCCCAATATTTGCAGTTGCGATTCATTTGAATAGTGACCGTTTTAGTGTGCATTTCATTTTGAACACCTATACATTACTACTTTAGCACGAAGATTAGTTTGTAACATTAACAACTGCTGTTTTGTGACCACGTAAAATAAATTGTATTAATTAATCTAGGAACTCCTTACCCGCGTATTTCCGGCTTGTCTGACGTGCGTCGGTAATGCAGTCAAAATAGCCAACGTAATATTAATTTCCGTTCGTTCATGCATCAGCTGATACGGGTTTTTGTAAATGGCACGTTGTTTGTTTTGTTTATGTCAAGTTGCCACTCACTGGCTCTCAAGATCTTGCCAAGTTATATGAGACAGAGAATACCTCGGTCTATTCTACTTGTTCGAGGCCGAGATCCGAGGAAGCGTTTTAAGGGAGACACTCTCACGTGCATCAAGTTTGTCATCGCCTCTACGCGCAAGGCTCTGAACTGGCGTGCAGTGTTCTCGTCCTGCTGCGTGTACCTATAGGCCTTTTTGAAAATTTTTGCATGTAGGCTTATCTCATACGTATATATTTCGAAAGTCAGCATTTGTAAAGGCCCTTTTTCGGCTGTGTTGAGGTGCTCCGAAATGGAGTTTCTAATATGTATGGTTCCTGAAAGTACTCAACAAGTCTCGTCTTCTCGTACATCAGCGCGTTGAGTGCACGTTTCATAGTTTCAACAAAAATAATCTGTTTCAAATAAGCTGCTCCTGAGTTCAACAACAGGTGGACCAGCCCTTGAGTTAATTCAAAATTATCCACGACACTATTTTTTGACGTAGCAGAATAGAAGAGAACATATTAAAACGGCACCAGTACCCAGCTGAAGGCCATAACTGGTCTTAGTTACTTAAATTTGAAATAATTTTGGAAAATAGTAGAAACGTAAAATTTGTCGCGTTATGAAAATTAAAAGCAGGTTAAATTGAAAAAATACAGCGGCTTAAAATTACATTTTGTTAGTATAAAAGAAAAGGTTCCTACGTTAATTATAAAATGTCAAAAGTTAAAATTCCTCTGCCTCCATCCTTGACCCTCACCCCGCCATCCTCTCCGGAGACAGAGGGGCCGACGGTTGTTGTCGGTTTGTGAGGTGTCCGTCGTGTGTTTGATGTGTGTGTTTGTGTTCTGATGGTTACAGTGTGATGTCGTTTGTGTAGGGTGTTGTACAGTGTAGGTGTTGTTCCTTTAGTTCATTTGTTCTTGTGTGTATCTGTAACATTAATGTCATTGTGGATCGGACGACATCAATGTACAAGATTATTGTTCACAATTACATGTGATGTATTATTAGCAGAAGACGTAGCAGAAGAAAGCAATGAAAAATTAGTTTCTTATACCTGACGGCATTCTAATCCCAATATCTTTTCTGAAAACACATTTGAACCCCCGTCACCAAGAAGTGAAGTGGTGTGGAAAGATTTTGGGCGGCTCTTATCATCGTGATCTTGCGAGCCGATGAGGGTGAGTGTGGAGCAGCGCAGGAATGCAAGGGCGGGGGAAACCGGGAGATCCCTGAGAATACCCGTCGACCAGCGGCGTCATCCGGCAAGATTCCCACGTGCGAAAATCTGGGAGCGGCCCCGTGGGGAATCGAACTCGGTTCGCCTCCGGGGGAGGGGGCGGGGTGAGTGTTCTGACCACCACACCACCGCGGTCCCTGTCACCAAGTAAGCAGGCAGACAAACCAGTGTGGTATAGGATGTTCACGGTAAAGTGAGCACTTTTTAAGGCCATACTGAATTTTTCCTTTTGGCAAATTTCTATGTTCCTATCACTTTTTAATATAAACATTGCCCTGTGACAAACAAACTCAGTGTATAATTTTCTTCACTTCCAAAAAGTTAATGTGTCAAGCTGTAATAAATTATATTTATTAGTGGTTAATGCCCGTTAGCAGGGCCTTAAAAAGTGCTCACTTTACCGTGAATAGTATATAGCAGAGTAGACGTAGGACGCAAGGTATGGAGCGTACGCCGTGGAGAAAACTATTGGCGTGGTTGACGAGGAAGTCCTGGGTACCTCGCCCCCCCTCCCCACCAAGGGTGTTCATCACCCGTCAATCTCCCCTCATGAGATAAACGGCTCTCGTCGCGAGGACGTTATTACCAACCCATGGTCGCATCGCGAGAGCACAGCAACTTGCTCGACCCAGCTATGACCGAGCTGCAACACAGCAACTAGGGGCAGCGGTGGCTGAGCGGTTAGCCTGCTCGTCTCCCACCAAGGCGCCCCGGGTTCAATCCCCGGCCGGGCCACTCCCGGATTTTCGCACGTGGGAATCGTGCCGGGACGACCCCGGCTAGTGGGCGGGCTTTTTCAAGGACGTCCCGCATCCCCCATCCTTTCATTCCGGAGCTGCTCCATACTCACCTCGATCGCCCTTATCGGTTCTCGAGACCTCGGAAGTTAAGAGCCGCCCAAATCTCTTCACTCACTCACAAAGCAACTAGGCGCGCGCGGAATCGTCGCGTTCCGTTCGTTCGCCCTTGCCACTCGGCAAATGACAAGCCGAAATCCCCATCGCGATATCCGTGACATGTACGTAAACGAAGTATATCTGGGTTTATAATTAAAAAAGATGCGTTAAATATTATGCAGGAACCGCAATCCTCGCGCACGGAACTAAGTCTTCTGGATTTACACGATTCCCAATTATTGTCAATTCACAGTTACCGACAACTCTTCTGAAGTCCTGCTAAAGTTCTACTTCCAGGATATTCCTCCACCTCATGCAAATGAAGCTCAACCGAGTCTATAGAATAACACCAGGGGGACGTCGCACAGTATTCATGCGCACTCAGTGCAGTAATATTTTGCATGAGAACTATTTCTTGCTATGTATTACCAACATATTTTAATCATATTAGTTATAAATGAAATGCTATACAATGTAAAGTTTAAAACATAAATAAAGTTTCAATTTAACCGAAAAATAAGGGTTCTTTTATGTTAACACAAGTATAAAAATTTGTGAAACAGGAATGGTATTCCGTGTATTTTCACCTTGTATTTTACCGCCTTTCAAGATCTCGATGTTAAGAGCCGCCTCACTCACAATATTGTATTTTCTCTAGCGCCTTGAGCAAACGAGTAACTGTTTTCCCGCTGGTGCAGAACTATTTTTGAGGTGTGTAGTAGCATTAAAACTAGGCGAGAGGGAGCGAAATAAAGGTTTCAAAGCACTTAAATATACACTATAGACCAAAAAGTAATTGGGCACCCGAGACTTGTATTGACTTGTGTGTCCGCCATAAGCTGCAGGCCGGTGTAGAATCAGTTGACAAGGAGATGGCAAGAGGTACAGAGCTATCGGACTTCGATAAGGGCGTGATTGTGGGCTGCCATCTCAGTCGGCTGTCTAGCCGGGCGATTGCACGGAAGATAAACAGGCCCAAATCAACGGTTGCATTCGTCCTGCGTAAGTGGAAGGTCGATGGGCATTGTGTCAATGCTGCACGTTCTGGGCGACCTCCAATCTTGAACGACAGAAATCGCAGAACCCTGAAACCTGAAATTGTCAAAAATAGGGCGCAACCCATAGCTACCATCTGACAGGAGTTTCATGCACCAACAGGAGTATCGGTTTCCATTGGAACATTGCGTACAGAGGCCCACCGACTTGAATATTTTGGAATAGCAGCTGCACATAAGCCCCATGTCACGACAAGTAATAAAGCTCGGCGACTCAGGTGGTGTTTGGAACGTCGCAACTGGACACTGGAGCAGTGGAAATCGGTTATGTGGAGTGATGAGTCGAGGTTTACATTATTCCAGTCCGATGGACGTGTATGGGTGTGGCGTCTACCCGGGAACGGCTTCTGCCGGAGTGTATAGTACCAAATAGGAAATTCGGTGGTGATGGAGTGATGGTGTGGGGCTGTTCCACGGCCTTCAGCGTAGGACCGTTGGTGTTTGTCCATGGTAGCATTAACACAGAGGCGTATTGTAACATTCTGGATAATGTGATGCTCCCAACATTGTAGCGATTTTTACGGAATGGACCCGTGTTACTTCCAGGATGACAATGCTAGGTGCCATGTTTCAAGGGCTACTGCGCAGTGATACGCCGACATCAATGTTCACCGATTGGACTGGCCCGCCAGAGCCCCGACCTCAACCTTATAGAACATCTTTGGGACGAATTGGATCGGCGGGTGAGGGCTCGTCAGCAGCGGCCAAAATCCATTGCTCAACTCGTGGAATAGTTGCAAGAGGAATGGCGACGAATCCTCGTGTATGTCCTGCAAACACTCGTAGAGAGCATGCCAGACAGGGTGGCTGCTGTTATAGCCGCAGGAGGTGGCCCTACAAGATTCTAACGGTGTGACAACCACCGAGCAAACATTGTAGACAGGTGCCCAATTACTTTTTGGTCGATAGTATACATAAACTGTTTGCTAGCCTCGAAAGTTTTCCACGTTTATTTCCATAGCGATACTGGCAGAAAAGCAGTCCATGTTGGAACACTGAGTAGTGGAGAGATTTGGGCGGCTCTTAACATCGAGGTTTTGAGAGCCGACGAGGGTGAAGCGAGGTGAGTATGGATCCACGCCGGAATGGAAGGGCGAGGGCAACGGGAGATCCTCGAGAAAACCCGCCGACCAGCGGCATCGTCCGGCACGATTCCCACGCGCAAAAATCTCGGAGCGTCTCTCGCCGGGAATCGAACCCAATTCGTCTTTGGAGATAGGTGAGTTCCCTAGCCACTGTGTCACCGCGGCCCCGCCCGAATGAAAATAAAACAATGATGGTGAAATAAAAAATAAAGCATAATAGTTCAAATCTGTCCCTCTGCGCAATTCATTTTCTCGATAGCTTCGAAATGAGAACTATGGCGACATAATTAGTAAGCAAAAAGTTCCAAACACGCCAATTCACACGAGAAACGCCCTGTATGCGTTCGGCTGGAGGAGCGCGTTAACATGTAAAGCTAACTAGGTTAACTTTGATTCTCCGGAGAGATGACTCCAGTTGTCGGAAATGGCAACAAAACCTAGAAACTACCAAGGTTCGCTGCTCCGGTTTCAAGGTCACAATCAACCTCATTCTGGGTGCAGCGACAATCCACTCCCCCCCCTTTTTTTTTCACTTTTTCCTTCCTCGTCAACACTTTTTTTCCCCCCATATCACTCTCCCGCCCTCTCTCTTCCAGAATTATTCACAAATAATGTGCTCTGGCCTTGGGAACATAGTCCGTTTAGCCAGTTTAGAAATAAATCTTGAAACGCTTATCCCCTAATACATTAAACATACATGAACAAAGGAAGAATATCCCACACTCCAAACCCTCGAGATCTCTGCAGAATCGTTACAACGGAAAGATGGCTTCATACGTAAGACACCAAATCCAAACCCAAAAATCAGAAACTAACACGACGACGGATAATAAACTACCTGTGCCCATTCACTGTTACTTCCAACTTTTCTGAAGCTCTTCTAAAGTTATATGTACTTTCAGGCTATTTCCCCATCTCGTGTAAACGAAGCTTAGCCGAGTCTAGAAAATTACACCAAAGGGACAACTTACCGTATTTGTGAGCGGTCAGTTCAATAACATTTTGTATGAAAACTATTTCTTACTGGGTATTACCAACACATCTATTTTCCTCTCTGTTCTTATTCATATTAATTATATGTAATAAATTTATGGTTAAAATATAAGTTAGAGTTTAATTTAACTAAAAAGATATATTTATGTTAACAGAAGCATAATACGCTTGTGATACGCTGCATATTAAGAAAATGACTAGCACATCATACAATGTGTGATTTTTCAGAAGTTTCATCCAAAAAGTATGAGAATTCTTGCGAATAGGCTGTAATAGTCGACGCCCCGTCTATGTCAACTGCCATAGGTGGTCCGCGGTTTATTTCCAAATTTTGATATCAGCGCTAAATAAAACTTTACTGGCCTTAACTGAATTACTTTGACCAAAATACTGGCTGGAACACTAGCTACAATCACTCAATATTGACAGTGAATTAGAAAATGAAATTTCGTGTGTTTACGTCTCATTAAAAGCAAAATGTGGAAATCAGTGCTTGCAGCATAAGCTGTTTCAGTATGGGTATGTGTATGTAAATATGTATATAAACACATACACAATAATAAGAGCAAACATTGGTATAATACTATACTATAATCGTTATTTTGTATTTTTGTAACTTTTTGTTCAAATTTTAATTGAACGAACTATGGCTACTAGTCATTTAATTCGTACTAGTGTTCATTTGTACAAAGTCGAAATTCGAAATGATACACAGCGGACAAACAAAAGAAAAAAGATAGCAAGCCTTTAAGAGTGTTTATTTAACCTCGGCCTGATATAGTTCAAGATGAGTTTCTTTTGAGTTTTATCTGCCAGATTTTTTTTCTGGGACATTTTTCTCTCTCACACTCTCACTTTTGTTCTACTTTTTCCCTCACTTATCTCATCTCCCCACCCCCCTTTTTTCTGGTGTGTGTGTGTGTGTGTGTGTACTTGTAAACTCTATATGTGTCATGAATAGTTCATACTCATTTCATGGAGCCCGGATAGCTCAGTCGGTAGAGCATTAGGCTTTTAACCTAAGGGTCCAGGGTTCAAGTCCCTGTTCGGGCGAGGGGAAGTTTTTTAATTGTTTCATAGCGCAGTAGGTTGCTGTCAATATTCGTATTTTGAAAGTTTTGATTCTTGCCAAGTAATGAAATGTTTTGGCGACATATAAATTAAAAAATCATCGAAAATGCACAAAACTTCTTGTAGAAAAAAATCAATTGGCAAACTACGAAGAACCACAATGAGAGGAGATCGAAAATTTTGAGCTCGATTGTCATCGCAAATCTTTTTGAAAAAAAAAATTAATTTATTATGTAAATATTTTGCCTCCTACCTAATTATTCTGAAAATATCCCATATGTCTCTTGTGGAAGCGGAGATTAAGAATAGAATGTATTTTCCTCTGGAACTTTATATTTTTAATACTATTCTAATTTATTTCAAACACTTTAGTACGGAATTATTAAAATGGATAGAAATTATCACAAAATTACAAAGGTTCCGCGTCTAGTATAAAATAAGTTAAGAAATTTGAATATCGTATAAATATTTCGTTTTTAAGACTTACACATCCCAGTGCAATCGGAAGGTTGAAACATTTAAGTATTTGGCTTTCGGCATTTATGAGGAGGGGGAGGGGGAGGGAGCAATAGGAGGGGAGTTTGTATTTGATTAATGTGTTTTGCTCTATGCTATACCTAATCGTTTTCTAGCGTACTCAACGGCCCCTTAATATTTGTAGTGCATCCGACGTCACAGCACGTGTGTAATGGGTACGTCGCCGCTCTCTCGTGAGTGGCCGCAGTACATTCAGTTTCTCCCGGTCCCAGTCTGCTTTCTGGTTCCTACCGCGTGCGCAGAGCGTGTACAGCACTGCGCAAGCACCAGCTTAGGTTGCAACACTTAATCACACGCCACTGGCATCAGCGAGTTTATGTATTCTGCTTTTATTCCTAGAAACTAGACGGGGCGACGGCTTATGGGTTTAACTTAGCTTAACTTACATTTGAAAACCACGCACAATGAGAAAAATTACTGTACAGTTTTCAGTGCTTACATCAATGGCTTAGCCGAGATTCGAATGTGTTAGCTTCGAGGTCGGGAGGCACCTTAAGAATTCAGGCGACCTCCATGTGCGAAGTCATTTTGTTGCCACTGAATGGTCTGGTTGAATACCCTACAGATTTTCCAAAACTTCGAAAACAGTTCAGGATTTAGCTCACACGCATAGGCGTCGACTACAGCAACCGCACTCCCCCGCAATAAATTGTTAATAGGGAGCTCAGCCCCTCTAATAAACCAACAAGTACATCATGAAAATGTAACTAAAGGCTATTCACGGTCAACTGAGCACTTTTGAAAGCCCTTCATAAGATCTACTTGTGTGCACGTTGTGTATTCGTCCTCCTTATGTAAAATTAACACTGTCATGGCATCGATCAAGTGAAACTGTGAAATTATTAGAAAACCAAGTGTTTTACAAATTTGCTCATTCTTATACTTGGATGTATCAAAAATACAGAAAGTGAACGAAATCGTTTAAGTTATTACAAATGTATGTCGAACACTTTTAATTCGACGTTAATCCATGGAACTGGTTTCCCTCCATCGTTATCAACTTTACTGGGCGTATGGTGCTCAGTGCGCCCGTTCAAATATATGCAGGTAGGAGCAGCGATTTTTTTTCTAAGTTTGATTTCAAATGTGCTCACTTTATCGTGAACAGACTTTAACTGGCACAAGCAACCTGCGTTCTATATTCGAAACGGTCGAAACTGCTCCAAGTCAACGAATCTGGCTGTGGATCTGTTGAGACTTCTCCTCTTACATCAGTAACTTTCTGCTGATAATTCCAGTCGCTGGTAGGTATTCGCTGACTAAACAGTGATTTATGCTCATTCCTGGCGAATTGCAGTGACCTGGTAGTGAAACCTCGGTACATTCCACTGATGCCTGTCGACAACGGGTCATTAAAGGCTGTTAATGACAAAGTTAGCACCATAGAAAAGACATTAGTTATAGGAGGTCAACTCCCAGCAGGCCATCTGAACCCGTGTTACTAGCGCTCGGTGGCAGTGGAGTGAACTACATGCGCAGAGGTGGGAAGCTTGAGTTCGTACTGCCAACTTCCTTTCAAATCTATGATGAAATTTAAATGTTTGTAAATGCTGTATGCAGTGCAAAATCTGTGTGTGAACATGTTAAACACGCTATTTAAATGTGTTGTGAATATATTTTAATGGTATAATGCTTGTAATCAAAATATATATTTACACGTGTTTAACTTTCAATTGCAGGTGTGTGTGTGTGTGTGTGTGTGTGTGTGTGTGTGTGTGTGTGTGTGCGTGCGTGCGTGCGTGCGTGCGTGCGTGCGTGCGTGTGTGTGTGTGTGTGTGTGTGTGTGTGTGTGTGTGTGTGTGTGTGTGTGTGTGTGTGTGTGTGTGTCACACAGTTTACCCGAGTAAACTTGTAAAGGAAAGACTAAGATTGCACACAAACACTTATATCTTCACTTCTGTTCCACCTGTGATATTGTTATAAGCCTAATTGAACTATTTTTGTTTAAATAAATGTAATAACAGCATTGGCCAGAACTATGGTGGTGGTGAGCTTATTTTATATTTAAAGTTGAACATTTTACTGCCAATTTTTATACATTAATGTCTCCCATTGTAAAACCAAGCACCTAGCAAAATCAGAAGTTACATAAGTGTCGAAGATCCACAATCTTTGTTAAATTTTGAAGAACATGCTATTTTCTAAAGAAAATTACAGGCGCTTTGATAATCTTATCACTGAACCTAACAAAAAAAAACGCTATTTGTTGTTCACGGTAAACTCGACACGTTTGAAAGACTTGCTAAGATCTACTTTCTGCACATTGTGTATTCTTTCACCATATGTTAGTCAAGTAAAACTGAAAAATGTATACATTTTACAAATGTAACACTATTGCTCGCACTTAGAAATGCATTTACAAACAAAAAGCAAAGAAATTAGTTTAGTATTTACAAAATATGTACTTCGCATTATAAATTCAACGTTAAAATATGTAAGTATTTAGGATATTCTCAGGCGTTACCAACTTTATTGAACGCAAGCCAGTGAGTGAGCACGTTGAAATATGTGTGGGTAGCGGCAGTGACATTTTTCAAAGGTTGATGTTACATGTGCTCAAATGACCGTAAACAGCTTATATCTATATGTACCTAGACAGTTATAACAAGAAGTTCATCAGCAAAGGCAGCCTTACTTAAACCAAACTCGTTTACAAATGAATTCCTGTTAGGCCTAATGAGATGTTGCAAGCATCACTACGTTTTGCTATTGAGTCTTCAATTTATGCATTAGGCTAACTATCAAGATATCTACTACACACACCCGATATGAGCATAAGTCACCTATTGGCTACTCAAATCACTCTCTTTTTAAGAATTTAACTACTTTCATTGGTGTCCAATTTTTGTACATTATTTTTTTATAATATTACCTTCTTCATTCCCTGATTTTCATAACCCAATATACTATTGTCCCTAGCATATCATTATCAGGTAAGGTCATTCAAATGTTCTACTCTCTCTCCATATGAAACAATAATAAATATGCCTGGGTTCTTGTGTTTGCAGTGAACCATCATTAGGCCTAAGTTAAGCGTGTCCAACATAGTTTAGTAATAACACCCTGGCCACAGTATTAATTTTTTAAGAAGCATGCAGTAAATCACACTTATTTAATAAAAAAACGAATTAGACTTGTAGCAATATCACAAGTGGAACAGAGGGGAAGATATAAGTGTTGTGTGTGATCTAGGTCTTCTATTTGTAAGACCAATCAGGGTTATATCAGCGTCGTGACTGACATAGTAGGCCAGGGTAAAATTTACACAATAATCAGAACCAAAAATTGAGCTATAGTAATATAAGGTTGTTCACAGTAAAGTGAACACTTGTTGCAAGGCACTAGTTACTTTTTTTCATTCAGCCATTTTGTATTATTTAACCACAATAAATATTGCTATGTAAGTAATAAACAACGTGTGTATATTCTACGGCATTTGGAAGTTAACGTCTCAGGCTAAAATTAAAAAAAAAAAATTTTGACAATTGGTCCAAATGAGAGGGCTTCCAAAAGTGCTCTTTTACCTGCCAATGGCCTATACACACGCGCGCGCTTTAAGAAATATATATTTTACATAAAATATTGAAGCGTGCATAAACTTTACAATGCACTTACTTTTCAGATGAAGTATCGGTAAAGAAAGCCTGCCAAGCCCCTTCGTTCCAAGACTTCTGCCTTCGTTGGACGAGTGGTTATAGATCGCAAACAAAATAATTATTGTAACTTTCTAGGCTGTCCAATCCAACCAGATTCTCATCCGCCACTCTCTTCACCCATTCGCGAAATAAACATTCGTTAATAAACTGGGAATCTGTTTCATACTTAATAAGCACACCCAGGCAGCATAACCACATTTTTGCGCCAAAACACGATCTAAACAAACATGGCTACCGATCCGAAAGCAGAAACAAGCTTTTTTTTTCCTCTCACTCTAACAAAGCAACACTAGCGTCGTGTGGTGGTGGCGTGAACTATAACACTGCTCCCGCTTCGGCCTATTGAGTTTCACCCCCACGGTGAGCGCTTTAGAAATGAACCTTAGAAATAGTCACTGCCCCGCATGCATGTATTTTAACGGGCGCACTGAGTGGCATTCGCCCAGTAAAGTTGGTAACGACGGATTGAAAGTAGTTCCATATCATAACGTCGAATAAAAAGTGTTAGATAACCATTTGTGTCAACTTAAAATTATTTCTTTCGATTTCTGTATTTTTTATGCATCAAAGTGTAAAATGAGAAGATTTGTGAAGTAAACAGTTTCTAAATAATTTCGCAGTTGCATTTGACCGACGTATGATTAAAGTTATGAGGCCCGTGGAAATGTTGATTTGATATAAGGCGGAAGTATACACAACGTGTATACAAGTAGATCTTAAGCAGGGTTTTCAAAAGTGCTCATTTTGCCATGAACAGCCTGTAACTGAAGATCCAGTAAAATAATTCTACTGATGGAAATCACTGTTTCAGATTTACAGAGTGTAATGAAAAAGACTGCAGAGATTTCAGTTAATAGTGCCAGATAACGACTGTACTATACTTTTTTTTACATGATAATTGATGCTTATAAAAGGCATAAGTGCACAAATTGGTGAACTTAGTGTAGTATATTGGAAACAATAATGCAATTAAATAATTCATGAGACACTTAAACGTTTATTGTAATAAATTCTGCCGGATTGTGTTGGGATTTGAGAACATGGGACAATGCGGTACAGTGACATTGTAGCAGACGGCAAACGTTTTAATGAAATTAGGGAGCAATGACAACAAGACAAAATCATTCTAAAATAACACTCGCTATCTAAGTTAATGAATTTGGGTTGTCATTTTTCTGAAAATAATTGAAGGATGAAACATTAAATGCGCTTTTCAAAGATGTTTTTAAGATGTGAAGAGTGCCTTGCGCCCTGTGGGAAAATTAACTGCTTCATCAGTCGCTACGTGCAGCCGTACTGTATTTGGCATTAAATTGAAACCATTGGACCTTGTCCTCCCCTCCCCCCACCCCCACCCTAGCCCGTGTTTCGTCTCACAATCATTTTGGTTAGTCGGCGTCACTGCGGAGTGGCACCATCCAAACAAAAAAAAAATCGCAACAGTGTAAAAAAAATACGTTCAAAGCTTTCTGTACAACAAGGAAGAACAATTTTTTCCCCTAACAAAATATTGATTTAATTAAAATCAAAGGGAAGGATAAAGAAACTCAGTTTTGTTATTATATTTTTTTCTTTGTATATTTTTTCTTTGTATATTTTTATTTTATGGCAATATTATTTTATTTATACAAACGAAAAATAATTTCCGTAAGCTTGTTTTATTTGCTGTAAAGAAATGTTGCTTTTTTTTCAAAGAAAAAGGTTAAGTGAGATTACGTGATATTAAAATTATTCTTCCGTTCATTGCAGTTTTTAACACCCAACGAAACATTCTAAATGCTACGCTACTAAATAATAAATTTCTTAGATAATCGACTTAATATTTTAACCTTCAAAATACAGCAACTAAATTTATCTGAAGAATCTATCACAATAGGAAACTGCTAAACCAATTGTAACAACAATGCAAGGTAGACATATAGATCAAACAAAATTTCGTTTGTGGAAAGCTTTCTTTGCAGTGGTTCATATTTAGCGACAATTTAATTTGCTGCAACAAAAACACGCGTTTCTGGACACGAAGTGTTTTGAAAGTTAGGGTCGGAGAAACCTTAGTCTCGGCGCGAGTTCCCAAGTTCGAACCTCGGGACGACCCGGAGAGATGTGCAGCGGAATCAGAGAAGGCGTTCTCCCACGACCTCTGCCAGCACTCGGTGGCGGGTTGTTCTAGCAGCGCGCCAGTGCCCCAGTCTCGCTGCGATGCGACCGCTGTAATTAGCCATCCCGAACTAGTGCGGCCAGAATAACTCGCGAGTGGGCGCGCGTCTTGTGGTTGACCAGGCGGCACGTCGTCGTGCAGTAACTCGCGCCCCTCACATCAGCGCCAAAAACCCAACAATCAGAAACCGTACTGTACGGCGTATGCTACACCATAGTCCACTTTTGAAAGCCCTGCTTAGGATCTACTTCCGCCATATGTAATGTTAACATTGCCGTGGACCTGATTATTTTATTCATGTGTCAGTTAAGTGGAACTTTGAAATTCTTAGTGAAGTAAATTTGCTAATTCTTACACTTACATGCGTTAAAAAAAA
Organism: Dryococelus australis; assembly: GCA_029891345.1. Lineage (NCBI taxonomy): Eukaryota > Metazoa > Arthropoda > Insecta > Phasmatodea > Phasmatidae > Dryococelus > Dryococelus australis. Next base: position 41,131,728 of record CM056998.1, read on the forward strand.
AAAAGTTCAAAGAAATAATTCCAGTAATCACAAATTTTTACCTCGTACTTTAAATTCAACGCTAAGGCGTGGAACTACTTTCTCATTAACCGTTGCCAACTTTACTGGGCGTATGACAGTCAGTGCGACCGTTAAAATACACGCAGACACCTTTTTCGAAGGTTGATTTCAAAAGTGCTCACTTTATCGTGTAAAGCCTTTATTACTAGATACCTGAAAAATTCGCCAGTTCAGTGACCTACGGGCTGGTCTTAAAAGTCTTATGTACAAATATGCCGATATGAACTGCGCATAGGTTGTCTTATACCACAGTGGAAGGCGACGATTGGGACAGCGTTCTCCAGGAAGTGTCAAACATCGTGTGGACCAATGGCAAAAGTTATATAAAACACGTGTTTCGAACTATAGCCTGTCCCAAAATGAATCCGCGAATTCTTCAAATCTCTATTAATAGGGATATGAAAATTTCGCGGGCCCATTTCAGGTCAAGACAGATTTCAAACACGTGTACGCTGAAGTCACCTTTGCTATTGGATCAGAGTTTATTATGCATACCCTAGACGAGTCTGAGCCAATAGCAGACTTGCAAGGGAACAAGAAACGAATCCAATACTGCCAGGTGTGAGGTGTCACTGGAGCAGAGCCAACGAACAAACATCAGATGCTCGACTGTATAAAAGACTGTGGAGTCTAGCCTACAGTTCATTGAACTCGCGAAATTTTCCTATCTCTATCTATTATTTACTGATTCGGGCTTGAAGTGTACGTGATAGAAGATGTGTTGCACACGAAGGACAGTTTTGGTCGGTACTGTACATAACAAGCTACCAGTGTCCGGTATTTTAAGAGCGGGACGGAACCGCTTTTTTTTTATAGCTGTTTGCGCGAATTCGCGTATCTCGGTAAATAAACGTTCTGAAAATACTTTTTTTTTTTTTTTTTTTTTTTTTTTCCAGAAAATATAAAAAACAATTATCTATGCCCCTATTTTTATTACTTTTATCGTATTAAGTATATTCTTGGAGAAAAAAATTCGCGGTAATGGTAAAATATCGCATTTTTAAAGCTTGTCTATGCAGATGCAGTTTCCTTAAGCGGCTAGAGAAAAGTACAAAGATACAGGTGTAGTTTTATCTGCGTGCTTTCATGGCGTGTAAATATTAAGTCCCACTGTTAGAGAATTATTTTGCACGGACAGCGTTACGACGGAAACACTGCACAGCCTTACGTGTAGGAGCGATGAAGAGCTAGAAGTGCGTCTTACGGGGCCAACCCACTCTTGAGCGTGATATTTCTGAAAGATCTGATTTCCTGCCATTTTGGCTGGTAAAGGCTGTTCACTGTAAATTGAGCACTTTTTTTAAGGCCCTTCTAAATTATACGACATTTTTTGCCAGAAAATATAGAAACTTATTATCTATGCACGTACATTTTCGTTTTTACCGTAATACGCATATTATAATAGAAAAAAATCATAAAAATTGTAAAAAAAATCGCATATTATTAATTCACGTGTCCATTTTCCTTAAGAGGTAGAAGAAAATTAAATGGTACGCATTTGACTTGTTATTTGGTGATTACATGTCTGTTTACTTTTTAAATTATTTAAATTATTCAAAAAAGTATCAAATAGTTTTATTCGAGGAAAATTTCATCACATGCAATGCGTACTAGTTGAAAAATGTTTGGTATAATAAAAAAAAAAAAAAAATAGAAAATTGGGGTCCGACGGCCTTCAGCTTAGCCGGGATTCAAACCCGAAGGCAGCGTCGTCGTCGAGAAGATGGGCGAGTGTACGACCATAGGCCAAAGATGAGGTAGACCGATCTCGCTGGCTCCGCACAACCAATCTCCGTGTCCCAACATTGAACTGCCTTTCTGCGGATACGTCTAGCGAAAATTGCGTAGATTGGGTTTGAAGTTAGAACACTGTTTAGTAAACAAGTGTTTGAAATGTCTTTATACTTCCTCGAAAAAATTTGTAATGCTTTTTGATTACATTCAAACTGGTAAAAGTGTTTTATTAATATAACAGTGCTTGTTATTTAAAAATTAAGATGTAAACAAACACGTTCATCACTGTTGACCATTTGACTTTGACAGTTGTGTAGGATTTGGGTAGGTCAGTGTTGGGTACATGCGCAGAAGACGAATAAGCGGTCTACCTCATCTTTAGTCTATTTGTAGGACGCGGCGTCCTCGCGGGAGGTGTGTAGTATGGCGACTCCGCTCTGGGACTGAGGTCGCCGACGACTCGCGGAGGGCGGCGCATAATGGCCGCCGAGGCGTCCCTGCGGAGCGCGCCGGGCTTGAGTGGCAATTTGGCAGTCGGAGGACCGCGCCGTCACTTACGCCGCCAAACATGGCGCTGATGGGACGCGGGCCGGCGCGCATGCGCGAGCAGCTCTGAGCGTGGAGATCTGTGCGCAACACAAGCCTTCGCGTCCGTCTTGTGTTCCCCCGAGGGACGGTAGAGAGCAGCACTGGATATCTACAGTCCATTCACGATTTCTTCGTACTTTTCAACACAAACCTTTGAAAAATCACGCCATGTATTTTGTATTTAGGCCGTGTCCGAACTCAGGCATATACTTGCGTACTTGCATCATGCATACTTCACTTACCCTTGGCACCATACTTGATGAATTTTGACAGGCAGTTTTGTTGGCTTCGGTGCCAGTTATTAGCCAGCTAACCACTTTAAATGTCCATGTATTCCGATTAAGAATTTGATAATTGCCTAAGGTGTTAGGGGTTAAATAAATATTAAATAATATTTAAAATTGATTTACATTAATATATATTTATTGTCTTGCATTTTTGTATGCAAGTGCAGTTTCGATTGCTTTTTTTTATCTCAGCTTCTGTAGGTTAGAAACATAGGCCTAATACGAATTTATTGCTTAGATATTTTTTAAGGCGAAACTTGCTATAATTATTTACTCAGTTCAAAATTCAATGTCTACGAAGTAGTAATGTTGCCCTATTAAATTTTAAATCAAATGATAATGTCGGGAATCAATTGTAACCTACAAATTTAAGCTCAAAACGGCGGCACATATTCCATAAGTATGCGAGAAGTATACAAGTTCGTTTACTTGTATACTCGCATACTCCACTTGCAATTCGGACAGCACTTACATCACTTCCGGGGACAGGTACGCACAAGTATGTACTTCAGGCGAATTCAGACACAGCCTTAGTCATTTAGCAAATATGCCATGTATTAAGCGTTTTATACATCTGTAAACACAGGCGTATCTTATTTTTCGTTAAATATAAGTTTTACCTATATTCTCCTTATACATTTAAATATTTCTTTTGTAATAATGAGGAATAAAAAGAGTGAGAAAAAATTATATGTTGGTAGTGACTAGTAATAAATATTGCTCATGGAAAATAATGTTACAACTGAGTGCGCAGGAATACGTTGCGTTGTCCTCTAGTGTAATTTTTCTGACTTAGTTAAGCTTAGTTTGTACGAGGCAGAGGAATATCCTGGAAGTAGAACTTTAGCAGGGCTTCAGAAAGGTGTGAAGTAAACGTGAATGGATTATATACGCTGCCCAAGGTAAACTGAGCACCTTTCAAAGCCCTGCTTTGGATCTACCTACTAGTGTGCAGATCGTCTTTTCGTGAGTAGATGAAGAGATTTGGGCGGCTCTTAACATCGAGGTCTTGAGAGCCGATGAGGGTGAAGTGAGTACAGAGCAGCACCGGAATGAAGGGGTGGGGGGAAACCCGGAGATCCCCGAGAATACCCGCCGACCAGCGGCATCGCCTGGCACGATACCCGCTATAATCCATTCACGGTTACTTCAGTCTTTTCTGAAGCACTGCTAAAGTTCTACTTCCAGGATATTCCTCCGCCTTGTGCAAACTAAGCTTGACTAAGCCTGGAGAGTTACATTAAAGGGCAACGCACCGAATTCGTGCGCACTAAGTGTAACAGTATTTTGTATAAGAACTATTTCTCACTACGCGCTACCAACACACGTGTTTCCTCCCTGTTTGTATTCAAATCATTTATGAATGAAGCAATTTAATTTATAGATAAAATATGAACGACATTGCAATTTAACAGGAAGAAAAAAAAGTAACTTTTATGAACACAAGTATAAAACGCTAGTGATATATGGCATATGTCGGAAACAACTAAACACGTCATAAAATGGGGAGATTTTTCAAAGGTTTGATTACAAAAAAGGGTGAGGAAAGCGTGAATGGACTATAGCGAAAATCTGGAATGAATCGGTGGGAGGTGAGCAGTCCAACCGCTCAGCCACCGTGGCCCCCTAAATCATGTAAAACATGTAAAAATATGTAAAACTGGTATTGCCGTGTGCCTGATCGCTTTATTCTTGCCTCGGTAAATTGAAAATGTGAAATTGTTAGAAAACTAAATGTTTTGCAAACTTGATGATTAAAACTCTTATAAGTATTTAAAAACAGAAAGAAAAAAAGTAATAATTTCGTTATTTACTAATGTTTACCTAAAACTTTTAATTCGACTTTGACTACTTTCTTAAGGCACGAGCTCTCATTTCTACAGCTTTTGCGAGAATTAATTTTTCAAACCCTAACGGGATCCAATATTATAAAATCCTCTTACTATTTTGTTACAAATTGTTTTTATTTTTTCAACTTAAAAACCTTAAGTTTTTTACTAAATATTAAATAAACGAAAAATTCTTCAATTTATTAATTGGATAAAATTGAACATTTTTGTTTGTTGAAAAATTTTGACTGAATGATAAAAAAACAATTTGTAGCAAAATTGTGAGAGGATTTTACAACATCGGCTCCCGTTTGGGTTCAAAAAATTAATTACCGCAAAAGCTGTATAAATGGGAGATCGTGGCCTTAACGTCGATTTACCACGTCCACTAAAAGACTGGACTCACAATAATCCGTCACATTCGTCAGTCGTCCGGTCGTCCGGCGAACCACGTGATCTTCAACTAATCGCTAGGCAACTTTTTTTCTATCCGTCCATTCGTCAAATATTTAGCAAACTTTGACTTTCGACGGACGGACGGATGAGACACCGCCTTCTAACGACATTCCTTAGACTGGAAAACGCACTTTGATATAAAATGCAAAGCCATGGATATGTGTTTATGTATACTTAGCAGTAAATTCAGGAATTTTTAATTTAGAAAAAATATCAGTATACATTCTTATTACGTGAAAAAAAAAAAAATTCCCAAAAATATTTATCTCATGAAAATGAATTTCCAACCAAACTATATCTCCATCGCGATGTTAAGTTGTCACAATAAATCTTTGCCGTACAGAAGGCTTGCACTCTAAATCTGAATCAGTGAGAATTTCACTGTTTCAATCAGTCAAACGTATCTGACTGATACAACAGTCACTTCAGCGAACCAGTGAAAAAATGCCATATTTCCTTCACTGATTGATTCAATGGCGGATTCGTCAGTCATTTTTTCCACTGTTTTTGCGAAACATATTTACTTTTTAAAAATACGGTAAATTGCGCAATATAAACAGTAAACTATCGTAAATATGTTTATTTCACGTAATTATTTGCCTACATTTAAAAAAAGCAATATGTAATTCGCCACTGAAGTCGGCCGTCACTTATTCAATCAGTGAAATTTCTTCATTGAAGCAATCGGTGGTTTTCCACTGATTCTAAGTGGAACCATTTTCACTGGTTAGAGTAGTTGATTTTCACTGGTTAGAGTAGTTGATCAGTGGGAAACCACTGATTCGAATTTAGAGTCTGACGGACGACGGATTGTTGTGAATCGCTTTCAACTGACGGTCGAAAAAACAGAAGGATGACGGACGGACGACTGACGGACGCTACGGACTCGTGAGCCCACCTTAGCTCTCAGTTGCTGGGAAAATAGTCTGTGGGGTAACCAACTGCCAAACAATAAGTGTTTTGCGAATATTTGTCGTACTTTCGGAGGTCTTGTGTATGTGTCTAAAATAAATTTACCGTATCTGTAACTCAAATATTATATTTGAATTACCGTTACTTCACTGCTGTTGACTGAAGTCCATCGTGAGCGAAAGAGAAATAAGAGCGTTTTGGATAGCAAGATGGCCGAACAATATCTTCCATTAGTTGTTTTCCACACAGAAAAAAAAAAAACCATTACTGTAACTGCCAGACACATGATCGCGCAAAGGAGATAAAAGTTTAGCAACACCGCGAGGCTCGACTTTTTGACCCCTGAGCCATGTCGAATCAGTATTTTCCTCCGCCGCTTCGACAACGATCACATTATGAAACTAATACTCGCAGGATCTTGGGGAACATTAATCGATGCCATTCGAACAGAAAAGCCAAGAAGAGTTGGGTGTTAATTGCTGCCCATACTTCACTACTCAACCAAAGGCCCTTGCAAGGCCTTAAACTTCGACTTCCTACGCTTATTTCGCGGTCACCAGAACGTGTTCGCGTTTGCTTATTCGACATATCGCCATGTTTGAGTGGCGCTCACTGAATCGCAAACTTCACGCTGCTGTCCTATGTGCAGTGTAAGGTAACACTTTATTTGGATGTTGTTTATGACTGCAATTTTTGATGCAGTTCTGAAATGGAAACGAGAAAATGCGTTATTGAATTTTGCCTGTCTGTGCAGTCTGTAAGTGCTGGATCGATCTTTCTTAACTGTAAAGATAATCTCATAATTTTCCTTTAAAAGTGGAGATTAAGTTGAGAATAATTTTGGATGAAAACTAGCTCTGGTCTGATAGCGTTAGGAGTTTGATTTAATTAGGTATTGATTTTTTTGTAGGCATGACAATCGAAACTCGCAAGTACTTGTGAAATAAACATTCAAAAATTCCCTGTCTGCTGTTACATATAATTTAATATAAACATTGCTATTTTCAGTGATGGCAGCAGAGACTATGGGAAGTAGTTCTAAGTATTATTGTCTAATCAAAAGAGCAATATTTTTAATTGGTGGATTGCTAAACCCCCCTTTTTTATAACAATAGAAAACGGCATTAGGTTAAAAAAAAAACTTTTATTTGTAAAAATTTTACAGCCTCATGTGAATGACGAACGGAACTGTCATTATGACCAAAGCAGTGTTAGTTTTTGCTCGGGGCGGAAGGATAAACAGTAGTCAGATAGTACAACATACTCAGGTCTTTCAAACGTGATTAGTTAGTCGACATGCAGCTAGAAACCATAAGTACATAAACGGGTAGAATTGCAAATGCCATGATATTATGTCTGCAGTCAATTTCGTCGAAGTCATCTACATAATTTGTGTATATATTCTATTTATATATATATATATTTAAAGGTTTTTTTTTTGTAAAGCAATTTGAAAGTACTATTTCTGTTATTTTCAAAGGCCAATAAAACAATGCTTGGGCTCCGCTCCACCATTTCTACCATCTCCCAGAGCCAATCTTAAGTGGGGTGTACTGGGAACACTACTTTGATCTTTAAACCATACTTCTGAATCCTGCAGCTTTTACTAGGTCTCAAGGCTACTCCGGGAAAACATTGTTCAAGAATCGAGCTGTTCCGAATCTCGAAACTCAACAATCATCATCCTTCCTTTAAAGGAATTCCGTGTACTATAAACATCGCATATAGCAACACGGAATGTTCCTTTCTTAGCTGGGTTTCTCATGCCAACCCCCATCATGCCATTCCACGACATTAGCCACTTACTTCATCCACATTACATCACTGTTTCCGTCCCCCTTTGTCATTGTAAGGCGTTCTCTGTCAACCTTTATAACGTATCGTAACAGGGTATTGTCACTTTAGGTAGTCGCCAACTCAAACAGAGCTAAAGAGACAGCCAGAGTGATTACAGACCATAACACCCTGCACTCACTATCTTTCAACGACTGCCAGCATACAGTGGTGAATTCTTTTATGACCCAATCAACTCCATCCAACTCATGCATTACATTTAATCAGTGTCGTATTCGCCTCAATCACTGTCGCTCGGTCTTTTATTACCACGCACAGTAATTCCTGCAAGTGTAGACGGTGTCATAGCACCCCGCTTCATCGCCAGTACCATCTGCTAAATATCCCAGCGTGACAGCGCGAAATATTTTCTTGGTCCGCCAGTTTACTCTCGAAGGCAGGTCTAGCGCTCTGCAGACGTCTGGGCAAGTCTCAGGAGGGGGAAAAGATAAGCCCGCAGATCTGGTCTTGCTGCCATCTGTCTCACAAACATCAGGTGGTGTGTCCGTGCTGCTGTTAACCGAGGACTGGAGACCGGATGTTTGCGGGACGGCGCATATACTGCCGGGCCGTTCTGTTATTGCTCAGCTACAGACTGGTCCGTGACGGGCTACAGACTATAGCGAACGTGAGGGAACTCGTCTCGCATAGTTGCCAATTTGATGGGTTCGCCCACCAGATCTGGTGATTTCAGATGGTCTGGTGACCAAATTTCATATTTGCGATAGGCCAAAATGTTAGTGATTTCTGTAAACATCTGGTGGCATATCTGGTAATTTAAATTAAGACTGAAGATTTTTTCTATTACCAGATTCCTGCAATTTTGTGTCTTCAGGGTATCTTCATATGCATATTACAAACTTTATTGCCATGTGATTATGTCTATAGGTAGTCGTATGAGCTTTCTCTTGCGAGAATGATGATACGGTTTAACCCCCGTCGTAAGCGAAGTTCAAGTAATCTTTACACTTGTAGTAAAGTACTTGATAGTTTCCGTTTTTACAGCTTGAGAGTACTGTGCATTTGTACGTATGTCTGGCGAATACGTTATTCATGTATTTCAGATGGGAATTTTTTTCTTTTAATTTTTAACTGTATCAATTTCTGATAGTGGTGTTTATAGATAGGGGGGTAAGCAACTGTAACTGGCAATAATAAGTATGTCAAGCTGCGAAAGCAAATTTTTTATACGTTTCGTCTGAATTTAATTTGAAATAAATTAAAATTACCATATTGTAACATTCTGGTAATTTTTGTACGTCGGTCTTTAGACGCTCGTCTGCTCAGACGTCTGCCGGGCACTGCAGCTATCGGGGGTGTCCCCTCGAGCACGGAATTGTAGCATTGCCACAGAGTGGGCGTGAATACAGAGGTGGAATACCCGCTTATTTCGCGAACTCCATTCGTACGCTCACCAAAATGCCGCCACCAGCCAGCAACACGTCGGAACGCCGTTCGTCAATCAGCGCCCGGAAACCTACTTGCTAGCCAGTAGCTCAGCCAACCAGAAACAAGACCCGTTCCCTGAGAATCGCACAACCAATTAGATAATGAGTACGCACGCGTCAAAATCACCGCCACGCCATATCGTCATTGTGTACTTCAACGGATTCCCACCCGCCATCTTGGATTTATCGATTTTCCCCAAAGATTCTATTTCAGAAGGTATACTGAAATTCCTCGCATGACATATCCTAAATTACTGCTACCCAAACTTTATTGAACTGCCACAGCTTCGCTACATTTGTTAATTTTTAGCTTGCAGCTGTTGAGGCGAAACGCGATATTATTTGTTGCGACGATTATAAATGCTACGATATCAATAGTAATCAAGAAATACTGACCTCAGACAATGTACTAGGCAATGCTCTGTGCTCTGTCCTTCCAAAAAAAAATAGGATTTGGCTGTGTTGGGGACACGGCCGTTTGTTTTGCGTGGATACGTCTACGATGACGCGCTCAGACGCCGTGATATTTTTTTCCGGCACCGCTTCACTCGATCATATGGGGTTTTACGGGTATCACTGGGTTGATTTTGAGATGCTCTTTCCAACCGTACACGATTTCTGTATTTCGACTTGGCTTTTTGGCGAGTATAGGCCGAAATTGTGTTAAGTTTTCTGAATTCTTTACATTAAACGCATAAAATTTCACCATAACGACGCCACACAAATGTTTTTATACGCGCAATCAATTGAAATTGACGAGAGCTGTCGATTGAAACTCAAACGAGAGTCGTAGCTTCTCCTAGTCAAAAGTTATTCTAGGCGGAAGTTATGAGACGCGGCGAAACGAACTCAAAATCCCCCCCCCCCCCATCCTGGCGCATTCAGTGCTTCGCAGTCCTCACTCAATGTAACATGTTCTTTGATCCTTTGGCAATCGAGTGGTGTGATTGAATTTTGAATGTAGGCGATAGATTCGGAGATGCAATGCCAAACTGTATCCCCCGATTTCGTTTTCATCGGATCTTCTGGATTGCCTCCCATTATGGTCCCAAATTTGGAGACGTATTCACGTTAAAACATGATACAAAACTGTATTTCCAGAGTATGGCAAGAATCCCTTAAATTCAAGATGGCGGGTTGTGTGTGGCAGTGGCAACATCCTCCGGAGGGTGTTGGCAGTGGGCAGACGACGACGCGGAAGAGGGGAAACCAGTGTAGCGTGGAGAGGGGCGGCGCGGCGGCGGTATGTGGGCCACCAGCAGGAGTCGGCGACGTCGTCGTGTAGCGGCTGCTGTCCGCCCTGCCATCTGGAGCGAGCTGCCCTCGCGCTGGAGAGAGAAACTCTCGTATACGTGGCCAGCCGGTCCTAGCGTCACTTCTCCCACCAGAGAGGCGCCCAAACACCTCTCTGGTTACTGCCGGCACCCAGTTAAAGAACTGTTAGACCCCCGCTCATTCTCTACTAGTCTTTCCAACGCTATTAACTAAGAGCATGTTTTACAAATACTCCGTCTCCTGTAGCATTCTATTTAATTTAATTTAATGCTTGCGATAATTTTTGAAATTTTTACTGTTCCGTCGCAAGGGTTCTTACGCCTCTCTTGACGGTGTTTCCCTTGCTCTTCATAGTTAAGACCAGCTCTAAGTACACTTAGGGAGGTAGCCATGGCGCCTAAGTGCAGGCCATGGCTGCCTAATCTCTCTTTGGCGCGATGAATGTCTCCTTGCATGATTTTCCTTCCTAGTAGGCGTAAGGGGTTAGCCTTGAGACGCAATAAAATCCCGCCCTACCTTCGGCCCTTAACTTCACATAACACTTAGAGTAAGGTAGTTTAGAAAATTAAAGTCCATCAGGTCCGCCGGCGACTGGCGGGGTGGGTGGGTGGGTCCGCCGGGTGTTGCCAACCATAGCCGCATTCGCCTCGTAGCAGAACTGCCGTAGTTGAAGGTCAAAATGTAGTTGAACTGAGTGTAGTGGAGAGATTTGGGCGGGCTCGTAAACATCGGGTTTCTTGAGAGCCGATGAGGGTGAGGCGAGGTGAGTGTGAACCGGTGCCAAAAACGTAAAGGCGGGTGAGATGGGAGATCCCCGAGGAAACCCATCGACCAGCGACATCGTCTGGCACGATACCCACGTTTGGGAATCCGGGAGCAACCCCGCCGGGAGTCGAAACCCGGTTCGCCTGGGTGGAAGGCGAGTACGTAGTCTAACTGCTACTCCACCGCGGCCCCTAGTTAAATTGAGGGTGGTTCCAGTCACCACTCATGTACACTTATCCTCTCTCTTTAAAGGCTATTCACGATCAAGTGGGCACTTTTGAAATCAATCTTTAAAAAAAGTCACTGCTCCTACCTGCATATATTTTAACGGACGCACTGAGTGACGTGCACCCAGTAAAGTTGGTAACATTGGAGGGCAAGTACTCCCATATCTTAACGTCTAATAAAAAGTGTTAGGTAACACTTTGTGATCACTTATATTATTTCTTTCGCTTGAAGTTTTTTTTAATTCATCGAAGTATAAAAATAAGCAAATTAAAAAAAAATACTTTTCTAGTTATTTAACAATTTCACTTGTCCGACGCATGAATAAAGTGATGAGGCCCATGTCAATGTTAATTTTACATAGGGCGGAAGGATACACTACGTGCAAACAAGTAGATCTTAAGCAGTCCTTTCAAAAGTGCTCATTTTACCGTGAATAGCCTATACCAATTAACTCGTAAACATGTATAACAGAGTAGATATACATAGACAAAATGATGTGGCCGAGTCTTTGATGGCCTACCCATTCACTGATTGGCCGTGCAAAGCTCTGGAAACAAGCCTTGGGTCTGATTGGCTACCTGGTGTTGCGAGCGGTTCCCTGTCGGCTATACTGCCTGTCGGAAAGAAGTTACAAGGCACTGATCGGCGAACTAGCGTTCCGACAGCATGTTGCTAGTCAGTGACGCCATTTCGCTGGCGAGTGCTGCTGGAGTTCGCGATGTATTTGGCTGTTTCGCCTCTGCACTGTTCAGTTCTCTATGTGGTAGGCCCGGTTCGCAATTTAGCCGTGTTCGTGGACGTGTCCGTCGCGTCTCCCAATACCTACGTCGACAACGCCGAATTGCGATGACGTTTCACGAAATGTCCCCAAAACACAGGGTGTATTAACGAGCAAAACTTTATTAAATTACAATTATTTTGCTATCAAATACTGATATTTATCTGATTTTCATTTAAAGTGCGTTATAATTCTGGAGTAATTCTAGATTACGAATACATTGAATTAAAAAAGAATGCACGATGCAGTTACTTTTTCGGCTCTGTGTTCCGTTTTGAAATGGATTAATTTTCTTCATAGTTTCATGACTTCCGTTTTCAGTGTTTACATTAAAGTTTTGTGGTATCTCGTGTTAGGACGCGGTTTGGCTTAAGAGGACTATGTGCTAAATATAGTCTGTAAAATCGTTGTTTGCGTGAATCCTCGTATCTCAGTAAAAAAAAAAAAAAAATTGTTCTGCGCATGCAACTTTTTGCCAGAAAAATATCATTGGCTATTATCTTCGCAGTTTCCCGAAGAGGCACGAAAAAAGTACAACTATACGGGCATGTGATTTGAGGCATTTTCTACATTTTTTTTGACATGAGCGCTTTTGAAAGCCCTACTTATATACACGTCATGTATTCCTCCGCCGTATGTAAAAATCAACATTGCTATGGGCCTCATCACTTTATTCATGCGTCGGTAAAATGAAACTGTGAAATTATTAAGAAAGTAAATACTTTACAAATCTACTCATCATTTATACACTTCAATGCATTGAAAAAACATAACGTGAAAAAATTAATTTTAAGTTACCGCAAATGGTTACCTAACACTTTTTATTCGACATAAAGATATGAAACTACTTTCCATCCATCGTTACCAACTTTATACTTGGGCGAATGTCACTCAGCGCGCCCATTAAAATACATACATGCTGGGAAAGTGACTTTTTTCGAAAGTTAATTTGTAAAGCGCTCACTTTATTGAGAACAGCCATTATCACTGAGCAGGCAGATTGTTCTCTGGATGCAAGAAAAAGTACAGTGCATATAAAAAAATTAAGTGATTGCAACACTAGAAGTCAGAAATTAAGGTGTGTGACCGGACTGGTTAAAAATATTTATGTTGTGTCATTAACATCAGAAACCTTAGAACACTCGCTCACGTAGACAATGCTATAAGATTTGTTGTACTCGAAAATAAAACGTTAGTGAAACAGGCTAATCGCCAATTAACTCTTCTCCGCTAATAATGATGAAGGTCTCTCGATGATTAATTGAATGACTCGCCGCAGTTTAACTTAAACGTATTTATGCTGATTGACAGAAATCTCACTTCTTCCATGCCCCTTCCACATACCACGTACTGCTGCTACATCCCCAAGTTATACCAGACGATAGACAATAAATAACTAGTCAAGGTCACTTGTCAGTGTTCGGAGCCATATAGTCGGGCCTTGGACGTGGCGAAAGTCGCCTTCAAATTCTTCAGTACCGTACAGTTATCCATGACGGTGTTTTGAGGCCTGCCGATCGTGCGGCTGTTTACGCAAGCCACTACGCTTTGTGGAGCTGCCGCCGATCCTGAGAGAACAAGGAACAAACTTAATTCGTGCGTCAAGTGTCGTGTAGCGTGATGGAATAAACTTATAAACACAGTATTCTCACACCTGCTTACGTTTGGTAAACAGTAAACACTTCAAAAGAAGACCCGCGGGACACAAATTCGAGGTCAAAAGAGCTGCTACAAACATATTTTATAAGTATATTACTACTTTTTCGGGTGCGAGTGGGTTGACCTGATGATCATTCTCATTATGAAAGAACTTTTTATTAGGAAACAGTTCACCAAAAACTACAGTGATATACAAAAAACATCAATGACAGCGACAGTCTTCCTGAAACACAACTGTATTTTTCGACAATATTTCCCAAATTTAAATATACGTCTGTGTTAATTGCCTTCGGTGCGAGCTGTGCCAATATTTCTGGTGCTAAGCTTCGAGGTGTAAGGGCTGCCAAATCTATGCTTTCTTCCCTTCCTCGTCTTACCCCTGCTGCTACAAATCAAAGTACGGCATTCCTAGCCTGCTATATTGGGAAAATCATCTTCAATAAATTAATCAACGTCCCCGTATACTTAAAAAAAAAAATGACTGCCGTCAGTAAACAAACGACAGAGGCGGGACGATCGCCCAAGTGGCTTCTCCTGAGATCACCACGCAACAAGGTGATGTCGATAATGTTGTAGAATTCTGCTTATACCTAACATTAGTATTAAAAACGGAAACGAAATGAATCTAATAATAATTAAACTAACTATTATTTAGAGAGCATATTACAAATTATAAGAAAACTACCGTTTACTCGAACACTTGCATCCACTTTCCAAGGAAAAATGTAGGACTGGAGGACGCAAACAGAACGACTGCTTACCCTGCCGAAGGAACGCGGCAGGGTAACTCGCTTGCGAGTTCGAGTCATAGCTAGTCGCTCCCGTTTGTGGAAATAAATACTAGATAGCAGCACTGTGTGTGTACAACACGGGAGTTACGAAAACTTTGTTTCTCGGATCGAAAACGGTAAACTCAGAATTAAATGTGTTTAAATTTAGTTAAGGCAAAAACTATAAAGTATCAAACAATTCCTATATATATATATATATATATATATATATATATTATATATATATATATTGGAATTGTTTGATACTTTATATATATATAGGGTAGGCATTGCTTACCTTGCGTCTATAGAATAAACGCCATTGCCTAGCACTCTTTCTAGCAAGGAAAATAGAAACCGCCCATGCAGCGTGATTGAGAATTTGAGTGGCGGGTCAGTCGGTGAGTTGCTGCAGTTTATGATACATACGTCGTAAGTTGGCTGTCGCGCCAGGTGTAGTAGATTCACCGCCACTCGACTGTGGTGTGAAAGGGGCATAGGGACCACTTTCCCGGTCTTTCCTGGCGTCGTCGTGTGATGAACGCATGGCTTCAACCCGAGCAGCCTGCATACTGAATCAACTCTCTCTCTCTCTCTCTCTCTCTCTCTCTCTCTCTCTCTCTCTCTCTCTCTCTCTCTCTCTCTCTCTCTCTCTCTCTCGGGGCCGCTGTGTCTGAGCGGTTAGCATGCTCTCCTCCCGCCAAGACGAAGCGGGTTCGATCCCCGGGCTGGATATCTCCTGCATTTTCGCAAGTGGAAATCTTGCCGGACGATGGCGTTGGTCGGCGGGTTTTCTCGGGTATTTCCGGGTTTCCCCCGCCCCTTCATTCCGGCACTGCTCTATACTCATCTTGCTTCACCCTCATCGGCTCTTAAGACCCCGATTTCAAGAGCCGCCCAAATCTCTTCACTCTTCTCTCTCTCTCTCTCGATCTCCCCCCCCTTCCCCCCTCTCTCCCTCTTCCCCCTCTCGCTCTCTTTATCTATCTATCTCGCTCCGCTCTCCCAATCCCGCCAGGCTACGTACGACATGAAATGCTATAGAAGAACTTCTGCCGCTGTCACGTGCGCAGTTTCTGGATTATTCCGCGAACATACAGTTATAGGCTATTCACGGTAAAGTGAGCACTTTTGAAAGCCCTCTCTTCTGGAGTAATAGTCAATAAGTATTTATTATTTTATCTTTAGACGCTAACTTCCGAGTACGGTGGAATATACACACTGTGTTTAACTTACATGGCAATATTTATTTAAGAAGGTGGTTAAATGACAAAAAAATTGCTGCAATAAAAATCAATTAGGGCCTCAAAAGTGCTCACTTTACCGTAAACAGCTTATACCATCGTGCGAATTAAGATCTATCAGAATGTGTTGAGGCCAACACTTAAACCACCTTGTTGAATTATTTGATTTTGTTTGTTAATCTTTTAGGGCTAAAAAAAATTCAAAACGTTAATTTATTCTACCCTACAGTGATGACCAAACATCTATAACTAAATGGAGATTTTCGGACATTCGCCATTGCGATGCAGTTATTTGACGTGGAAAAACAGGAATGAACACGAAGAAATACTCAAATAAGACAATTAACCTCTCGTTTATATATTACTTGCCTTATTTAAGTATTTTTTTCATGTTCAGTCCTGTTTTTTTCAAGACAGACATCTGCATCGCAATGGCGAATGTCCAAAAATCCTCATATAGTCATATATATTGCACTATTCATTCTAAGATTTCATCATATCTATACCATTTACGTATGATTATATCACACAGTACATAACACATAATGTAAAATAGTAGTACTTTTTCACATTTTAATACTCCTAGTCCTAGGTGAAAAAATTACGTAAAAACTAAAATAAAGTATTATGTCGCAATTGTTACATGAAATCATCAGTGACTGTGATTACTGGAAAAAAAAAATAGCATGTCTGAAGGTGGGTTGGTTTTAATGAATTTGAAACGCGGAAAAGGTACGATTTCTGTTATTGGCATTTCTATAAAATGACAGTTGTTTTGTGCTTATACGGAAACGAAGTACATTCGGCAGAAATATTAAATTCCGAAATTCTGGATGTCCAAAGCTTCAAAGTGTGTCAGAAACATTTCATTTGTGTGTAACTGGAATCTGGAACGAAACGTTAAGTCACCCAAGGAAGGGCGGGCATGCTTTATGATATCGGATAATGGCCACGGTGTGTTTCAGGTTTGCATTTACTGTAGTTACGTTTTATTATTTAGTGTGTACAAAGGTCGGGGACTTCTTTTACACCTACAAATTTTACGACAGCGTAAATATGGCTCCCACTACGCTAATGAGCACAGCCATCGGCTCTTTCAATGTCCAGATGGTGTCATGCTAGACGATTCACACAGCTCCTGTTAGCTTCAGTTTTGATAGCGTTTTTCTTTCTTTTTTTCTATTTCACACTTTGCCGCTAAAACTAACAAGTGCGTCGTAAGATTTAAAGAAAGATACAGGCATGCCCAGCAAAGTGTGGTAGAGTCCGTTCACAATAAAGTGAGCACTTTTGAAATCAACCTTAGAAAAAAGCCACTGCCCCTAACTGCGTATATTTTAACGGGTGCACTGAGTGACATGCACCCAGTCACGTTGGTAACGATGGAAGGAAAGTAGTCAAATTGAAAGCGTTAGGTAAACATTTTTGATGACTTAAATAATTTCTTTCACGTTCTATTTTTTAATGCATATATGTTAAAAATTAGCAGATTTGTAAAATATTACATTTTTTAAAAATAATTTCACAGTTACACTTGACCGACGCGTGAATAAAGTGATGAGGCCCCAGTGTTAATTTCACACAACGCGGAAGAATACACAACATGCATACAAGTAGATGCTAAGCAGGGCCTTCAAAAGTGCTCAGTTTAGAGTGAACGGCCTATAGTAAAGTAGGATGACTTGGCGACGAGCTACACCACACGACCATGAGCACACAGCGCGGCCATTGCTCGTCGCTCCCCGCGGACCATTCGCGACTAATTAACCAATTAAAAACCAGAAGACAAGAGGACCCACCTCTTCCTGATTTGTTCCAGGAGAGGAAAGAGGGGGTGAGGGGGGGGAAAGATGTTACAACCTACCGAGGTCCGCGATTGTTTCGTCGGCCCAGGGTTACCTGCCCATAAGCCGAGGTGCGGGATAAATTTAGTCCTCGCGCTTACCGCTAAGTAGACGTGACCGTTAGAAGGAATACAACACGACCGGTAGTCTTCTACTCCGCAGTCTGTCCCCACACTCGCCAACACACCTAGTCTTCTACTCCGCAGTCTGTCCCCACACTCGCCAACACACCCGGCGAGGGTCCTCCAGGGCAGGGCGTCGAAGCTCTATAGGGATTTAGTGAGCCACAGAATTATTAGGTACAATGACTTCGCCAACTGTCTGGAAAATTAAAATGATGCTCTTTAATAAAGAAATCTGTATGTTTTATAAACAATATAATTTTATTCTTAATATACTTAACTCACAAGTAAATTAAGATTAATTATTCTCATCATCATTCATAAAATATATAATCTTTATGTAGGCATGCACTGTCAGCGCCTGAGCGTTCAGTTGTTCACTTGGTTTGTTTCCGTTGTTATGTTCGTTGCTGGTGAAGGTGGAGTTGATGTTTGCAACCAATTGCAGGAATTGGAATAATTGAGCTTTATTGAATTAGCAAATGCTGATCGCCTAAGAATAAATGGTACAAGAGTTATTGATATCAGCGACAATGCCTTTTTAAAAGGAATAAATATGTACAATTAGCATCTTAATAAAGATTATGCTGTTAAAAGGTTAGCCAACCTATGTATTCTCTGCAATCAATTGTTAAACACAAATTTAGTTCCATCTTACCGTCTGTAAATACAGCATTTAATTATAACATTTTTACCAAATTGTCTGAAAATTGAAATAATTATGTTTAAGAGTTGTATGGTTGGCAGCAAATTCTACCTAATAGCCCAAACATAGAGGAAAATAACGACCCACCAAAATATTATTGAGCTTTGTCTATTCTTACTCGCTTTGTGCTGCAGGGCAGACGCGCCTGTTTCGGCCGTCCCCGAGGTCGTACTTGACATACACGGAAAATCCTTCCTTCGAAAGTCGTCGCATTGTCCTCCTGGCGTAACGATCCACGATGGGGCCGCGGTGGCCAAGCGGTTAGCTTGCTCGCCTCCCACCAAGGCAAACCGGGCCTTGGTCACTCCCGGATGTTCGCATGTGGGAATCGTGCCGGGCGATGCCGCTGGTCGGCGGGTTTCCTCGGGGATCTCCCCCGGCCTTTCATTCCGGCGCTGCTCCATACTCACCTCATATCACTCTCATTGGCTGTCGACCTCGATATTAAGAGCCGCCCAAATCTCTTCCCTCACTTCACTCATTCAATCACTTGATTACCTTGCTTAGATAACTGTAAGTAATGCATTGAAGATAAATGTAACTGGCATCAGATAGATAACTATAAACTGTTCACGGTAAAATGGGCACTTTTGAAAGTCCTGCTTAAGATCTACTTTTATGCGTGTTGTGTGTTCTTCCGCCTTACGTAAAATTAACAATGCCATGGGTCTCAGCACTGTATTCATGCGTCGGTCAAGCGAAATTGAGTAATTATTATAAAAGTAAATATTATACAAAACAAGACATTTTTACATTTCCGTGCATTAAAAAAACAGAAAGCGAAAGAAATATTTTAAGACATCGCAAATGGTTACCTAACCCTTTTTCATTCGACTTGAAGATGTGGAACTACTTTCCAAACCATCGTTACCAACTTTATCATGAACAGCCTTTAACATTTACCATCGACAACGTTTTTTACCTAGGCTATAAATTATTATTTTTTTAAATTTATTTAACTACTTTTAACAACTCGAACATTTCTGCAATCACTGTTAACTTCGCGTTCGCACCCTTTATCGTGGGTTCCTGAGACTCTAAACTCATAGACAAAGATTTATGTACTGCACTTTTTTTTAAGTTATTTTTTCTTGGTTTCCTCAAAACGCATGCACGGGCACATTAAAATATGGAACTTTTAAGAAAAATAAATGCGTACTTTACATGTCGTCTCCATAGTCTGTAGTCTATTCCAAAAGAGATTTCAGCCAGCGCATCAGGCAGAAGATATTGGGCTTACATTCAGTGATGCTGATGACAGCTCAGAGTGCAGCGGCTGTCTTCCACCGGAAGATAGTAGGATTAAATATTACCACAGATATGGGTGTCTAATATTTTTAAGTCTTAGGTGAATATGTACTTACACGTAAGATCCCCATCCACTCCACGTGAGAGCATATCAGGCGTTAGCTGCGAGAAGTTTATCGTCAGTAATGGGCATCAAAATTAGTTTTAGAAACGAAAGTGGCATCCGGTAGGGTCTTCTGGGCTAGGCTGGGGCAATTCCAGCGGGACGATAGAACTGGAGAAAAGTTTCTAATATTGTCGGCAAAGGAAACGGAAGCCCGCAGAGAAAATAGACTCCCTCACTGTTGTTCCTATCGTGGATTTCACTCGGTAAATACCGATATTCCCTCCGGCTGCCAGGGGTGGAAAGTTGTTATCTTCGCTGCCTGTACGATTTTTCTTTTCCTTCTATTATTTTTTTGGTGACCATGAAAGTACATAGTTAGGTTATAATTTATTACTAATTTTGTCGTTGCAAGAACACAGGCTATAATTTATGCCTCTTCACGCAGTAATTTTAAAGCAATGCAGTCTAATTAATATATAAGTATACATACAATCTCATTCCGCAACATGGATATAAACCACCAGTTAGTACTGACTGCAGGTCCTTTGAATGGCTCCTAAGGTGCTCGAAGGGACGAGAAAATAGAAAACCCTAAAATATGTTAACCTAGTTTTCGAAATGAACTCTGTATCTAGCAACTAATAAAACATTTTAAAACCCGGGCACTAAAATTTTTGGTTTGGCTCCAAGGTGCTACCAATTTTTGGAGGAAATTTTGAAAAAAATTTGGATGTAAAATAAATGTATGGGTACCTGCTCGATTTCACTGAGATAAAAAATATACAGCATAAGTTTGGTGAAACATTCACGTTGTTTGCAATTTTATTATAGAATTTTGATTACTTTTCCTTGACCTGTGCCGCCATCCAATGTGACTGAGTGAGGTCTGCTTACGAATAGCATTTAAGAATCGTTACGCGCCTGTATAGGTTTTTTAGTTTTCACCTCCTCCGTTCCTCTCCATGGCATGTTTTTGTGATGTTGAGAATGGCTTAAACGGGTGGTTTCAAGGTAATTTTTAGGTATGAGCATTTCGGTACAAAACGTTTAACATTGTATAGGTGCGTGCATCAAACTTTTATTTTAATTATTACGTCATAAAATGGTAGGGTCTCCGCTGAAAGTCTCATAGAGGTGCGTCATCGATGTTAAGACTGCACGCCAGTTCAGTGCTTTGCGCATAGGGGCGATGGGAGTGTTTACGTGCATGTCTCGGTGGACCCTAGTGCCCCACGCTTGTAGGCCTCAGACGTGCAAAATTCCTTCAACCAGGCGGCCACCTTAACAGACACACGTTTATGAGGTATTTCCTTCTTAGCGTAGGACAAAAACACCTTCTTGAGATTATGGTTGAGTGGTATACAAATAGGCTCTCTACTATGTGCAAAATAGTGGTGTGATTGTTTGAAAGATAATCGCTCATGCGGAGTTTGTGGGCCCCCATTATCGCAGATACATGCAACAAAGGATCACAATACGCTAAAGATTTTTGATTATTTGTTTATGTTTTAGGGCTGGCATGCAGGCTGCTATTTAAGTTGGGAACAAATTGGTAAATATAGTTCTTAAGCCCTATGTTTACCAAGCCTGCAGCTGCAAAGTTTAAAAGGGGAATAAATGTTTAAAAAATTTCTACCCAAATCATATATTTTAAACATAACTTTTCCAAACAAAAATTTATTCAACGCAATTTTCTCAGAAATTACACAACAAAATTTATATATATATATTATTTCTTATTAGGGCATAAAACCAATAATGTTATTATTTATACAAAAAATTACTAAACATAAAATTAAGCAAGATTCCTTAACGTACCAATATTCATCAAAGAAGTGCCACATCGAGTTATTTATGTTTGAATAGGTTATCTTTGGCCTAAAAACGATGCACTTAGAAGGAAGACAGGGCCCTTTAATGCTTGGTGTTGTATTGTGGTAGAAGTGTTTAAGTGTATGGTCATTGCAGTTAGTGTTGGTTTTTTTTATACAAATTTACGTTCCAGTAGTTCCGGAGTTAAATTAGGATGGCGTATTACTAGTAATCAAGGCCCATAGCATGTGGGAATCGTGCCGGACTATGCCGTTGGTCGGCGGGTTTTCTCGGGGATCTCCCGTTTCCCCCGCCCCTTCATTCAGGCGCTGCTCCATACTCACCTCAATCACCCTCATCGGCTCTCAAGACCTCGATGTGAAGAGCCGTCCAAATCTCTTCACTCACTACAAGACATGTTAGTTTAGAATCAATATCGTGGTTGTATGATTTTAACACGCACACGTCTTAGGTGTCTGCCAGCCAATAACTGACATCCAACGTTTGGGTAACTTGATTTTGATTGACCCAGCTGAGTAGAGAATGTCGTCTCACACAGACACGCGGCCAGTAGCCAAGACATTTGGAAGTTTGCACGTAAGAAGTTGAGGTCTAGCATGCGGATAAATCTTTTCGCGAAAAACAGCTGGCAGAAGGATGCAAAATTACGAGTAAAAGTAGATCCTGAGCAGGGCTTCAAAAGCGCTCAGTTTACCATGAACAGTCTATAGGCAGGATAAAACACTCACGAAGGCACCAGACATTTGACAAGTAAAAGCGCTTAAGGTGTATTCAGACTTCATTTTGCATAGTTTTTCCTTGGCGATGTTTAGTCACTTAGGCCGATCATGATATATTTGAGAAGATCGAACAGCCAAAGCTTAGCGATTCAGTATCAACAACCAGATGTAACCAGCAAACGCAAATGTCGGGGTTTCCTCGTCGTTAAGAGTGGGCTGGATCCCCGCTTTTTTTTTTTTTTTTTTTCGAATTGGTATATCTCGGTAGATAAATGTTCTGCAAATACGAATTTTTGTCAGAAAAGAAAAAAAAAACAGTTATCTATGTCCCCCCCCCCCTTTTTTTTTTTGTCATATTAATGTATTCTTGGAGAAAAATATTCGCGAAAATGGTCAAATATCGCAATTTTAAAGCTTGTCTACGCAGTTTCCTTGAGTGGCTAGAAAAGAACAAAGATACAGGCGTAGTTAAATCTGTGGGCTTTCATCGCGTGTAATGAAACTCCACTGTTACAGATCTAATTCGCACAGAACAGCGTCACGACGGAAACACGGCACGCCTTGCGCGTAGGAGCGATGAGGCAGTAAGCGTGCGTGTTAGTGTCGCCCGTATCGCTCCCTTGCCTCTTGACCTTGGAAGCGTGGATCCACCCCACTCTTTAACTTCTGCTTTGTTTTCTTTCTTTCGTTTGCATAGTTTTGCTGAGTGCGCTCGGTCTGTTCGACGCGAAAAGGTGAATGTTGGATGGAAAAAAAAAGGGGGGGGGTGGTATAAAGAAAAGTTATGAATACAGAGCGACTTGAAGAACGCGAAATTGCATAAGCGTTAAACGTAAAGGAACGGCGTAAAAGCAATGCAAGTTCAGCAACTTTGCTGGTCTTGTTGTAAACTTGCGTGTTGCATCAGACCTACAGTGCAAGGCCGGGCTATTACAGTACATACCACTAGCAAAGTTTTGTTCGTGAACTACTTACAAATATCGGGAACAAAAGTTAAGCAACATGTTTGTGTCATGAACTTAAAACTTTAAGTAATGGATTTTTAGTTCCGTATTCCCGATGTAGAGGAGTATGCATATATCACGAAGGATAGATCACAATCTGGATCAACGTCGAAATGAAAACAATAAAATTGGCAAATACATACCAAAACTGTGTCAATATGGATAATACGGATTCTTTCTAGTGATGCGATAAACGTGTACACCAAACTAATCAAACCAACTTCGTGTTTTTGCGGTGGCTATTTCGAACACTTGTCAGCTTTATGATAATTTTTTACATTTAAGAATAAAAACTCAAGAATCCGCAGTAAATTTCTGTAGTTAAATAATTGTATTTTTCACTTACTCAACACAGTTATTTTCACGTGCAGTGTGCGAAGGATACAAAAAAAAACACATTATTTAATGTGACTTATTCACGGTAAAATGAGCACTTTTGAAAGCTTTCTCATTTGGAATAATAGTCAATAAGTATATTTTATTTTAGCCTTAGACGTTAACGTTCAAGTGAGGTGGAATATACGCACTGTGTATATTACGTACATGGCAATATATATTTAGAAAGGTGGTTAAATGATACAAAATGGCTGAAAGGAAATAATAATTAGGGCCTCAAAAGTGCTCTCTTTACCGTGAACAGCCTATAACTTTTCCCCTTAAGGCTCATCTACAATTGCCGTACCGTATACAACGTTAGCCACATAAGAAACTGAATAACTGAAGGTTAAATGGCAACGTTCACAACTATGACACTTACATGGCGTAACTTACATGGCGTGCAGAACGTGAAAGATGGTCATCTCTGAGTATCTTACGCCACGTTTTTAACGGCGGCGTATCAGAATGCAGAACGTCTTAATAACCGTAGTAGTCAAATCACGTTTGTAAGAAACGGAAGTGGATTGTATTTGACTTCGGATTCCTGCAGTGCAGTAAAGAGTTATCTTTGTTATTGTTTTGTTTCTTCCCGTAGAGATACGTGTCACTATTAATTCCATGTCATTCATAATAAAAACAAATAGCAAGGTTTAGCCTGGCGCCTATGCATACAATTCATAACCAGGATAGCCAACGATTGAATGAAAACTATATCGCGAGAACATTAATTATTTCCCGTTCATCTACTCTAACGTGATTGGTCACACAAAACTACCGCGAATTACTTCAAAGCCAATTGTGGACGGTCGAGTTTCAGTCTAACGCCCTGTAAGTAACGCTATGTAATTCACGGCAATTGTAGACGAACCTTTACCAAACTTGGCGTATCAGAAAGATAACCTCTCAAAGAATTTTCACACACTCCATCAAACTTGACAGAGCTCGTACAGAAATGTTCACCTTCTGATGCCGGAAAATGTATTAATCTGTTTGTCAAGTCATACAAGCCGGGACAACATAGGCAGGGACGATGACAGAAAATGGTTACACCCTTATTTTCAAATTAACGTCGTCTTGAATACGGAGAGTATTCTGACGGAAAGTCACCTGCCAGATTTTTAGTAGTCACTACAAAAAAAAATAGTGATTACAAATTCCTAGCTGTGACCATTAAATAATCTCGTGTTTACAATAAAAAAAATGGACAAGGTGAACACCATTACGTCGCTTGTTAATTACACGCGTAGGCCTATAAAACACTAAGAAACCTGTTTTCAAGTGGCGTTAGATTAACACTTTGTAGAATATGCTCGAATATAGCTCGAGAAAAGCTGGTTTGAAATTTTCTTTGTTGTTCAGAACAAAACTCGCATGGATGTGCAGTCTTTGTTCGGCTAGTGTTTAACACGACCTCACAAGAACACCACAGCGCAGTAACAATGATATTGCTAACTCTAGAATTTTTTTTTATTGACACTCGAAGGTACATAATTCATTGCAAATTATTTTATACGATAAAGGACATTTGATTAGGTCAATATCAGCTCGGCTCTCCATTGGTTGATGACTGGCTACTAATGAACGCTGTAAAATGCAGGGTAGTGTCCGGTGTGGTATGGACCAACAGGACGATGGGGAGTTTTAACACAGACACCAGTGTTCTTGCTGTAGCGAATATAGGTGACTCACTTCAAATTTTTCTTAAGTGCCTGTAAATGTGTGCAGACCTCAATGTGTTAAACAACTTACGGATAACATGGGTGTATAAACAAGGAACTTCCTTTCCTGATTAACTACCAACAATACTTTAAGTAAATTATATAGTTTTTTTTTGCTCTAAATACAATAGGTTACGAGTAGGGAATTTTTCCAAACCAGTCTTACAACAGAATATTAAACAACGGACACACACATATTTCGTTACGTTCCCACTCTAGTGAGAATAGTAAAGTTAATTCTTTATATAAGTTCTAACATAATACAAATAGGAAGATTTCACACAAAATGTATTTGTTATTTTATTTTTATTTTCATCTCGTAGATCCTTTTATACAGAATATGAGACACGTCAATTTTCGACAGGATACAAGTCAGGAGTAAATTATATACACAAAATTTATAATATCTCCATAATACAGAGAGTTACAACTTCAATAGCACCATTGCTCCATAGCACAAAAGGTTACAACTTCCACACCACCATTTTACAACCATTATATCGCATTCATAATATTTACATTTTATTTGTACGTATGTCCAGAAATATATATATATATATTATTCATCATATTTACATTTGCTTGATACATATCTACATACACACATACACACACACACACACACACACACACACATATATATATATATATATATATATATATATATATATATATATATATATATATATATATATATATATATATATATATATATATATACACACACACACACACACACACACACACACACACACACACAGTTAGTACCCACTGTCAATAACAAAGTCGACATTTTCAATTAGTGTACAAAACAGATCATAAATTCTAATTAATAATACAATTTTGACTTCAATCTATCGATATTTATTTCATGAGAATTGCAATTATTTCATTTGCTTACGTACGAAACTAGAAAAGCCTGTACACAAGCGACACCATCATTGCACCCTGGCGGCAAAAATGTTTAGTTGCCAAACTAAAAGTATTGAACTTCCCAATCTGAGTGGAGTAAGCCTTAATTGTGGTACTTTTTAGTGCAAATTGAAACGCGCTCTAGGGATCGCGTTTTTTTTTTTCTCCCCGTCAGTTACGGAATTGTACGTCGTGATCCACGAACCGGCACGGGCAAGAACAACAACCTGAAGGTTTGGGGAAAGGCGCCTAGTAGTTTCTATCGGCAGCCCGACTCCCGGGTTTCTCGTCCGTCAACGGTGTGGCGAGCGTGAGAGGAAGGAGACAAAGTGTTTAGGCTCTGAGTAGTAGGATTATGGGGATTTGGGTGCAAGGGCTAGGGGAATGAGGCGCGAGGCGCCAACATGGCGGCCAGCCTTCCGGTCACGCTACCACCATTTTCACACAAAGTCGTACGTTTTAGCCCGAAAAGGCCTTAAAATCTTCTTTTTATCCCTACAAATTCCCCGTTTTCCCCTAAAAAAAATTCCCGATTTTCCCTTAAAAAAAACATCTCTCCTCACTGTGGGCAACGTAAATCCTCAATGTGGGCAAGATATTCTAAACTCACCCACATAATGATAATTTGATAAAAATAAAATTATTTAAAAAATAATTCTTGTAAAATTAAATATATTTTTATAATTAAAAAATGTAGAGGCTTAAGTATTAAGTGTTGTACATCACTCGACTCGTATTTTCAGGACGCATACGATCGCAATACCATAATAAAATTATTTTAATAATTATTATTTTTTATTTAAATATATTTTTATAATTAAATAATTTAACGACATAAATATTAGGTGTTATATATCACCGGATTCGTCTTTTCAAGGCACATAGGATCGTGATGTTATTCCACCTAAGTGCACTTATAAGAATAGTTGGCTATAACTTCCAAACCATTTTAGATATAGTCATCCAATTTATAACATAGACATCACCCCGATAATAAAAAGAATCGCGTAGTCAAGTATGTTCTAAGCACACTTATAAACATAGTTGGCTATAATTTTTGAACCTTTTGATATATAGCCATCAAATTCGTAACATAGGCATAACCCCCGACAACGAAAAGTGTCGCAGGGTCAAGTATATCCAAGGCACGCTTATAAGCATAGTTGACTTAATTTTCGAACGGTTAAAATATATAAAGGACTTACAGATATGCATGAATTAACAGTTAGTGTATATTGCATGAGCACTGTAAGTAATGTTAGATGAAAGGATATAATACCATCTTTAAGAGTGGGAACGATAAGGTTAACACTGCAAACAGATATAAAAAACCAATTGTAAAATAAAATAGTTATAAACACTTACCAACCATTGTAATCACACACATCAGATACTGTATGATATGTTAAAAGATGCTAAACAAGACCAGGTCGTCCTGGTCAGTACAATAGAATAGCAAATACCTTCCGCACGGACCGAGTGAAACGAAACCTTCAAATGCAGCCAACACTCACATCACTGACAGGAGGACACTTCCGACCCGGCCGACATTGTGTGATCAACTAGCCCAGGTGGTTGGCATCACGCAGGCCTCGCCAAGTCGAAGGGATGGTATAGAACACTAGGCCAGAGAGAGAGAGAGAGAGAGAGAGAGAGAGAGAGAGAGAGAGACACGTCAGGCTCCAGTCGGGTACGTTGCAAAACAACCTAAATACATCAACATGTAACCCATTAAGACTCACTGTACGCAATTGTGTGCATAAAGCACAGGACATATTTATTTGACCAGTTCTGTACACTGCAAAGCTCAGTAACAGACGATATTTTTCGTTGACAACTAATTCGCAGAACTTGCTACTGATCTAGGTTATGTTTGGGTGGTTGAACACAACCCTACATGTCGTTGGTTGTGATAACGAAACTCACTATCAAGTTAAGTACAGCATGCCCAAAAACTGTGTGATTTGCAGCATCTAAAGCCATAAATTAGTGTGGATATGAAAGGGTTGAATGGTGTTATGGTTATGAAAAAAAAAAGCTGTCATCATTACAGGATGCAATGAAGGTTAAGAACTTCGCAAATGAGAGTTTGAATAACTGCTATAAAATATATAAGTACCGATGAGTGGTTTAATTCAGTTTCACCAAGGTCATTGCAAATTCAACTATCAGTGAGATGCTCTAGCAAAATGTTGCTTGTAGTAACAGAATGCAGAGTGGAGCACTGACAATTTTTTTTTAGTTTGTTCACTAAACAAAGGCTTTTACTCCCTGCAGTGACAAATTTCGTTGGTTTTAAATTTGGTTCATTCACATCGCGAACTCTGGAACTGACGCAAACCTACCTGTAATACAAAATATTGCCATTTTCAAGGTGGTACTGTATGGAAATTGAAGTGGTAAGCTTGCTAAGATTTTGAACTGAAAACGTCTCTGAACCGTACTGGCCAATCAAGAAAACCGGCACGCGTGTCTGAGTCGAACAAAATGTCGAACAAAATAGAAGTACCGAATCACGTACAACGCAGTCAGGAGTAAAAATAACTCCCCCCCCCCCCCCCCCCCCCCCCCCCCCCCCCCCCCCCCCCCCCGCATCAGTCAATGGACAAATAGCAGCGGCTGGATTGTATAGGCTGTTCCCGGTAAAGTGAGCACTTTTGGAATCAACCTTTGAAAAATGTCACTGCTCACACCTGCATGTATTATAACGGTCACAATGGCTGGCATGCGTCCAGTAAAGTTGTTAACGAAGGAAGGAAAGTAGTTCCAAATTTTAATGTTGAATTAAACGTGGTAGATAAACATTCGTGAATACTTCAAATGATTTATTTTCCTTTTTTTTTTTTTTTAATGCATATAGGTGTAAGAATAAGTACATTTGTAAATATACCACAGTTTCACTTGATCGACGCAAGAATAAAGTGGCCAGGCACATGACAATGTTAGTTTTACATACGGTGGAAGAATAAACAGTGTGCATGCAAGTAGATCTTAAGCAGGGCTTTCATATGTGCTCAGTTTACCGTGAACAGCCTTTACAAAGACATATGTCAAGCGTAAGGGACAATGACCTCATGATTTATTCTAGTCACTACGGAGAGTTAAGTTCGGCGAGTTCCCAATCATTCCATTGAGTAGAGTGCGCACGAAGCCTAGATCCCACAAGCGTCTTTTCGCAACCAAAGGAGGTGAAGTGAGTGTGCGAGTGATAGACACGCGTACTAGCACTGCATTTGCTGTATTGATATGAATAATTTCTTGACACGTTCGGTCACTTACTCCATATTTCAGGTATTGCAGTCACATAATCTCTTGGTATATGGCGTACTTGTGTTCAAAATTTTTTCTTGCAGCAAGTGAATGACGCACTGTTTGCTCGGTGTTATAGGTGTTTCACGGTAAACTCAGCACTTTTGAAACCAACCTATGAAAAAAAAAGCACTGGCCGCTAACAGCGTATGCTGTAGCAGACACATCGACTCGCATTGTTCCTAGTTTAGTTGGCAGCGAAATACTGAAAATAATTCCGTATCTCAACGTTGTATTCAAAGTTTCACTTCTAGGCTTCTGACCACTGAATTCGTTAAAAATATTTTCTGCCAATGTTATGCGCGTTAGAGAAATAATCGTCACTATTGTTAACATATTCACATTTTCGACAATTTCACAGATTTCATAGCCACACTTGAACCACGCATCAATAACGTGAGGTGATCAGTAGCAATGCTTATTTGATAAATAATTGAAGGATACAAAATTGACAGAGAAGTAGATCCTAGGGCATGTTGCAAATGAAGAATATTTACGGTCGGCCCTGTACACAACAAGGGATCAGTGGCCTGTGTTTGAACGGTTTCCTCTCGAGTAATCCGATTTGTTGAAGTTACAGCGTTTCTCATTTGTGAATGGTTAATGCTGACTTCAGCGAACATGGAATGCGTTGATCACTGGCCGCGAGAGAGACGCTCGTAACAGGTACAGCACTCATCCAAATGTTTAACGATTGCAACACTTGAGCTCGTAAATCGTTTCGGGAGTGAACGGGTTAATTATTCATGTCTGAGAGGCGTATACAATTATACAAATCAGATTAACCCCAAGGAGTACTCTGAAAGTGCAGGGTACTGCTTCCTTCCTCTGTGTAGTACCGGGTACGTGTATAATTCATGTCAGCATGTCGACGATTTCGGACGCGGTAGCTGAACTGGTTAAAAATTTGTGCTTGCTTGTTGGTTTTTATGTTCATAACAATTTTTATTTTCGGGACTTACTAACATCCCCGCTTTTACGCAAAAAACCCACTCCGACAATTGCTTGCACACTGTGCTAACCTATAGCTAGGTCCACCTGTTTTTCGCGAAAATATTCACGAGAAGGCTAGACTCCAATGTCCTACGGTATGCGCGCACTTTTCCTTTGGTTATTCGTAGATACCCGGAAATTTCCGCCGATTCATCTGAGGACAAGTTAAACTGCATTCACGTGTACATATGTGTTTGAGTTTCCATTGGTCCATAGTTTGTTAGACACGCCCGAACGACTTTCAACCAATAAAGAAAATGCAAAGAAAATAATAACCGAATCCCGTTCTACCAGGTCTGGGGTTAAACTGGAGCAACAGCCAATGGACAACTAACTGATGCTCGAATGCACAGAGGATTGTGAAATCTAGCTTGTTGCAGAATTAATCCGCGAACAGTCTGGGTGTCTCTAGTTATTGGCCACGTGTCTTTGTAGAGTAGGGAGACAGTTCTTTACCGGACTGAACCATTCAGAATTATGTAACTCCGTCACTGAGTGTCCGTGACTCGCTAGCAGACACCTGTAAAGAGTGACGGTTAAAATCATCCAATCCCGAAAGTGGTTCTGAGATATAGTGTTTTGGAGTACATGTAGTCCTGAAATCTTTTCGCGAAAAACAGGTGGCCCTACCTATAGGCTGTTCACGGTAAAGTGAACACTTTTTTGTTTAGCCATTTTTTTTTTTTATCTTTCAACCACTTTTTAAAATAAATATTGCAATGTAAGTAATAAACAATGTGTGTAGATTCCAACCCACTTGGAAGTTAATGCCTAAGGCTAAACTAAAATATACTTATTGACTACTATTCCAAATGAGAAGGCTGTCAAAAGCGCTCAATTTGCCGTGAATAGCCTATAAGTGTGCGTAGCAGCCGTGACACACTGGTGAAACAATGGACTCGCACACGCTCGATTCCCAGTCCGGCTATCCCAGCTGTTGGTTAGCCAGGATCTCCCGAAATGCATGGGACGGTGCCTTTAAGAGTCCTATGTACTGACACGTTTTCAGTGAAATCGTTGTCTGCGTTGCGCGTAAAGGCGTACCTATCTCGGTAAATAAGAGTTCTGGAAATATGACTTTTTGTCAGAAAAGTTAAAAAACAATTATCTATTTTTTTTTTTTTCTTTTGTCATATTAAGTGTGTTCTCGGAGGAACAAATTCGTGAAAATTGTAAAATATGGCATTTGTAATACTTGCCTATGCAGTTTCCTTAAGCGGCAAGAGAAAAGTTCAAAGATACAGACTTAGTTTAATCCGTGAGCTTTCATCGCGTGTAATAAAACCCCTATGTTACAGATCTAATTTACACAGTACAGCGTTACGACGGAAACACTGCACGCCTTACGCGTAAGAGTGATGAGGTGTTAGGCGTACGTGTAACTGTCGCCCGTATCACTCCCTCACTTTTTGACCTTAGAAGCGCAGCTACTTAGTCCCCTTAAGGCTTTGGCCGATTCTTCCTCCATTACTGAATGTCTAGTGTTCTCCTGTAGTCCGTTCATCGTTACTTCCAGATTTTCTGAAGTCCTGCTGAATTTCTACTTCCAGGGCTATTCGTCCTTGTAAAAAAATTGAGGTAAAATTCCCTTAGATGTAAGGGAAGCTAATTACCTCTCCATGTAAGGTAAAATGACCTCTTCAATGTAGAACAAATTTACATAACAAGTAAAATACTGTTCCCTAAAAGTGGGGGAAATATCCCATATAATTAATGGAGAATTGACTATAATATATAATTTAATTAAATTTTAAAATATCCCGGAGTATTAATAATGGTAATTATTTTCTTTCCTGTATCCTCTGACTAATAGTAACTGAAACCTCAACATCAAAATCCCCGACTCTTGCTGGTGAGTGGGAGCCAACCATGGTCCTCTATCACGATAGGCCGATGCGCTACCCATTACACCACGACGACAGCATGTCAGCATAAGATGGATATAAGTGTGCTAAATTATTGTTTCTTCCGCTCGTTCCCCCCCCCCCCCTACTTAACTGTTGAGAATGTTGAAGAGATGCACACGTTGTAAGGTAATTTTCCCATCCATGTATAGGATTTTTCACTACCACGTACGTGAATTTTACACCGGAATGCGGTAATTTTACCTTACATGTAAGGAAAACTATGTTTCCCCACACGTTACGAATATTACCTTACACTTGTCAGGTAATGTTCCCATTATTTTTTACAGTGTGTGAAACGCCTGAGATACGTGACACATTTAGCAAACACCCAAAAACCTCATACATGGGGTGATTTTTCAAATGTTTGATTAAAAAAGTGCGAGGCATGGTTGCTGTTCAAGGGCGCTCGAGACATCAAATAAATAAGTAAATAGAAGTACACACACTCATAGTTTCCCAAGTTTCAAACCTGAAGCACTGTGGTTCGGGAACGCCTAGCGAACTCGCTCACTGTATTTCCACGCACAAATATCAGTTCTAAGTAAGAAAGCTGCTAGTGTTTTTTATATTAAAGATATAATTGTCACATGGCCTGTATAAAAGCAGATGTATAGTCTGTTCACGGTAAAGTGAGCACTTTTGATACCCTAGTTACTTTTTCCTTTCAGCCATTTTTTATCCTTTGACCTTCTTCTTAAACAAACATTGCAATGTAAGTTATAAACACAGTGTGTATATTCCACTGCGCTTTGAAGTTAACGTCTGAAGGCTACGATTATATATATATTTCTTGACTATTATTCCAAAGAGAGGGCTTTCAAAAGTGCTCACTCTATTGTGAATAGCATATACTGCATACTAAACAAACAGAAAAGCCGTTTTCGCGTGTGAGGTCCCCGCAGTTTCTCGCAGAAATAGTTAACGCGCGAGACATGTCTACCGTGCGTTCTTCGTGGTCGCCCTCATTGTCGAGAAAGGTACCGAATGTTTACAGACAGGAAGCGGCGCGCAAGACAGCATTGCAGTGTCGTAATTGGCGGAGACGTATTTCCGTGACGGACGTCGATGGCAAGAGAAGACGACAAACGGGGAACCAGGAAGACGAACAAGCCAGAAGGAATTGCCAGCTTTCGCATACTTTCTAGAACTGCACGGTATATTTTGCTTTACTCTTTCTATAATCAGGAGATGGCTTTCAAACGAAATTAAACAAATCCTAACCGAAAAAAAAAATTAATTCATTCATCTACAGCTTACACGGAATTCGAACCCCATAACTTACGGGTACGGATAGGAAAATTTCGCGAGTTCAGTGACCTGTAGGCTAGACTCCTGAGTCCTCTGCATACTGGAGCCTCAGCTGTGTGTTTATTAGCTGTTGCACCACACCTGGCAGTTATGGGATTCGCAAGGTGTTTTCTTGCAAGTCTGCTGTTGGCTCAGAAGCGTGCAGGGCGGGTCTAATAAACTGGAATCCAATTGCAACGGTGACTTCACTATATATGTGTTTGAAGTCTATCTTGTCCCGAAATGAATGCGCTAAAATTTTCCTAGCCTTACTTATGGGTAGAGACGTGCAAGATTCGTGTTAACTTTCGGTACCATGATAGACTCCACTGTATTATAAACAAGTGAGAACGGTTCGTGGTTTCATTGGCCGCTGCAGTGTAATCAACGCCACGTATCTTCTTGATCTCTCAAAAGAGATTGGCCACTCCACCGCTAACCTTATGATAACTTAAATTATTTAGTTCGCTTGCTGTTTTTTTTTTTAATTTATCGAAGTGTAAACATGAGCAGTTTCATAAAATGTTTACTTTCCTAATAATTTCACAGTTTCACTTAACCAACGCATGAATAAAGGGATTTGGCCCATTACAATGTTAATCTTACATACGACGGAATAATACACAACGTACATACAAGTAAATCACAAGCAGGGCTTTCAAAAGTGCTCATTTTACCGCGAACAGCCTATACCAGGAATTCGTAAGTACTTGAAGAACCATAATATCCTCCTTTGCAACTCCTGGAGCGAGAAATAGATGCGAAAGTTAAGGAGTTAAGTCGTAATTAATTTTGGTAGTGTGAACTATTTGTCTGTTGTGATCCATTAGTAGCACCTCTGCTTCTACCTTAGAAATACAGTATATGTGTCACTTGGAAACAGTGGAAGCTTGGATGTCAATAAAACAAAACTGAACACGAGGGTGCTGCTTGTACGTTCTCTGGTATTACTTAGACAGCTAAAGGGCCATATGTAATTGAACCGGGGGCGTTACCATAACACTTTACACTTAAGTCATGAACACGCAGATGCGGAAGACGTGAAATGCATTGGGGGTAAAAGTTCACCAACTTCCGAGTCAATAGATCGGACGTTTAACGGCAGTCAATCAGAATTCAGAACTTGACTGACAAGGGGAAGCTAATCGTATCCACATACGTCGATAGACAGACTTAACACAGTCGCTTAATTTTACTATGTTCAATATGACGAGACAAACAAGTTCATAACACAATTTTTTATATATATATATATTTTTTAAATAATTTAGTTTAACTAACGAATCTGCCAGAGGTGGTTTTGCAGGAAGAAGCACCGGAAACAGAAATGAAATGAGTTAACCTTTCTATGAATTACCAAACTAGATTCAAGAATCTTCTATGGGGCGTGAGGTATTGTTCTTTCGTATTTCTACCTGTCAAAGTCAATTGTAGCCACGCCAGTTTGTTTTTGGTTAAGTTTGCCGTTTAACATTTAGAGAGAACCAGTGTGGTAGAGGCTTAAGGGGCACCTTCCACGAGATATTTTTTTTTCCTTTTGTGCAGATCCCACGAATATAGGCTGATAAATGCGAAATTTAAACATTACACTATTGTTATACGCAGGTTAAGTTTCCTTTATTGTATTAATGCTTTGCAATATAAATCATTAGTAATTGCGCAACATATTATTTTTTTCTTTCAAAAATTTAGCATACGTTATTCAAAATTAATACGAATTCGTACAATGAATTTAAAATCCAATATTCTACTACTACTACTACTACTACTACACACACGCGCGCACCTACACACACACACTCATACACACACCTACAAACACACACACAATTTAATTTATGTTTGTCAGTAAGTGCATGTCTTGCTGTCTTGCTAACGAAGGCAAGGAAACGAACTGATTTCCTTTTGTTTCGCTCAGTTTGGTTTGAAATGTATGATGACAATTTGTCGAAACCATTTTCTCACATCCGAAATGCCCTTGGAGATAATAGCAGTCAATTTTTTTTCTTTTAAGCTGCTAAGTTGAATTATGCTAATGAAACTAAAAGCCTATCCAGAGAAGTTATTTTTTGCCTCACTGCACTTTCATTTCCTTTGTCATCTAAAAGTCGCGACCTGTCGTAAGAAAAAAAACGGGTTTCATTATATGGTAATAAGCTAGGACCTGGTTATTTCAAGCAACTTAGAGCCATAAAAAAAACTCACCTCATTTTATTTAGTAGTACAATGTAAAAAAAAATTGTAATTTTTACTGAGAAATTCTTTGTGATTTCACAAATGCCTGTAACAGTAGTAAGATTTCTCTTGTAAAACTATTTGTTTGTAGAACTACAAGGTGAGTATTTGTAATAGACCTCTAGAAATGTTTGTACTATAGCACTATAACGACCCATATGCACAAGCTTCACCACATGGCGGCCATTCCTCAACGTAAAACCATATATAGCTGTTTGTGCGAAAACTATGGGTGACGTGAGTGTAGTTGCTTGCAGAAAGAAATGCTTTGCAAGTTAGAATAACATAGAACACTTAGAACAACTCAAATAAACATAATAAAACTACAATTCCAATAAAACGTAACCGTATTACTCATTCACTGGCAATGTTTCCTAGCTACACTGAATCTTAAATCGGGTCTCAAGACCTCGTTGTTAAGAGCCGTACAAATCTCTCAACTCAATGCGAAAACTCTTAAAATTAAATAAATGTATTCATCTCAGTAAAATGACTACCTTAATATTCTGTAGGTACTTGCAGCTATATTTACCATAAAATAAGTATTACGCTCGTAATTCAAGTTGGTTTTGTGATTAAGGGTGCGGGCTCTAGTCCCCGTACAGGCGAAATGTAAGAATTTTTCCAATAAATTTTAATTTTATATATATATATAATATGTGGGGGGCGTATTCTCTCTTATTTATTAATTGCATTTGTTTTCTAGGAGAAAATAAATAGTTTTATGTGCACTTCTCAATTATGTAAGTTTATCATTTGTAATATCCAAAATACATGTTTTAAACATTTTGCATGAAAAATGTTTGTAGTTTTACAACGGAGTTTCTTGGCAAGTGGGTTTCCAAGGATTGTCCTTTTAAAGGTACAAAAAAAATGTGTAGTGTACCCTACGCTGTAGGGATCCTCACGGTAAAAAAGGTAGGTCGGTAGGTAGGTAAAGTCTTCCAAGTCCCATCGACAGCAAGGTCATATGGGACGGATTAAGTTACTTAGGCAAGTAAGAACGCTGAAGGAATTGGCAATAGCTCGTATTAACAATCCATCCAATCTTTGCTTGGAGTGGTTTTAGAAAATCACGAACAACCAAAAGCTGTAACATCACAAGCGTTTTATAAACCTGTAAACATAAAAATGCCTTATTCTTGGTTGCAATTAAGTTAAACTTTATTAATGCATAACAATATTTATTTGTGATTATTATGAATACAGTAAGAGGAAAAATAGGGGTGTAGGCAATACCTGGCAATAAATAGTTTTCGTGCAAAAGTATTATGAAACTGACCATACATAAATGCGGTGCGTCAGCTCTATGGTGTAATTTTTCTAGAATTGGTTAACTTGTCTACATACTGTTCATCTTTTAGACATTATCAGTAATTACTGTTTCCTTGCAAAAAAAATGAGTTCGCAGTTATTGAGGGAATATCTACATGTCAAAATCAGTATGTTACTGTTTTAGAAACGTGCGAATAATGAAAACCATAACACGCGTGCAGAAATGAGGTAGTTCACACTAAAATAATATTCCAATATTCCAATAGGTACTTCAAGACGTCTATAAAATCGTGCAAGCGAATGATCTTGCGATTTAAAGAAAATAGCTGAAAGTAAGGAAATTCTAGCGTATTTTTTTGTAAAATAACTTTTGCTATGTGCATGCTTTGAAAAGAATTATGACAAGACCTTTCAGTTGTCCTTGTTAAATTTGCTGCGAACTGTTTGGATTATTTTATTTGCACATTACAAAAACAGCAAAATTCTGTCTTTCACATATTCTGCAGAAACCATGCGATCAAATATATATATATATGAGAAAATTGTAGTCACAGATAATGGCTACAAGTTGAGTTTGTGGTGCGAATATAAAATACATTTTTGCTTAGCAAACGCACTTAAGCTTTGTTTGCACGAGGCGGAGGAATAGACTGAAAGTACAACTTAAGCAGGTCTTCAGAAAAATTGGAACTAACGGTGAATGGACTATATAGTCTATTCGTGGTATTTTCACACTTTGCAAACCAAACTTTTGAAAAATCACCCCACGTATGACGTGTTTAGTTATTTCCTAACTATGACATTTATCACAAACGTTTTATACCTCTATTAACATGAAAGTATCTCATTTTCTGTTAAATTGAAGTTTTATATATATTTATTTATTATAATAATTAATTTATAGTAAATACTAGTAAAAACAGTGAGAAAAGATGTGTGTATGAAATAGTTATCATGCAAAATACCATTACAACTGAGTGTGCACGAATTTGGTGCACTGTCCTTTGGTGTAATTTTCTAGACTTGTCTAAGATTTGTTTGTTTGGGGCGGAGGAATATCCAGGAAGTAGAACTTTAGCAGGACTTCAGAAAAGTGTGAAGTAACCGTGAATGGATTATAACACGTTCACAATTGTATCAGTGGAGTGAAGGCGAGACTATCTAAACACTTCCGAGGCTTATATCTGAGTGTAGTTCGAGCTGTGCTGGATAAATAGTAATAATAAGTAAAGCTGTTCACGATGAAGTGAGCACTTTTGAAATCAACCTAAGAAAAAAGTCACTGTCCCTAACTCCATATATATTATAATGAGCCCAATGAGTGACATGTGCCCAGTAAAGTTGGTAACGATGGAAGGGATAGTAGGTCCGTAACTTAACGTCGAATAAAAATTGTTAGGTAACCTTTTGTAATAATTTCTCTCGCTTTCGGTATTTTTTAATGCACCGAAGTGTAAAAATGAGTAGTTTTGTACAATATTTATTTTCCAATAATTTCAAAATTTCACTCCACCGACGTATAAATAAAGTGATGAGGCCCATGACAATGTTAATTTTACATAAGGTGGAAGAACACATAGCCTGTATACAAGAAGATCTTAAGCAGGGCTTTCGTAAGTGCTCATTTTACCGTGAACAGCTTGTAGTATCATGTCACATATACGAATGTACTTTAGTGTTTTTCTTGTACTTCATCAATATAGACCATATAGTAATAATGTACCAATAAAAACATTGACGTAATGCAAATGATTGCTTGCGAGTCTTGCCACATGTGTAAGATCACTTTCACCATAACACGCCCAGCTCGCCACGCCATTGGCTGACAGCCATCAAATAATGAAAGTTGTACAGCAGCGCAATAAGTATGACTGGCGAAGTGTAGGCACGTATGACGCGGGCAAGTGGAGATACAGAAACCGACAGTAGCGCTTACCTAGTGGCGAAAATTTTCCCTTTGCCAAACTTTCAACATTGATCTTCCCAGCCTGCAGTAGAAGTGACCATAGTGCTGCATCTAGCGAACTCACGCGCAACTTTGTCATGAACACAAGTAGACGAGTGCCAACCTCACAGTGATAAAAAAATCTCGTAAATCGGTGTTCATCAGTCACTCCAGTATTGTAAATGGTTCCACCACCATTCGCTTTCATAAAACTATCAGAGAGTTTCATTACCGTATTAAAATATTTTTTACCATTTTGTATTGCATGATTAATTTCGAACGTATCTCACTGCCGCCATCTTTAAAAGAAACTTGTCTACAAAAGGATTTTATTTCTCATATGAAAGCTTTATATGTTTTCGCAAAAGTGTCTATAAAAGGCTCATGCACGAGCATTTGATCTTAAATAAGGCAATTTTATGTTACCTTCTGTTTATTAATACTTAATATTTCATTTGTTTAATGCCTCGAAAACCCCCGAGGCTTCGACTAGCTAAATAAGCTAGTTTACGATTGAATGTGTCGAACAATGACAACTTCTCCAAATTTGACTGTAGTAAATATATTTTTTCTCCTCTTTCAATCAACGGCGATAGTCAAACTGTGTAAAGTTCGTATGAAAGAAATACACCAGCATTTACCCGGACTAGCCAATGGAAACCTTTCGGGGGGGAAACGGACCGCGGTGACCGAGCGGTTAGCCCGCTCGCTTCCCACCAAAGCGAACCGGGTTCGATCCCCGACCGGGTCACCGGACTTTCGCGTGTGAGAACTTTTGAAAGCCCTGCTGGAGATCTACTTGTATGCACATTGTGTATTATTCCGCCTTATGCACAATTAACATTTCCACGGGCCTTGTTACTTGATTCATGCTTCGGTCAAATGCAACGGTGAAATTATTACAAAAGGAAATTATTTGCAAATCTGCTCATTTTTACACTTTGATGCATTAAAAAAAATAGAGATTGAAATAAATTATTTAAGTCAACACAAATGGTTACCTGACACTTTTTATTCGACGTTAAGATATGGAACTAATTTCCATTTATCGTTACCAATTTTACTGGGCATATGTCACTCAGTGAGCCCGTTAAAATATGCGGAGGTGGGGATAGTGACTTTTACAAACATTCTGCATTATATTCGACGCTCTGTGATATGATCACTTGTTAAACCCTTGACATAATATCCCGACTCGTTCACGCATGCCATGATGCAGAATAGGTGAAATCATTGTCAATGCTGTGGAAGACCAGAAACTAGCACCAATACGGGCATCGCGTTTTTCTGGGAAACGCAAATGGTTGCTGCTGGCATATCAACCATTTTATCATTGGTTGATTGGTTGCTTCTTGGAACATGGATCTACTGAAACCCTTTCCAAAGGCTCCTAGGTGTTACAGGGAGGGATGGAAGAGATTTGGACGGCTCTTAACATCGTGGTATTGAGAGCCGATGAGGGTAATTGAGGTGAGTATGGAGCGGCGCCGGAATGAAACGGTGGGGGAAACGGGAGATCCCCGAGAAAAACCGCTGATCAGCGGCATCGTCCGGTACGATTCCCACTCGCGAAAATCCGGAATGACCTGGCCAGGAATGAACCCGGATCGGCATGGTGGTAGGCGAGCAGGTTAACCACTTACTCGCCGTGCACCCCCCCCCCCCAAGTGTTAGAGGTAAAGGCTGTTCACGAAGAAATGAAAGTTAGAAAAAAGTCACTGCCCCATCATGCGTATATTTTATTGGGCGCACTGAGTTAAATTCGCCCAGTAAAGTTGCTAACGATGGATAGAAAGTATTTCCATATCCTAACATCGAATAAAAAGTTGTAGGTAACCATTTACGATAACTTAAAATTATTTCTTTCTTTTTCTGATTTTTTTTTATGCATCGAAGTGTAAAAATTTTCAGATTTGTGAAGTATTTACTTGCTTAATAATTTCACAGTTTCATTTGGCCGACGCATGAATGAAGTGACGAGACCCATGGCAATGTTAATTTTATATAGAGCGTGGGAATACACAACGTGTATACAATCATATCTTAAGCAGGGCTTTCAAAAATGCTCATTTTACCGTGAACAGACTTTACAAGAAATTATCAGGTATTTTTGACACCAATAATTTCCTCTTTTCTGCAACACCCCCGAAATGAAATATTTGTTTTTTACGTTAAGGCTTCAAAGTGTGGCGAAATCGTAACTGACGGGGAGGCTTCCAAGCGTGTAGTCGAGCAACTGCCGGCTCCTTACGCGAAAGGGTTCGAGCTGCGAACAAAAAAAAAAAATTGCTGGAAGAAAGGCGTCACGGCAACTGAAGTTGGAAGCACCGTAGGGTAGCGAAGCGGTCGACCAGCCGAATGTATGTCGCCGACGCGACATGCCCTGCCTTGCCGTGAGGTAACCGTTGGCCGCGGGCCCCCCGGAGGGAATGTTAACAATGCCCGGCGCGACGCGGCGGCGACCGAGTTGCCAAGCACGCATGCGTCGACACGCTCGTGATGTACGCGCCTGCGCCGTGGTGTCACAGAGGCTGTCAAGTGAGCCCTTTTCAAATCAACCTTACAAAAATGCCACAGTCCGTACTTCCGTGCATTTTGACGGGCACACTACACTACGCCGCTTTTCAATTAATTTCGTTTCGTAGAACATGTGTTTAAAAAAGTCAAGTCTTAAATACCACCCCGTACGCCCCCTCCCCCCTTATCAAGTACGCCCCCTCCCCCCTTCCCGCAGAATTAATTTTCTGGAAACGGGAATGTGTCCCAGACATTTCCTTATCTCGCGGAGGATTCTCACGCCAGCCAACCGGAATACGAAACGTTACAGAAAGTCAGACACTACTGTGCAAAGTCTAAATAATGCCCGTGAGCATAAACAAAAATTGACTGGAAATGAAGACGCGAAATTTCGTTTCCCCCGATATATATGCCTAATTATAATCTTTTCTAAATTGTACTCGGTGCGCCTTCGATGTATGTACATTTCAGTATAGGCCGTTCACGCTAAAGTGAGCACTTTTGAAGCCCTAGTTACTTTTTTTCCCTTCAACCAATTGATAGCCTTCCGCCACTTGTTAATGTAAACCCTGCCATGTGAGTAATAAATACAGTGTATACATTTACCATATCCAAAACCAAAAGTCCGAGACCACAATGAAATGTATTTATTAGTTGTTATGACTGATGAAACAGCTTCAAAAAGTGCTCACTTTACCGTGAACGGCCTATAAAAATATTTTATGTACAAAATCATTCTCGGGAAGATAAAATTATGTATTGGAAATAACGATGTGTGACTTATAGATAGGCTACAAAATTATCATGATCATATACATTTTTTCTTTCGAACTTAACAGTAAGCGTCTAGTAAATTATTTTTGTTTTATCATGTATGACGACTGTATATATATATATATATATATATATATATATATATCATATTACCGGTGCAGTAAGCCCGGGAAGCGCAGGTACCTGAGCTGGATAGGGTTGGAAAGGGGTTAGGGACCAGCCTGCGCTACACCTTGTGCTGCTGATCGCCCTGCTGCGCGTTCATTAACAAATGACAGCGTAGCTCATTGGTTTTAAGAGCTAGAAATCGGCGCCAGTGACTTCATTAATCAGCTAATTTGCACCAATTGTGCGGCTGCGTTATTTAAGTGATACAAAAAAAACAGTCTGGAATCTATAACTATTCAAATGTTTCGCTTCAGAATTTAAGATATTTATAGTTACAAATACCTTGATTTCGCTCTGCAGCATCATTGTTCTCTGCAAAATCTCTATAATGGTGTTTTGTTTGAAATTTCCAGGACAAAAAGTCACCAAGACACGCCGGCTTTCTTTTACATGGAAATTCCTATATTGCCGGCGAAGGCACGGAGTGAGCCCTTAAGTTACTAACGAAGGCAGTAGAGCAGTTCCATGTCTTACCGTTGAATTTAAAAGTTTTTGGAGTAAAAAGATCACGTCGGTTCGTTTGCAAGGGCGTCGGGGCGCCGGAGCTCGGAACTGTTCATATGACTGCCGGGGGACTAACATTTTTAAATAATAATATGTTTGTAATTTTTAATAATATATTTTGGAATTTTTTATATGTTTTGGATTTTTTTTGTATTTTTGGTGTCAAAGTTCAAAGGTAAGAGCTCAACGGTCAACGTTCACTGGCTTCCATGATGGCCGCCGGCCGACCGGAAGGACAGAGCATGAACAGCTCCGAGTTGCGACGCCACGACGCCCTTGCACCCGAACCAACATAATAATTTTACTTTTGGGTAAACATTTGTACGTACTGAAACTTTTTTTTTAAGTCTATATACAGTATGCCAAGGATTAGCAAATTTGTAAAATAATTCCTTTTCTCATAATTTTCACAGTTTCACTTGGCCGGTGCGTGAATAATATGATCAGGCCCACGCTAATGTTAATTTTACGTGTGGCGGAAGAATACACAATGTGCATACAAATAGATTTTAAGCAGCGCTTTCAGAAGTGATCAGTTTACCGTGAACAGTCTATAGATAGGGATAGGAACATTTCGCAAGTTCATTTCAGGATAATATAGACATCAAACACGTATATACTGACGTTCACTTTGTAATTGGATCGCAGTTTATTAGACACGCCCTGAACGACTTTGGGCCGATACCAGACTTGCAAGGAAACAAGTAGCGATTGTCATACTGCCAGGTGTGTAGTAACACTTGCTACTCTCTGGAGCTGCAGCCAGTGAACAAACATCTGAGGCACGAGTGTACACAGGACTGTGGAGTCTAGCCTACAGGTCATCGAACTCGCGAATTTTTCCTATCCCTACCCATAAATAAGTACTCAGAGACGAAACGGCCTGGTGGTTTCTTTGATGTGGGCGTACTCATTTTATGATTGGCTTCCCGAGGCTCTAGGGAAACGGCCCCTGTGCCTGATTGGCTGC
Organism: Dryococelus australis; assembly: GCA_029891345.1. NCBI lineage: Eukaryota > Metazoa > Arthropoda > Insecta > Phasmatodea > Phasmatidae > Dryococelus > Dryococelus australis. The sequence continues at coordinate 41,176,068 of CM056998.1, forward strand.
AACGTACTGTGACACTTTTCCCTATTGGCTGGGCTGCTGGCTGGCGAGTACGTTAAGCAGGTTTCACACGACGCAAGATGAGGGCCAAACTTGTGCGAGATGCTGACCTTGTACGAGAATTTCTTGCACAAGATCGTGCACAAAATGAGAATATAGAACATGTCCTATTTTCTTCGTGGAAGACGATGCAAGTCGTGATCCTATGGATCCTTGATGCTGGTCATGTGACCTGTTGTACATCAGTCAACGAGGTATAGGAAAATCATAATCTGAGGTGGGCGAAGAGGAATACAGGGAAAGAAAACCTTGCTGGAAAATAACTTTAAAAAATTGCATTGGAGTTCAGAGAGTGTGCGGAGCATAAAATAAACACAATTATTTTTTGACGGGATAGTTTGAAGCAAATATCTTGTTGAAGTAAAAATATCCGTATTTTGTATTATAACATCACGGCTGTTTAGTAATTACCAGGACCATCAACTATAACATTTTGATGCAAGACAGTATTTATCTCATTTAGCTGCGTGTGAACTATCGATATTGTAACATAAATACAATTCGCGGTTCAGTCGTTATGTCTGTACTGTTGTGTAAGGTCTATAGCTACAGGCTGTTCACGGTAAATTGAGCACTTATGAAAACCCTGCTTAAGATCTACTTGTATGCACATTGTGTATTCCTCCGCTTTGATATGGGCCTCATCACTTTATTCATCCGTCGGTCAAATGAAACTGTAAAATTATTAAGAAAGTAAATACTTTACGAATCTGCTCATTTTTACACTTCGATGAATTAAAAAATAAACAGAAAAGGAAACAAATAATTTTAAGCTATCGCAAATGATTACCTAACACCTTTTATTCGACGTTAAGATATGGAACTACTTTCCATTCATCGTTACAAAATTTACTGTGCGAATGTCACTCAGTGCGCCCATTACAATATATGCATGCAGGGTCAGTGACTTTTTTTCTAAGGTTCATTTCTAAAGTGCTCACTTTATCGTGAACAGCCTTTAGTTGGGTATAGGGGCAGTCTCAGAATTCTTTTAAAAATCATAAACTAGCTATAAAAACCAGGAATCCAATATGGCGGTGGGAGGTTCCCCTTAACTTACTCGCCTGCCGGCGGCCCAGACAATCAGAAAACTTCCGAAGTATGCAGAAGCCTTTCAGACACCAAGACCAGTTTCCAGATCGTCTGGCTGCCAATCAGAGAACGGGTACACGTCTGCTATGTTCTAATGCCGCACACAATGCAGCGGCAGTCGTGGTGACAAAGGAACCGCGATGGCTGAGCGGTTACACTGCTCGCCTTCCCACACCAAGGCGAACCGGGTTCAATCCCCGAACAGGTCACTCCCGGATTTCCGCAAGAGGGAATCGTGCCGGACGATGCCGCTTGTCGGCGTGTTTTTCTCTGGTGTCTTCCCGTTTCCCTCCGCACTTGCATTTCAGCGCTGCTTCGTCCTCACCTCATTTCACATCCGCCGGCTCTCAGGTCGACTCGGATGCCAAACACGCAAGTGTCGATACCGAAGTGAATAAAGCACACGCCATCGCCCAGCGAGTTTCACACGCGCAGAGGAATGTGCCAGCGGTCGGCTGCCAGGATGGGTGGAAAAAAAAAAAAAAAAAAAAAACTAACCCCACCATCGGTCGCTCTCGACTGGAAGAAAGTGTCTCACTCGCTCGACGGCAGTTCATCGCCGCTTTCTCTCTCCGTCTCTCTCTCTCTCTCTCTCCCTCTCTTGTAATTCTCTCGCTGGTGCTGCAGTCGTGGCCCTTCTCTCCCGCCGACATCCAGCCAAGCTTGAGACGAAGACGCCCGAGTGAGATCTCGCTGGGCAAGCCGTGTGGTTAATTGCACAGCTCTGCCTCCGAACAGACACCCTTCTCCTTGGAGTTAGCTCGCACTTTCTTGCGTTCCCCTGATTATGAATATGGCACAATCAGAAAAACAAGAGAGGAGAGCATTTCTGAATATGCATTCTGCCGGACAAGTGAATAATTCATTAAGTAAGTCCTCGTCTGTATTCCGCCAATGGTAAACGAACAGTTAAGAACCTTGTTCACTTAAATTTCAAGAACGTCCCGATATTTACAACCTAAAATAAATTGGCGATTTATTTTAAAGTTCACAAAATAACTGTCATCCGATTTTACAACCTCACTCCACATACTCATCAGCTACGTTTATGTCAATGGTAGAAGAGAGTTAATATTTTAAATTATTTTATCCTGGACGAAACAGAAGCATGAAGTTCTTCAGACCAATCATAACCGAACTGTTGTGAGTAGTCTCATTACTACAGTAATGAAGTAAACTGACGAAGTGTAAATAGTTACATTAGATACTAGGACCGCTAATATATTCGGCCAACCCCACACGATGTCCTCATGTGTGACAATACGAACGTAACTAGACGGAAAGAAAGAAATTGTTTAAAAAACTTAGAATTTTTGTCTGGCAGCTACGGGAGTCAATTTATCGGCTTCTGCTTCAATACAGAACAACATAAATGTAAACGAGTACTTTAGCACCCCACAAGATGTGGCTAAAATCCTTCTTGTTATGTATCTGGAGAACAGTTGTAACGAGCTTGAAATCACCGCGCGCGTAGCGTATGAACTAGAATTACGCAATGCGATGAGTATCTTGTTTGTCTGTTCCGACCCTTGTATAAAAGCAACCGTGATAGTCAGCACGGAGTTGTGACTGATCCCAAAAAGGAACGGGAAAAAACGTGATGTTCTTTGTACGGCCGGCTCGCCATTGTATCGTAAATAAGGACGTTAAAGGTCGCTAATCGATTCTCTGCGGTGAGAAGCGACGGCATGTGCTTACGCGTCGTTAGAAGTGAAGGTCATGATTATTACGCCTTAGAATTGTGTGCAGACGCCGAAAAGAGATTGCAGTTTAGAAAATGCGAAATACCGCAGTCGTGTTCATTGGTTCAGCCGTAAGCCGTATTTGAGGCAGCAACAGACATGCATTTGCAGTCAACAAAAAAAAGAACGAAAATTGACTAACAATCTCAAGACCTGCATGATCAAGTTTCATCAGGAATATTTTACTTTCAGTGGCGTTGCATTTCATTCGTTACAATTAATTCTATAATTTTTGTTTATCTGTACATATTATAAAACAAAGTCACCCGGCTGCATGTATATGTGTAATTGGGTAAGGCTTCTAAACTATGTGATGTATTTTGATACGGTTTTCATAGTCATCTAGAGAATTTCTTGAAGAAGGTTTCGGTATATAATATGTTAGTATTTAATGTAAGAATAGTATAGAAATGTCGGCTTTTATAATACTGAAGTCGGAAAAAGCCGCTTTTCGGGCGCTTACATGGCTTAGTCTGACTAAACCATAAGATATAAACATGGCAATGTAACCAATAAACACAGTGTATACATTTCACCACCATCCAAATGTAATGTCTGAGGCTACAATGAGATATATTTATTAGCGGTTAGTGCCTATTGGGAGGGCCTTGAAAAGTTCTCACTTTATCGTGAACAGCCTATAGTCTACCTTTCCCAGTTGTATGCTGAGGTCGACGGGCGTGTCTGAGTTCGAGGGTCTAAGTAGTGTTGCAGTGTGTTTGAAACGCTGATGTTTTGATGAAACTATTAAACTTGCCCCCAATACAGTACGTTTTCCTACGAAAAGACATCGTACCCCAGACGAGGGAAGAATGGTTCTCTAAAGTTACCACCCATGCTGCAAATGATATTTTGGTACCCTACGGGACAGTTAAAATGACTTTTTCAAACTTTATTTAGCCAGGCACGAACCATACTACGATAGGAGCCTGTACTGAACTTTGCTATAGGCTGTTCACGCTAAAATGAGCACTCTTGAAAGCCCTGCTAAAGATCTACTTGTATGCACGTTGTGTAGTCTTACGCTTTATGTAAAATTAACATTTTAATGTATCTTATCCCTTTATCCATGCATCGGGCCAGTGAAATTGTGAAATTATTTCAAATCTGCTCATTTTTACACTTTGTTGCATTAAAAGAACAGAAAGCGAAATAAATAATTTAAGTCGTCACAAAGGGTTACCTAACACATTTTATTCGACGTAGTTATATGGAACTACTTTCCCTCCATCGTGACCAACTTTACTGGACGCATGTCACTCAATGCGTCCGTTAAAATATACGCAGGTAGGAGCAGTGACTTTTCTATAAGGTTGATTTCAAAAGCGCTCATTTTATCGGGAACAGCCTTTACAGAGTTTTTATCGATAAAATGATAGTGTCACCGTTGAAAGAGCCACATCATAGGTACACGTAGCACTACGAGATCACTGCACGCCAGTTATGTGCCCTGAGCGTAGCTGCGATGGAGCTCTTGTAGCGCGTGCCAGTGTAAAGCCTGAAACACACGGGCATCTTTCTTGCACAAGAAGGTGTGCACCTTCTTGTGCAAGTCGACTAGCATAGTGAGACTGGCCAACTTGCATGCAAGTAGCTAGCATGCAATGGCTTGCATGCTGGCTACAATCGTTTACAGATCTTTCGTATCTTTCGAACACCTTCTTGTGCAATTTATCTTCTTTTTTTTTGCGATATTTATGATGTGATGTTGAAATACTCTTAGAGTATTTAATGTTAAATTTATCGTGATTTTCTCACTTAAATTATTTGTTTTTGGTACATCTTTGTATTTAATTTAGAGGTTTTTAGCACCGGAGCAACTTATATTAGTTTATGGGAATTCTTATATCATTTAGATTAGCTATTTTAATAAAATATAAGAGTATTTTGAAATGTAAGAGCAAAAAAATAATTTTTATAAAGCAAAAATAGCATTTTTAAAAGAGAAAAATAAATGCTTAATGAGATTTTTATGCACGAGGATGTTTCAGGTATAATAAGATCTTATAAAGATAGCTACACCTTAATTTATAATAACCTTTAATAAAAAAATATAATTAAAAATATTATAAGATTTTAGTATAAAAATATAATATATTTTACATTATTATATTACATTATTTACATATTTACATTTGCGTTTTACACATTTGTGTGGTTCCCGGACATTTATTAATGCTGATATTGTTAATTTGACAGTAGAAAACAGATTTTAATTCTGCATTAGTGATTTTGTTTGTTTTTTAAAATCTTTTGTGTTGTGGTCATGTGGTTCCCGCACATTTATGTACGCCGATAGTGTTAATGTGATAGTAAGAAATATATGTTAATCGTGTGTGATACCATTGCCAATGTACGAATTACTCCTACATCCCCAAAAAGAGCCCCCAGATCCGAATCTCACGTCATACTGCAACATTCAAGTACTAGTATTGTGTCTACACAATGTGCACGGGACTTACATACAAGTGGGTGCTCGCCTTCTTGTTCACCTATGGAACAAGAAAGGTGTACACCTTCTTGTACAAGACAGATGCCCGTCTGTATTAGAGATTAGCCTTACATCTCCAGAGCTTCTCGGCCAAAAGAAGGAAAGAAAAACGATGCAGACAGGCGGGCCCCTTAAGGCTCGGTTCCAACCCTTTTGCAGAAATCCTTAGTTTCCGGGTCATAATTTAGTATTCAAAGTAATTACTGACAGTGTACGATTGTTAAAAGATTTAGATTTTACAAATCGTTTAATAATTTTGTGCCTAATTTTAATTGAGTGATATCTACTTGTAAAAAGAAACTAGAAAATATTAATATTTTATTAATAAGTCACATGGTCAAAAGTGATGAACGTGTTTCTTTACGGTTGAATTTTCATTGGACCGGTCCTTTTATATTAATAAAATACTTATGCTTGATTATGTTCTAATTTCATTAAAACCAGGTTAAGGGGAGTGTGCGAGTCGTTCAAAGCATTTACCTACATAAAAAGAGTCTTGAACTCAAATTCAATCCACGTTGTTTCTGATAATGGTATTGGCAGAAAACACTCCAATGTTTGAACACGAAGAATGATTTCTTCGCAGCCGGCATGCGCACTCCGCCACGTGTTCTTTCTGCACGTGCACTCTGCCATTTCTGCGGTTTTCTCGCAGGAATGCGCAAGGTGGCCGGTGCTGCTCTCTAGGCGGGGTATTCGACGAAGAAGTAGCCTACTCCAGGTGATCGCAATCGAACTCGCGGCCACCACCAGAATGCGGGTCGAGCGCGCGAAATCAACGAGGCCATAGGGGGTCGGCTGCTCGGACGTCTGCCAACTCCGTGACTTTGGAAGTCCGTTAACGGCAGGTGGTATTTCGCCCCGCGTCGGTCAGCAGCAGCCAGAGATCCCGGTGCGAGATCTACCCAAGGAGGTTCTAGTGTGGTGTGTAACTGTATACAACCTCGTTGGATCCACCGGCGAGTCTACTTGGCAACTCACGCCGGCTGATTGCTGGATACTGAAGTACCTAACAACTTGACCTCCGTATACACGTGTCAGACACAGGAGCAAGGGTATATGCAGTTCCAGTTGATTTGACGTCGCCAAGTGACATACTATAGTGTACATATTTCTATGGCTTAAGTGAATGATTTAAACGTTCTAAAACTGGAGTCACAATAAACCGACGAGACGGATATGATATCAGAGCTCGACGGAATTTCATATTTAATTTTATTCAGTGTTCACAATGCCCCGACGAAATCTGCATGACAGGAATGCTAGCTGACTGTTGGAAAATTCTAAACCGACAAGTTATCCTTATAATATACAATATTTGCTTTTTAAAACTCGCGATAAGTGAATGATTATTTTGCTTTTGAGAATATTTGAATTCATACGAGAGATAAAAAGTATTTAGAAACAAACCGGAACGTTATTTTGGCGGGAAGTTAGTTTATTATTTACCACAGTAGGGAAATACGCACGAAATTTTGTTTTCTAATGTTGTATTTACACTTTTTGCCCGCTCTGACGAGTCCAACACGATGGGAAGTAGAAATAGAATCTATTTTTTTTCGGGCTATCGGGACTCCGATTTGGTCGGACTGACGTCACAGAGAATTTGCTTTTCATTGGCTTCTACTCATATTTTGTTGTATCGTGGTCGTCGGGGTATTTTGACTCCATCATAAAACGTAAAAATAATCAATAGCGAATTGATAGCTGAACAGTTCTGTAATGTAGTTTCGTGGTAGCAGCAGCCATACTTCTGTGCCAGTAACAGAAAATTCTGTTAATTTATTACCGTTATGTTTGTTGTGCGAAGAGTCAAAATATTGCTGAAGGAACTATGTATGTTTACAGTTGCAGATACAATCACAGACTGGAGCACAGCATACAGTTCTGTTGTTATCATTAATATCTGCGTTAATATTTACATGGTACCAACAACTACTCTAACTGCGGCCCCCTTATATTAAGAGTCTAGATGGGTCATGGATACAGAAATTTGGTTCCTACAACCATTTTTTTTCTCAGTACGCTAAGCATACGTCTATCCATTATAGGTAGGAAGGTAGGTAGGTAGTTGGGCTTAACGTCTCGTCGACGGCGAGGTCATTAGAGGCAGTGCAAGTTGCACAGGGAAGGGCGATTGTGGAAGGATTTAGAAGGAATGGCCATGACCTATGCTAGGGATCCATCCCAGCATTCGTCTGGAGTGATTTCGGAAAACCATGGAAATCGAACCCGGGTCATCCCGAATGCGAGTCCAGTGAGTTACCATTGCGCCACCTCCTTCTGTCCTCAGGGATGGGGGTATGGGAGAACAGTATCCGGGCACCGTACGTCGCGGAACTATGAAGGTACATACTTTAGCTTGTGAATTAAAAACATTCTGACACGTGACACTGTCCTTTATATGTTATTCATTTTGCAGTCCATATCCTTGCGTCCTACCCGGCCTCTATGACACTTACTCTGTAAGAGGAGTATTGTGGCCACATTCCCCTGCCGTGTAGTCCATTACTTGGTTTTAAAATTTCTCACGGACTCCCCGAAAACTGCGTTTAACAAAACTATAACTCTGGCAATATTTTATACAGTTAAATATTTTGATTATCAATTAATATCTGGGAAACCAACTATGCTTCAGCTTTAATAAATTTTATTGCAGCATCTAGACAGCAGCAGCCATCAAGGAAATTATTTCACGACAGCGACTGTTTCAGCCGTTGCTGCAGATCATCTTTCAATTGTATTTTATCCAGGTACTCATATATAACTTTAAAAACCTCTTGTAATATTTATGTCATGTATATTAATGTTACAATTTCTCTCGAAGTCAGTGGACTAAACCAGATTCGTTAATGGATGGAGGTCTTTATTAAAAAAAAAAAAAAAAAAAAAGGAATTATAATTTGCTAGATTTATTTACAATAATTACAAACAAACTATTTTGACCCAACATCTAACAATAAATTGTTATCACTTGCTGTTTACAATTAATGAATTCAATCATTCAATCAATACAATTTACAATTACCTTAAAGAAATGAATGTAAATACATAAATAAAAATCAGTCCCAATAGACAGTGTATCAAAATCTACTGAATTACTTAATAAATGATATGACCATATTCGACAGTTCCAATATTTACAATAAAGTCCGTATCACATGTTAATTCAGTCCCACATCAATTCAGTCCAGATCCAACCAGTCTGCATTGTTCTAGAATCCTCCGAGCGCCCTCACGCACAGTAGCCTTCACTCGTCGGGTATCACGCCCTCTCGTCCATTCACACCACAAACACCTCGTCCGCCGTCGTCTCGTAGTCTTCCGTCGTCGTCCGTCACTTTCGGCGATGTCTCTCGCTGCATTCGACTTCGTCCAATTACTGCACTCAGCCAGAACGCTCCTATAAAGACTGCCGACCCTTGGACAGCTGCAATATTTATAGGGTCGTGGATCATCGCCAAAAATTTCTCTAAATGCAGCGTTGCTCCGAGGGTCCTAGTTCCCAGGATATTATTGCACATCCTCTAAACTCGTCGTCTTCTCCAGCAAGGGGGAGCAGGAGGGGCTGGGATGCTAGCCGCTGTCAATCATCACCCCTGGCTGGCGGGGAAGCGATGGGGCAGCGAGTGAGTCTGCCTGTGGAGAGGGGAGGGTCGGGGTAGGTCACCCCCCACAGAGCCGGACCGCGCATGTAGCTCGCGAGCATCAGCATGAAACATTAGTTTACGACTGTTTAAGACAATTTCTACGCGAGACTGCAGCATGGCCACTTCACAGCGAGATTTAATTACGAAATCCTATATCTGACGTCGTGCTTGAGTATTTCGTGCAGGTGAATCCATTATCAGTATCTCAAACATGTTACTCATAATCGAATGCAATTTCTTTAATTAAACCAGCAAATATAACAAGGTAATAGATTACCATTTATAATTAAAAAAAACGAATTCTTTAATTTGATGCTTAACTCTTGTCAAACCACAAACAGTAAAACATGCTTTAAAAATAATAATAAAGAAGCATCAACCATGAGCCACAGTCCACAAACATGGAATTTGTCTTTTTTTTTTTTTTTCAGTAATAATTAGAGTTACTTCAAAATATAACACGTAGAACCGTTAAAATGCGTTTTAAATGTATTATTCAGACGTCGAATGCAGGTTAAGCAACTTAATTGTAACATAGCACTTTTTATTAGTGTCTGGTAAAAGAATTAAATGAGAGCACGGGGAAATACATAATGTTGACAGTCAAAGTGCTTCAAGAAACAGGTTAATTTTAAAAGCGGGGCATGTTTTCATAATACAGTTTACTAAATGTTCAAATTACTTCTGCTTCGACAACGTATAATTTTACGAATAATTTCTTATAACACGTTACCGAGATAATTACTCTTAAAAGTTTTACGGAGCATCGGCCAACAAAAATTCCTATATACTTACATGCATTGTATTAACTACTAACGACGATTTCCTATACATGAAAGCGCGATGCGAGCATGATGTTTTTTACAGGCACGAGGAAGTGAACCCCCCCCCCCCCCTCCCACGATCGTATGCAGCTAAGCAGCCAATTAGTATGGAGGTATGAGAAGCCGGTTTGCGCCCGCCCATGGAGGACGATATAAACTGTGTCAAGCATCTGACACGCCAGTTAACGGTACATTCTGACATTACCATCTCGGCTTATCGACACCTCAGAGGACCTATCTATAATGATGGTATCGCAAGACAAGTTAGCGATCGCAAATTCCCATCTTTACAGATTAGTGTCACTTCTTAATATGACCGTTGGTTTTGAGAGTGCAAATTTTGCGTCGCAGAAAAAAGACATGACCGCAACACCGGAGGCGTGTTATAGTAAAGACGTCGCTTTATCGTAGCTTTGATTACATCAAGCTCCGAGCTACATTATTGCAGCACTATTAGGTGTATTTTGAAGAATATGGTACGGGGAATAATCCTGTCTCTCGTTCCTTTTCTTGAATACAAAAATACATAGGCTATTCACGGTAAAATGAGGACTTTTTGAAAGCCCTGCTTAAGATCTACTTGTATACACGGCATGTATTCCTCCGCCTTGTATAACATTAACATCACCATGGACCTCATGACTTTACTCATGCGTCGGCGAAGTGAAACTGTGAGAATATTAGAAAAATAAATATTATACAAATCTGCTCATTTTTCACTTAGAAGTATTAAAAAAAAGCGAAAGAAATAATTTAAGTCATCACAAATTATTACCTAATACTTTTTATTTGACGCTAATGAATGGAACTACTTTCCATTCATCGTTACCAACTTTACTGGGCAAATATCACTCAGTGCGCCCATTAAAATATGTACTGTACATACATGCAGGAGCTGTGACTTTTTTCTAAGGTTCATTTCTAAAAAACTCACATTATTATGAACAGCCTTCTATTTAACACCGCTCAACTTCAGACGTTATATTCTAAAATAAAGTATTAAAAATATTTTTACTACTAACTGGCATGCATATCCACGTGGAATGAGTATATGGCACGTCAGCCAACAATACGAGAGGTTCTGTTTTCGAACAGGGGGATGCGAGCCTTTTTTTTTTTTATGTTTATGTGTAGATTTATTTCAGCGTGTAAATAACAGCTCAATCCGTATACGACATGTACTGTGGGTATAAATAGCAGCTCAGTCCGTATACGACATGTAATGTGGGTGCAAATAAGAAACATTTTGAGAAAAGTCTACGACATTCTGACGTTGGTTAGTAAACGAAGTGCCAAATAATATCAAAGGAAATAAGTCAAACAGAAATTATTTTAAGATGAAAGTCTTCACCGTTGCTTAGCCATTTGTGATGTGTACCGGATGTATACAACAAAATGTTTGATTCAACAGATTTGGCGTTCTAATGCCCCAGTCACAAAGAAAAATTTTTGCCTTTAACTATATTTTACAGTAAAATGCGAAGACAAAATATGTCTATCAAATTTTACCTTCCAACAAATTTTATAAAATAGTTTTGAATGTGTTTGCAAATGTGTCGTACTGTCAAATGTTTTTATTGTGAGAATCTAATTAGAAATGTTATTTAAAAATTATTTTCATATTATTTTGTTTTTTCATGCGGTCCATTACAGGAAGAAATGTAAGTGATACTGTAATTTATTTTCGTTTCTTTACTAAATTAAAATTTTTATTTATACGATATGTTTCCTGCACAATGAAATTTAATGCCTCTGCGTTCGTATATGTGCAACATTCACTTAAAATAGCATTCATGCCTAAACATCTTCTACATAAATTAATTATCTCCATAACTTACTTCGTTTCCAGCAATTGTTCGCTATTTTAAGTTCCTTGAACGTCCATTTTCGTCGTGTACGATTCTGATTGGCTGAGACCGTCAAACATCAAATAAATTTTAGAACCGGTCCAATTTTCAAATGTTCGATGGGAACCGAAGCCATTAAATTTTTTCAGACAAAAATTCCGGCGTTTATGACGTTTCGATGCCGTCAATACTGACCAACCTTATTAGAAGCAGTTTGAAGGAAACATTTGACAGCGTGACAGGGAATCCAGAGCAGCGATAACGAACTGCTGGGTATTTGGACGTATTGAGGTGGTACGGGACAAACCCGAAGCTTTAATGTCAATCTGAGGTGTACATATTTGGTGTACAAACGATGCAGCTAGGCTAGAGACCCGGGGATCTCGTGGGTTGAAGCGGTTCTTAGGGTAGACTTGTAACATTTGTTCATTTCGTTATCGGGCCACTCGTTCCCTGACACGACACGCGGGACTGTGAATGAATCAATAACACGCGCGCGTAGAAACAACAGACTGAGCGAACCGCGTGCAACCTAGTTCGCAGGATAAGCCGAGATCATGTAGTGTCTGCAGAGCTGACAAGTTCGGCTCAGCCGTCAAACAGTTCAACGAACGTATCCAGGCTTACCGACCGCTACGCGACCTGCTGAAACATGATTATAGGATGTTCGCAGTAAAACTAGCACTTTTGAAAGCGCTGCTTAAGGTCTACTTGTTTATATCACTGTGTATTCTTCCGTCTTATGCAAAATTAATACTGTCATCGGCCTCATCACTATTCATACGTCGGTCAAGAGAAACTGTGAAATTATTAGAAAAGTAAATATTTTGCAAATATGCTCAACTTTACACTTCGACACATTAAAAAAAAACAGAAAGAAAAATAAATAATTTAAGGTATCACAAATGATTACCTAAAACTTTTTGTTCGACGTTAATATATGGAACTATTTCCCCACCATCGCTACCAGCTTTACTAGGCATATGTTCCTCAGCGAGCCCGTTAAAATATATGCAACGCAGGATCAGAGACATTTTTCTAAGGTTCATTTCTAAAGTGCTCACTTTACCATGAACAGCCTTTACGAAATTTACTCTGAAATATTTGGTTTTTATGCTCGTTTAGAAAAACGATCACATTTTGTATAGGCTATTCACGGTAAAGCGAGCACTTTTGAAGCCCTCTTATTTGGCATAACAGTCAATAAATACATTTATTGTAGCGCTACACGTTAACTTTCAAGTGCGGTGACATATATATATTTGTGTGTGTGTGTGTGTGCACTGTGTTTATTACTCACATAAAAATATTTATTTTAAAAAGTGGTGGAAGTATAAAAAATGGTCGAAATGGAAAAAAAAACTAGGGACTCAAAAGTGATCACTTTACCGTGAACAGACTATATCAAACAGACGTAGTAGCCAAACAAAAAATTGCACATACTACGAAATATTTCTGTAAATAGTTTTGACATGTTCATACCTGGAATGCTATCACGGTGATAGTTTCCATGCTAACTTAACACAACTCACAAGTTAAAACGATGACAAAAGAAGTGATTCCCTTAGTGATACGCGAACTCACGATTTCCCCGTTACTTGGCATTCATTAAGGATTCCCATTCTACCTGTGAAGGTGAACGACGACGAAAGGGATCGGGGGGGGGGGGGGGTTGAGGAGGTAGGTTGGGAATGGGAGGGATGTTGGCCCCTTCGACTCGTCAGAAAACTTCGTGGGTAACATTGCACAATGCGAAGGAAGGCACATCTACATGTGTAACAATTTGTCTGCAGTTCTCGCGCCGCAGACACAGCGAGCAAATTACAAACGGTGCGGATGTTCGGACAGTTTTCGTGAGAACAGTGCACGCCTTTATTTAATCAACGCGAGTGAGAGGCTTCGGACAGAAGCCAACATGGCCGCCGAGCGGTTCGCAATAGTCAGCGTGCAAATTGCTCCGATCACAGCTCTCATACGGAGAGTTAATTTTTCCTAGAGCTGTTGTCCGCGTTTGGGAAACGCAATCGAAGGAGGCGACAAGGGCGAAACTGACACGAAGGTGAAGTACCCCCAACGCCTCTACGCGCAAAGCACTGAACTACTGTTCAAGCAGCGTTTTAAATGGGACTTGGAGCAATGACTGCATCATCTGTGTAAAGCTATAACAAAGCTTAGCACCTAGTAGACTATGCTCGAGTGTAGCTCGAAGAAAGCTAATTTGAAAAAAAATTCTTTGTTGTTCAGAAAAAAACTCGCATGGATGTGCAGTCTTTGTTCGGCTAGTGTCTAACAGGACCTCACAAGAACGCCACAGTGCAGTAACAATGAGATTTCTAACGAAAGAATCTATTTTTATAACCACTCTAAGGGGCATGATTGATTGTAAATCATTTTATACGATAATTTTGATTGGATCAATATCAGCTTTGCTCTCCATTGGTTTACGACCGGCCAATAATGAACGCTGTAAAGTACAGGGTAGTGTCCGGTGTGGTATGGACCAACAGGACGATGGTGAGTTCTAACACAGACACCAAGAGAACCGGTGTTCTTGCAGTAGTGGATATGGCTGACGGACTTCTAATTCATCTTCAATGCCATTAAACGCACGCAGATCTCAATGTGTTAATACAGGGCACTATAAACGTAGTTTATGCCCAGCTATTGCGGCTTGAATGCGTAGTTTTCCGCTGTGTTGAAGCATGCAGCCTGATGCGTGAATGGCCAAGTGAAATGATGTTAAACGATATTAGGCATGTCTCGACTACCTTTCACAATATCGTTTCCAAATCAGAAACATGTTGTGCGCTTTGCTTTAAGGATAAGATCCATGCTACAAGAGAGCAAGTAGGAGTCATTTAATATGAGTTCGTGTTTTGTGTTTTTATGGTGTCTATAAAACTAAATTTACCCGCAATTTTCAGGCTATTGAAAATTTTGCTCAAAAACATATTTGTACACACAAGAAATATTAAAATACATTCACGTCACACTTTTCTGAAGCCCTATTAAAGTTATATTTCCAGGATATTCCTCCGCCTCGTGCAAACTAAGCTTAACTAGTGTAGAAAATTACACCAAAGAACAACGTGCTGAATTCCTGCGCACTCAGTAGTAATGATATTATGCGTGAGAACTATTTCTTACTAGGCGTTACCAACACACATGTTTTCTCACTGATTTTGATTATATTTATTATTGATGAAATATTATAATCTATACAAATAAATAAAATAGATGTGATTGTCTGTGATTTTCACATTTCCTACTTTTAATTTTTTTATAGTGGCCCAGTGGCTAGAGCGATTCCAAGTGTTGCCTTAGAGGCTAAGTGGATAGAACTTTATCATATAAAGTGGGGGTCCCAGTGGCCCAGTGGCTAGGTATATAGGTATCTACGTCATTGAAACCATAAAAAATGTGCGAATCGATGGCAGGGTGTAATTCCATAACTCCATTAAACCCTGAAAGAAGCAATATTTCTATTTTAAACATAAAACCTTAGTGAACTATGGTGGGCTTTATTTTAATAACGTCATAAAACCTAAGCGAAACGAAATTTCTGTTTCGAAAATAAGAAAAAAAAAGTCCTAAATTTAATGCGAATGAAGTCGTACGGGTCAGCTAGTTTATAAATACAATACATGTAAAATTTCATATTTAACGAGAAATATTGTGTGGGGCTGCGTTGGGGACATGGCCATTTGTTTTGCGTAAATACGTCTACGTTGACGCGCTCGGACGCCTCGATGTTTATTTTACGTTCCCGGCACCGCTTCACTCGATCATACGGGGTTTTATGGGTATCACTGGATTGCTTTTGAGATGCTCTTTCCAACCGTATACTATTTCTGTATTTCGACTTGGCTTTTTGACGAGTATAGGCCGAAATTGTGTTAAGTTTTCTTAATTTTTTACATTAAATGCATACAATTTCACCATTCCCACGCCACACAAATGTTCGTATACACGTAATCGATTATCTTGACAGGATCGTCGTAGCTTCTTCTAGTCAAAAGTTATACTACACGGATTTGTGTTTTCATGAACTCTATGCATGTTTTTTCGACATTTTGGGAGACTCATTGTAGCAATATCAATGTTTATAATACACGGTTAATGACTTTATCAAATATTTTTATATTGTCATAAATATACGTTTGTATTTATTAATAATTTAGATAAATACAGTTCACATGAATAAAATTTATTTACATATCTAGAATTACTTTACATATTGATTATAACTTACCAAGTTAATAGTTAGTTTGGATAGATAAAAAGAAAACGAGGTCTGCGGCTTACAGGGAAAATGGCTCTACTGTAATCAGTGAAGGTGTACTTGTGATTTCAGTGGCCTCAATTTACTAATTTGACAGTGATATTTACAGATATAGCATATATATATAGCTCCTGCCCACAGTTCCAAGTGCATTGCAATGATTTGCCAGCTATAAACTGGATATTCGGCGAGCAACATTTCATTCACTGAAACCACCGACAATAACAATCGCACCGAAAATCTTTTTTCAACGAACTTGCGTCAGACAATGGCTATGTCGGGGCGGGGTATTACTGCAACAAAACTAGGTAAAGTTCCGCAGAATAATGCGGAAATATTTCTCTGCCGTCGGGAAGGTTGGTTCCCAGCTCACCGGAACGAGAGAAAGCTGCTAATACGAATGATAAACAAAAAAGTGTGGAATTGTGGGTTTTACACAGCACGGTCATGCATTGAAGCTACGATATGCCGGGGCCTACCAGTCTCAGCGGACCCCTGAACCACTTCGTTCACGTCGGAAACGCACGAATGTAAGCGACCTTCCGTCACAAGTAGCTATCACAACGGCCGGGAACTTATCGGAATGTTTCGTTCGCAGACTAAAGATGAGGGGGCCGCGGTGGCTGAGCGTTTAGCACGCTCGCCTCCCACCAAGGCGAACCGGGTTCAATCCCCGGCCGGAATCGTGCCGGACGGCGGGTTTTCTCAGGGATCTCCCGTTTCCTCCCCCCCGGTCCAGTCTTCATTCCGGCGCTGCTCCATCTTCACTTCATTCACCCTCATCGGCTTTCAAGGCCTCGCCGTTTACAGCCGCCCAAATCTCTTTACTTCACTCCACTAAAGATGAGGTAGACCAGACCGCTCATTCGTCTTCTGCGCATGTACCCAACACTGACCTATCCCCAAAAGACTACAACCGTCAAAGTCACATGGTCAACGGCAATGAAAGTGTTTGTATCTTAATTTTTAAACGGCAAGCACTATTATTTGAATAACCCACTTTTACCAGTTTGAATCAAACCTATATGCATTTTCGCTAAACGTGTTGGCAGAAAATCAGTTAAATGTTGGGACACGCAGATTGGTTGTGCGCAGCCAGCGAGATCGGTCTACCTCATCTTTAGTCTATGGTTTCGTCACACAGTAGGTATAATCCATTAGAAGTTACTTCACGCCTTTCTGAAGCCCTGCTAAAGTTCTACGTCCAGGATGTTCCTCCGCCTCGTGATAACTAAGGTTAACCGAGTCTAGAAAATTACACCAAGTGACATCGCACCGTATACGTGCGCACTCAGTTATAATATTATTCTGCTGGGGAACTATTTCTCACTTGGCGTTACCAACACAGATGTTTTGTCACTGGTTTTATTCATATTTACTATAAATGTGATATTGTAATTTATAATAAAATTAAGATAAAACTTCAATTTAGCAAAAAATAATATACTGTTATGTTAACATAGGTACAAGACGCTTGTGATGCATGGCCTATTTATGAAATAAGTAAACACGTTATAGGCTATTCACGGAAAGCGAGCATTTTTGAAAGCCTTATCATTTGGAATAATAGTCAATTATTCTATTTCATTTTAGTTTTAGACGTTAACTTCCGATTGCGAGGGAATATACATACTGTGTTTATTATTTACATGGCAATATTTATTTAAGATGTTGATTACATGATAAAAAATGCCCGAGAAGAAAAAGTAACTAGGGCCTCAAAAGTGCTCACTTTACAGTGAAAAGACACATGCATTTTCAAAGATTTGATTTAGAAAGCGCAAAGAAACCGGGAATATACTATAAAGCTCCTGTCATATTGTCAAAAAAATTGTTACCCTCAATTATTTTTGACAATAAAATTTGAGGACAAAATACGGCCATCAAAATTTTCCTTCCAACGAATTTGACCAAATAATCTTGAATGTGTTTGAAAATATGTCACACTGTCAAATTTTTTGATTCGGATAATCTAATACGAAATATTATTTAAAAAATATTTTCATATTGAGATATTGCTTTGGTTTTTCACGCGATCCATTAAATGTAAGTAATATTGTTATTTGTTTTCGTTTCTTTATTATATTAAAATTTTATTTATAAGATATGTTTCCTACACAGTGAAATTTAATGCCTCTGAGCTCGTAATATTATATGCAATATGCACTTAAAATAACATTCATGCCCAGACAGCTTATACATAAATTAATTATCTTAATAACTTACTTCGTTTCCAGCAATTGTTCGTTAAGTTTTTTGACGTTCATTTTTGTCGTGCACGATTCTGATTGGCTGATACCGCCAAACATCAAATAAATTTTAGAACCGATCCTATTTTCAAATGTTTGATGGAAACTGAAGCCATCCAACTTTCTCAGAGAAAAAGTGGAGGCGTTTATGAACTTTCGATGACGTCATAACTGTCCAACTTTATTTGACCAAACTTACTGGAAGCAGTTTCACGAAAAAATTTTACAGTGTGACAGGGGCTTAACAAACTTGCTTGATTCAACATTGCAGCTCCGAATCTATCGTCTACATTCAGAATTCAATTACACCACTCGATTGCCAAAGGATCAAAGAATATGTTACATTGAGTGATGACTACGAAGTATCACGGGAAAGGGGAGGGGGTGGAGGTGGCGCAATTTTGAGATCGTTTTGCCGCGTCTCATAATTTCCGCGTAGTATAACTTTTGACAAGGAGAATGTGCGACGCTCGTGTGAGTTTCAATCGACAGCTCTCCTCGAGATCAATCGATTGCGTGTATAACAACATTTATGTGGCGTGGTTATGGTGAAACTGTATGATTTTAATTAAAAAAATTAATAAAACTTGACACAATTTCGGCCTATACTCGTCAAAAAAGCCTATTCAAAATACAGAAATCATATACTGTTGGAAAGACCATCTTGAAACCAATCCGGTGATATCCATAAGACCCCATATGATCGAGTGAAGCGGTGCCGGGAATTTAAATAAACATCAAGGCGTCCGAGCGCGTCAACGTAGACGTATTCACGCAAAACAAACGGCCGTGTCCCCCAACACAGCCACGCCCCACTCTTCCTATCAGTTTAAGGTTCTCTATTGGTTGCGCTGATTGGCGAACGGCGCTCCAACACGTCTCTGGCAAGTGGCGCCATTTTGCTGGCAAGTGCGGTTGTAGTTGGCGGTATAAGCGGATGTCTCACCTCTGTATTCTTACGTGCTCGGTGTCGTGGCGACTGCACTTTGTCTCGTGACTCGAGGGCGTGACGGGAGCCCAAGTGGGGCAATCACGAGTCTGATTGGATTAGCAACCCGCTATCTGCATCGCGCTCGCTGCCTTGTTTACTTGCCCACGGCGACGCCGGCTACCACGTAGACGGAATGCTGACTCGAAGAAACGCTACTTCGCGGCGACTTTGGTCGCGAGTGTCACGGGCGACTTTGGTTGCGAGTGCCACGGGCGACTTTGGTCGCGTCACGGGCGACTTTGGTCGCGAGTGCCACGGGCGACTTTGGTCGCGAGTGCCACGGGCGACATGCCGATCGCCTAAGGGCCGGTTGCACCATCGTGGTTCGAAACTCGACCTGAGATCGTATCTAAGTTCGACACTGAAAACTGTTGCACCGTTCGAGTTCAGAGCTGGACTGGAGATCGAGAGGATGTTCATTTCGAACCGCCGGAATTGGCAGTTCGAAATCGAGATCCGAGATCAGCAGTCATCGTCGACAAATGTAGTTTGAAAATACGCCAAAAGATAGAACTACGTTCGATTGTTTTCTTGGGAAATCAAAACAACATTATACGTGCTTGAATATTATTCAGTAATATTCGTACAACAATAATTCACTTTAAACAGATAAAAGATCGCACATCTAGTCCTATCTATTAAGAAAAATACGCCTATTTCCACGACGTCGTATATCACGAACCAAAAGCAAAATTTGTCTCATATTTAATATCGATCTCTCCAAGATCGACGAATCGGAGATCCAGAATAATGAAATTTCGTTGGTGTAACACTTTTACATTGGAACAAAGATCAAACTGTATTCTGGTTCGGAACTAGGATCATTCGATCTCGGATCGGGAGCGATGTTGGTGCAACCGGACCTAAGTCGCCGAGACCCGATAACGTGACTCAGGGCTCGCGTCTCTCATTTCACGCCTTCGCTCACATATATGTAATTTTAGGCCACGATAGTGCTTTAAATAAAATCACACTTGAAATAGTTGCTTGTTCCGCGAACTCTAGCTGCACACGCCAGCGAAGTGGAGTCGTCGGACAAAAACATGTTGGGGACGCCTTATGCCGGGATCACATTAGCACGACAGACGCGACGCGAATAAAATAATTTTCCAGCCAATCAGGATCCATTCTTCTGTCACGTCAAAGCGACAAAAATTGCCCGCGCGACAAGATTTCCGAATAGAAAATATTTCTAATTTATTCGCGTCGCGGGCGCGACGGGTCTGTAAATCTGTCTAATCCGCCATATTTTTGGTGCTAAATTTTTCACGCGCTATTAGTTTCCGTATTTTAATGCCTAGATATAATTACAGCCGTATCTTCATTATCAAAGTACCAGCGGAAATGGAAAGAATTTTTTGAAAGTATAGCACAATAAGATAATGAAAATATTAATGGCCATCGTAAATGAGGCTAGTATGTAGTGGCAGGAAACCATTTATAAATTATATTGTTAAATGTTGATTGCGAGGCGGTAAAATCTAGTGTTCACATTAACGAACTTTTTTTAGTCGCGTCGTATGTGTTGTGCTATTGTGACTCCAGAATTACGCCAATCGACGGCTGGTAACCTACTCGACCGATACGACCGGAAAAAAAAAAAAACATTCGTGACTGCCGTTACGGTTAAATCTACTCAGGTTAGAAACAAAGCGAGTTTTCTTATGGGAGAGTTTGGAATAGGGAAAATTTCTGCCGCTAGATGCGCATTGTTCTAAAGAGGTCTCTTTTAGTAAAAATTCCAAGCTACGCGAATAATAAAAGAGAAACGTTTTACTTAGTTACCTAGTTATTTATTATTTGACTTATTACTATTGCAATTATTTTGTTGCGTCGGAAATGGAGAAAATCCGGTACACAAGCGACACTAGCGCTTACCTAATAGCGAAAAATTTTATTTGCCAAACTAAAAAGCATCGAGATTCCCAACCTGAGCAGATTAAAATTTGCTGTCGTCTATAAATCGCTAAGGCGACCATGCTGGACAACAGCGAACCAGTTGCTCCAGTGAGACAAAGAACGTACCAAATAAAATCTGCTTTTATCTATTTTTTAAAAATTAACTCATTCTTACTTCATGGGTTTGCACATATCATAAAATTACTCGTCAGCGGATTTGAACACATCAACGTTCGGCAAAAAAAGTGTAAATCTGACAGAAAACATTTTATTATTGACATAATATCCACCTTATGTGTAAAACAATTGTTCTAAGTATTAATAAAACGAGTTAGAAATAACAGTAAATCTTTTTATAATACTTACACACTTAGTTCCTGATACAGGTTTTGTACAAATAGATGACTACTATATAACGTAGGAAAACATTTAGATCGAAAATAATTCGAGAGCTTAGTATCAAAGAACTGTATCTACAAAGTTATAGAATTTAAATTAACAATACCATGTTATTTGTAGACGTGCCACCATGACAGGATTTTGTACTCCTGTAAGGATCTAGAGACTGTATTGACAGATGCCAACCCCAGCCAATAAGTAATCTTTCGCATGACGCAGTAGCCAATGAATCTTAATCCCGTTTGGGGACCCGCGCGCAGTGCAGACGGAGTACACTCGGTGAACGAGATCGCCACACAATTTGGCTTCTGTAGTACTTACCCATGTTGTGTCATTTACAGATAAAATGTTCACGTTTGGTTTCTACAAACTCCAACTGCCAGGAAGAGAAGCTATGAGGCTGGTCTGTGACATGGGAGAAATTGGGTTGATGGAGAAGTGTACGGGAAAGGATTGCGTAGTCGACCTTGATCTCTGCAGATATTTGCGAGGTTAACAACTCGGCAAGGACCTATGACTGGGGGGGGGGGGGGAAGAAAAAATGACACACGCGACACGAAGATCAGAGGGTAGCACATCACGTCATCCTTCAGGCTTCATTTCAAATTACACGTGGCTGAACATTACCGTGCCATTTTTCGGGCCACGTATATAATCAACCACGGACATTATAGAGGTGGATGGTAGAAGAAAAACAAATGAAAAAGAAAAATTTCTCTCGTACGCCATTGCTTTCTAATGGCATTCATTATTTGGATGTTTCTGTGGTAGCAACTACTTGAGGGGGGTTAGAAGGGTTGAGGAATTCCTAGACACACAGAGATTGCTCGTTACTGAAATTGTTTGCCATAGGAAACTCCAACTCGCTGGCGAAAATCCTTGAATACTGTAAAATAGAGTGCGTGCCAGACATAAAAATTCATAGCGAACAAACATTTGTTGATTGTTACGTTTAGTTTAGCCAGCGAAGGATTTAACAAAGCTTTATTTAACACGTGGTTTAACTCCAACATCAGCCACTTTCAATTTAAGTATCAGCGTGTTATTATGAATATGTGCTTTAGAATACACAGTTTATTGTTAATCGAGCGCTTTCAAAAGCAACCTTTGAAAAATGTCACTACCCCTACCTGCACATATTTTATGGCGCCCACTCACTGGCGTCCGCCCAGTGAAGTTGGCGACAACAGTGGGAAAGTAGTTCTGTGTCTTAACGCTGAATTATAGATGTTAGGTAAACATTTGTGATTACTGAAATTACTTATTTTGATTTCTACTTTCTATATGTATAATTGTAATACTTGGCGAATTTGTAAATCACTTATGCGAAGTGATCAGTCCCATGGCAACGTTAATTTCAAATAATAGTGTAAGAATATACTATGTGCATACAACTAGATCTTAAGCAGGGATTTCGAAAGTGCTCCGTTTCCAATGAACAACCTATAATAATATTTTCCCCCACTGAAACGGAGTAAATTACAAACCTTACTTGGAAGAATATTTGTTTTAATGCCCGTGTAAAGAAAACATTAAGATCGGTAAACTCGGCGTACCTGTAATGGCAAAATAATTATGCATATAACGGAAGATATTTTGGACGAGACGAAATATGGCATGTGTCTAGATGTAGACTGTGTCACGCTACTGTATTCCCAAGGGTCGCATCTGACGACATAATGTATTTGTGACATTATTGCACAAATCCTTAATTGTCGCTGCGCTGTCATTCTGTTCGGCAAACAGCACTTTCGTAACAGTAACAGCGCGCTTGTTGCCAACTGAAAATACAAAAATGTTGTTCGTTCTTGCTGGATCTTTTGAAATTCTGACTTGGGTGTTAGTCGCACAAATGCCAATATGCTTGGATACGTTAGTTTTTCGCGAATATTTTTCCTGCTAAGGTCTTCTTAATAAGAATGTATTGTATATGCATATGTACATCCTCTTTACAACCTTTATTACTAGATGACTTGAGTCACTATGAAGTTCTTTGCGGGCGAATGACGTACGGGCAGTACCGGGTATCTTACATGGCCAGTCGAACCAAGGGATAGCTTATCCACAGCACTGAAAGAAAAATCCTTGGATATCCTGTTGTCAAAAACAAATCTTTCCTAGGATTAAGGAAACGTTTATTGTAAAAAAGACTGCATATATTAGTAATATTAGATATTGCAGACTTACATATCAACTTACTTTGGTGAGAAATGTTAAATAGTATTTTTTTATTGTGCAGAGTTTGAAAGGGTATCACTGGTACGTTGCATGTTTTTTCGAGATCCGTTCCGCTGTGAGTATTACACAAAGGCAACGTTTTGTGTTCCTTTCCTTTGCTACATTGTTTAATGTATGTATTTTTAACGGGCACACGCAGCGGCGCGCGCCCAGTAAAGTTGTTAAAGATGAAGGGAAAATATTTGCATACCTCAACGTCGAATAACAAGTGTTCGGTAAACATTTTTCAATATTATAATGCTTTATTTTTCTAGCTGATTTTTTTTAACGCATCTATATGCGCGGGTTAAAAAAAAAAATCAGGAAAATACTTATTTTAGTAATAATTCTACAGTTTCCCTTTTCTGACGCATGAATGAAGTGATGAGGTCCACAGCAATGTTGATTTTACATGCGGCGGAAGGGTACACAATGTGCTCACAAGTAGATACTAAGCAGGGCTTTCAAAAGTGTTATTTTTTACAACAACTTAGGACGTTACGTGCGGGGTGATTTTCGAACGTTTGATTCAGTGGCGTGTAATGAGTTTTTTTTACAGGTTAAACCATATAATAGCCCTACATATTTCAGTGTTTTAGATAACATTTGCTAGTGCCAGGTTTAGGTTCCATTTTTAATTTCTACTAACAAACGCAACTTCCAACTTTGCTTACCCTCTACATATATTTACCGTTTTATAATGCCTAACATTAGCTATAAAAACCGAAACGAAATGAATGTAATAATAATTAAACTGAATAATATTTAGAGAGTATATTACAAATTATAAGAAAACTCCCGTTTTTTCGAACACTTTCTTTCACTTTCCAAGGAGAAATGTAGGACTTGAGGACGCAAACAGAACGAGTGCTTTCTCTGCCGAAGGAACGCGGCAGGGTAACTCGCTTGCGAGTTCGATTCATCGCTAGTCGCTCCCGTTTGTGGAAATAAACACTAGATAGCAGCACTATGCGTGTACAGTACGGGAGTTACGAAAACTCTGCTTATGGAATCGGAAACGGGAAACTCGGAATTAAACGTGTTTAAAATCAAAGTTAAGGCGAAAACTATAAAAGGTCAAACATTTCCAATATCTATAGGGTAAGCATTGCTTGCCTTGCTTCTATGGGATAAACGCCGCTGGTTTGATTCCAAAAGTGTGAAGACACCGCGCGCGAACAGCGTATCTGCGGTCGCGCCTGTGGCTACGTTCGCCTACACGCACGTCACGCCACACGGAGAAACAGATGTGACGGCTAATGACGACGACGCTTGTTACCTCGTGTTTCTCGCTGTGCTCGCTCGACTCTCCGGCGCGCGGCAGGAACATGTGAAAGTGCTCAGTGCTCGCAATTAACCTTTACCGCGCTGCAATTGCGTGACAAACGCGGCGTCTGAGACCATAGACTAAAGATAAGGTGGGCCGATCTCGCTGGCTGCGCACAGCCAATCTCGGTGTCCCAACATCGAGCTTCTTTTCTGCCAACACGTCCAGCGAAAACGGTGTGGTTTGGATTTTAGGTTAGAAAACTGGTTTGTAAACAAGTGCTTATAGTCCATTCACAGTTACTTCAGCCTTTTCTGAAGCCCTGCTAAAGTTCTACTTCCAGGATATTCCTCCGCCTCGTGCAAACAAAGCTTAACTAAGCCTGGATAATTGCACCAGGCGACAACGCACCACATTCGTGCGCACTCAGATGTAACAGTATTTTGTATAAGGACTATTTCTCAATAGACATTACCAACATACCTATTTTTCCCCTGATTTTTATTCAGATTTTTTTTTAATGAAGGATTATAATTTATAGATAATATATGAATAAAATTTAAATTGAACAGGAAAAAAAGTAACTCTTATGAACACAAGTACAAAACGCTTGTGATACAGGGCGTATTTAGGAAATAACTAAACACGTCATACAT
The DNA here is from genome assembly GCA_029891345.1 of Dryococelus australis. NCBI lineage: Eukaryota > Metazoa > Arthropoda > Insecta > Phasmatodea > Phasmatidae > Dryococelus > Dryococelus australis. The sequence goes on from CM056998.1 coordinate 41,201,731, forward strand.
GGGGAGATTTTTCAAAGATTTTATCCAAAAAGGCCGAAGAAACCGTGAAGGACTATAGAGATGTTCTTCTAACCAGTTTGTGATGCTTTTTGATTAGATTTAAAATGGTAAAGGTATTTTATTAATATAATAGTGCTTGTCATTTAAAATTAAGATGTAAATAAACACGTTCATCACTGTTGACCATATGACTTCGAAAGTTGTGTAGGATTAGGGTAGGTCATTGTCGGGTACATGCGCAGAAGACGAATAAGCCGTCTACTTCATCTTTAGTCTATGGTCCGAACCACTGAATACTCTAGAAGTCATAACATGGCGGGTAGTCGGTTCCAGTCCCTCGTCCCTTTCTATTCCAAAACATTCGAAATTTTATTTTTTTTATCAATTTAAAAATAAATTTAGTAAAAATATTTATATCTTCAAAATAATTTTTATTAGTTTTTATAATTTTTTGGGAATTTTGAAAACAATTTTGCTAATTTTTGGGTTCAAGGTCATCCAAGGTTGTGGTTATAGGGCCAAGGTCAAATGTTAAGGTCAAGGTCACCAACATCCAACATGGCGATTGGGTGACGTCACAACATGGCAGCCTTTCGGCACCAGCTCCGATTCCAGATCCCGTGTATCAATCTGAATACCCTATGCCTATAAAATCACTATCACCGCCACTGCTCTGCCGTCGAAAACGATCCCCCCAAATCCTTTCTGTGGATCCAAAAGTGCTTTTCGGGGGATCGTTTTTGCAACTGGGAGATCGGTGCTTTTTTCAGGAAATAATTTGAAATTGTGAGGGGAAAGGGGAAATTTGGAAGGAAAAATGGCCGCCGGGGAACCGGGAAGACAGAGATCATGAACAGCTCTGAGCTCCGATCCCGGATCCCGTTGTGCCCAACTCGGCCAAATTATTCTACTCTGAAGTATAAAACGCTTGTGATATATAGGTTTTTTTCCTGTCAATTTCGTCATTTAAAAGGTCTTAAGAAATCGCGAGCAAATTGTATGTACATTGTATACAACAGAAAATTGCCTCCAATAAGTGAAGCCCCTCGTGCAGTGGCAGACGTATTTCTGTTTTGAGAGAATGTGCCTCAGACTCATGAACAACTGCTATCAATATTATCAAAACAAAACCCATTTTTGTAGGACGCGGCGTATGCCAGAGAGTTATTATTGATACTAGCACAATTCCGAATAACAAATTTGCACGTCACGATGCCTAAAACTATTTATTTCCCTGAGACTGAAAACGGCCACCACTGTGGCGACGCCACAGCTGCACACACCGCCCGCGTAAGAATGCAGTGTGCTTCGAGATGAGCGCCAGCAGGACGTTCTGCTCTTGGGAAGTGTTGAGGAAAAGCTGTTGAGCTTTTAGGAATTATCGACAAGAGTGGAATGTCCGACGTCTTAACTGTCGCCTAAATGTTCGACACCGTGATGAGAAACACGTCCCTTAATCTTACCGTTCCTGTCAGGTGGCTTGGTCGTCCAGGATTCGGAGGAAAGAGGCCCAATAGCGCCACTTCCCTCACCAGAGAGGCGCCCTAACACCTCTCTGGTTACTGCCGGCACCAAGTAAAAGAACAATAAAGACCCTCGCCCATTCTCTACTAGTCTTTTCAACTCTACTAGCCAAGAGCATGTTCCCAAACACTCTATCTTCTGTAGCATACTATTTCATTCAATTTAATGTAATGCATGCAATAATTTTTTTAATTTTTACTTCCCTGTCGCAAGGGTTTTTACGTCTCTCTTGCTCTTCATAGTTAAAACTAGCTCTAAGTACACTCAGGGAGGTAGTCATGGCCCCAAAGTGCAGGCCACGGCTCCCCAATCCCTCTTTTCTGTGATGCATGTCTCCTTGCATGATTTTCCTTCCTAGTAGGCGTAAGGGGTTAGCCCTGAGACGCAATAAAATCCCGCCCTACCTTCGGGACATAACTTCACATAACACTTAGAATAAGGTAGTTTAGAAAAAAAATGTCCAGGATACGTCGTCCAGTTCTTCAGTGGACCACTTTCTACCAGCCGGTGTCCCGTTCTAAGAAAAATTGTCCTACTTTAAGACGGCGATTTTGAAACCCGGCACGTACACAACTCTTGCTAATACTGCTTTAAATCCATGTGTATAGGCTATTCACGGTAAAGTGAGCACTTTTGATAGCCCTCTCATTTGGAATAATAGTCGATAAATAAATTTTATTTTAACATTAGACGTTAACTTCTGAGTGGGGTGGAATATACACACTGTGTTTATTACTTACATGGCAATATTTATATTTAAAAGGTGGCTAACCCTTTCAGACCCACTTTAATTTATGGTTTCAAGTGTTGCAAATAAGACATTGTATGATAACTGCTGTACTTATGTCGACACAACACTTGTTTCATTGCCAGAGCCAATGAACTGTAAGCTATATGTTTGGCTACAGTAATATGAACCGATTATGACTTAGACCATTAAGACGGTTTGCGAACAATTTATCCACAGTTAAGTTCATTGGTTACTGAGCTTCGCAGTGTGCAGTACAGACCAAAAATTACCTACATGTGCGTAATGTACACAATTGTGTACACTGGGTCTGACTGTGTTAAAGGATAGAAATTGGCTGAAAGGAAAACGTAACTAGAGCATCCAAAAGTGTTCACTTTTGCCGTGGACAGACTATACTGTTATTATGATTGACTCACTGCGAGCAATCGGCGACGGGACATGACGACAGCACAGAGTAAATGAGAATACAGAGCTGAAATAGACACTTATTCCCCCCCCCCCCCCCCGAGCTCCAGCCGTATACGCCAGCAAAACGGCTATAGGCTGTTTACGTTAGAATGAGCACTTTTGAAAGCCCTGCTTAGTATCTACCTGTATGCACTTTGCATATTCTTCCGCCGTATATAAAATTAACATTGTCATTGGCCTCTTCACTTTTTTTCATGCGTTGGTCAAGTGAAACTGTGAATTACTACAAAAATAATTTTCAAAGGATTTGCTCATTTTTACACTTTGGTGCGTAAAAAAAAAAACAGAAAGCGAAATAAATATTTTGTATTATCACAAATTGTTACCTAACACTTTTTATTCGACGTTAATATATGGAACTACATCCCATCAATCGTTACCAACTTTACCAGGTGAATGTCGCTCAGTGCGCCCGTTGAAGTATATGCAGGCATGGGCAGTGTTTTCTTTTTAAGGTCAATCTCAGAAGTGCTCACTTTATCGTGAACAGCCTTTACACTGGCCAGCAAAATTTCGGAATGCCGTACGACAATCAGCGCCTGGTAACTTTCTCGCCAGCCTACAGCCCGACCAATAGGGAACACGTCGTCAGCACGCGGGGTTGCAGGGTTGTGTTGGTCAAACTGCACGCTTCGCTCCACGACGAACCGGACTCGATTTCCGCCTTGGGTCGCTCCCGGATATTTTCTCGCGTGGGAATCGTTCCGGGCGATGCCGCTGGCCGACGGGTTTTCTCGGATGTCTCCTATCCCCCAGCTCTTGCGTTCCGGCGCTGCTACATACTCACCTCGCGTCACCTTCCATCGGCTCTCGAGACCTCGGTGTTAAGAGCCGCCCAGATCTATCCACCCTGCTCCATTCGCAGCACGCAGTGACCAATGAAAGATCAGAACCTCGCAACATCATCAGCCACCAATGAGAGAATGGGTACGCCCTCATGAAAGGAACCACAACGCCATTTCGCATCTGTGTTCTTCTCTACTCTAGTCCCAGTGATCAAGGGTTGTCCCTTCTGTTAGGGCGTGAGAGTGTTGCCAGGCTCCATTTTACAATTTCTTGTATACTACTGTAGTAGTGTATTGGATATCTAAGAGTATTATTGTAGTCTTTCGGTGGTAAGAACAATAAGAATGACTAATTGTAAAGGTTATTCACGATAAATTGAATACTCTTGAAAAATCTGCTTCAGTTCTACTTGTATGCGCATTATGTATGTATTATTTCGCCATATGTTAGATTATCGTTGCACTTTATTAATTCGTCGGTCAAATAATATTATAAAATTATTATTAAAATATATATATAAATGATAAATCCTACATTTATAGACAAGATAAATTAATTTAGTATTCGCATATATATATATATGTATGTATATATACACCCAACATTTTAAATTCAAAGTTAAGAAATGGAACTACTTTCTCTAGGGGCAGAGACGTTTTTCAAAGGATGATTTCAAAAAAAGTTCAGTTAACCGTGAAGTAAATGGCCATACGAAGGACAAACAATAAAAAAACTATGGTCATCTACTTTGACGACATTCCTTCCTCGTCCTGTTAGTTGAAACCTCGGAATTAATAAATATATAACACTATGCAGGCCAACTACTTGCTACGTCCCAGCGCCGCTCCGCCGCGTGTTATATAGTTTCCCAACCGTGCATCCCGGAAAACTATGCACAGTGCCGTTGCAAAGCGACCGAACTTTCAACTGCTTCCAGCCGGTATCGACACCGGAAGGTCGTCCGACGTGTGCAGGCTGGCAACAGTTAAATTAAACTACCTACGCGCATTTATCGTACGAACGCGTTTCAAGTTCGCGCATTGCTGCTCGTAGACGAGCACAGTTGGCACAAGTGCCCACGCGAAAGCACGGATGAGGAATGTCATTTTGAAGTTATGAATCGCCATTTGTACTGCGCAATTCATATTAATAAAAATACATTAAAATATTATAAATAAAGAAAAAAATGTAGAGTAGGTAATGTGCTACACTCCTTTTCTTATCAAATATCTCCTTTCTACAACGTGCCGGGTTCGAATCCCGGGTAAAGCTCTTTTCACGATTAAAAATTGGTACGTAATAAACGCATATAGGACGTTCACAGTAAAGTCAGCACTTTTGAAGCACTAGTTACATTTTTCTTTCTGTAATTTATTTCCCTTTAACCTACTTTTTAAATAAATACTGCCATGTAATTAATAAACACAGTGTTTATATTCCATCGCACTCGGAAATTACGTCTAAGTCTTAAATAAAATATATTAATTGACTGTCATTCCAAATGAGAGGACTTTCAAAAGTGCTCACTTTGCCGTGAATAACCAATACGAATCAAGACCAAGCAGATATTATCTACAACACGGTTAATCGTCATCTTGCACACGTGTGTGTAAGAAGCATCCTTGATGTGTAGACGTTATGAAATTATTTTAATGTTATTTCGTCAAGCATAAGCCATGAGAAAATAATTTACTTTTTTTTTTTTTTTTTTTTTTTTTTTTTTTTTTTTTTTTTTTTTTTTTTAAGAAGAAGAAAACCTACGTCTTCATTTTCCTTTACACTTTTAAAAAATTTACTTGAAACTAATTCATATTTATCTGTTAAATCACTACTTCACGAAACTTAATTTAATTTCTAGCCGTGTGCAACTAGTTGAGCATATTGACGAGTGCCTGTTAGCCACAAATTCATGTACACGTTTGATGCTGATGTCTTGTACGTTTTTTTTAATATCGTGAACCGCATTTAAGCCATGATTTTAAGCGTCATTTTCATATATAGTTTGAGGCGAGTTTCATAGGTAAGCCACCTCCAAATAATCCTTCCGACGTAACAGCTGGCAAAGGCCGTTCACGATAAAGTGAGCACTTTTGCAATCATCCTTAGAAAAAAATTACTGCTCCCTCCTGAATATATTTCAACGGGCGTGCTGCGTGACATGCGCACGGTAAAGTTGTTAACGTTGGTGGGACTGACGCGTGAATAAAGTGATAAGGCCCTTGGTAGTGTTAATTTTACATAAGGCGGAAGAATACACATCCTGCATATAAGTAGATCTTAAGCAGGTGTATCAAAAGTACTCGTTTTACCGTGAACAACCCACACGTGCAAAATCATTTATTAAATTCAAGTAGTCAGGAGATGTGTTACTGAAAACGGAAGTTCGCCGACTAAGTATAAATACCGGAACATTTCACAAACCTGCCAGCAACCCGTACAATAGAATGTCTGCGCGTTGCGTTATTGGTCATGGGGTGGAATATTTTCCGTTAGATGGGGTGACATGAGCAGGTAGCATTTGTGTCGAAGAACAAAACTTAATTCCAAGCCTCTTTTAGGAGTATGGAAGAAATAGTATCTGCATGCGTTCAGTGTCTTTTTCACTTTTTTTTTTTATTAATTTCCGAATAACTTGAACTGCCTCAAACTTTATTTTATCCTTTGGCCGTTTTCCATTTTCGATGGTCTTCTCGAGCTTTCGAATTTATTCCCATTCCATGCCGCTTGTTGTTAATCCAAGACAACTGAAAGATGTCAGTGTATTTTCGAAGATGATTTTGTAATATTTGTTACAATGATTGTATATTTGCCGGAGTGTTGACTCGTGCCGAGAGAAACAAGAGGCTGGAGTCTTCAGTGACGTCTACGACGTTCAGTAGGTCCCATAACGGAGACTGCCAGATGCCCTCGTAATTAGTCGCGCACTGAATGCTCCAAACTTTCAGCATGTTGGTATGAACTGCCGACTGACCAAGTTGTTTACCAGGGAGCTACCAACCGTAGCAATCACAATACCAGTGTTTATTGCACATGAAAACAACCAGGAGTTCATTACTTGCTTGTTAACTTTCCCCCCGATAATTCCCACGGGAGCTACCCAGGGTAGGTAGCAAGGCTCCCAACGTACTCAGTAACCAAGAAAACACGAACACACAAAAAAAAAAAAAGGCTGGAAAGGTTAATCCCGACAAGGATTTCAACCAATTCCCTCCTACACAGGATGCTGAAATATTGTATGTCCATACTTCGGGGAAACATTCCTCACGTCAGGAGGATGAAATAATGTTATGTGAACATAGGTTCGCAAACGCTTCGTTTCTTTAATACAGCCCGTAATATGTAACGTACAGTGTATGGGCTGGGTCATGTTACTGTGGAATGCCATTGCAGGTGTAATTGGCAGCCCCGTACCAGTCCCCGACTGATTTGAATCCACTGGGGACATTTAAAGTTACTTGTATATGCAACCTCCGGTACAGTATTTTGGAGGGTTGCGAAACAATCAGGACTTTTCCAGGGATTCATCAGTGCCACCGGGTGTCCATGTAACGGCAGGTTGATGCATGTGTTCGTGCTGATGGAGGGCATGTCGAACATTTCCTTTACTGATTCTGTGTAGTTCGTACTGTTCCAGGTGTAGTGTCGTAGTGTGAGGTGTCGTGTATCATGCAAACGAACGCTGCGATGGCATTCCATAGTAACATGATACAGTTCGTGGGACATGCACTGTACATTATGTATTACGGGCCGTAGTGAAGAAAAGAAACGTTTGCGGTCCTATGTTCATATAACATTTTTCATCGTACAGATGTGAGGAATATTTCCCCGAAGTATTGACATGAAATTTTGCAACACCGGTACTCTGTTCACAGTTACTTCCAACTTTTCTGAAGTCCTGCTAATGTCCTACTTCCAGGTTATTTCTCCAACTCATGGAAACAAATCTTAATGCAGTTCAGGAGATCACACTAAAGGGACAACGCACGCCCATCATCTGTGCGAACTCAGTGTAATAATATTCTATAAAAGAACTATTCCTTACTAGGCGTTACCAACGTACCAATTTTAGCCCTGTATTTATTGACAACAATTATGAAAGAAATATTATAATTTAAAGATTACAAATTTGTTACAATTTCTCTCTCTAGAAATTAAGTGGGCTATGCCAAGTTCGTTAAGGGATGGAGGTCTTAATTTAAAAAAGAATTAATTATAATTTCCTTATTTTATTTGTAATAACTACAGTAAAATTCTCTGAACTCAAAACCTCACAGTATTTAATTATACCTCTTACTGTTCACAACTAATTACTCCAATTTCATACAATTTATAATTACCACAAATAAATCAATTAAACCAAACGATTAAGGATCAGTCCCAATAGACAGTGTATCAACCTATTCAAATATTCTATAAAATATGTGTCCAAATTGACAGTTAGAATATTTACAATAAAAGTCCGCATTACACTTCCATTCAGTCCATGTCCCGCCAGTCGCAATACACGGTAGGCTTCACTAGGTTTCACACCCTCTCGTCCATTCAAGCCACGAACACCTTGCTCGCCGTCGTCTTGTCGTCGTCCATCTTTACTTCGCTCGCGCACACTCGGCCAGGCGGCCTCCGTCAAATACTGCCGGCCGCTGGGTTGCGGCAGTATATATAGCGTCTTAGGCCGCCACCTAGAATCTTCCCCAACTCGCGTGATGCGTCGCGGAGGGCCGAGGCGCCAGCCAGTCTCACCAGAGCATTCTTGCGTCGTCGCCAAACTCGTCGAAACCTCCAGCAGGGGAGAGGGGCCGTGACGCATGCAAGGCGCCGAGCAGCACGTCGACAGCCCGACTATCTGTCCATTATTAACGAGTTTCCCAGAAAGCTGGGTCAGTAGACAACCCCTGAGGAGGGGAGATGTGAGGTGGGTCCACCGCCACAGCGCTGGGTAGCAGCGCGTAACAATACATAAAATTTCAATTTAACCAAAAGTAAGATACTTTTATGTTAACAGAAGTATAAAACGCCTGTGATACAGGACATATTTAGGACACAACCAAACACGTCATATATGCGGTGAATTTTCAAAGGTTTATTTTAGAAGTGCGAAGAAACAGAGAATAGACTATATGAACGACTTATTTTTTTTTTTTTTTTTTATCTTGCACGAGAAATCTTGGTGCATTTCTCAAAGCTAAGTATACAATATCTCGCTGTTTTACCTTACCATTTCGGTTTTCGTCTTTGTTGTTTGATGCGCGAGATAAAGTCGCACTCGGCAATACGCTCCTTGTATTTGCCATAGGCCGTTCACGGTAAAGTGAGCACTTTTTGAAGCTCTTTCATCAGACATAATAACCAGTAAATACATTTCATTGTGGCTTCGGACTTTTGGTTTTGGGTATGGTGAATGTATACACTGTGTTTATTACTCACATGGCAGCGTTTGCATTAACAAGTGGTTGAAAGACATAAATTGGTTGAAAGATAAAAGTAACTAGAGCCTCAATAATGCTCACTTTACCGTGAATGGCCCGTGCATGTTTATACTTTAGTCTGCAGTTATATTGTCTAACCTGGTGGCCGTTAGCCGTCCCTACACGATACCCAAATTCTGCTACCTTCTGTTATACCCATGGGCACAAGCAGAAGGCAAAAAAAAAGTTTTTATAGCAGAAGAGAATGAAGAATGCATCGGTTCATACCCACACGTTACCTAAGGTGCTAACAGAAAATTGTAAATGGCAGGCAAAAATAACTCGCAAATGGCAGACATTCCGCAGTTGGCAGGGCTATAAATGCAATCAAATATTATATTTAGGAGCTTTGTGGTATGTCCAAAAAAATACGACAATTTTTTTTTTTTCCTGAAGACTGTATTTATTTGAGTTTCTGAGTGCAAGTACTAAGCTAGTAATGTATGGAAAATAATGTTAGTAACGGTACTGCTTATGTATAAAAAAAGCAAGGTACTGTTTTCACATTTATGTAGAGCGGACGTTTACGCAACTAATTAAAACATTATTAAATTATTTAAATATTTATCTTTAACAAGCATAATAATCAATACTGTACGTCCCGTAATTAAACTAGTTTATACGGTACGAGACTATAAGAAGGGGAAAATATCGCAATACTAATAATATAGCTTTTATGTGTGGGGGGTCAACAGCACTCCTATTACATGCTTGAAATACACATTTACACAGTCCATTTCCAAGTTGTGTGGGCTAGTGCGCGGGTGTGTACCATAAAATTCTTGGTTTTAGAGTTCAGACTTCCGTCATGTAACGAAATGTTTAGTTATTTTATGTGATATAATATTGTCGTTTACAATTTGTGTTATTGTCAGAAAACGTTTGTTTCTAAGATTTCTTTGGACAAAAGCAATAATACGACTGCCTGTAGTTTTTTTTTTATATAGCTTTGGTTTGTATTATTGCTTTCAGACGAAGACATTGCAGAAATAAGCGTTTTTCGGCAATAACTGAAATTATAAACAACTGTAATGTGTCACATAAAAAAAATAATAAAAAAAATTCGCGACACAGAGATTTAAACTCTAAAACCTGAAATTTTGCGGCGCGAAGCCGAGTACCGGCCCTCTTCCGGCTACCGACGAGTTTCTTTGAAGTTCTCCTGCTCGTCCCTCGTTTGCATTCCTCCTCTACTCCATATTAGCGCCTCCTTCCATGTCGTATTTGAGGGACGATGTGTATCTACAAAAACCCGCCACTTGGAGCAGGACCGTCGCTTATTTCTCTCTGCTGATGTAAAATTAGCGGCGAAGGGGCTATTTTCTAACCATTGTAATGCAATGATTAAACTTATCAAAATATAATGTAATGGACACTGGACAGGTGTGCATAATTGTTTTCCAATTGAAACCTTTCATAATACAATATACAAAATTAAAAAAAAAAATAACACAATGAAAACGGCTCGATAAATTTTCAGACGTAGGCTGTTACTATAGGATACAATACATATCACATACATTCTATGAAAAAAATCTAAGCGACTTACTGTGTAATGCTGGCCTTGTGTCTGACTGGCTTCTGCATGCTGTGAAAGGTTTCCTAGGCAACCGGCTGACGAGTAGATGCCAGGTGCTGATTGGCGAACGGCATCCCAACAGTTTTGCTAGCATATAAGTGGCTATTTCACCGCTGTATAGTTACATATTCTGCAGTGCCGTGTGGTGAAGTGTTGCGAGGTAGGATGGTGCTTGCTCAGTCCTGTACACACTCGGCGCACGCAGCAGGAACCAGTAACCAGAGCGTGGAGCCAGGAGAAACTGGACGTATACCGCGGCCACTCACGAGAGAGCGGCGAGGGCAACCGTTACACAGCGTGCCGTGACGTCAGCTGCACTACTGCGCCTACCTAGAGCTTATTCCCTCGTTTGAGGAACAATAAGGACGACACTACCACGCGCGTCTAGTACACCGTCGCCGCTAAGCGCAAGGCTCTGAACTAGCGTGCAGTGTTCTCGTAGCACTACGTGTATAGACTATTTACGGTAAAATGAGCACTTTTGAAAGCCCTGCTTAAGATCTATTTGTATGCATGTTGTGTATTATTCTGCCTTATGTAAGATTAACATTGTCATAGGCCTCGTCACTTTATTCATGCGTGTATATATATTACAAATATGCTCATCTTTACACTTTGATGCATTAAAAAAAAAAACATTAAGCGTTAGAAATAATTTAAATTATAAGAAATGGTTACCTAACACTTTTTATTCTACGTTAAGATACGGAACTACTTCCCATCCCTCGTTACCAACTTTACTGGGCGAATGTCACTCAGGGCGCCCGTTAAAATGTATGCAGGTAGCGCAGTGACTTTTTTCTAAGGTTGATTTCAAAAGTACTCACTCTATCGCGAACAGCCTTTACCTTTACGACTTTCAGCGGTGGCACTATTATTTCATTGGTGAAAAGTTTGTAGGAATGTTCAATGCAGAGCCCTCGAGTAGTACTGTGTGTATCTGACGGAAAATGTGTTTCTAATGTGCGTGACGTCTTGTAAGCCCTTAAAAGGTGCCCACTTTATGGTGAACAGCCTATATGTGCTTATCGCTATAACTGTGAATGTGTTAGTTATATGTAGAGACCTGAGAATGTCACGCGTTCATTTCGAGATATGTTGGAATTCACACAATTGTACGTTCATGTGACTTTTGGTAATTGGTCGACAAGCTGTTTGACACCTCCTGGAGATAAATAAGCCAATAACAAGCATGCAATAAATTGCGGGCCCAACTACCTCCTTTTACTACCACAACCAACCAACCAATAAACAGTTGATGTCTGTATGAGAGTGACTGTGAAGTCTAGCCTACAGGTCATTGCACTCGCGGATTTCTCGGGTCTCTAGTTGCACGTCAATTGTAGCCTGGCCCTTACCTCGCTAACAGTTCACCGCGCACCGCTGCTGCTCTGCATATCTGTGTGCTTAGTTATTCTGCGGCCGTACGACAGTGCAGACGCAGAGTTGAGGCGTGGGAGTCGTTACACAGCATCCAAGGCACGTAAGGCAGCGGGAGCCACACGTCGCAACTAGGTTGCACTTTGAACGAGGAGACGCCCTGACATCACGCGGAGGCGGGACACGCTGTCGGAGAGAAACGACGCCTCAAGGTCGTCGCATTCCCAGAAAGGGGGGTAATGAAGTTAATGCCGGGGGTGGTGTCCACCACACAGACACGTCCCTCAGGCGAGACTTCCCGTCTAGCCGCCCCCGGTCATTTACAGACCGGAAATACAGTTGATTCACTGCTAGTTGGACGCTATTGATATCCTAGAACTGCTTTACTGTTGTGTTTACTTATGAAACACATAAAAATCAACATTGCCACGGACCAACTATATATTTTTGTCGTTCAATTGACACTATAAATTACTACAAACATCACTTCAGCTTTTGCTATGTTGCGTATTGTGTGTGAGTGTATATATATGTATGTATATACAATGCATACATATCCAATTTCAAAGTTTGCCACCTGGGAAATAACATTTTAACACATTGAGGTCTGCCAAATTTTTCTGACACTTAAGACAAATTAGAAGTGAGTCACCTATATACACTACTGCAAGAACACCTATTGACCTATAGGTCCATATCACACCGGACACTACTTTACAGCGTTCATTATTGGCCGGTAATCAACCAATGGCGAGCCGAGCTGATATTGACCTAGTGAAATGTCCTTTATTGTATTAAAGAATTTGCAATCAATCATGTCCCTTCGAGTGTGTATAAAAAATAAATTCTCCCGTTAGCATTGTCACTGTTACTGCGCTGTAGTGTTCTTGTGAGGTTATGTCAAACACTAGCATAGTAAATACTGCACATCCATGCGAGTTTTATTCTGAACAACAAAGATATTTTAAAATTATCTTTTCTCGAGCTATACTCAAGCATAGTCTACAAAGTGTAAAATAAAATGTTTGATATAAAACGTTAAATTACATTTCCCAGTTGACCAACACTAATACTGTATTGCCTTAGACATACCAATCAGTATTTTTTTACCTTTCCATTACAGATAAATAGGTATATAATATTAGACGTTTCAATGACCAAATCTTTTTTGTTTGCGAATATACAAGCATCAGTTTAACGCATTGTCGTGTTAGGGGCCAATGGAAATTGGTTTTTGTTTGATGTATTGGCAGCAGGTGTTTATGAGACAGCTGAGTATAGTTTAAAGAGCGAATATCTGCCGCAACGTGAGGGATTTCCCCCGTCGGATGTTGTTTTATCCTGTGCGCAATGCAGGTTCTTAAATCCACTTCACGTGTGAAATTCTATATGCAAGAGACTGAAACTGAAGGGATTAAAATATATGCAGTTATTACGGGAAAGGGACTTTTTTTGAGGTTTAATTTGAACCATCTATACATCTTCGATATCAAGAAAGAAAGGAACGGGGACAAGCATGAAACATTAATTTTTATTATTACGTCGTAAAATGGCTGGTTCTCCGCTGAACGTCTTATAGAGGCGCGTTATCGACGACTCCAGTTCAGTTAAACGCTATTCGTCAGCAGACCTCACTTAGAACTCATTGGGCGTTTTTCAATTCCTCCATTTCCCTCTGAAGCATGTTTTTGTGATAGTGAAAATTGCTCAAACGGGGGTTTTCACGGTCATTTTTAGGTATGAACATTCCGGTACAAAACATTAATACCATTTTTTCTTTAATAAAACGTTTTCTGCTGGAGCTCTGCAGACCGTCCCACACCATTTACCAGCACCTTTAAATCCTGTATACTTGAAGACGAGTACCTGATAGTGTGACAGGGTAGTTATGGGACAATCGCTTGTAAAATAATCGATTGTTAGATTATTTAATTATAATCGATTCATCGATTACTTAAAAATATTATATTTTCACGATTTTAAGCTGTTTATACTTAAACAAAACTGAACATTGCAGATGCCTACATGTTTCACATTTATAAAAATTATAACATATAGTTTTGAATCATTACATTTGTAAAATAGTAGAAATGATTAAAAATAAACTGAAAAACTTTTGGTGAGAATAGTTTTTATGTATGGATTAGAACAAGATACTTTACTAATTTTACCGATTATTTATTCGATTTAAAAAAAAAAAAAACCATAATCGATGCATTCGAATTGCAAACTGATGCGATTGTGCCATCACTAGAGAGCGGCTCCAGACTGGGAGCGAGCATGTGTATACTGTCTGTCTCATAAAAGAAGGCAAGATTTTGACAGTTCAACTAATGTTTACTTTTAGTTTATGCATCCTTTCGCCATCAACTGCTGTGTCAGTTGGATGCTACACGAAAGCAAGGAAATGGGTGTCTGGAAACAACATGGCATGTTTAGGACATAGACGGGCAATTACTGACCCATTAGAAATTACTAGTAATTAAAATCGCTGTACACGAAATATATGTTGCTTTAAAAATTATGCAGGGCTCGCGGAAAAATAAAACTATTGGTATATGTTCGTAAATTTGTTATTTTACATACTAAATATATTCATTTGGGCGTTATAGCTGGTTAGGTTCGATAAAGAACTCACGGATGGCATGCACGACATGGTTAAGTGTGTGAGCCGACAGATAGCAGTAGGTTCGCCGCCTCTAGATCCTGCTTTTTAAAACTTGACTTTTCTCTTATTACTGTCTCGAAACGACACGAATTTGAAATATATTTAGTCAAAATATTTGAAAGAAATAATTCAATATTACCATGCAATATTTCTGTAGGCTATGGGAATCAATATCAAGCACATATGGAAAGCATGGATGGACAGTGGGAATACGATAAGAACAGATCTAAGGTTTGAAGTCGCGTTTCATCGGGCTCTGAATCGTCTTATTGAGCATTTCATTTTGAACACCTATACATTACCACTTTAGCACGAAGATTAGTTTGTAACACTTATAACCACTGTTTTGTAACCACGTAAAATAAAATATATTAATTAATCTAGGAACTCTTTTTTATCGTGTATTTAACACTTGTTTGATGTGCGTCACCAGTGCACTCAGAACAGCCAACTTAATATTAACTTCTGTTCGTGCATCAGCTGATACACGATTTTGTAAATGGCACTTTGTTTCGTATACGTCAAGTTGCCACTCACTGACTGTCAAAATCTTGCCAGATAGACAGTAGTATAGGTCTCGGAGGGCGCTACGTGAGGTGGGACACGGCACCCCGCTGTCCTCTACCTGGGCGGCGAGGGATGAAGGTCGCGGGGTCACAAGTCACGGCAGGGTCGCCCCGAGGAATGCCTGCGTTCTCCCCCCGCTGCCACGGCACAAGTGCTCGCGCAGGCCACCAACACGCCAACCTGTCGACAACGCCTCCCCTTCTGGACAAGAAGCGAGGGCTTAGTAGAGGGATACACAAAGCAAGTAAGGCAAAGAAACGAAGCTCAATGCTATTTTGGTAGGTCGTTATTTTCCTCTATTAAGCAGAATTTGCTGCCAACCGTACAGCTCTTAAACACAATTATTTCAATTTTCAGACAGACGTTTTTGTTACTGCTAATAACAATTTGGTAAAAATGTTATAATTAATTCCTGTATTTACAAACGGTAAAATGGAACAAAAAGCGTGTTTAATAATATATGGTGGAGAATACATATGTTGGCTACTCTGTTAACTGCGAAATTATTTATTAAAATGCTAATTGTACATATTTCTTTCTTTTAAAAAGGCATTTTTTCTGATATCAATAACTCTACTGCCATTTATTCTTAGGCAATCAGCATTTGCTAATTCAATAAAGCTCAATTATTCCAATTCCTGCAATTGGTTGCAAACATCAACTCCACTTTCTCCAGCAACGAACATAACAACGGAAACAAACCAAGTGAACAACTGAACGCTCAGGCGCTGACAGTGCATGCCTACATAAAGATTATATATTTTACGAATGATGACGAGAATAATTAAACTTAATTTACTTGTGAGTTAAGTATATTAAGAATAAAATTATATTGTTTATAAAACATACAGATTTCTTTATTAATGAGCATTAGCTTAATTTTTTCAGCAGTTGGTGAAGTCACTCTACCTAATAATTGAGTGGCCCACGAAATCCCTATAGAGCTTCGACCCACTGGAGGGATAGAAGCTCCCGCGTTGGGAATAATGGTAGATCCACTAGTACGTGTTGGCTAGGCTGCCTGCTGGTATGTTGCCAGGCGCTGATTGGCGAACGGAATTCCAACACGTTGCTGACCAGCGACGCCATTTTGCTGGCGTGTGCGCTGCTGGAGTTCGCGACACAAGTGTCTGTTTCAGCTCCGTATGCTTAAATACTACGTGTTAAAGGCTGTTCACGATAAAGTGCGCCACTTTAGTAATGAACCTTAGAAAAAAAAAGTCACTGCTCCTACATGCATGTATTTTAATGGCGCACTGAGTGACGTTCGCCCAGTAATATTGGTAACGATGGATGGAAGGTAGTTCTATACCTAAACGTCGAATAAAAAGTGTTAGGTAACAATCTGCGATACCTTGAAATTATTTCTTGCGCTTTTTTTTTTTTTAATGCATCGAAATGTAAAAAAATGAGCAAATTTGTATATTATTTACGTTCTTAATAATTTCACAGTTTCATTTGATCGACGCATGAATAAAGTGATGAGGCTTACAGCAATGTTGATTTTACAAAAGACGGATGAATACACAAGTAAATGAATATACGAGTAAATCTTAGGCAGGGCTTTCATAAGCGCTCATTTTTGAGTGAACAGCCTATAATGCAAGTAGACTATTGAAAAAATATATTTTATTAATTTCTGTTTTAAGAAAGAAAAAAAAAATTATTATTTTTTGTGTGCGTGACTTGCCGGTTGCCGTGCTCAGGGGCTTGGGAAGCTCGGCGAACGTCTTGGAAAGGCAGCGGCGAAAGTAAACTGCGTGGGTGCCCTGCCCCTGGGACTTTCTCGACTGGTAGCCAGCTCACCTCTTCCAGCTCGCGAGAACGAATCCGTCCAGCCGGTGTAGGCGCCAGCCATTTCACTGGAGGGCGCTGGGGTCAGTGCCGTTCTCCTGGAGCAGAACACTCGACGATACAGAAGCGCAGCAGTCCGAGCGCGCCCGCGCGCGCGGCACCAAAAAAGGCGAGATGATGTTCGCGCGGAATAGGCAGCTATAGTCTATTTGTGGTCTCTTCACACGTTTCGATTTAAACCTTTGAAAAATCACAATATGTTTGACGTGTCTAGTTATTTCCTAAATGTGCAATGCGTAGGGCCACCAGCTTTTCGCGAAAATATTCACGCGAAGGCTAGACTCCAATGTCCTATTGCATACTTGAAGTTATGCTTTGGTCACTGGCCACGTGTCTTAGTCGGCAGACAGGTCCTTACCTGACTCGGCCACTCAGAATTAAGTGACTCGACACTGAATGTGAGTGATTAGCGGACAGACACCTACAAAGCGTGACAGTTAAAATCATCCAATAACGAAAGTGGGTTTGAGATCTAGTGTATTGGAGTACCGTAGTACTGAAATATTTTCGCGAAAAACAAACTTTTTATATTTCTGTTAACATGAAAGTATGTTATTTTTCATTAAATTGAAGTTTCACATGTGTATTTTATTTGTATAAGTTATAATATTTCATTTATAATAAATAAATTTAAATAAAAAGTGATAAAAAGTGTGTGTTGGTAGCTCCTAGTAAGAAATATTTTCATGCAAAATATCATTATAACCAAGTGCGCAAGAATTCAGTGCGCCGTCCTTTGGTCTAATTTTCTAGACTTACTTAAATTTAGTTTACACGAGGCGGAGGAATATCCTGGAAGTAGAACTTTGGCAGGGCTTCAGAAATGTTGGAAGTAACCGAGAATGGATCGTACGAAAAAGAATGGAACTTTGTATGTACGTATGATATGTATAGTACATATAATACGTATAATAATATAAGGGCTATTCACGGTAAAATGAGCATTTTTGAGGCCCTAGTTACTTTTTTATTTCAGCCAATTTTTATCCTTCAAGAATATTTTTTTAAGAAATGTTGCCGCGTAAGTAATAAACACAGTGTATATATTTCACCACACTTAAAAGTTAACGTTCAAGGTTAAAGTAAAATATATTAATGGACTGTTATTCTAAATGAGAGGGCTTTCAAAAGTGCTCACTTTACCGTGAATGCATCATGTACATTTTTGAACCATCATGACTATGAAAGGTCCTTTCAAACTTACGTGGAACTAGAACAGGCAACTGCACTGAGCTGTGCTACGGGCTTCAAAACAAAATGAAAAGGTTCTTCTATTCGTCCCATACTTAAACATTGCACTATGAAAATTAACGACGCCAATTAAGTACCTTGCGCGTAGAGGCGATATTGCAGTACGTACACAAGCCACCGTCGCCCTTACCTCTTCGTCGATTTTGTCTCTCGTATGCACACACAAATAAACCTGCCACTAGGCGGAGCACTTAACATCAAGTTTTAAACTTTATTTTTTCTTTGTTCTGCTGCACTTACGTAAGATTACAGTCTCGGCAGTAAATATTTTGTGAACTAGCGTCTGTCACGTTTGCAGTGCTGTCCGGAATTACTTGGAATGTTTACTTGGAAATTGAGCAGCCTGAGGGAGCTTCAACGTATAGACTGTCCTTGAGCTACGGAAACAAAACATTGTGTAGTGGCTGAAATGCCAAGGATATCTGCGGCTGTAGGATGTCTGTGGTTGTTTTCATCCTCGCCGAAATTTCTAAGCCCGTGCACGACGCCAACGTGACCTTGAACACTAGACAGATGCCGTTCGCAGCGTACAGAATCCAGTGGTTATTCCTTAGGACACACGGCATACTATATTAGGGTAGCCAGACTTTTCAGTGCATGGAGCAGAACACTTGTCAAAAATTATATGATTGTTATAATATATTTGTCGTTAACTGCCCGGCCTGACATTTCTGTAAATACAAAAGTAATGCGATTTAAAAACTAAAAATATTTTACCTATAAATTATACTTTGTTTGTAACTAAGATTAATTAAAACGGGAAGGATATAGGTGTGTTGGTAAGGCCTAGTAAGTATTAATTCGTATGCAAAATGTTATTACACTGGGTGCACACGAATGTGGTGCGTTGTAGCTTTGGTGTAATTTTCTAGAATCGATTTAGCTTTGTTTGCATAAGGCGGAGGAATATCATGAAAGTAGAACTTCAGCAGGGCTTTAAAAAAGTGTGAAGTAACCGTGGATAGACTATACTTCGATAATAATTGTAATAATCAATTAAGTATTTAATACATGACACAGTTATAAATTATCGTATAACAAGATACGGATTATCACTTATTTTGACGTCATACAAGCAGACTTTCTCTTTTCTCGACGTTGTGAATTATGTATAACTCGAGGTAGAGACCGCGATGGCGTAGTGGTCATGCTGCTCGCCTTCCGCCAAGGCGAACCGGGTTCGAATCACTGCGGGGTCGCTCGGATTTTCGCATGATAAACATGGCGGACGTTGCCATTGACCGGCGGATTTTCTCAGGGCGTTCCAGTTTCCTCCTGGTCCTTTCAATCCGTGGCTGTTTCATCCCCATCTCATTTCACCCTCACGGGCGATCAAGACCTCGATGTTATGCGCCGACCTAAACCGCTGAGCTCATGCAACTCGGGGTAATCTGTTATTAAACAATAATATGTTTTTCTTGGATACTATACAAGTTGATATGGGTGGTTCACGGTAAAATGAGCACTTTTGAAAACTCTGCTTAAGCTCTACTTGTATACACGTTGTGTGTTATTCCGTCTTATATAAAATTATCATTGCCATGGGCCTCGTCACTTTATTCATGCGTCGGTCAAGTGAAACTGCGGAATTATTAGAAAAGTAAATATTTTGAAATCTTCTCATTTTTACACTTCGGTGCTTTAAAAAACACAGAAAGCGAAAGAAATTATATAACTTATGACAAATGTTTACCTAACACTTTTTATTCGACGTTAAGATATGGAACTACTTTTCCTCCATTGTTACCAACTTTCCTCGGCGCATGTCGCTCAGAGCGCCCGTTTAAAACATGCAGTCATGAGCAGTGGCTATTTTCTAAGGTTAATTTTTAAAGTGCTCACTCTATCGTGAAAAGCCTTAATTCATTTAAAAAAAAAATAAAAAAAGTTAAGTTCTCTACCTGCAATGGTTGTAGGTAACGATTCTCATGTACCAGGGCCGCCTCCTTTTTTGTTTTCTTTCATTTTAAAATTCCGTGACGTTTCCGTGATTCCCGGAGAGAAATAATTTTTCCGCCTGACCTTTGGCTAAACATATTTTTCGGTTTCGAGACACTCTTGTACTTTATAGCATACTTTCGCACTAAACCACGTCTCTGATACAACAGAATTATTCCCGACATGTATCAAAACAATCTTGCACTGTTCAGGTAGTGGCGTACATTTGACTATATACATAGCTTGCACATCACAGAATAACCCTGACATTTAGCTGCTGTGTTCAATAATTCCCTGGCATTTCCCCGGTTTCCCAGGAAGAGTGGCAACTACGTATACGCCATTGCACGCCTCACATTTGCGCAAGAACAAATTTGCTTGAAAGCTACTCGTAAGTGGAGGGTTTTTCGAAGTGAAACATTCGCGCTGGACATCTGCTCGCTCTCGTAGCGATCTAGTTGCTGTAGTCGCCAGACTGAAGTGTCGCTGCTTCCTTGGCGCGCGCGGTCCGACGTTCGACTCTTCATCGCGGTTTTGCTTTCACTTCATGAAGCGCCGTGCGCGGCGGCGCTTTCTCCACAGAGGTAAAAGGAAAATCAATCTGTGCAGATAAGTGTTACGTATCGTAGAGTACCCGAACACATCGTTTGCACCAAAACGAGATACATTTTTGCTTATGAATCATGCAGGAAAGAGATTATCGGGAGAGTTTATAAAAAAAAAAAAAAAAACTTAAAAAGTTGTAGAAGCAATTATCGACGAAGTGACGTTTTGCTTCTGGTTCAAATCTCTCGCGCTCCTCGAATATGTAAAACGATAAAGTTACATCTATAATGGATACGTTATATGTTTGCATTATAATTATGATGCCATTTCGTGTGGGGCATCATTTAAGTTGCCATACACCTTCACGTTAGCTGCGATAGCAAGTAAATACGTTCGATTAACGTGATTGTAGACGCACGTAAAATTTCTCTGAAAAGCATGTGTGAGTATAGTTCGCCCAAAAGTTCTTGGCTATCACCGAGCGCCCGAAGCTAATGACTCGCCTGTTGATGACTTCCGCCTTGACCAGTGTCATATTTTCCCGGCGACACCTCAGACAAAGACTGAGCCGGACGCCTCCAGTTACTCCGCCGAAGTGACCCCGGAAGGACAGGGTCGCGTCGGAAAGTCTCCCAGACGCAACTTAACGAGGGAATAGACTCCACGACAGTTTGATGTATTGTGCATAGAGGCGATGATGCATGCAGTGTTCGTGCCTGGGCAGCCCTTAGCGCTGCCCTCTTCTAGGCCTCGGACACGCATACCGGACCGTACACAATTGAAAACTTTTAACATTTCACTTAACGATTTGACTTTACGTTTGATTTCCGACATGTTGTTCCTTATGGAACTTGACACAATTGAACTCTCAAAGGTACTCTTGACTTTACGATTTCGAAAAGTTGAAATTTAAAGTTAAAGCCAAGCAGCCATTTTGCCGAGAATCTAACAGAGGTTATGTGGAATGAGTTTAATGTTATTGTAGGGCGATTTTCTTCTCGGTATATTAAACCAAACTCGTCTAAATTAGATAAATTTCGAATGAATATAATGCGAAAAGGAAATATATGAACTGATATTTTTGAATAAAGTAAACAAATGAGTTTTTTGTTTTGAAATTAAATTTTAATATAATTACTAAGCCTATTAAAAAAAGTATGTAAAATGCATTCCTAGAAAACATGATAATGATTTACATAATAAAATATACATTTTTACGAAGCTCGCAGAACTTATTTTCAATTGTCTGAACTTTGAGTTTACAATTGTATTGTGTATTAGTGGTTTCGTCAAAGGGAAGGAAATGTAATGACAAATGATAGAGTTGTATATTGTGTAAGGGCCTTAATACGTAATCGCAGCACTTTTAAGCAATACGAGCAGACCGGCTGTATGATGGCACAAAGCGGTGTTGGCAAGGGACGACAAAATCTTTAAATTCCTTTACGCCCGAGTGGAGAATCAAACCTTGGTTGGCGTTAGAAACCAGTTTACCTCAAAACACTAACTGTAGGACAGCTTTGCGAAATATTGTTGAATGATGGTAGTGGGAACACACATTTAATTCTGCCAGCTCAGTGTCTTCGTTAATTTTAGGTGAAATTACTTTTATAGTGCCAGGGGGACAATATTAGCAAACAATATGATGAAAAAATACGCCATACCCCACTCTGTACAACGCCATCGTAATTTTGTTTTCTGGAATATTTGAGTTCTTACTATGGCAAGTGTTAACTCATTTAACTGCCTTCTTGGTTCTATCACATGAAGTTCTTTTATAACAGCCTGTTTCTATAAAACCTTCTTTAACTACAATTTTAACATGTGCAAAACAAACAC
Organism: Dryococelus australis; assembly: GCA_029891345.1. Lineage (NCBI taxonomy): Eukaryota > Metazoa > Arthropoda > Insecta > Phasmatodea > Phasmatidae > Dryococelus > Dryococelus australis. The sequence goes on from CM056998.1 coordinate 41,224,350, forward strand.
TCTTCATCGTCCCCTCTGTCGTACAAACCGATCACAAATAATGACCTCAACTTCAGTAATTTTTTTACTAAGAAATATTCTCTTTTTAATCACAGTGCTATCATTGAATATATTTATAAGGTATAGAAATCGCCAAGCTAGACTAATTAATCTGCACGGTTTCCTGCGAGTTATTTGACCCACCGCCGCCACTGCCATCGCTGAGCATTGACAGAGAGCGCCTCTAGAGGTAAGTCAGAGAGCTTTGAACAGAGAACAGAGAACATATTCAATGGTACTATACAACACATCTCACATAACTGTCTGGTTTGCTGAGTCAAACAAGCGTTACAAAAGAAATGGGCTTAGTAAAAGGGGGCATCTTCCTGTTTTTAATTTCTGTAAAAATAAGATGGCATACGCTTCAGCTGAGATAAACTGACCCATTACTGTAAAAACAGCTAATCCCAACAAAACCACAGGCTTCCTTTTACTCCTGAGCACGGCCGCAATGACAAAACCGTGATTTTGAAGACTATAAAATAACTAATCCACTGCGAGAACAATTATTCCAAGAACAAATTTTAATACATTTTGGCATAATGTTTGTTTTCGTCCGCCACCTTACTTTAAAGCCCCCCAAAAAAATGTTACTGCGTACCTTTTTGGTATTTTAATTTACAGACATGCGAGCTTTAGGTAGGAAAATAAATTGTTACATAGCCTACTGACACGTGAGAAATTTTAGAATCCGCACGTTTCCAAATGATATCCCAGACATGTATTTATTCGCCATGAGAATTTCGGTGGCGTTTGACCACTGCTTAAGGAATTAAGATGTGATAACATCCTAGTATACGTGAAAATACACGCGAAAAATGTAATTTTTTAAATAAAATTTTCTATCCTTTGAAAATGGTTTTGATAGCAACATTAGTTCCTGACGGATCACAGATAAAAAAAATTGCCGTAGTAGTAACATTAATACCGTTGACAGAACATTAACTTATTTTCCCGTAATTATTTCAGCAAATGTGCACTGTAAACATGTTTATGGTATACTTCCTAATCTGTAGTGAAATATTTTAACCTATACACTGTATGGAAATAATACGACACATCAAGCTGCAGATACAGGAATGCTTAGCGTCACTACTACTCAAAGTTGTGAGCTACCCTACGCATTTGACTGTTTCCTGAGCAAATTTAGGAACGCTCCAATGAATGTATAGGGGACAAAAATTACTATTCCCGCTTTCTCACTACAGTCTCTTCACGGTAAAATGAGCACTTTTGAAAGACCTGCTTAAGATTTACTTGTATACACGTTGTGTGTTCTTCCGCTTCATGTAAGATTAACATTGCCGCGGGCCTCGTCACTTTATTCATGCGTCGGTCAAGTGCAACTGTGAAATTATTAGAAAAGAAAACATTCTACACATCTGCTGATTTTCACACTTCACTGCATTAAAAAAAAAAAAAAAAAAAACAGAAAGCGATAGAAATAATTTAAGTCATCACAATGGTTAGCTAACACTTTTGGTTCGACGTTAATATATGGAACTATTTTCCCCTTCGTCGTTACAAACTTTACTGGGCGTAAGTCACTCAGTGCGTCCGTTAAAATACATGCAGGTAAGAGCAGTGACGTTTTTCGAAGGTTGGTTTCAAAAGTGTTCACTTTGTCGTGAACAGTCTTTAAGCGTGTACACTGGTATGGTCAGTTTCCGAGTAATTTCTTAGAGGGTGCTAAGTTGTACCCTATGCTCTTTAGGCCCGCTAAACGCTATATATATATATATATATATATATATATATATATATATATATATATATATATATATATATATATATATGTATATATATATATATATCCATACACACACACACACGCTGACAGGTTTCGAAACAACACCTGTAAATGCAAGATGCCGTCAGGGATGGATCTCCCCTTGTCTTATTGAACAGAAGTGCTGTTATCTATCGGCTCGATGTATTAACACGGCCAGGCTTTCTCCCAGAAGTGCGTGAGCTGTCCGGCATTAGTCTCTAGCGTGATGTCCGATAAACTCGAATGTCCACTCGTATTCACTGCAAGTCTGTGTTCTGCTCCCGGGCCTCGAGAAAGCGGGCATTCCGCCGCTCGAAAGCCAAGAAACTGAATAATTAACCGGCGAAGAAATCAGGGGGGAGAGAGAGAGAAAGAAAAAAAAAACACCTGCCACGACGAGACGTCACGAATGAAAAAATAACTTGCTGGTTAACATGGCAAATAATTTTTTCATGGGCTTCTCGTTGCCATCGTAAGCTTCTTGCACAACTTGCTGCCTGTAAGAGCTCGGATGTATTCTGTACTACCATTTCACTACAAGAACGACATTTTCACTGCTGTTGACGGTGTAGAGACACCACAAATCACTTGCGCGTGCACCGAGGCGAGCCGGGTTCAATCCCCGGCCGGGTCACCGAATCTTCGCAAGTGGAAATCGTGCATGACGTTGCCGTTGGTCGGCGGGTTTTCTCGGGGATCTCCCGTTTCCCCCGCTCCTTCATTCCGGCGCCACTCCATGTTCACCTCAATCACCCTCATCGACTCTCAAAACCTCGCTGTTAAGAGCCGCCCAAATCTCTTCACTCACTCACTCGCGTGCGTAGTACATTTACGAGTTGTTAATTTGTACCTTGTAGGGAGGTATTCCAGTGTGCGAATTCATTTTAGCGTGCTTAAGGTACGGATACTATTCAATTTTCAAACAGAATTTACGGAAATATGTATAAAATTGTTTAGAACAAAAAAAAACATACTCAAGTTATTTGTGTAAGTGTATCATTATCGCGCCAAAACTGTTATGCTGTGAAATTCGAAACATTCTAAATTTAAGGGACGAAACCTATGTTTTGTTCATGGTTTCAAGGAACACTCATCGATATTGCGTCCTTCAAACTGATAAGAACAGATATTAGTTTTAGAATGAAAGATGATCCCGGCAAAACAATGCGGCATATTAGTCTCACTTGTTCTTAGGACGACAGTAAACCAAATATTCTCTGACGTGGAAAATTATAATTCGTATACGCCAGACATGGGTAAGTTACTTATAAAAAATAACTTAAGTTAAATTTAAGTTCATGTGCCAAAATTCGAATTGAGTTAAGTTAAGAGTTAGTGCCTGGAAAAAGTAACTGATTAAAAGTTAACAGGTGTAAAAAGTAACTAAGTTAAGTTAAAAGTTAGTGTCTCAGAAAAGTAACTCTGTAAAAGTTAGGAGAAATTTTTTTTTTTCTGTTTGAGGTATGTGATATTTTTTATTTTGTGAAAGAGGCGTTTTCTTTATTACTTAAGATCTCTACGAATGCTATTTATTTCTGTACCTAAAAATTACACTGTTATAATCTTTCATTCACATTGAGTATGTAAATTTTGCCAACCACTTCACATCGGATGATCGCTTGTAATATAAGTTATACAGGTTTCAAAATCTTTACAGATTACAGAATAATGTATTCAATTTTTATCATATTTGAAATTCAACAACAAAAAACATTTTCTAATCTACGTTTAAGATTCACTGCTAATTACAATTTTATTGCTGAAATCGTTTATTGAAGCTAAGCAGCAGTTGCATTTCAAAATTATCATCATTTAACTTTCCTCTTATTTCCTCCCAAATATTCCCAGCAATACTATATACCCTCCCGACTGAGGCTGAAGATGGTATCGCTGTATTGTATTTAATGTACAATTTTTTCATCGTAGGAGGGGTAGTAATGTTATCTGCAGACGACATCGCCATATACTGTGCTAATTCATTAGTGACTACATTAGAACTTTCATCACAATCAGACTGAAATAAATCATCATGAGGAGCTTTTTGTCGTCCCATTTTTCTTGTGGCGATGGAGACTTCGGTATAACCTCTGACATTTCCAGCTCCAGTTCTTGTCTCGCGTGCGAATATGCCGCTAAGAGGTATCTTTGATTCTCAAAGTAGTGCCTAGACCTGCAAGTGATAAATCATAAGCACATTTAAGTTACAAGTTATTTGGTTGTAAAACTAACTAGTTAAGTTAAAATTTGTGTAAAAAAGTAACTTTTTAACTTGTTAACAAGTTAGTACCCATGTTTGGTATATGTGTGTTTATATCTATACACAACTCGCAGCAAAGCGAATAAAAGAGCGTCGAGAAATCAACACTTAATGTAGTCTTTTCGAAGACAGGGCCACTGATGCCCACTGTCCTCTCGGAAAATGAAGAGTTCACATTTTTTTTCTCAGGACAGGCAGCTTAGATGATGACGTAAATCTTCGGGAACAGGATTCCTAAAGGGCTACCCTCCTTAATTGAGACCGAATCCCTGAGTCAAGTAATTGTCTCCTCTCATTCGAAGAACACAATGATAGAGCCAGATATCACAAAGCAATTTAAGAAAGATAAATGCAACTTGGGTTGTCCATCCAATAAACGTGTCTTCAAGGTAGCTTCTACAAGTTGCTTTTATCGTTTTTATGTGGGTCTCATATGCAAGCTATTGTTTTTTTAAAACACTAACTTTCTGTGATTTTCGTTTTCAATACGACAATACAGCTTACAGTCTGTTACAGATAATCCTCCTTTGTTGGAGATGCGTTTAAAATTTGTTCACGAAATGTTTGAGGGTAGATTTTTACAGGCTGCGATAAATATTCATTTGTCACTTACATCCGGTAGGACTTCAGTTGTAGTCATATTAGCTGTATAAAACCAGACATACAAAACATTTTGCTTTCGTTCCTGCACTGAATTTTATAATGAGTGAGGAATTCGGACGACGCTTAACATCCGAGTGAATGGCGTGCCAATAAGGGTGATTATGGTGGATATGAGACAGTAAACGAATACAATGAAATAGAAACCGGAGTATACCGAGAAATCCTGACCCATGTCCTGTCATCCTCCGTCGTCCGTCATGTGTCCCTCATGCGAAAATCGAAGTGACCCGGCCAGGACACGAACCCAGATCGCCGTGATGGGAGGTGAGTAATATGCACTGTAAGAAATTATGGTAAATTTACCTGGCAAGTGTAAGGTAATATTCGCAAACTCGTGAGGGAAACATGGTTTTCCTTATAGGTAAGGCAAAATCACCGCACTCTGGAGTAAAATTCACGTACATGGTAGTGGAGAATCCCATACATGGATGGAGAAACTTACGTTACGGCGCGTGCATCTCTTCAGCATTCTCAACATCTTAGTGGGAGGGACGGGCGGAAGAAACAATCCTTTAACAGACTAATATTCACTGATACTGTCACGCTATCGTCGTGGTGCATTGTTTAGCGCGTTGGCCTATCGTGGTAGTGGGCCATTGTTCGCACCCACCCACCAGCAAGTGTCGAGGGTTTTAGTGTTGAGGCTTCGGTTACTATTCGTGAGCGGATATATGTAATAAAACACTTAATAATTGCTAATACTCCGGGATATTTGTAAATATAATTTCCCTTGCTTGTATGGGATTTTTCTCTCACTTTAGTCAGGTATTTTCCCTTGCTATTAGGGAGTAGTACATTACTGGTTATGTAAATTTACTCTACGTTTAAGAAGTAATTTTACCTTACATGTAGCTTCCTTTACATGTAAGGGAATTTCACCTCAATTTTTTTTTAGTGTGACAACTCTACCACCGCGGCTCCAATTGATGTATCGTATTTTTTGTCTCACAAAGTTGGCATTAGGGTTCCCTCCTACCTGGAACAGTTTCTCGCGTTTGAGGCTGAGAAGTGTGGGAGTGATAAGGGCGTCAGTGCCATTCGCGTCAAGTGTGCAGTCGCCGCTACGCGCAAAGCACTGGAATGGCGTGCGGTGCTCTCGTGCTGCGAGTAGCTGTGAACTTTAAAGCGGCGGCCCTATCATTTTGTTGATGGAATGTCTGTAGCAAGGGGCCGTGTTCCGTTCCCTGCACTGATGCGACCAGCTGCATACCCGCCAGTTGTTCCGTTACTCGATGCGTTTAATGTTGGGCTGGGGAACGGAACAACCATCATACTCTATTTTCGGCGCGTAATTTAAGCGTTTTGTTTGCGCATGGCCACGTATACGACGTAGTAAACCCGTGATCCTGTCGTACGATTTGACAGTATAACGAGCTTACAATTGTCGTATATGTATACGAGACATAATAAAATTAATAGAATATTAAATATTTAACAGCAGTGGAACACTTGTACTACGAAACAGCCACCACGAGCACATATTCTCAAAGTCGCACACACAGCAGATTAATATGCGACAAATAGTAATATACCAACCATTTATGAAGTTTTCTTGTAGTCAATTCGTCAACTTTAAGCGTGAAAGTAATTCCATTTACAATCAACTTCACATATTTTATCCTTTGCCCGCACGTTTCTGGCATTTTCCCGCCAATGTGACGTCAGCGCGTGAAGCATTTGTGCTCCAGGCATTGAGCAGTTTATGCGTGAGATTGGCCGGAGGTAGGATGACGTTGGAGGTGCACCGATGCGCCTGTGAGAAGGGATCGGAACTACTCGGCCGCGCATATTGCGCATCGTGGAGGAAACGAAACTCGGCCAAGGTTCAATGCAGACCCCGTCGAGTAGTTTTGTATACATTTGAACCGAACCTTTGAAGATAAAGCACTTTGAAAAAAGCCACCGTTAGCCCTGTTGGAGTGCTCCGCAATCGAGGTTTTTTTTACTGTGAGTGGTGTCCTGAAAGTAACTCATAAGCTTCGCATGAAGTGTGTGTTCTCTTCGCAGATTAGTACATTGGACGCACTTTTAATAATTTCGTATAAAAATGGAATTCAAACACACTTGAAAGCAGTTCAAACGTCAGCTAGGTGGGCCCCTTAGAGATCCTTCCTATCTGAAATATGTCAACTTACTAACCAAAGTAATCAAGCAAGAGATTAGGGAACAGTGTTCAGTTGGCGTAATATAGTTTTTGGCAAGAACACCGACTCGAGCTGCTGCGCGAAGGTCTCCGAATTAAGTACCAGTTTAGATTACTTAAAAAAAGTCGCCATAGGTTAAGTTAAGGAGGCGGTATCCCCCGCAGATGAAATGACTGCGTGGCCCGCCGAACAGTGTGTTGAGCATTCGTAGTGCAGAGCCCTGAGAGTAAAGGCTGTTCACGATAAAGTGAGTACTTTTGAGCTCAACCTTAAAAAAAAGTCACTGCTCCTACCTACATTTATTTTAAAGGGCGCAGTGAGTGACACACGCCCAGTAATGTTGGTAACAATGGAGGAGAAGTAGTTCCATATCTTAACGTCTAATAAAAAGTGTTGGTGACCATTTGTGTTAACTTAAAGTTATTTCTTTCGCTTGCCGTTTTTTTTTAATGAATAGGCGTGTAAAAATGAGCATATTTGTAAAATATTTACCCTTCTAATAATTTCACAGTTCCAGTTGACCGACGCATGAAAAAAGTTATGAGGCCCGTGGCAATGTTAATTTTGCATAAGGCAGAAGGTTACCTAATGTGCATACAAGTAGATCTTAAGCAGGGCTTTCAAAAGTGCTAATTTTACAGTGAGCAGCCTACATATGCACACAGGCGGTAGAGCCGGAGCAATTACGTGGTGCGCTAGAAAGTGGGCATTGTAAACTGTTAGTCTCCGGACGCCATTAGCTGTCCGGCGAGCGAGAGGGTTAGCCGAAAACCGACCATCAGTTCCACCGCCTCCCAGCAGCTCTCTAAAAGCCTTGTCCACAATTGCTCGTCCGCGGGCGCCTAACTGCTGATTGGTCCCCGTGACCGTAGACTACTAAATGTGGACACGCCTATTTTTCGTCTTCTGTGCATGTACCCAAAATTGACGTGCCCTAAACCGACACACCTGTCAAAATCGCATGGTCAATGTGGATGAACGTGTGTATTTATATCTTAATTTTCAAATTACAGGTACTTTCGTATAAAGGCTGTTCACGATAAAGTGAGCACTTTTGATATCAACCTTGCTCTCACCTGCATATATTTTAACGGACACGCTGAGTAGCATACGGCCAGTAGAGTTGGTAACGATGGAGGGAAAAGTAGTTCCATATCTTAAAATCAAATAAAAAGTGTTAGATAACCATTTGTGATAACTTAAATTATTTCTACCACTTTCGTTTCTTTTAATGCGTCGAAGTGTAAAAATGAGCAAATTTGGAAAATATTTACTTTTCTAATAATTTTACAGTTTCACTTGACCGACTCATGAAGAAAGCGATGAGGCCCATGGCAAAGAAAGTTTTACGTAAGGCGGAAGAACACACAGCGTGCATACAAGTAGATGTTATGCAAGGCTTTGAAAAGTGCTCATTTTACCGCGAACGGCATATAAATAGAATATTTTTATAATTTGAACTTGATCAAAACGCATTACAAATAGGTTAATGGAAGTATACAAACATATCAACGCACTTGTTTACTGGACAGTGTTCTATACTCAAATCCAATCCACGCCGTTTTTACTAGTCGTATTGGCACAAAAGTAGTACAGCATTGTAACACGGAGGCTCTTACTTCTCAGCCAAAGAGATCGCTCTACGCCTGTGACCCTCTTGACGTCACAGTTCGCGGCCCCAATGTTCCAGGTTCCCATATCCCAAAATCATTCACCAAATTCAACCTTCGCCCCCAGACCTGCCTTAAGTTGTTACAAAAATAATACATTTGTTCAGTTCGTTTTTTTTTATAGCGCGTGCACAGCGTAAAGGTAAATATTGCAGTATTAATATCGAGGGAGGGGTAAAGATCGAAAAAATAATAACGCTGCTACATGTACAAAGATATAATCGTCAATGACGTACGAGTCAGTCTCGAAACGAAAATCGATTTAATAAAAAGTATTGGCACTAATGAAATAGCAAACACTAAATAAGACTTCAATTTAAGCAAAAACTGAAAATACTCAATCGCATGATTAGAATTTTTAAAAAAATTATTGAATAAACTACCAACATAAAAATGTATGACTAATAGCACACGATGTATCGCCGAGCCGAATATTTGGTGTACTCTGGTGCCAGTGCCTGAAAACTTAGCTTCGGGCGTCGTTTAGGTAGACACGTACGTTGGCACAAGCGTCCATGGACGTGGTGTGTCTGTGGACTGTTGGACCGCAGACAAGTTATTGTGAACCAGACCTAGTCTACGCTTAATTTAGAAACACACTTAACCTCACCACAAGACGAGACCACACCTGTAGGCCTACATGTGACAGACACAGTATACCCAGTGCAGTTTGCACACTCGTCGCAAGAGTCCCGGATCTCATCAGACGAACTCCCTTCCCTTTCACGACCGTCACCGGTGAAAGCTCACTGTTGCCTTCCTGGAGGGACTGGAGAAATACTTACAGCTGGAAAGCTTCCTGAAACTACTGGAGAAATACTTGAAGCAGTTGCAGTGTACTTCAGACATTTCCAACTTTTTTGAGAGGGATACCACCTTCCAATGTCCGTTCCAGTAGCTTTGACCGGTTCACAAGAGCATCCTGAAAAAAGTTTCAGAGAAAGATGTTCAGGGATTACTCGAACACGTCTAGAAAGCTAGCACCACATAACACCAACAACTTGAAAGAAAAGTTTGTCTCCATGGCGTTGCAACAACTGCCTCGGCATTACAAACTGCACTTGGCAGGATGATGCTTCTCATCAATATGTTACTCCAGAGACGAAATAGTCAAAAGCAGCGCAGTTTTGCACGAGTCAAGACCAGTAATCAACTGACTCAGAATTTCGCCAACGCAGGTATGCCAGCCAGTCGGTATCATGGGCTCTACTTACGAAGAGCCCTCGTAGTTAAAAAGGGGGGGGGGGCATGGTAGTGTAGTGGATGGACTACTCGCCTCCCACCAAGACGAACTGGGCTCGATTCCCGGCGGGGTCACCCGGCGGATTTTCGCATGTTGGAATTGTGCCGGACGATGCCGCTTGCCGGCGGTATTCCCCGCCCCTTCACACTCACATCGCTTCACCCTCATCGGCTCTCAAGACCTCGATGTTAAGAGCTACCCAAATCTCTTCACGCTTCACTCATCCCCTCGTAGCTAGAGGACTCCGAGTGGCGTAAGTGCGCAGGGCTGAAGCACTGTTCTGACATCGCAGTCGGTGACGTCCCAGACACATCAGCGGAGGCGAACGCCTTATTTAAGAGGCACGAGATATAAGGACATGATTCCTCATTTATAATGATTGCTTTAGGTTTATCACAGTTAATTAAGTACTTTTTGATATCATCTTTTAAAACTAATCATTGCCGGTACCTAAAAATAGTTTACTATAATGTCCTACTGGTTGAAGGATTTCTAGTTAAACGCTGGCAGAGAATGAAAGGAGTAGTTATGCCTTAACGTCTTATCAGAAGTGTAATGGGGAACCCATAAGTGCACGCGTTCCTTGTGTGGTGAACGAATTATTCTTGAGGCTTCGTCTTACTCGCATTATGAATCTTTTATTTACCTGCTTATTAAAGTTTTTGAAGGAAAAACAGATTAATTTAATAAAAATGCAGTTGTAAGGGAATCGAACTCGAGTCGCCATGGTGGGAAACCTCTACAATAACCACGCAGCCACACTGGCCTCGCTTTACATGGCGTGGTTGTTATTGAGTGAGTAATTGAAGAGATTTTGGCGGCTCTTAACATCGACGTCTTGAGAGCCGATGACGGTGAAGCGAGGTGAAAATGGAGCAGCGCTGGAGTGCAAGGAACAGGGTAAACGGGAGATCGCCGAGAAAACCCGTCGACCAGTGGCATCGCCCGGCACGATTCCCACATGGCGAAAACACGGGAGCGACCCCCACCGGGAATCGAACCCGGTTCGCCTAGGTAGGAGGCAAGTAGTCTAACCACCACGCCACCGCGGCCCCAAGTGCGCTGGTGCAAGTGTTTCACGCCGGTTGTCGCAGAAGGTGAGGGCGTAAATATTGCGGCCCTGTTTGCCAGGGTGCGTCTCCGCCCACTCCTCAACGACGCGGCGCAACGAGCGACCCCATTCACAAGCCGATCCGCAGTCCGAGATATTCGTCAGCAGGTAGAGCACGTGGTTCTGGCCGCCCACAGGTGTAGCCTAGCACTCCCAAGACGAGGCTGGGAGGCGCGCATTGTCCCCGTCACGGCCTGATTGCCGCATTGTTCTGCTGCGGCAACCCTGCCTCTGCCTCGGCTTCGCTAATTGTGAGACGCCAGACACTCTCCTCCTCACTGAAACCGCGCCCGCGTGTGTGCGCGTCTGTGGGCGGAGTACTCGTTGTTTGCTCTAAAGGCGTTTGCCCTAAACATTAGGGTGAACGACTTACGACAAACGCCGGGTGGAGAAAAATATTTCAGGACGAACGCCTTTAAGGCAAACGCCTGTAGGGAAACACCTTTAGGGCGAACGACTTTAGGGCAAACGCCGGCCGACACGAGTTTTCAGGATTTGAAAGAAGAGGCAAACCTTTAAGGCAAACATCTTTAGGGCAAACGCCTTTAGGACAAACACCTTTAGGGCAAACGCCCGAGCTGATTATTTAAGAGAGTAAATAAACTTCTAAGGCAAATGACTTTAGGGTAAATGTCTTTACAACAAACGACTTTAGGGCAAACGCCTTTAAGGCAAACGACTTTAGGGCAAGTGTCGATTTGGGTCTGCAAAGCGAGGTAACAGCTTTTAGTGCAACTGACTTTAGAGCAAACGCCTTTAGGGCAAACGCCTTTACGGCAAACAACTTTAGGGCAAGTGCCGGTTTGGATCTACGATGCGAGGAAACGGCTTTTATGACATATGACTTTAGGGCTAACGACTTTAGGGCAAAAACCTTTACGGCCAACGACTTTAAGGAAAATGACGGTTTGGGTTTGCGATGCGAGGAAACTACTTTTAGGGCAAAGCCTTCAGGACAAACGACGCACCACTTGTGTGTGCAGAGGAGATAAGTACATGGGACGAAGTGAAGAGGCGGTACCTTGGATGCGGGCGTCCTCATTCTCCGACTGGCTCTGCGCTAGGCTCTCGGAATGGGCTTTATGTCTGATTGACTACTGCATGCTGCGAAAGGTTCCCTGTTGGATGGGCTGCCAGTCGATGAGTAGGTTATAGCTTCACACTTTTTGAGGTCAAACATTTGGAAAAATGACCCCATGTATAACGTTCTTGATTGTATCCTAAATATCTCACGTATCACAAGCGTTTTATACTTGTGTTTCCGTAAATTTATCTAATTTTTTTTGTTAAATTCAACTTTTAATTACCTATTAGCTGTGAATTATAATATTTCATTTATAAATTATACGAATAAAAACAGAGAAAATAGGTGTGTTGGTAATGCCTAAGCTGAGTGAGCATGAATGTGGTGAGTTGACCCTTTGGTGGAATGCTGTATAGCCTGTTCACGGTAAAATAAGCACTTTTGGAAGCCCTGCTTAAGATCTACTTGTATGCATGGTATGTATTTTTATGCATTATGTAAAATTAACATTGCCATGGGCTTCATCATTTTATTCATGCGTCGGTCAAGTGAAACTGTGAAATTTTTAGGAAAGTGAATATTATACAAATCTGCTCATTTTCACACTTCGATGCATAAAAAAAAAAAAAAAACAGAAAGCGAAAGAAATATTTGAAGTTATCAGAAACGGTTACCTAACACTCTCTATTCGACGTTAAGATATGGAACTATTTTCCATTTATCGTTACCAACTTTACTGGGCAAATGTCATTCAGTGCCTGCATTAAGATATATGCGTTCAGGTGCAGTGACATTTTTTTTCTCCTAGGATTCGTTTCAAAAGTGCTCACTTTATCGTGGACAATGTTTAGATTCAGTTAAGCTTTGTTGGCGGCAGGCGGAGGAACAACCTGCAAGTAGAACTTTGTTCATACAGGTCGGAAGTAACCGTGAATGCACCGTGCGAGGCGCCGGTCGGCGAACGGCTCTCCAACATTCTGCCGGCTAGTGATGCCATTTTGCTGGCGTGTGCGGGCTGAAGTTCGCTACAAGCCGCGGGGTGGATCTATTTCGCCGGCTGCGCACGAACAGTCTCCGCTCCCCCAACACTGAACTGCTTTTCTGCCAACACGCCTAGCGAAAATGGCACGGTTTGGATTTTAGGTTAGCAAACTGATTTGTAAACAATTGCTTAGAGCTGTTTTTTCCCTCTAACCAATTTGTAATGCAGTTTGATTAAATTCAGATGGGTAGAAATAGTGATTGTCATTTAAATATTAAGATATTAACAATCACGTTCATCACTTTCGACCATGTGACTTTGACAGCTGTGTACCTTTGGGGTAGATAAATGTTGGGTACACGCGCAGAAGACGAATAAGAGGTCTACCACATCTTTAATCTATGGTATAGCCCGTTCACGGTAAAGTGAGCACTTTTGTAGCCCTAGTTACTTTTTCCTTTCAACCAATTTATATCCTTCCACCACTTGTTAATGTAAACTCTGTCATGTGAGTAATAAACACAGTGTATACATTCACCATACCCAAAACCAAAAGTACGAGGCCACAATGAAATGTATTTATTGGTTATTATGTACGATGAAACAGCTTCAAAAAGTGCACTCTTTACCGTGAACGGCCTGCACAAGCAGCTGTTTCACCTACGTGTGCGCTTGGCCGGGGTATCCCCTTAGTCTGCTCCGTCAAGGTGGACGGCCTCCCAATCTGGGTCACACATGCCGCAATTACATCCAATGACAGAGGGGCGAAACTCCGCTGCTGGGTCATCCAGTACGCTGCGGCCTGCGGTTCTCTGTGTGTGTGTGTGTGTGTGCGTGCGTGCTAATGCATGGCTGTGTACTGTTCTTCTAAGAGAGGCGGCTAGAGAAGGAGGGGCAAGGTCGAATTGTTTCTCCGCGTGGCCCACGAACGAGTAAAGGTTCTTACACAATATAAATTTTTAGCATTTTACTTGACGTTTTATTTCCTCTGACGGAACCACCAATACACAATACAATATTGTGAAGTCAGAGTTCAGACAATTGAACATCAGTTCTGCGAGATTCGTGAAAATGTGTATCTTGTTATGTAAATAATTATATTATCCAGGAATGCATTTTACGTGCCTTTTTTTAAATAGGCTTAAAATCTACATTAAAAGTTTATTTCAAAACAAAAAACTCATTTGTTTACTTTATTAAAATATGTCAATTCATATATTTCCTCTTCACATTATATTTGTTTGCCATTTATTTAATGTAAGACGAGATTTGCTTAATATACTGAGGTTAAAATCACCCTCCGATGAAATAACGAACTTTCCACATAACCTCTGTTAGATTCTCGACAAAATGGCTACTTGACTTTGACTTTAAATTTCAACTTTTCGAAATCGTAAAGTCAAGAGTGTTTGACTTTACCTTTGACAGTTCCGTTGTGTCAAGCTCCTTAAGAAACAACATGTCGGAAAGCAAACGTAAACTCAAATGTTAAAGTTTTCAATTGTGCAAGGGCCTTAAGAAAAAGGCTTGCTGTGAATTCTCTCTGGCTGGCTGCGTGTCACTGTGTCATCCCGCTTTCCCGTCCATGACTTCTCGACTAGGTGGATAGAGAGATCTGGACGGCTCTTGACGTCGAAGTCTTGAAAGGTGAGTGAAGCGTCTGGAATTTAAGGGCGGGGGAAGCGGGAGATCACCGCGAAGACACGCCGACTAATGGCATCGTCCGGCACGACCTCCGCGCCGGGAATCGAACCCGGCTCGTCGAGATGGGAGACGAGTAGTGTAACTGCTATACCACCGCGGCTCCCGCGACTAGGTACTTGTGTAGTCACGCTGTGTTTCAGTACCGTAGCCGTTTTTTTAACGCCTGAAAAATTTATCCAGTCTGGAATATAAAAATAACATAAATTTATTTAAATGTTGTTCTTTAAAAATTCTTTCGCCATTCAATTCCGTGAGCCATGTCTCGGTAACGCATAAATTAATTTTCATCTCCTTTAATACTTATCTGGTATATAAGGATTAAATTAAATCCTTTTTATTTGTCATATATTCCTTCCGCAATACACAAGGATTGGTGAGGCTTTGCGCTGTAAAAAAAAAAAAAAACAATAAATCGATTCCCGAAATATTAAGTGAACTCCATAAACTCGCAAAATACGACGTTAACGAGAGGTATGTGAATATTTGAAGCCCAGCCTTGGGTTTGAAAGTGAGTCAAGAAGGCGTGCGACTGTTAAATTCACTCATGTATATCAGATATGTTACACGTTTGAAGTATTATTTAGCGCGCATTGAAGGCGGCCGCGAACCCAGCGCTTTAAGTGGGTTACAGTGCGCCCAAAATGCTAATCTACGAAAAGAAAGCACATAGAGGAGTGAATTGGACTTCGCTACGGTGTCGCGTCCAATAAAACTATAGGGTCACCGCTTAAACGCCATTTTGGATTCCTGGCTTTTCTTTCTTATTTATAATTGTGTTAAACGTGAAAATTTCATAAGTACGTCTATAACGAACTAACTGTAGAATTTAATCTGCAGTACAGACTTAAAAACTGGAACGAACTCGTAACTATGTCACAATATCGATTTTGCCAAATTTTTGTATAATCGATATTGTTGCATAGGCTATTTATGGATTCTTAATTTAGTTTTTATATATGTACTGCAGCGTAAAGTCAACAAGTTTGCTATAGACTTACGTAGGAAATTTTCATAATTAAAAATATAAATAGACAAGAAAAATCCAAGAATCCAGAATGGCGGGCGAAGCTTCCCCTTAAAGCCCCGTAGTTCCAGTGGCACGATGGGAACACTGCACGCGAGTTCGCAACTTTGCGCATAGAGGTGATATCGCTTTACATGCGCCGGCCGACATCGACCGTAGCGCTTCATCGATTTTTGTCTCACACAAATAAAACACACCTCTCACCAGGCGGCAGCCTTAAAGGGGGTTCCCCACGTTTCATACAAGTGCGCTGTCCTAAGTTGTTTGTGTTAATAAGGCTCGCAAGGTGGGTGATCATGTGCGCTGAAGTTACATTTCTGGATGTAGGACGGAACTTTACGAAAGAAACGGTCTCACTTCATTAGACATAGGACGCTCGCGCACATTCGCCTAAGGGCGCACTCACATATATGTATGTAGATCACAGATCACACACGAAGGCAAAAAAATTGAAGCGCGTCCCAAATCGGTGTACAGTGTACCATGTAAGGCAGCTAGGGTTCAAGTTCTGACCAGAACTTTTGATCAGTAAATAATTTTATACAGTGACGAGAGTTTGGCGTGTACAATTACGCCAAATACTGTAAAAGTTATTTTGCATATTTCTGTAGTTATGGAATTATTTGTTTACATAAGGAATATATATGATTGTGTTTCCCAAAATTTCTTTCAATCCTTCGTGTTTTTGGTGTCACTTAGCTGCTTATATAATAACAATAACGTAATGGATTTAGGTAAAATGGACAGAATTAATTACTTAAAATCGCACACAATAAAAAAAAATACACTTGACACCAGTGGTTCCTCTTATCTTTCCGAAATATGTATACACAAGAAAGTACATTTTTCGTTACTGCAATTAAGGGAAAGACTTTAGGAAATCATTTTATCTCATTAGAGGCAGTCCTCAATACGTGTCAATTCCAACGATAATTTTGCAGATGGCAAAGTAATTAAAGGAGTATTATCTTTACACTGAATTATAGAACATGTTGATTTTCACTGCTTTCTGTGATATCTGAAAACATTAACGTAGAAGATATGGTGATCATTGTAGGTTAATTACTGCATAATGAAACCGTACTTAATACAATAATTTTAAAAATATAACCTAAATATATTGAATGCACGCATCTTTTATGCAGCAAGCGCCAGATGCTATTCTTTTTTAATTGTTTCCTCTGTTGAAGCGGTAAAAGAACGTATTCTTGAAGTTTACAATTAACCACGCGTTTTGCGGACTACGCTAAGAAGAGCATAGAAGGCTGTCAGAGAAGTTCCGCGAGCCGAGGTTTCGTATGTCAGTATCTGACAGTATATTGAAAACATAGACTAAAGCTGAGGCAGACCGATCTCGCTGGCTGCTCACGACCAATCTCCGTGCCTCAACACTCAACTGCTTCTCTGCCTAAACTTCTAACGAAAACGGCGTGGATTCGGTTTTAGGTTAGAGCACTGTTTAGTACATAACTGCTTTGGGATGTTTTTATTCTTCCTATAGCCAATTTCTAATTCAGCCTTATTAAATTCAAATTGGTAAAAGTATTTTATTAGGTGAATATAATAGCGCTTGTAATTTAAAAATTAAGATATAAACAAACCCGTTCATCATTGTTGACCACGTGACTTTGACAGTTGTGTCCCTTTGTTTTAGGCTAGTGTGGGTACATGTGTAGAAGTCGAATGAGCGGTCTGCCTCATATTTAGTGTATGATTTGAAAGCGACGCAACAAACAGCATCTGCGTTATGCATTTACCTTCGGTCGAAGTCTTGCGCCCTCTGGAAGTATTGTAGACCTAAATAAACCGGATTTGATGGAATTTGATTTGATCGCCACTTACTTGCTTCCCTGCATGCCTGAGCATTAATCAGAAAGTAAAGGACAGTACGATGCTGCTTAAATACGGATCGAACATAATATCGAGTGTTAAAATGGCACATACAGAGTCATGATTCACCCAGGAATTTGTGCACAAGTCAAAATACTACCACCCTTCCCCACAAGAATAACTGGGTTCGACTCCCAGTGGGTTCGCACGGGCTCTTCGCACGTAAGAAATATACGGACGTTACCATTGGTTGGCGGGTTTTCTCGGGGATCTGCAGTGTCCCCGCCCTTTCATTCCGGCGCTGCTCCATACTCACCTCAGTCACCACATCGGCTCTTAAGACCTCGCTGTTAAGGGGACTATGTAGCTGCGCGCCTGAAGTCAAGAAGCGGGGGAGCGATACGGGCGACACTAACACGCACGTCTAGCGCCTCATCGCTCCTACGCGCAAGACGTGCAGTGTTTCCGTCGCGACGCTGTACTGTGCAAATCAGATCTGTAACAGTGGTACTTAATTACACGCGATGAAAGTTCACGGATCAAATTACGTACGTATAATAGTGCTTTTCTCTTGCCGCTTAAAGAAACTCCATAGGCAAGCTTTAAAAATGCTATATTTGACCACTTTCACGAATTTCTTTCTCCACTTAATATGAAAAAATATATATATATGGGGACACAGGCGATAGTTTTTTTTTTTTTTCCTTTCTAACAAAACTTCGTATTTCCAGAACTTTTATTTACCAAGATACGCGTTTACGCGCAAACGATTTCACAGAAAACGTTTCAGTATAGAGGGCCGTTAAGAGCCGCCCAAATCTCTTCACTCACTCACTCACTCCAAGCCACTCAGAGAGAATGCGGTGGAAGATGTGCGTTCCATGTAGTACATGGTCCCCGTACTGGAAGACACACTGGAAAACTCCACGACAGTAAACAACCATTTCCTTGTCACGACCTTCCGCGATCATCTGGACGGAATTCGGATGGCCGTCAGGTGGGTGCTGCCGCTTCCTTTTCGGAGGATCTGTTGCCGGGAGGTCGTCGCTTCGTGGTCGTTGCGTCACGTCCTCGGAGGAATGCGCGACTGACTTGTTCTCGTCGCGGCCCGTTGCTCTTCAGCGGCGACCTGGTCTCGGGTTCAAGTCCAAAGTTTGAGTTATGGCGTCTTTGTTCAAAGGATCTGAAAGATGATGGGACCTCCGGGTTGTGGTGTATTCCGAAATCACTCGATATGCCGATCCGATACAGAAATTTTATTTATTTGCGCCACTCTTCAAATAATGTTTTCAAAAATGTACTTTAACCATGCCAGAAAAGTGTATTTCATATAGCAATTAGTTTATTTGTATTTTATTATTTATACTGTGGTACGGAAATATTTCCTCATTCTGATTATAGTGAAAAGGAGAACTAGGTACCTAATAATAAATGTATATTTGAGAGATAGTGGACATTTTGAAATGGTAAAAGTTGAAGTAGATTGTAAAAGTGATTATCTTGTGCCAACTAGACAAAGTCTTGTGAATTGTAGCCCATTATTATATCATGAATGCTATTTCTCTATTACTGAAGTGTGTGGTTGGTGGATAGACTACACGTAATCGTCGTCCTATTCCCCCTCCCAACAAATATTTCATCCAGAAACGACCGTACGTCTCGATTGTCCTGCTGGAAAAAGCAATCGTCATGTGGGCAGGGTTGGTGATCGCCTGGCACAATGTTTCGGTAACTTCCTGTAGCCCCACAAGTCATTTGGCAGACATATTGCACCATACTGTTTGTTAACCCAGGAAGATTAACAATTTGCTCTACCACGATGTGGGGATTTTTGTCGGCCCAGTACACACAGTTGTGGCGGTTGGCAATTCCACCCAGTTTGAAACTTGTCTCATCGGACCAAGCAATTCAGTCCGTACAATGTTCGCAACCCACTCACAAAATTCGACCCCCCTTTCTGGGCCTTCATTTACAGCGTGAATTAACGTGAGAAGGTAGCGCCTTCACTTTACTTGCTTGAAATGCGCTGGATAATTGATTTGCCTGACTCCCGCGCAGCTGGCCATACGGAGTTAGAGGCATCCTGGGGGAACGTGTGCATGTGTACAACACAGCCCGCACACTTCCTTCGCCCGTTGTCCTTCGTTATCTTCCCGCCGTGGCGTCCTTTCTTCGCATCGCACACAGTTCCGTCCCTATCGAACTTGTCACGTGAGCGTGTTAGGGCCCTGTCTACATTCGGCCGTTCCCGTGGACGTGGAACTGCCCGGAACTCGGCGTCAAGTGACGTCACATTGACGCGGTCCGAATTTGGTCTACAAATGCGTTGTTCGAAGTGAGCTTTTCAGAATCTGACACTAAATCGCACTAAATTCTGCATATTATTTGTTGTTACGCAGTGGTGTTTAAATTTGCTGTATTATTGATTATCAAATATTTACGACATGGTTGAATTGAATATGTATTTATAATTAACGCCTGAACGGTTTTATTTTAAATAATTTCGCCAACTGACATCCAAATTTTATTTCTTAAACTTACGTTTTAAAAGTTCTAGTATTCAGATAAAATTGTTCAGACCGAACGAGGACATCCTTAATTATTTATTACGATTTCATCATATTTGTTTTGAGAAAGCCCATCTTGCACATCCATTGTTTACATTAATAACGTAAATATTTCACGAATGCTCGCGAGAGTATTTGAAGTCTTCTTCTTTTTCTATCAGTTTAGGACACAATTTCGACAAAAGTTCAGTGTTCCGAATGCTTGAACTTGGGACACATGTTGACTTGGGACACGGCAGCTTGGGACAGCGCCATGACGTCAGATGATCACGTGCACCAATCAGCACATCCTTGTCATAAGACACGGGTTGGGGATAGTGAAATTGTAGACAGGCCCTTATTTTTACACGTTACGGGGGCGCAGGATCGAGTTCTCCCCTCCAACGTCTCTGGCACCACTGCCATGTTCTCACGCTTCCAATAACATTTTCAAATCGGCTTACGTCGCTCGGAAGGAAACCTTGTCAACTCCTTTTTCCCTACAATCTAAGTGCTGGTTGCCAACACAACTAACAACAGCATAATGACTCAAGGCTGTCCACGGTAAAATGAACACTTTTGAAAGCCCTGCTTGAGATCGACTTGCATGTACATTGTGTATTCTTCCGACTTATGTAGAATTAACATTCTCGTGGACCTCATCACTTTATTAATGCGTCGGTCAAGTGAATCTGTGAAATTATTAGAAAAGTAAACATTTTACAAATCTGGTTAATCTTACATTTCCGATGCATTAAAAAACAGAAAGCGAAAGAAACCATTTAAGTTAACACAAATGGCCACCTAACACATTTTATTCGACGTTAAATATGGAGCTACTTTCCATCCATCGTTACCGTCTTCACTGGACGCATGTCACCCAGTAAGCCTGTTGAAATATATGCAGACCGGGGTAGTGACATTTTTATAAGGTTGACTTCGAAAGTGCTCACTTTATCGTGAACAGCCTTTACACGCGTTCGCACACATCTACGTTGTCGTTATAGCATCCGTAGAGACAAAGGAAAAACGGAAACATTTTTTGAGCCAACATATTTTCTACAACACTCTTAACTAGTTTATTCTTTCATGAACGGATGGCCAGGGTTTTGACTCGGCTAAGTTGTTTGCAGACCAATAATTAACGTTCTGGCATATAGTATCAGAACCTAATTGGCCCAGTTAAATGGGGTAGTAGCTTCACACATGCACGGCCGCCAGTAAGGAAAGAAAACTGTCGGAAATGCGATTAGAATGTTGAATCCTAGCAAACGGCCAACTTTCCCGCGATGGACCATAATCTCTAAGCATCCGATACACGCACTACCATCAGATTGACTTCAATAGCTTCTGTGTTATTGACGTAGCAGAGAGTGTAAACATTAATTTGGGACATTCGGTACATAAATCCAAAAATTCCGCATCAAAAGACCCTGCCTTTCATGGCTTCTTAATAGGTGGTAATTTTAATATCTCTAAACTACGAATCTCAGTTGATCCTCTCCAGTGGGCCCACGCATTTTGAGATAGGTTTGACACTTGTAAATTAGTACTAGTGATATTTAAAAAAAAAATATGAATATGAATTTGCTGTTTGTTTTCAGTATTATTAATTACTGAGTAATTTTTGAATGTGTATCTGTTTAAAATGATGATAAGCAAGTGTACGTTTATGCGATTGATTGAAGGTGATAACTTTCGTCTTAATTGTTCTTTGATATTTCAAAATAATAATAATTCAAGTCAGACGGTTCATGGCAGGAGCTATACTGTAATAGTCTCTTAAGCATTCAACCATGTTGGTCAATAATCTGACCGTTACATACAAAATAAGCACACAGAGTATGAAGCTATTATTTTCCTCGCTTATTAAAAATACATCGAGCAGAACTGAAAATACATGCAACCTTTCATCGCGTGTGCAAACGTCGGGTTAAGGGTAGATCAGTCCCCGCCGTCTTGGATTTTTGGAATTTTCATCGTAAATTGCATTACACATTTTGCATTCTATTTTGGGCCTCGACAAAGCGTAGGGCATTACATTGCACAAGTCCTAAAGCATGTATTGCTAGACTATTGTTGCCAGATCCATTTAAGTAATCGAAAGAAAGAAAAAATTATTCATTTCTTGCCTTTAACCACTAGTGAAAAAAATAATAAATTATATGGAAATGTAATATGTTGATTAAGCTTAAGGAACTACTATTTATGTCATGTCGGGCGAAAAATTTCATTAAATGTTCTTAAATGGAACTTATGACAAAAATAGTGAAAATCCAAGATGGCGGGGACTGATCCACCTTTCGAGACTGAGTAACGTAAAAAAAAAAAAAAAAAAATGGCTTGCGAATGACTTGTTTCATCAGAGAAGAACTGAAAAAAAAAGTACACAAAATGAAGATTTCACAGACGACAACAGTTGAGAGAGAGAGAGAGAGAGAGAGAGAGAGAGAGAGAGAGAGAGAGGAGAGAGAGAGAGAGAGAGAGAGAGGATGATTTGACTGGAATTCTTAAGGCTTTTATTACTTTTTTACCAGATGTTTCAACACGAATGTAAGTAAGATCATAAAACATTTTTTTATAAAAAGCGAAAGAAATAAGTTTATGAATATGTATGTAATATTTCTCAGGAAACTCAAGGAAGTGAAAAAGTTCAAACATCGCTAAATAAATAATGAGTAGTGGGAGAGAGAAGGCAAGACAGTTTGCACGCGCGTCGAGCTTAAAAAAAAAAAAAAAGCGCCTTCAAATGAAGCGAGCAGGTAGGGAAGGCAATTTGAGCTCTCTGTAAAGACTGCGACACTTTGCCTGTCCATCCGCTGAATGTAAAAAAATACCGCAGAAAAAGACGCGGCCTTTACACAAACATTTCCCTCATTTTTGTAGGTAGTTTCTTACGACAACACATCTGCAATCGCTTCCTTATGCGAGAAACGCGAGTCATCACGTCGTCTCTTTCTAAAACCGTGTTTGGTGTTTTGAGAACACTCTCTTGACAGAATACTCATTACCTTGCGAGAGCGCTCTTTCATGCGCTCTCCCTCTCCCACCCTCTCGATTTGGGACGATGCTCTCTCTTTGTGGTTAACAACGAATCATAGAACAAACACTCTTGAACGAGTTTAACGGCGCTTACGGTATATGCAGTCAAATGCATGGAGAACTAAAATAATATTTATAAACTACAGCGTGCGTTGTTTCAAATTTTAATTATGGTGCTCATAGAAAGAGGAAAGACATATTGTGTAGTTACTTGATTGCCCGCACAACACCGCTACGGACATCTTTAAAAAAAGGAGTTCTAGTGACACGAAATATTAGCGGATTCATTTGGAAGCAAGCAAGACTTCAAATACTTTGCACGTTTCCGCCACCTTTTCAATTTGTACACGTTTTTTTTTTTTGACACCTCCTACAGGAGGCGTCATCAACTTTCACATCGCCTCTACGTGCAAAGTACTGAACTGGCCGTCGATAACGCGCCTCTATGAGACTTTCAGCGGAGACGCTACCATTTTATAACGTATTAGTAAAAATGAAAGATTGATGCACGTCTCTATTCCATTTTTAATGCTATGTACCGGAATGTTCATACCTTAAAAAAAAGACCGCGAAAACATTCGTTTGAGATATATTCACTATAGCAGAAACCTGCTTTAGAGAGAAATTGAGGGACTGAAAAAAGTATACAGACGTGTAACGCTTCCTAAATGCTATTCGTAAGCAGACCTCACTCAGACACGTTGGGCAGTTTTTAAATAAAACTTTTTCTGCTGGAGCTCTGCACACCGTTCGGCGGCTTACCCAACACCCGAATCTCTCCACTACACTGGCACGTGTCGCCTACTTGGAATTGGAACAATGGAACTCGTTACGCGAAAGTAACTGGTTGGGCCGCCCCCTAGGTGCTTATTTAGCGTAAGTGGAGTGAAGCAAAGCAGATCCTCGTTACCTTCCTTCTAACGCCGGCGTCCAGCTATTGGTTCGGCCTGGGCTCCCTCTTTGTGCGCAGATGGCCGGCGCTTTCCCGTCGGAGAACCTCAAAGCGACAGCGGCTGGGGCGCTGCGAGGCTCCTCGGGGTCGCTGCCCTGCTCGGTCAAGGTCACGAGCTACTTAACCGAGGCGCGCAAATGACCGTGCAGTTGTGGGAGGGCTTCTGCTCGCTTCCTTATTACTCTTCGTGTCTGCGCCGGCGATGGAAGAGATGGCATTTTGAAAGATCTACCTTGCGGGAGAGACTTGGTATTCGAAACGTGCGGAGCTCATTTATCTCAAACCACCTCGTCATCGCATATTCATACACGCTACGTCTACGAACTTACGTGCGAACAAAATCTGACTAGCAAAATAAAATTATTAACCACGCTCATACCACGCCTGTACGTTTGCAGGAAACCCGTTTTGCGTGCTACAATAATCTACTTGAAATAACGCGCCTCACTCAAATAATAATGGCTTTAAAGCCTATACAAAACCGGAAAAAAGTGTTGTATTGACAGAATTATGGCCGTGGAAGAGGTTAATTAACCACTCCACGTGGTATTGTTACAAAAGTACATTTTAATGAGTATGAATAGTTTGTAAGAGCAGATATTCATACAAGCTACACAACTATAGTATAATCAAGCGCACAACTACAGCTTATATACATATAGTAAAAATCGAATTTTAAAAAAATTTAGAAATTTTTATCACGAATTCTTCAAATGATACATAGAGACTTGAGAAACTC
This sequence comes from Dryococelus australis, assembly GCA_029891345.1. NCBI lineage: Eukaryota > Metazoa > Arthropoda > Insecta > Phasmatodea > Phasmatidae > Dryococelus > Dryococelus australis. The sequence continues at coordinate 41,249,091 of CM056998.1, forward strand.
GGGGATTCATTTCGTGACAAACTAGAATTCAAAACACATGTGTTAATATAACTTTAGCCATTGGTTCACACGGTGTTTGACATCCTGGAGAACGGGGGTCCAATCGTCGCCTTCCACTGTGACAGCAGATAACCAATGCACAGTTGACATCCGCATATCTGTACATACGACTGCAGAGTCTAGCTTGCAGGTCACTGAACTCGCGAATTTTTCGGGTATCTAACTGTTACACAACCAAAAAACTGAAATTAATTAAAATTAATGAAGTCCTTGTTTTATTGGAGAATAAATTTTATTCGCTCCAATTATACAGGATGCTTCGTAACTTATGTTACAGCCTTTGGGAGGTGATTCCTTATGGAAAAACATTACGAAAATGACGAATGACGTACGTCCGGATACGACGTCTAAGGGTTGAAAACACCCTTGAAAGTTGGGCCGTAAAAGTAGTTTTTTTTTAAATAATAAAATGGCAGTAAGTAATATTAAGTTACAATATTTAGATATCCTAAATTAATATTAATTTGTTTTCACTTTATTAAATAAGAATTAATATTAAAGCCCAGTTTTTGGGAGTGCTTCCCACTCTTAGACATCATTTCCGGAGACAAGTCAATCTGCATTTTCGTAATGTTTTGTCGTAAGGAGTCACCTCCCAAAGCCTGTAACATAACTTAAAAAACAACCTGTATATAGTGTATTATGCTACATTACCATCCGCACGAAACCGTACTCATGCGTTTAATAAAGTCTATAGAAGTATGGTTATTTGGAACACGAATTGGGGCGGGGGGAGGTAGAGACTGGGTGACACCTGGCAGATTGCATACATTTCAGTGTACTTACGATGAGGGTTCGTCGCAGTTCGAATGCGAGACGTCCATCGCGGTGAGGAGATAAGTTTCACGGGCAGGTTCACACACTTCTCGGCAAGTTCTCGCCGTCGCTGCGGTCGAGAAGAACCTCTTCGCAGCGCGGTAAGGGGCCAGTTCGCTAGCCGTCTCGAACAAGCCAGCAGCGGCTCGGCTGACCCACTTGCTGACCGGCTCCCAACTGGGTTACGGCGCATACGCAGCCTCGTCGCGTCACGGCCGACCGTTTCCTCTCGCGTGGATCCCGACTCACACGCGCGAATCTCCGGCCCGAGCACACGCGAAGAAAAGTGAAGCTCGTCTGGGCCGCGAATATATTCCCGCTCCTTGAAAGTTAATGTTATTTACACATTCCAAAACCACTAGAATTGGTATTTTTGACATGCCGTAAACCTAAAACTATGAGAGCTATTTTTATTTATGCGAGGAAACAATACTTGTAAGTAATGTCTACAGGTTGGACTGTGTTTCGTACAAAAATAAAATAATATTGAAAATGTTTGGTCGCTAGCGCCCTTAAGAATGTGATGGACCTCTGTGGGACTCCCGCGTCCAAGGTAAAGAAACGAGTGAGCGAATACGGGCGACACTAAAACGCACGCCTGGTGCCTCATCGCTCCTACACTCATGACGTGCAGTGTTTCCGTCGTAACGCTGTACTGTGCAAATTAGATGTGTAACATAGGGGTTTAATACATGCGATGAAAGCACATAGATTAAACTACGTCCGTATTTTTGTACTTCTCTCTTGCCACTTAAGGAAACTACATAGGCAAGCTTTAAAAATGCGATGTTTGACCACTTTCAGGAGTTTTTTTCTTCAAGAATACACTCAATATGATAAAAAAAAAAATAGGGGCTTAGATAATTTTTTTATCTTTTCTGACAAAAATTCGCATTTACAGAATTTTTTATTTACCGTGATACGCGTATTCGCGCAAACTACTATTTCACAAAAACGCGGGTGTCCATCCCACTCTTAATAAGCCATGTAAAAAGGTGCGAAGGAAATATTTCGTAGGAGTGGAAATACTATCGCGAGGTAGACGCCGGCGGGGCTGGCTGACTCGCCGCGCACGGCCGCAGAAGGTCACAGGGACGAACGAGAGCCTCGACGGACGGAGCAAGCTGCCAGCAGGTGCCGCTCACCTTCAGAGGTCACTGCACTGTGCGGTGGTATACAGAACGTAGAGAAGGAGCGAGATTTTCCCCACCCCTGTCTACAATTGGCGCAGGTACATGAATTTCGAAAAATTCTCCTAGTCTTCCTTTTACTAAATGGGTTTCCACACGATTATTTGAGCACTTTTGAAATCGACCTTTGAGAAATGTCTCTGTTCCCCCCTCCTTCCCTCGCCCTTACACATATTTTAACAGGCACTCTTACTGCCATGCTCCCTGAAAATTTGGCAACGACGCAGAGGAAGTAGTCCCATGTCTTAACGTTGAATTAATAGTCTTATTCACATTTGTCAATAGTCACATTTGTGAGCAATGTTTTTTTTTTTTTTTTTGCTTTCTTTTCCTTAACTCATATAATAGTATGAATTGACAAATTTCTAAAATATTTACTGTCCTAATAATATTAACACTTTCACTTAACCGACGCTTGAATACAATGATGAGTCTCATTGCAATGTAAATTTTACACATAGTAGAAGAATACACAGTGCATAAAACAAGACCGGAAGACGATACTACACGATACCAGATTCCGTAAGAGCTTGTACGAGGTCCGCCATTATACGAGCTAATGTGGCACCCGTCATGGCATTTCCCGACTTCTACGGCCAGATTTCATACCAGGTTATGTAACAGGACACGTCCTATTTTTCGTGGCAGTTTTCATTCCAAGGACATAACTGTGTTTTTACCTTTCCTAGCGAAAAATCGTATTTCCAGACCATATATTTGCCGAGATACGCGTATTCGAGCGAACAACGATTCCACAGAAATCGTTTCCGTACATAGTCCTCTTAAGCAGGGCTTTGGCGTTTCTAAAGCCATGCTAAAATTCTACTTCCAGTATTCCTCCGCCTCGTGCAAACTAAGCCAAGAAAATAACACCAAAGGACAACGCACGGAATTCGTGCGCACTCAGTTGTAATTATATTTTGCATGAGAACTATTTCTTAGTAGGCGCTACCAATGCAGACGTTTCCTCACTGTTTTGTTCACATTTATTATAAATGAAATATTACAGTTTAAAAATAAAATACGCGTGTAAAACTTCAATTTAACTAAAAATGAGATACCCTCGTGCACAGGTATAAAAACGCTTGTGATACCTACATGGCATACTTAGGAAATAACTAAACACGTCGTACATGATGTGATTTTCAAATGTTTGATTCAAAAAGTGTGAAGAAACCGCGAATAGACTATATAAGGAAAAGAGTGTTGTCTTATAAACACGCTGTCGAGTGAAAGCGATTCTACGAAACTAAACTCAGGGTCGTTTCAGGAGCTCATTATAAACGACGACCGGAGAGAAATCATGCGGATAGTTTTTTCTACCAAAAACTCATGCTGGTTTCTACCGAGCCATTTGTGTTGACTTGCCAAGAGCTTTCAAAAACACAATTATCCATTTTCATTTTCTGACTTGATTGGTGACAGAAAAAACAGCAGTTTTAACCGTTGGGAGGAATAGTTTAAATCACAAGGGCCAAATTCCGACAGGGCGCCCGCCTACGCAACTGTTAACGAAAGGGGCGCTAAGGTCGACTTAGGCATAGAATACTTACGAATACAGAAGTGAAGTAGTCGCTCCTACCGCGAATTCCAGCAGTACGTGCAAGCAAAATGGAGTCACTGGCCGACAACATGGTGTAGCGCCATTCGTCCATTAGCGCGTGGTAACTCATTGCTAGCCAGCATCCCCGGAGCGTATTGGCAATCTTTCATAGCACTCAGTAGCCAATGGGACGCATGACTTGTTCCCAAGCCTATCAGCGAATTGTCACGCCCACGTTATATCTGCCACAAAGATGTTTCACTTGTGTACTTTTAACTATTCTGTGACTCTGGCGTAAATATCAATATCTACATGCAAGGTTATGGAACGACTTGCAGTCTATTTCATGGTACTGGACTATTACCTATTATGTTATAGCTTAAAAGTTCTTAGAATATTACAAATTTATACTCAGTATAAATTTAGACATAGTAGTGTAAAATATCGTTTTAGCTATTTATAAGGTCTCTAAAATTATATTTACAATACTAAATATGTTTCGAGAACAGGTAATAGTTGATTTCTAACGTGTACTACAAACATGCTGTAACGAAGTGAATCCTTTTATGTGCCTATGATTTTATGACACCAAATCATAATGGTAGCGGACTTATTAAGTCTGGTTTAACAACGAAAATCAACTTGTCAAACATTGTCCTAATTCATTATGTCTTCTAAAGAGACATACAAAGTTTCTGTTTAAGGAGAAAAGCGGATTCCACCAAAGCTCATCGTCAAGAGCGAGGGTTTCTCTCAGTGAAAACATGTGTTGTCCAATAATAACTGCGAGAAAGTTATATTTCTAGGCAGCTATGGTAAAAGTCACATGCCTTCCTTCTTACAGTACTTTTACTATGCACTAGTGGTTAGAGAGGGCAAATTTACATTGAATACGAATACTAAAGCAGCTACGCTTCAACTGTTGATTCAATGTATTTTAACAGGCTTAGAGTCATCCACAGGACGACTGCGGGCGCTTTCTAAAATGGGCTCGGCTGAGATTAGGTGTTTTCTAATGACAGCTGTTTGCCATTATTAGGGTAAGGCTGAGTTCGGATGAGACGTCTAGACATTGATCACCCAAGCGGCAGTTGCAAAATGACGACTGTTAAATAGTGGACAAAAACGCTCACGCTTACGAACGCCTGTGGCTCTTCTTCTAAATACAACGCAACAACGACGTCATAATTTTTGGAATTTACGACGTGTCCGCATGAAGACACGTTCACTGCCATTGACTGTAGGTCTGGCGTGTTGGTAGACAGTAAGAACTTTCTAGGCTACTCTCCTAGCCTACCGTTGAAGTCACCGCAAACACACAAGATTTTCTGATAGTTCCAAGAGTAACATGGGGAAGAGAGTTTGTCACACAGCATTTTAAAAATCTCACTAAATTTTCTAATTTAGTAATTGTTGCCATTTCCCAAAATTCAATTCCGCTCAACTAAAATACGAGGATATGGTTGTGGAATAAGTGGCTTGGCATCAGTTACGCATTACAACACCGGGTTATCATGAGTTGGCAGACAGTAATCGCCAGGTACGAAACTCGTATTACGTATTGGCAATCTCAGTGGCCGAGGTCGTTATTTTTATTTAATGTAATGCTATTTTGCGGTGTAATATGCTTCCCTATTAGCCTACCATCATACAAATTGGGACATCCATAAGTAAAATCAAATAAAAATTCCTACTGCGTATTACAGTTTCAGTTTAGATGGCTTTTAAGAAACGAACGTCTTACTGTTTTCAACATAAATGTCGGTGTTATATTAATAATATTTTACATAGTTTATATTTTATATTGTATATTGACTGGCTAAATAAAAATATGACAATGTTGTAAAAATTTTCCACTACCATTAAAAATAAAAACTATCTATAATAATTAAAAGATTATAAAATAAACATGTATGTAATCGTGCATTTTCAGATACTTAATTGTCATAAGCTTTAATGTGTCCGATGACCAGTCGCGCCATGTGACGACCATTAATCTGATCTGATTCGAAAGCGACGTCTAGTTTTGAAAGTTCAGATAAGTCACGATAGCTTGATATCTGTTACAATTAGGATCTGGCTTTATCTCGTCCCGTACTATTTACGTTTCCGTATTAGAACTAACCAACAAAAAAAAAATCGCCGGCTGTTTTTATTTATGACTAAAGTCAGCAGCGTCATTCGTAAACTAAAAAAGCATTAGTAACGAAATAATAACAACATTGAAAATAATACCTCGATAAGATACAAGGTTTGATGAAACATACATGTGTTAGCGAATATTTGTTAATGGTGCACATTTATTCATAAGGCACATAGGCTAGAAAACTTCGCATATCTACCGCTCATTGCATTACAAAATCAGGATATGGGAAGTCAACAAAACAAAAAGAAAACGCAGATAAACTTTTTAAGTAATGTGACCAAGAATATAGTATATCTGGCTCGCGTTCGGAAAGGCGTGGGTTCGACTCCGATCAACTGCACTAGAGATAGTTACTATCCGAAAGATTTAATTTTTCCAGTCGGGGGCCGTGGTGGTGTAGCGGCCAGACTACTCGCCTTCCACCAAGGAGAACAGGGTTCGGTTACCGGCGGGTTCACCGTGACTTTCGCATGCGGGAAACGTGACGGACGTTGCCATTCGCTGGCGGGTTTTCTTGGGGTGGTTCCCTTTACCCCCCCCCCCACTGCATTTCGCTACTACACTGAGAGAAAATATAACAAAATATTTGTTTGTATAGGGCCAAATATATATTTAGTTGCCCTAACAAAATATATTGTTGAGCAAACAAAATTTGAAAAGCAACGAAATTACTTTTGTTCGTCTAACAAAATATATGTTTGAATAAACAAAATCTCTATGTTGGGCCAAAAAAAAATTAGTCTGTCAACTAAATACTTTGTTGAATCAGCTGTATAATATATATGTTTGACCATTCATTTGACTGCCTTCGTCCGAAAAGACAGCTCGAGAGTTTGTTTGTATTTTTTGTGTCAATTAGGATACTAACCGTGTTTGTTAGTGCATCTATTGATGCTTAACAATCTTATAAACACATTAATAAAACACTGCTACAATAAACTGACAAGTAAAGCTATATAACATGAAATATTTGTTTGCACACGTTTCCCAAAATTTGCATTATATCTATATAAAATCATTCCCAATTCATCAGTTGTCCTATTAGCAGATGATTTAAGTTCGAAACTCAGACGAACTTGTAAAATTATTTTATATCGGCCCAAACTATTTAATGTACGTAGCCAAATAAATCTTTAGCTGCACCAACCAAATCTTACAGTTTGGGGCAAGCGAATGAGAACAACAAAATAATTTGGTTTCAGCAACAAAATATTTCATTGCCCCTACACAAACAAATAACTTGGTTGCACCAAACAATTGTTGTTTGATTCAAGAAAACCTTCTTCTCAGTGTACTCCATATTCCCTCCGTGTCACCCTCAGTGACGCTCAAGACCTTGCCGAGCCCCGACAAAACCCCTCAATTCTGTTTTATTTCCAGTCCAAACAAACCCTGGCGCAATTCCTCCCACGTGAGATCAAGCTCTGGTTTGATATGGTGCCGCGGTGGTGTAGTGGTCAGACTACTCGCCTCTCTCCTAGGCGAACCGGGTTTGACTCCAGGTGGAATCGCTCCTGGATTTTCGAATGTGGAAATCGACTCTCAATACCTTGATGTTAAGGTTGAAGTAAAGCAACTGCCTATGTAGCACTGCACCCGACTATACGATGTGAAGAGCCCATAAAAAAGTAGTGCAGACACCATAAAAATTGTCAGAAAAGTGCGATTTATACTGTGCATGAAAGAAGAATGTATATTTTTGTAACATTATAAAATATTTTACTAAAATTTACTTTTTAAATGTAAAAAAAAGTAATTGATTAAAATAGTTTGTATTTCTAACAAAATTTAAGCGCATTTTCATTCGGAATGCTTCAGAAAGCAGAATTTGCAAGAAAATCTTCGTCATGGAATGCGTGTAAGAAAATTGTAATAATAATGAAGGAAATAATATTTATAATCTTTTTATATGCGATAATTTGTCACAAACATTTATGACTGATCCTGACGTAAATAAAGTTAATTATAAAATCGATACGATACATTATTACTATGATTTTATTACACATAATCATAGAAAATATTACGATCTTTCTCGAAGAAGAATTTTTTGCAAATTCTGCTTTTCGGCGCATCCAGAATGAAAAAGCGTTAAAAAATACAGACTATTTAAATCTATTATTTTCTTACATTTAAAAAGTATATTTTAGTAAAATATTTTATAATGTTGCGAAATATATACCTTCTTCTTTCATATACAGCATAAATCGCACTTTTCTGACATTTTTTTATGGTGTCTGTAATACTTTTTTTTATGATTCTTTCACGTTGTATAGTAGGATGCAGTGCTCCATAGGCAGTTGCTTTACTTCAACTTTGAAGGCCGCCGAAATCCCTGCGCTCTCTATATTCTTGCTCGACATGTGTGGAAAATAAGGTAAGTAAACGAGCCTGCAGTGAGAATGAGGAACTGAGCGGAGACACAGTGCCCAAGTAGTAGTTACAGCTCCTGCGGCTTGAAACCCAGCGAGTGTAGTTCGAGGGAAACCCCCCACCAGAGCCCGAGGTGGCTCGCCCCGTTACAAGTCGCGTGTCGCCAGATCTCTCCCAGAACCGTCAAGGTGGTTATTTGCACTGCCACCACGCGCCAACGTCTCATTTCGCAACGAGGTCTGGCAGCTTGGCCTGTTTTTTTTTTCCCTTTTTTCCCTCGCCCGAGTGAACATTACAGTTACTTCAATACAGACATGCACTCTATAGAGTCCGCGTTCCGACGTGGAATCGTGAAACGTCGCAACTATTATCAGTTATATTTCTCGCGGCATTTCGCGGTCGGGCATATTTACTGATGCTGAAGCATCCATACCACGTCGGCGTGGCGATGAACCTGACGCGAGGCGAAACAAGCATGCTTCAGCCGGTGCTGTACTGCAGATATATCCCACTAAACGCTCTTCACGATAAAGCGAGCACTTTAGAAATCGACCGTAGAAAAAAAAACTCACTGCTCCTATCGCATTTATTTTAACGGGCGCACTGAGTGACATGCGCCCATTAAAGTTGTTAACGATGGAGAGAAAGTAGTTCCGTATCTTAACGTCGAATAAAAAGTGTTAGGTAACCATTTGTGATAATGTAAATCATATGTAGCTTTTTGTGGTTTTTTTTTCTAATGCATCAAAGTATAAAATGAGCAGATTTGTAAATATTTATTTTTCTAATAATTTCACATTTCACTTGACCGGCGCATGAATAAAGTGATGAGGCCCATGGCAATGTTAATTTTACATAAGGCGGGGGAATACACAACGTGTACACAAATATATCTTAAACAGGGCTTTCAAAAGTGCTCAGTTTACTACGAACAGCCTATATCTGTGATATCCCTCCAAAGAAACACAGCAGTGGTTGGTCATTTTCTAAGTGATATCAGAAATTAGCACCGTTTAATCTCAGCGATATAAATAAAGGCGTTCTTATTAATCCACCGGAAACAGGGGAGTATGCACAACAAGCACTCGCCACAAAATTAAATTGCATAGTTTTTTTTTTTTTTTTTTTATCTTTGTGGGCTATAAGAGGTTCAAGTAAAATATTGTGCTATGTATCACACATAAATACACACATAAATACTTTGACTCTAGAGAAATCAGAAAAAAACGTGTTTTCCGACTCGGTTCCTACACAATATGATGACCATAACTGATTATGAATGACTGACTGATGATTAATTATGGATAACTGATGACTGATTATAGATGACTGATGACTGATTATTGATGACCGACTGAAGACTGATTATGGATAACTGAGTGATTTATTGTGGATGAATGATGCCTGATTATGTTTGAACGATGACTGATTATGTTTGGACTATGACTGATTATGGATTAACGATGACTGATTGATTATGGATAACTGACGACTGATTATGAAGGAACGATTTTAGTAAATAAAATTAATTTTTTGCTTGCCTTTATACCAAAAAAAATTGATTTTAGTTAGATATTGTGTTGATAATAATCAGCGGTTTCAGAGGAATGGCATTTCTACTTTCTTTTACGTATATCTTTTCTCTTACGATCGTATAGCCTATTCCTGTTTTTTTTTCCCCCCAACCCTTGAGAAATCACGCCATGTATGCTGCGTTCGGTTGTTTCCTAAATATGTCATGCATCACAAACGATTTACTCTTCTGTTAACGTCGAGGTATCTAATTTTATGTTAAATTGAGCCGTCACTTGTGTTTTATTTATCAGTTATAACATATTATTTATTATTTATATGAATAAAAATAGGTTAAAAAATAGATGTGTTGGCAGTGGTTAGTAAGAAAAAGTTCTTATGCAACATATTATTTCACTGAGTGCGCACGAATACAGTGCGCTGTCCCTTTGGTATAATTTTTCAGACTTGGTTAAGTTCTGTTTGCATGGGGCGGAGGAATATCCTGGAAGTAGAACTTTAGCAAGGTTTCAGAAAAGTTGGAAGTAACCGCGAATGGACTATATGTTTCAATTTCTGGCAAATCAAGTTTTTTTTTTCCCCCCTCTGCTTTGTGCACACCAGAATACGAATGGACACCTCAGTCGAAGTGTATAGTAGACGGAATAGAATGTACACAAAGATACCAGACTGATATTACCACAATATGAATGTATCTTACCAAAGATATTTGTAGCTCAGGAACACATGCACGAGCCAATACCCGTAGACTACCAACACCATGCAAAAGACATTAAGAAGACACAAATCAAAATTACCACTAGCTACGGATCAAAAGAATACCCACAACCACTTCGGTTTAAATAAATGTGATTTAATTGAAAAAATAAATATTTTGGTTGAAAGATCACGAATTAAATGAATATCTGTGCAATACTAAGTATTATGTAACAGCTCTTTTTTATTTTTTTCAAAATCTACTTTGCGTTGTGTGGCCGTAAATATGAGTGTAGCCCTCTCGTACGTTTTTATTATTTGCAATTCAAATGTAGCTAAGTATATTCAGTTTATTTAAATTATTTCAAAATAAGTCAACTAAATTAATAATTTTTTCACACCAACTTAGTTCGGAGAACATGAGAACTCAGATGGCGTAACGCAAGCCAGATTAGCTTCTCAAAAATCTTAATTACAGTATTTTACAGGCGTAGTCTCTGTGTTGAAAATTCAGCATACTTAGCTTAAAATAAATTTGGATCGCTGCACAGCTTTTGATATCTTCTGTAGTTTTTCCTCACTAGGCTTTCGAGCCTTAGGTACGTCTCATAATTTGGTACTATGGTTGTTCTCGTCAAAAAAAAATTATTCAATTTTTCTGTATTGCTGCGGCCGTAAAATTACTTGTAGGCTATTCACGGTAAACTGAGCACTTTTTAAGGCCCTGCTAAATTTTTCCTTTGAACAGATTTTGTCTTTCTGCAACTTTTTCATATAAATATTATCATGTGACTAATAAACACAGTGTATACATTTCTCCAAACTCAAAATTTAACGCTCAATGCTGTAATAAAACATATTTATTTCTGATTAATGCCTTCTGAGAGGGCCTTAAAAAGTGCTCACTTTACCGCGAACAGCCTATACTATGTTGTGGGAATGAAAATATTTACAACATGAAATAATGCTGTGGGCTACTTCTTGACATATATGTAACCACCAACTAACAGTTCATACATTAAAAAAAAATATTTAAAATATTCAACCATTTATTTTATATTAAATTTTATTTCATATATATAACTTGTCATTTGGTGATTACATATGTGTCACGCGATAACCCATGGGATTAACGTTGTAATTTTTTTCATTTGTACAACTTAGTATTTGTTTTTACGGTTGCAAAGACACAGAAGAATTTCGTATTAGACATCAAATTATCCGAAAATATATAAAGTATGCATTTTTTTTTTTTTGTTCGAAGAAGATGCCATCACATATAATTTGTACGAACTGAACAATGATCGGTATGAATATAAAATTACTATTATTTTTGTGGGTCTGACACCCTTAAAAAAAATGGGCAAGAAAGCCCTAAAAATAATATTTTTAATCACTTGGATTTTTGTTTTGTTTATTGTCATATTTAAATATAGTAACTATTATAGGTGGACGTTTTGCTAAATCCAGTTCACGACAAATTATCAAACAACCTGTGAACATATTTCGAATCTAGTGCGAAGGGCAAATTTTTTCTGTAGGTAGGTGCTAACAGAATACAAATCGAAAGATTTCACACAATTATTTTTATCTTATGAAAATTGTAATTGTTCCATTTACTTACATATAATTTGGTATAGACTGTTTACGGTAAAATGAGCACTTTTTATAGCCCTACTTAAGATCTACTTGTATGCCCGTTGTGTATTCTTCCGCCTTATGTAAAATTAGCACTTCAATGGGCCTTATCACTATTTATTCATGCGTCGGTCGAGTGAAACTGGGAAATTATTAGAAAAGTATATATTTCACGAATCTTCTCGTTTTTACACTTCGCTGCATAAAAAATATAAAGATAAAGAAATACTTTAAGTCATTACAAATGGTTGCCTGACACTTTTTATTCGACGTTAAGATATGGCATTATTTTCCATTCCGTGTTACCAACTTTACCAGGCGCATGTCACGCAGTGCGCCCGTTAAAATATCCGCAAGTGGGAGCAGTGACTTTTTTCTAAGGTTGATTTCAAACGTGCTCACTTTATCGCGAACAGCTATAGACATGCGACGCCAGTGCATCCTGGCAGCAGCGAAAATTCTTATTTGCCGAACGAAAAGCACGTGAGTGGAATAAACCCTAGGTCCACGTGGGCAAGCAGTGGTGGAAGAGATGCGGCAATGACGCCGAGCGGACACTGTCAGCGGGGTGTTAGCACGTCAACAATGGGAGGCGGCGACCTAGACCTCGGAGCTGAGCATCGCCGGCGGTAGAGACAGAGAGACAGAGACAGAGAGAGAGAGAGAGAGAGAGAGAGAGAGAGAGAGATGGTGACTGGGTCAAGGTGCCAATTCTCACGAACCTGGGCCGTGAGTGCCTAGCTCCTTTTACTTCCGGTACCCGCGGCTGCCGTGGGGCCCGTTCGCGTTCAAAACACCCCCTCCTAACCCCCCCCCCCTTTTCCTTCATCACCATCCCAGTTCTCACGGCAGCTTCATGCTCCGGGTTGATTACGAACAACGCGTATCTCAAGATTTCGTAAGTTTCAATTCGGACGTTGTCGACAATCAGGTGTTTAGCACTCGCGGCCACGCATTTTTACATTAACAGTGAAAACTATTTTTATCTCAATTTAATGCTTAAAACGGACGTGATATTTCTACGGTCATCACCTGAATGCTGCTAATATGTTAATAAATAAGCAAATAATTATTTATGCAATAACGACTCTAAAAAAATTCGTTGGGAAATATATAAACAAAGCACAACACCTACTTGCGTTTTAAAACATGAACACTTATTTGTTTGAAAAAAACCTTTTTAATTACTCATTCGCGTATGTATTTTGAAGATCAAAACCAACATGGTGCTGATTTTGTCATTTTGTATTTTTGGCTAACATCCGCTCGATACAAAATACGAAATACCAAACTACCAAATACGTCACCCATTTTTCGTCACGGGTCGCGTGGTCATTTCGTCAACAAAATCTGCCATTTCGGACGCGGCCTCAGCATGCACGCACTGTGTTTTGTTGTCGCACCGCATATTTCGGAGTATAACGGTTTCCCGTAGCGGTTTAGAGTACGAACCTAGCGTTTCGCGCGGCCCGACATCGCAACTGCCGTACGCAGTTCCGCCCGAGCAGAGCTGGAGGTCTGAAAGTAAACCCACATAGGGTATGTGAAGTTTGTCATCAATAGGTTGAGCACGAAGGGAATCGCCGATGTCCACCTGAAGAGTGGGAATCCAGAGCTTTCTCCTTCGGGGAATGTTTTTGTTTTAGAGTTTGTAATAGTGGTGGTTACGGAGAAGTTATGCCAACGTGCAGAATGTTATAGAAACCACATTTCGCAACAATTTCCAAAAATATTCCTTAACAAAAATTTTAATTGTGAAATTTGAAAATAGAAATGAAACAATTAATACAATAACTTAAATGACTGTTAAATTATAATGTTAACATTTTCCATAGTTTTATAAAAAGTTAGTAAAGTAAAATACTTCAAGAAAACAGGAACATTCTATGGACAGACTAAATATACGAAAACCAAATTTAAATTTGAAAAACACGAACTTTTGAATTCAGTAGAAACAACTATACATTACAAGTACATAGACAGTTACTTCGAATATCAAGATTATCCGGACACCTAAATAACGTTTTATAAAAAAGTTTCAATCCAGAACAGGAACAATATTCCTGTCGTTAGGGTGACTACACGTTATTTACTTTAAGCTAATTGACAACAACAAAACATAATACAACTTAATATGACGTAAAACGCTTTGAATTATTTCCATGATATTAGTTATAGGTAGGGATAGGAAAATTTCGCGAATTCATTTCGGGATAGGATAGACTTCAAACACATATATAGTGAAGTCACCTTCGCAATTGGAGCACAGTTTATTAGACCCGCCCTGCACGCCTCTGAGCCAATAGCAGACTTGCAAGGAAACACCTTGCGAATCCCATAACTGCCAGTTGTGAGGCAACAGCCAATGAACACACAGCTGAGGCTCCAGTATGCAGAGGACTGAGGAGTATAGCCTACAGGTCATTCAACTCGCGAAATTTTCCTATCCCTAGTTATAGGCTATTCACGGTAAGTGAGCACTTTTTAAGGCCCACCCAACAGCGATTAACAACTAATAAATATATTTTACTGCAGCCTCACACATTAACTTTTGAGCGTGATGAAACGTATACACTGTGTTTATTAGACGCATGGCAAGGTTTATATTAAAAATTGGTAGAAAGATAGAAATTTTGTGGGGGGGGGGGGAGGGGAAGAAGAAATTTAGCAGGGCCTTTAAAAGTGCTCACTTTACCGTGAACAGCATATACATAAGTTTCTGTAGGTTATTGTTGAGTGGTTCCTGCGTCAGCACGAGTTTACTTTTTCCGTCAACAAATGTAAAGTATGTGTTTACTTTTCTCGCCAATATACGTCGCACACGGAGATCTGTAGGTTTATAAGCTGCAAATATAAATAGTTAATGTAATTGCTGCACATGTAATTTACAGTGCCGTTGTTCAATTAAACCTATCATTTTAGGTAGGTGGTTAGTTCTACCAGGACATAATTGCTGAATTAAGTGTACGTGACTTTTCCAGTATATTCGTTTATTCTGTGACGTCGCACAATTTCGACATACTTTTAGGTTGAACGATACGTATACCTCAGTGCCGTTCGTGATCACTATATTCGCGTTATGTTTCGTTGTGTCTCCGAGACGTAACGACTGCTGCCAGAGAGCTCGTGAGATACTTGCAGACGAATAGGGAATCCTCTTCGCAGTGCTCTATTGCCACAACCACCTCGTATAGTTACAGTGCAGGCAGTAACAATATAACCGCCCAAGGAAGAAGCATCAAAGGTCCAAGTGACGACCTGTGAAGTGCGAGTCTGTCATTGGAGCATGCTGTATAGTGACGCCAGTAATGGCTATCCGCTAGAAAATTGAGTCAACAGAAGGCTTATGTAATATGGGATAGTACAGCGTCGAAAATATTTGAGGTAAAATTCCCTTACATGTAAGGGGAAACTAATTACCTCTACATGTAAGGTAGAATTACCTCTTAAATGTAGAGTAAATTTACTTAACAAGTTAAGTACTATTTCCTAATCGTACGGGAAATGTACCTGACAAAAGTGGGGGGAAAAAGTCCCATACAAGTAAGGGTAAATTAACTATATTGTAAAATAAATTATTTTTAAAAGTATCCAGGAGTATTAGCACTGTAAGTTTGTTTTATTACCTGTATCCTCTGACGAATAGTAAGCGAAACCTCAGCACTTGCTGGTGGGTGGGCGCGAACCGTGGCTCTCTTTCACGATAGGCCGATGCGCTATTCATTACACCACGACGACAACGTGATGGCATCACTTAATATTAGCGTGTTAGAATACTGTTTCTTTACCCCCCCCCCCCACCACCACTTAGCTTTTGAGAATGTTGAAGCGATGCACGCGTCGTAAAGTAATTTTCCGATCCATGCATGGGATTTTCCCACATGTACGTGAGTTTTACTCCAGAGTGTGGGTAATTTTACCTTACCTGTAAGGGAAACTATGTTACCTCCACAAGTTTGCGAATATTACCTTACACTTGTCACGTAATATTCCATTATTTTATACAGCGCAATAACGCGGCAAACGTGACGTGAAAACAATTCGTGTTGCCGCGAACACTATTAGAGACTCGCGACCACAACTTAAAAAGTTTTCCTTGCCGCCACACGCTAACCTCTTGCACGAGAGCTATTAATGTTTATTTACATTATTAATTGTATGTTTATTCAACAATTCCTTTCCACGCTAATTGATACTCGATATTCGAAAATATTGTCGTAATCACACATAGACTTTAAAAAAAAAAAGTGTTCTTTGCTAATAAAAACAGGCAATACTCTCCCAGAAAAGAACTTAGTTAGACGTATTTAATCACGATTATATCAAAAATATTTGTTAGGTATTGGAAAAAACTCGCAGCACCCGCGATTTTTATCGCACTGACGTCACAGAAATCTCAATGCTGATTGATTGTGTTTGACGTGAATACGTCTTTAAATTTGCAGTCGTGGGGGGAGGCAAGCCAGGAAATCCGATGATAACAAAACGGGAGGATACAGTTTGGCATTGCAGCTCCGAACATAACGTCTGCATTCAAAATTCAATTACACCACTTGATTGCCAAAGGATCAAAGAATATGTTACGTTGAGTGAGGACTCAGAGAAGCATCTGGGTGTGGGGGGGGGGGGGGGGAGGTGCAATTTTGAGTTCGTTTCGCCGAGTCTCATAACTTCCGTGGAGTATAACTTTTGACTAGGAGAAGCTACGACGCTCCTGTCAAGATAATCGATTACGTGTATAAAAACATTTGTGTGGCGTTGTTATGGTGAAATGTATGCGTTTAACGTAACAAATTAAGAAAACGTAACACAATTTCGGCCTATACTCGTCAAAAAGCCAAGACGAAATACAGACATCGTCTACGGTTGGAAAGAGTATCTCAAAAGCAATCCAGTGATACCCATGAAACCCCATATGATCGAGTGAAGCGGTGCCGGGAACTTAAAATATACATCAAGGCGTCCGAGCGCGTCAACGTAGACGTATTTACGCAAAACAAACGGCCGTGTCTCCAACACAGACAAACCCAATTTTTTTTGTGTCCAGCCCATAAAGCTATTTTGATTCCATCGGCAATGGGCTGATTCATACTCAAGCAAAATTCCTACCCAGAACTTTGCAAGGAAAAGGCTTTGCATATGGTTCTGCTGTAAATTCGTTGATTGTATTACTTTTTAAAAATTTAATGACAGTAGTATTTATAAAATAATTTTCAATATCCTGCAATGTGCAGCCTTAAATTTTCTTTCAATGTCTATATATTGCAAACTCGCACCAAATATAAAAATGGCATATAAAATCTGGAATTTGATGAGTTCATATCATAAACATATTGAAACGAATTCCGTTGATGTTTTTCAAAGCTCTCGGGGCACACTGGCTGTTTAACACCACGAAACAGAATTTAAACTTAGCGCATATCTATTACATAGTAATTGACTCCTATTGGAACTTACCGTAAAGTACAGCGTTTTGCCCTATTTCATTTGTAAATTCACAGATGTTAACACAGTTGGAGGTTGTATGATGGAACAAGTAAGTATACAAAACTGAGTTTCAAATCTTTCAGTTTTATAGTCGTTGCCTTGGGTATCTACACACCTCGCCAATTATAGGCTGTTCACTTTTTTTTGAAAGCTCTGCCTATTTGTATTCACGTTATGTATTCTCCCGCCTTTTGATTACCATTGTCATGGGTCTGATCACTTTGTTCATGGATCGGTCAAGTGAAACTGTAAAACTATTAGGAAAGTAAAATTTTTATAAATCTGCTAATTTTAACACTGGTGCATAAAAAAAACAGAAAGCGAAATAAATGATCTAAGTTATCATCAAAAATGGTTACCTAACACTTTCTATTTGATTTTAAGATATGGAACTACACTCCATCTATCGTTACCAACTTTACCGGGCGAATGTCACCCAGTGCGCCTGTTGAAGTATATGCAGGTATACGCAGTGTTTTTTTTCTAAGGTTGATTTCAAAACTTTATCGTGAACAGACTTTAATGTCCCTCGCTTTTCGTCTTTAGGACTGACGCCTCACTAGGCCGCCAGACAGGGAAAAAATCTTCAATAAACGAAGTTTTATTTAAAACGCTTCTATATTTTCGAGCGATATATTCAAACGGAATAGTATTTACAAAACTTATCGCGTCCAAAGAACTAGTTCCGGTCTTCGTGTTCTATTTTCGTACCATGTGGGGTCGCGGTGTGTAGTGGTTAGACTACTCGCTTCCCACCAAGGCGAACCGGGTTCGATTCCCAGCGAGGCCACTCCCCGGATATTCGCGCAGCTCCATACTCACCTCGCTTCACCCTCATCGGCTCTCGAAACCTTGCTGTTCATTTATAAAAATAAGTGAAAAGTGCTTATCTACGATCACTTCCACGAATTAAAATTCCGATAAAGGATATTTAAAGTAGTACAGGGACATCCAGCACGCCTTTATCTTTATTGCTACGCCATTAAATGACAAGGTCGTTTTTGAAACTTTGAAAGAAGAGTAACTGACAGAAAAAAAAAAAAAACGTACCCGAGTTCAGTGTGTTGGGCGTGGAAGCTATGTTTAGGCCTGTAATGAGCGTGGTCAGGTCGCCCTTATAGCCACTGTTCTTCTAGGCCTCACACACACATAGTAGATAGGTACACAGACACGAAATACTGTGGCGGTTATATTACTGTGGGTGCACCAATTATCTGATTGGTTACGCGAGGCTGTGAGAACGGGCCCATTGCCTGAATGGCTACTGCTTGTTGCGAAAGGTTTATTACTACACTGTTAAAAATTTCCGCATATTTACGAAAATTTCTACGGAAATATACAATAAATATACGAAACGAAGTCCGTAATGACGCAAAATGGAGCCACTAAGGCCTATTCTTCTAAACATTAAAAAGTAGCATCAGGCGTTTATGTGACTTTAATAGAAATATCAAAGTTATAGCAGAGACATCATATTTTAAGCATTGTAGGTGAGTGTATATAGTCGTGAAAATGAAAATTTTTGTCTTGGGTTAAATTCTTCCTCAAATATTAAATATTTGTTTTAACTTTTTAAACATGTTCTTACACGCAGTAAAACACCCACATAACGAAAATTAAAGAATTCCTTAACTAACTCATTCTATTTTTAAACAGAAAGTGCAGAAAACTAAATAGGAAAATAACGGAGAGTTTCCGTGAAATTTACGGAAAGTCCGTTTTTTTAAATAAATGTTTCTGTAATTTTACGGAGAGTTTATGGACACCTCTGGATAATTTTTTTTTTTCCAGTACTTATCCGTAAAATGAAGGAAACTTTTTTTACAGTGTAGCTATTACTAGAGCGCAGAGTAATACGTGAAACACGCGTGTGTTTGCGATCAGGGGCGAATCCGACGACCGGGTCCCAGATTTCCGACGTATCTCGCTGTCGTTAGTAGGAAAAATCGCAGACAGTGAGTGCGTACGACAGCCAGGTTTCCTTGGGGTGCTTCTGCGTACTGTTTTCCCCTCGTTTTATTTCCCCGAGGACTGACGACAACCCCTAACTTCAAATGCCGACACTCTTGTGTAAACCGTGGGTACTCTATAACACAGCACGTCACGAGAACTTCCTGCAGTAGGATATGTAAGTAAAATACGAAGAAATAACTTTTAAATATTGCATGAAAATTAAACTTTTGTAAGTTATACTATATGTTAGCAGTTCATTTACCTTGTGGAATATTGAAAATGAATTCCACGAAAGTAATTATTAAGTGAAACTAAGGTGAACAAGTTAGGAACTTGTTACGCCTTCAGATTTTTACCGGGGCACGTTTAAGGTTATATGGCCTAGTTTTTTTTAAATTTAATTTATGAGAAAAATAAACTATTTTACCACTTTATGCCTTTAAAAACATACTCTATTGCCGTATTTTTCCTTCAAGTTAAAATTGACGGTCAAGTTCAGAGCATGATGGCGACGTTATGTTACCGAGCTCAACAGGGAGTTGCTGATTACAACGGGCTTCGAGTCAATCGGCTGCCTTCACGGTGTTCACATTTAGAGTCGTACAAACCGTGGTGGGGACAATGTCATTTCAACCGCGGACACAAATCACTACAGACCCGGTCTCGTCGCCTCACGAAACGTACCCCAGATTACCGAAGAGCCATCGACGTCAACGTTACGTCCAAAACTGAAGTAATTGTGCACGTACGAAAGTGGGCTTCGGGCTCTGCCCGAAACTTGTGCTATGAGGAATATATCCCTATATTCTTAATTGAAGATATCTCTCAGATCACATACGATTTCGGCATCGTTTACTCATTCACAATTCTGAGGACTGGAATCTACCGGGTTTAAGTCCTGCGAGAACAAATTCACCTTTTCACATTTGAAGGTGATGCATGCTTAGGACTGGGAGTACACATACTTTACTTGCCGGTCAAGAAGCTGCAATCTCCTACCTTACAGAGTGATGATCATTCCTTCTGCTATTTTAAACCATCGCCCACAAAAACATCCTCAAGTGCTTTGTTGTAGTAGAACGAGCTCGTGATGGAGAGCGCATCTAAGACACCGTGAAAAAGAAAACATCGAATCATTACCACCGACCACGAGCTCATATGGACCAACAAATCTGGACGCAGACGCTACGCTGGACACAATAAGACTCTTATCCTCTCCTTGATAGGACAATTAGAGCGTGCAGCTTTCTTCACACTCATCTCCCCAGGAATCAGCGTTTAACTTTCTTAAACGCTGATGCATTTTCATTTTCCTTTTTTTTTTTATTATTATTATTATTCTCCAATCTCGAAGGAAAAGTTTGGTCGCACGGACGAGGCAGCGACTCGAATCTTCAACTTCCTTCTTCGGTGCTACCGAGAGCTAAATGCTGTTCACGGTAAAATGAGCACTTTTGAAAGCCCTGCTTAGTATCTACTCGTATACACGTTGTGTATTATTCCGCCTTATGTAAAATTAACATTGCAATGGGCCTCATCGCTTTATTCATGCGTCGGTCAAATTAAACTGCGAAATTATTAAGAAAGTAAAAATACTTTACCAATATGCTCATT
Organism: Dryococelus australis; assembly: GCA_029891345.1. Classification (NCBI taxonomy): domain Eukaryota; kingdom Metazoa; phylum Arthropoda; class Insecta; order Phasmatodea; family Phasmatidae; genus Dryococelus; species Dryococelus australis. The sequence goes on from CM056998.1 coordinate 41,270,140, forward strand.
TTTACACTTCGATACATTAAAAAACCAGAAACCGAAATAAATAATTTTTAATTTTCACAAATGTTTACCTAATACTTTTTATTCGACGTTAAGATACGGATCTACTTCCCATCCATCATTACCAACCTTACTGGGCGAATGTCACTCAGTGCGCCCATTAAAATATATGCATGCAGGGGTAGTAACTTTTTTCTAAGTTTCATTTCTAAAGTGCTCACTTTATCGCGAACAGCCTTTACTTCGGGAAGACTCACAGCTATTTTAAGGAATTCCGACGTAGATACTGCCAAGAAGAGACCCTGCTAACCGATTCTGAAAGATGGATAGTATTTGTGCCTTTTGATTCTACCCACTAGGGAAGGAATTCGATACACGTATATTTTCTATTTTCTAATGAAAGGTGTAAGTTCGGTACACGAAGGTAAAATTATTTTTGGGCAACTTAAACTAATCCTTCTAATTACCCGTGAGCGAAAATCCATTATATCAAGAAGGCACGTTACATGGCAGAGAACGAATCACCCTAGTGAATGTTATAAAACACTCGTTCTGGTTTGGCGTCGTGTGACTAATGCCTGGTTGCACCAACATATTCACCGATCCGAGATAAAATGATCTTAGTTCCGAACCACGATCGAATTTGATCTTGGTTCCAATGTAAAAGTGTTGCACCAACGAAATTTCACGATTCTGGATTTCCGATTCGACGATCTTGGTTTCAAAGTGAGAGATTGAGATTAAGTATGAGACAAATTTTGCTATTGGTTCGTAATATGACGTTATGTAAGTAGGCGTGTTTTTCACTATAGATGGAACTAGATGTGCGATCTTTTATCTGTTTGAAGTGAATTATTGTTGTACGAATTTTACTGAGTAATATTCAAGTGCGTATAATGTTGTTTTAATTTCCTAAGAAAACAATCGAACGTAGTTCTCTCTGTTGGCGTATTTTCAAACTAAATTTGTTGACGATGGCTACTGATCTTGGATCGAGATTTCGAACCACCAATTTCAGCGGTTCGAAATGAACTTAATTTCGACCTCCAGTCCAGCTCTGAAATCGAATGGTGCAACAGTTTCCTGTGTCGAGCTTAGATCCGATCTCGGATCGAGTCTCGAACCACAATGGTGTAACTGGGCATAAGGCGTACACTTCATACTCCTACGATGTACAAAAAGGCGAAAAAAAAAATCTATTCTTGACGAATTTGTTTCCTGTCAGTGAGAATAGTGGAGTGGAGTGGGAGAGATTTGAGCAGATATTAACATATAAGTATTGATGGCCGAGAAGGATGAAGTGAGCCGGAATGCAAGTACGGGGAAAACTGGAGATCCCCGAGAAAACCCGCCGGCCAACGGCATCGTCCGGCACGATTCTCCCCGTGCGAAAACAGACAGAGTAGTACCTCCAGTTATACACGATCAAACATGTGGCTTCTACCGCTACTCGTAAGAAGATTCGTATCACATAGCTTCAGCTATCTCAACTATTGCACAAACGTGCCGCGTATCAATCATGAAATGGAGCCAAACATCTGGGTACCGAAGAAAGAGTGAGTTGTGATGGTGGAATAAATATCACTTCATTTAGTGGATTTTCTAATAACTCCGTCACTACAGTATACAACGGGGATATATAGAGTGTATCCGAATTCTACCGACAACTTCCGCTGCAGAAAAATATGTTTAAAACATGTATAATACACTACTTATATCTAGAGTTAATCCTCAGGGGGTACACATTTAGAAGTTGGACCTGAGTCATTGGTTTATTACAGTGTTATGTGACTTTCTTTGGAATCTTCCCCTCCCCGTGATAGCCGCAACAGTGTATTATTGGTTGACGTGCGTGTTGCCTACCTGTCAAGTATTGGTAAGTATTATTTTGAAAGCAAAACACGAATTACTCGAAAACGGCGAGGCTGAGGGTATTTACACAAGGCAACCTATCTCGTTGATTGTGACACGTGTACTAATAATCCATCATTTAAATCCCAAATTTGCTACCACGTCATGGATATTATTTATATGAAATCCTAACAATGTTATAAATGCGAAAGTTCGTATGTTTGTTTGTTACTGAACCACGTCGCAACGACTCGACGGATTTGGATGAAATTTGGTGCAGAGGTAGACTAGGATCTGGATTGTCACATAGGATACTTTTCATGCCGGAAAAACGAACAGTTTCTTGGGGAATGTACAAAATGTGCCACCAACCGTTAAGACGGAGCACTTGGGCATTATAATTAAGGTTTGGTTTATGCGCGCTTGTGAAGCCGTGGGTAACAGCTAGTTATTTGATAACAGCGATAGGTGTTGTGGTTTTCAAGGACCTTTGTTTAATTAGAAATTATCCAAGACACTCAGTGCTCCATATTAAATATCTTCTGCAATATTTGCAATAACTAGTACTTCATGCCCATTGTCAAAGACGTATATCGACTTTAGGATTCACTTTAGACAATAGTTCGTAATGCTTTTTCAAATTATTTTTTTCGTTAGCAACCTGCAGTCGAAGTTTGTAGGTCAAATTTAGATACATTCTGTATAATCCGAAGGTAGTTATTCATTTGTTTACATAGAAACCGTAGTGTTTCTTCAGCACTATTTGTTTCAGCTAGGCACGTCTTGAGAAACAGAGTATTTGTTATGCCCGGTTCTGCAACCATATGAACTACGTAATTCTGGTCTCGCAAATTAAATAAAAATAACCTGTTATTTACTGTGTTGCATAATAAGAGCTAGTTTCCTCATACATATAAGGTTCGCGTTGTACTATCTCCAACGCAGTCTCTGACTTAACAGAAAAAAAAAACTAATGGCTGAGAAATAAGCGTATCAAGGACCACCGGATTTTCAATCAGCGCGTGTTCATTACGAAAGGAACTGCTTTTACGCAAGGAAAACTACAACTGTGGCGAGAACACGCCTCCAGCTGTTTCACAGAACACATACAACCTGCCCGTCCTTAGCTTGTATGTGACGTCACGATGGCTGACGCCAGATTACACGACAGAATCTTGAACATGGCCCGATTCCATGCATCGGTCGGCGCTCGGGAAAGTTGCAGCATTAGCTTTCCTAAAATAAAGAGACGTTTTATGTCATAATAGAAGCAAGATTTTATGATTATTTTTAGCTCAACTTCGTTTAAAACTTAGGTGTTTTTGTATTTCTTTTTGTTAACAAATAATACAGTTTTTTTTAATTCATATCTAAACACGTATTCAAGTAAGATTTGTAATAATTAGCATTTAAAGACCTATAAATAGTTAAAAGTTTCTAAAGGGGCTGAGAAATTATTAGTTTATTAACCACGAAAACTTCTTAAGATGTACATACAAACTATCTTAGTTGTTTTATACCAGGTGCACAATTGAATGAACGTATTAAGCAGGGGTATTTCTTGAAAAAAATTTACTGTAATTAAGAAAAACTACAACAAAGACATATAATAATTTTTTGGTATTCAACCACAAAATATTCTGGCACAATCGTTGAAGTTTCTAGACGATGTGTATTATATTTGGTCAGTATCTTACATAAATGTTCGGGATATAATTTGCTACAGGAAATAATTACAGTTTTACTGATAAAATATAGTACTTTTCCTAGTTTAGTTCTACTTTGTTTTTTCAACTTAAATTTCAGCGTTATGCGGTGTAACAATTAACATGCTTATCGGTATTATTTCGGTTTTATCGTCTTTCGCCATATAATATTGCCTGTAGTCATAATCAGTCACGGTAGCACAATGGGTAGTTTCAGAGCGCCAATACTCATTAATATCTGTGAGACTAAGTTAAACTGGTATAGATATGAAAATAGAAATAAACACTTTTCTATAAGAGAGAGAACAGAACCTATAGTTTCTTTGTTGGACGAGATTCTGAAAGAAGACGCGAGACTTGTTGTATGGCCGCACGCGGCTACTCGCTAATAAAGTTCTGAAAACTTGCAGATCCAGTGATTTAATCGCGCCTATAAACCAGAATGCAGTTCATGTAATTATCCGATGCAGCATTTAAAACATTGTACCTACTTGCGCACTCTAGAACTGAATCAGTGAGGATTTCGCTGTTTCGATCAATTAGTATGTATCTGACTGATTCAACAGTCACTTTAGCAAATTTAACTGATGAATCAGTGATAAAATGCCTGATTTCCTTCACTTATTGATTTCAGTAACATTTCCCACCGATTCGTCAGTCATTTGTTTCACTCTTTACTCAATGGTATATTTTTGACTGATGAATCAGTTAAATAGCGTGTAAAAATGGCCGTCAAAAAACGTTTAAAATGGCCGCTAAACAATGTGTATCAAGTGAAGTAACAACGAATAAACTAATAAAAACAATACGAAATACTTTCTAAAATGTTTTTCGTCTTTCAAAACGCCATTTTACGAGTTAATATGAACACACAGTCTTTCATTCCGTTTTTACGTCTTTCATTTTGTTTTCATGTGATCGTTACAGCGCTCTGTTTGAAGGTTAAACTGCATATTGTATGATGACGAGAGGGCACTCATCATACTAATTGTTTTAACAATCCTAACGGTACCAATTAAACAAGAAACGAAAAGGAAGATATTTTCCCATCATTATTTCAACTTGACTTGGTAGCGCAGGTAAGAACAATGCCCACGTAGCTCAGGGGTAGGGTGGCCGACTTTAAGGCGGGGGGGTCGCGGGTTCGCGCCCCGGTGCCTCCGACATGGCAGATCTTCAGTTCGCTTGTTGCACATGGAATTTTTCTGAAAGCTGGTCTCACTAGAGCTGCGTCATCGTCGAATGTCTCAACAACGCGGAAAATAAAGCAAGGAAACAGCCTAATTCGAAGTGAAATTGCACAATATGAATGGTAAACTATCGTAAATATGTTTACTTCACGTAATTATTTGGCTGCATTCAATACTAGCAACATTTTATTCGCCACTGCAGTCGGCCGTCACTGATTGTTTCAGTGAAACTTTATTTCACTGAAACAATCAGTGGTCTTCCACTGATTCTAAGTGGAGCCATTTACACTGATTCGAGTAGTTGAATTTCACAGCGAATCAGCGCTTTCCCACCGATTCGAATTTAGAGTGTTGGACTTTCAGCGGCGACCTTATTGTTTTATTGGTGGAAAGTTCGCAGAAAGGTTCAGCGCTGGGCCCTCGAGTAGTTCTGTATTAATGTGACGCGCATATTTTGGCATATAACACTTTCAAAAAGCCGTTTTCAGCCGTTTTGGAGTACTTAAAAATGGTGTTTCTAGTTTCTTGCAAGCACTCAACAGCTCTCGTTTGAAGTGCGTGTTACTTTTGCAGACGAGCACAGTGGACCCGCGTTTAATTGTTTCGCAGGAAAACTAACAATTACTATGGGCTGCTCACCGTGAAATGAGCATTTTTTGAAGTCCTGCGAAAGATCCACTTCCATGCACTTTGTGTATTCTTCCGCCATATGTAAAATTATCATTGCCGTGGGCCTCATAACTTTTTTCATGCATCGGTCAAATGAAACTGTGGAGTTATTAAGGAAGTAAATACTTTACAAATCTGCTTATTTTTACACTTCGATATGTTAAAAAAAAAAAACAAAAAAAAAAAAAAAACAAACAGGAAGCGAAAGAAATAAATGTAAATTGTCACAAATGGTTTCCTGACACTTTTTATTTGACGTTAAGATATGGAACTACTTTCCATCCGTCGTTACCAACTTTGCTGGGCGAATGTCACCCGGTGCGCCCATAAAAATATATGCAGACAAGGGAAGTGACATTTTTTTTTACAGATAATTTCGAAAGTGCTCACTTTACCGTGAACAGCCTTTAAGTCTCTGTAGCGTAGTTGAATCACCGGTAGACTGGAGGGGAGCACTAATGCCTGGTTGCACCATCGTGGTTCGAAACTCGATCCAAGATCTGGTCTCAGATCGGCACAGAAAACCGTTGAACCATTCTAGTTCAGAGCTGAACTGGAGATCGATATGAAGTTCATTTTGAACCGCCGAAATTGGCGGTTCCAAAACTCGATCCGAGATCAGCAGCCATCGTCAACAAATTTAGTTTGAAAATACGCCAACAGATATAACTACGTTCGATTGTTTGCTTGGGAAATAAAAACATTATACGCACTTGAATATTATCCAGTAAAATTCGTACAACAATAATTCACTTAAAACGGATGAAACATCGCACATCTAGTACTAACTATAGTGAAAATACGCCCAATTCCATGACGTCATATATTACGAACCAATAGCAAAATTCGTCTCATACTTAATCTCGATCTCCCACTTTGGAACCAATATCGAATAATCGGAGATCCAGAATCATGACATTTCGTTGGTGCAACACTTTTACATTGGAACCAAGATCAGACCGGATCCTGGTTTGGAACTAGGATCATTCGAGCTCGGATCGGGAAAGATGTTGGTGCGATCGAGCTTAAGTCTGGCCGGGGTATAGGCGCGCGGAGCTGTGACCCAGAAAGGCCGGCAGGTGACCTTGGCGGCCGGGTGAGTGACTCGCCGCAGAGGGCGAGGCAGGCACCTGTCTGTTCTGCGAAGCCGTCTCTCAGCAACTGCCACCTGTCAGCGTCCTGCGAACCTCGCAGTCGTTGCGGTTTAGCGTGTCAAGGCGCCGCGGCCTCCACACACACACACACACACACACACTTGTCGCGTGGCGGCGACGACACATTTCGCACGACATCTGTGTCGGCCAGACACGACCACGAGGCGTCAGCCCACACCAGCCCGCACACGATATCAGCAGAATCTGACTAACAACCAGCTGATCCCGGCGATCGTTTACCCGCCTCTTTCACGTTCTATTTTGCCTTCTCGACGCGTCCTCTCTTATTACGTCTGGTACGACGGGCTATGCTCGACCGTGGTATCGCTGGCATTTTTCTCTTTCAGATCAACAAAAATTTCCTGCAAGTATGAGCAAAATCGGCCCATAAATATAGAAGTTAGACTCCAGTGCCGCCTATTGGAATGAAACATAACTAAAAACCTTACTCGCCACCTCAATAACACATGGTGTGAATATGGTCTCAATTGGTCCAGTGGTTTGTCAGTGATGATGCGGTTTAGTCACGCACAAAGGATTTTATATATAAAGATTATTAACAATTTCATGCGCTACCCAGCAGCCTGACGCCACTTAAATATTGACGATTAGAAATGAGCTGAAACCAGCTTTTCTCAAGAACAACCCATTTCACTGTTCCCCCGGCTATTCCTGTTACCAAATGCCTGTTATTGAGTAAAGGCTGTTCACGATAAACTAAGCACTTTCGAAATCAACCTTAGAAAAAAGTTACTGCCCCTACCTGCATATATTTTAACGGGCGCACTAACTGACATGCACCAATTGAAGTTAATAATGATAGATAGAAAATAGTTCCATAATTTAACGTCGAATAAAAGGCGTTAGGTAACCATTTGTGATATCTTAAATTATTCATTTCGCTTTCCGTTTATTTAATGCATCGAACTGTTAATATTACCAGAATTGTGAAATATTTACTTTATTATAATTCCGCAGTTTCACCTGACCGACGCATGGATAAAGTGATGAGACCCATGGCAATGTTAATTTTACATAAGGCGGAAGAATTCACAACGCGCATACAAGTAGATCTTAAGCAGGGCTTTCAAAATTTCTCAATTTACCGTGAACAGCCTGTACATGTTATTATGGATACACGGCGTTGTTAAAGACTGTTCACGTCAAAGTGAACACATTTGAAACAAACTTTTGAAAAATATCACTGCCCATAACTGCATGTATTGCTACAGCACTCGTTGGCATGCAGGTTCCGTTTATGTTGGTAGCGAATGAATAAAAATAGTTCTTAATATTTACTTTCTACTGTGAATGTTAGGTTTCAAAGTGTAGCAAATGAAGTTACTAAAGTTAATATTTACTTTTTCTTATTCACATTAGATTATGGATTTGCTTATTAGTAAGACATTTTCATACATAACATTCTTATGGTTCCGCATGAATAAAGTGATAAGGCCCATGTCAATGTTAATATTTACGTAAGACGGAAGACGGAAAGATACAAAATGGCAAGGAAAGTGCTAATTTTGCCGTGAACAACCTAAACCTTCTGTTATAGTTTATTCGTGATTTCTTCACACGTTTTTAATCAAACCCTTGAGAAATTACACTATGTATAACCTATTTGGTTATTTTCTAAATATGCTCAGTATTACAAGCTTTTATACATATGTTAACATAAAATGATCTTGATTAACTTAAATTAAGATTTTACTTATATTCAATCTATAAATTAAAATATTTAATTTATATTGAATATGAATTAAAACGGAGAAAAAAGGCCGTGTTAGTAACGGGTAGTAGGAAATAGTTCTTGTGCAAAATAATATTACATTGAGTGTGCACTAATCTGGTACGTTGTTCCGTCAGTGTATTCTATACTTGGTTAAGTTTTCTTGCCATAAGGCGGAGGAATATCCTGGAAGTAGAACTTGAGCAGGGCTGTAGGGAAGTTTGAAATAACCGTAAAAATCTTATGCACATAAACTCAGTGCCTTGACATAGTTATATTATTATAAGGGAAGGTAATATATTTTCAGTGTCTGTAAAATCTAATGCAATAAGCGCAGCGAGTCTCACGTGAATGGAACATTCATTATGTTTAAACAGATTAACACCTAAACCCCGCGAAAAGCAGTTACTGAAATAAAATATTTCGTTGAAATATCTGTGGATCTAAGTTTACCACAATTACTTTATATTCAATTTCGGAGTGCGGAAGTAGTGTTTTTCAAGCAAATCTTATTTTATTAAATGCAGTTGTGCATTCCTCTCAAATGTAACACCGCGACAAAATTTCATTACGAAGTTTAAAAACGTGATCCCTTTCTTATGTATGTTGAGCTGTAACTTGATCTATTAAAAATATTATCGTTATTACGTTGATGTTCTCTGATGAAGACAATGTACTCAGATTCTGAGTCATACCAAGCCAGTTTATAAATCATCGGTTTGGACTCACTGCAAAACAACGTGTCGAATGAAAGGCTGTTCACGGTAAAGTGAACGTTTTTGAGGCCCTAGCCACTTTTTACTTTCAGTCAAATTTTATCTTTTAAGCAAGTTTTAAAATAAATATTGCCATGTAAGCAATAAACACAGTGTCTTCATTCCACCGTATTAGCAAGTTGACGTCTAAGACTAAAATAAAATAGATTTATTTATTATCATTCCAAATGATAGAGCTTTCAAAAGTGCTCACTGTACCGTGAATAGCCTATGAGAAAATGTCACCTTGTGTTTTTTTTTTACCATAAATCGAATCTTCTAACAATTCAGACAAAATGCTGGAACGCCTTCATTTAGGCAACACTCCGTACACTTAAGACGATAGTGTATAGTAAAACAGAGGCATGGGACGTACAAGTCGACAAGGAATCTCTACAACAGTGCGTTTTGCACAATAAACCACTGCTTTAAGTAATTTATGTCTAATTAAAAAAAGTATGGTGTTTAGGGAGTGAACACAAGGTGGGTAGCTGACTGCACTGGGAATGGACTTTCCCGTAAAGTCAGAATGCGATCAGTAAGTAATATAAACGTAATTACTTATATTGGTTGGCAAACCTTCTTTAGCCAATAGCAGTGGTCAGCAAATTTTTATTACGCATGTTTCTTCCCGTTAATTCATCATTTTCCAAGACACATTATTTCTTTAGAATTCTTTTCTTGCATTTCGCTACAGAACTTATTATAATAATCTGCGTAATAAACTTATGTTACAATTTTAACTAATAAAGATTATTATTGGAAATGATAATTTGTGTCATTCCGTTTACTGTAATTCGGTTGGTGATTTCCATGGCAGAGGTCAGTTAAGGCTTCATTGGACGACAAGGTTCGTGTTTCGAATGTTGCTTAAGACGCACGTCGTTTTAAAATGAGATACCGGTTAGCTTACTGTATACGTCACTCCGATTAGCATGAAAGCGGATCCGTTTAAACAGCTTTATAAATATCTGTTTTATTTATCGCATTTAATTACTATACTACGAGGTTCCAACTTACTGCAAGTTAACCCCGTTTTAAAACTGTACTCGTTTACGCCTCAGGTCATGTGTGTTTCTTTTACAGCGTTCCGCTCACCACTGCGACCTCATGTGCTATAGGAAATAAGTACTGATCTCTTTTATAGAGTGGCCACTTTGTGCACCATGTTAGTAGTAGGCCTACTTCATCATGTACTATAATGCCAGTCAAAATATTCCATGTTTTGACGTCCAGCGGTTTGCGCTTTGCTTTGATGGGTTAGTAAAGGGGTCAATGACTTTTATGTATAGAAATAAAGTCTTCCACATTTTGTACTGTTGCTATAATTCCGGCAAGTCTAGAAATCCAGTTCAAACGATTACGCTACAGGCATTCACCTTCTCCAATCTGAACCAATGTTATAACTTACATTCCTGTTTAAAGCCATCGGTCTTGTGTATTACTGTCATCGTTTCACTTAAATTGCTACGTTCCACTTACATCAAGTTAAACATCTCCCAAACTATACTCTTCCTAATCACGCAGGTGGCCACGTGTATGTTACTATTGTAACTCTACATGTTTGTATATATATATATATATATGCGTGTATACATATGTGGATACTACTAGTATGATAATTCCATTGTGCCTTGAAACTGTAGAATTACAGAATACACTAGGAGCTGCACATTATCTAAGCTGTCCTCTTCTCAAATTATCGATGCTGCTGGGAGGGCGTGTATTATTAAAACACAGATGAATGTATGTATAAGCTGTTCACGGTAAAGAGAGCACTTTTGAGGCCATAGTTACGTTTTTTCTATCAACTATTTTTTGTGCTTCCACTTCTTTAAAATAAATATTGCCTTGTAAGTAATAAACACGGTGTGAATATTTCACCAGAGTCGAATGTTAACGTCCAAGACTACAATAAAATATATTTATTGACTATTATTGGTTAGTGATTAATATTGTTAATATGGTTAATTGAACGCTTTAAATTAACCATTGAAAAATTCCACTGCACTTACCGGGCGCAAGCCCGGTAAATTTGGCAACGACGTAGGGAAGAATAGTTCCATGTTTCAACGTCAAATTATAAGTTTTAGGTAAACAATTGTGAAAGCTGAACTGGTTTATTTCACTTTCTGTGTTTTTATGCATATAAGAGTAAGGATGATCAAATCTGTAAAATATTTATTGTCCTAATGTTTTCACAGTTTCAACCATGGCAACGAAATACCAAATTTCCAAATACGTCGACTTCTTTGTGTGCAAAATCGTGTCACGAGATCATTCGACAAAAAAAAAAAATATCTGCCATTTCGGATACGGCCCGAATATGTATTTATTTTCTAGTAAAGGCAAGGGAAATTTTTGCCTACAGCGTCGACGTACTTTGTGTTGCAGGCTGGCGGCGATGGGCTGCCGCGGCCTAACGTGCGTGGACAGCCAGCTGAATCGCGCCTTCTACCAGCTGGGGCTGGTGGTGGGCCGACACCCTGGCTACTTCCTCATCGTCCCCGTGCTCCTGTCTCTGCTCTGCATCACCGGCTTCCAGCGCATCCGCTACGAGATCGACCCTGAGTACTTGTTCAGCCCCGTGCGCGGCGAGGGCAAGACTGAACGAGCAGTAGTCGAGCACTTCTTCATGCCCAACTACACTAGCCGCTTCAACGTTGGGCGTATCACCCGCCCAGGTAGGTGCCTCCGCTCCCCGTGTATACATATATATATATATATACACACACACACACACATAACACGTACACTTCTACCACGGTCCCTTACAACTTGTCTCAAGTCCTAACGAAGTTCTACTTCCCGAATATTCCTCCGCCTTATATAACTAAGTCTAGGGATTAACACCAAAGGACGAACGCGCCGAATTCGCGCACGCTCACCTGTAATAGTATCAGAGACTGGAAAATTCGCGATTTCAACTACCTGCGGGTTCGTAGTCCTGTGTGCAGATACACGGGTATCAACTGCGCATTGGTTGTCCGCTGTCGCAGTGGAGGGCGACGACTGGACCAGCGTCTTCCAGGCGGTGTCAAACACCGCGTGGACCAATGGCTAAAGTTGTATAAACACACGTGTTTTGAATTCCAGCTTGTCCTAAAATGAATCCACGAATTCTCCAGGTCTAATAATAATATTTCGCGTGAGAACTCTTTCTTGCTAGCCACTGCCAACATACACGTTTTCGCACCGTTTTTATTCATATTTATTATAAATAAAATATTATAATTTATAAATAAAATACAGGTAAAATTCCAATGTAACGAAAAATATGATACTTTCATTATAATAGAAGCATAAAACGCTTGTCATATATGGCATATTTAGAAAATAACTAGTACGTGACACATGGGGGGATTTTTCAAAGGTGTAATTCAAAAAGGTGAATTAACCGCGAATAGACTATACTATAGCTTGGGAAGATCAAACTTTGGCAAAGGGAAGATTTTCACCACTAGGCAAGCGCCACTATCGGCAAGGAACCAGATTTTCTCTATTTTCTTACTTAAAAACAGAATAATTGCAGTTAACCACAGATCAAATATAAATCTAATTCGTAATTAAGAAAAATATTTCTCTTTCAGTATTCACGTAGCCTTTTCAAGTTACCTTTTGTAACACTGCGTACCTAGCAGACGAAATTTTCCTCTACGCCAAACGCGCCCATCATGAATCACGTTTCCTTCCGAAGTAGCTGTAGTAGAAACAACTGTAACCAAGTCTAGAAAATTACACCAAAGAGACAACGCGCCGTATTCGTGCGCACTCGCTGCTATTTGCATGAGAACTATTTCTTAGCTAGCCATTACCGACACATCTATTTTCCAACTGTTTTTCTTCAAATTAATTGTTAAAGAAATATTATAATTTATAGATGAAATGTATGTAAAAGTTTAATTTAACCAAAAATAAGATACTTAAACGTAAGCACATGTATGAAATACTTAGGATATATATTTATGGCATACTGAGTAAGCAACCACACACGTCATACACGGTGTTATTTTTCAAGTGTGTGATTTAAAAAATGCGAAGGAACCGCGAATATACCTTAGCTAAGCATAATGAGCTTTCTGAGCGAGAGAGAGGAGGGGAGAGAGAGAGAGAATATAAAGAAGGGGAGGGTTGTTGATCGGCGCTTGAGGGGTTACCCTATTTGTCATATAGGTCGCAGTTGGGACTGATCTAATATATAAAAATCTATGGAATATTTAATGTAAATATTTTTTCTCAGTACAAAAATTAAATTCGAAATTAGTTTTAAATTTTTAAATTTGTTTATTGGAATATAAATATGATCTCTGTAAAGTGTCAAATCCAGCTAAAAGTGCTGTAAGCATATTTCCGATTACGACATTTATTATTCTGTAATAGCGGTGTTTTACACTATAGCGGAAACGCTGTATCTTTTGTGAACATATTGCTGTGAGAAACCTCTTTAGCCACTTCTTAGAATTCCGAGGAAAAGGAACACATGCGGAACCCTTGCCCTTGATCCCTTCCCGTCTCGTGAGCCCATGCTCCCTTCGAGAAATGTTCTTTTGTGAATTTCGAACGCCCTTGTTCATTTCCACTTCGAGTTTTATCCTGTTGAATTTCTCTCCACGCGAATTTCATTTGTCTTTGTAACGTTGTTAGCGGGTGTTTTCTGCGACCGTGCAAGGTTGCAAACACTAAGAAACGAAATATTTAAAACATCTGCGCATCGGAAAACGATTCAGGGATCTAGAAGTGTAATGACTCCTGCCCATAGACTAAAGATGAGGTAGACCGATCTCGCTGGGTGCACACAACCAAACTCGGTGTCCCGACATTGAACTACTTGAACACGTGTAGCGAAAACGGCGTGGTTTTGATTTTAGGTTAGAAAACTGATTTGTAAACAAGTGCTAAGATATGTTTTTATACTTCCTCTAACCAGTTTGTAGTGCTTTTTGATTAAATTCAAAATGGTAAAGGTATTTTATTAATATAATAGTGCTTGTCATTTTAAAATTAAGGTGTAAACAAACACGTTGATCACTGCTGACCACGTGACATTGACAGTTTTGTAGGATTGGGGTAGGTCAATGCTGGGTACATGCGCACAAGACGAATAAGCGGTCTAGCTCATGTTTAGTCTATGTTCCTGTCCTTGGCTGAATGGGACATTCTAGGACGCACTAGTTCCCTTTCACAGCGGCAGTTGACGTGATGACCTCGATGCACTTTTCTAGAGCACGAAACCAGTCAAGGGTTCCTTAGACGACGAAATCGAACGCGACGTGTATTTTTGTATTAGAAGAGTAGCTGTAAAAAAGTGGCGTCGGTGACTGGACAGAGAGCTGTTCACTTACCAGTTAGTGACTTTGCCCAGCCATTGGTAGCCCTGTTTATTCGTTCACGCCAGGCGCCTGTATGGGGTGCATGCAAAGCCCTCAATACAGTTTGACCGACGCTAGGCCAACGAGAAGTGAGATGAATTGAGACCATCGACCATCACAGGTTAGCGCTACCATCCACGCTTTAGCCGTATTGCCAGTACGATGTTGTGAATCAAGCTTGACGCCAATCTTTGTTGGTTATTATCTAGGTACTAAATGGCAGGCACACTTTGATATCATTACAACTAGGCACGTTTTACAAAGTGTCCATATAGTTACCTGAGAAACGCTCTGTGTTACGGTTGATTTTTAATACCGCGCGTAAGATGACATTTTAAAAATAATTAGTAACTATTTGTGATGAGAAAATAAATCTCTGAATTACTTTTTTTTGGCTGAAATCTGACATTCGTGAAAACTGGATGGGTTATAGTGTCCCTTTTCATTTTTTGAAAGAAACCTGCCGGACGGGTTGCATATTTAGCAGGCAAACAAACGCGCTATTTCAATTTTCGTAGCTCTTTTTTCAGAGAACATTTTTTACGTGGGAGTATTACACTAAGGTGACCTATTTTGCTAATTTAAACGTCCTAAGTCAGTCACCACGAAAACTTTGTTCTTAGCCCATAGTTTCGAAGTTTGTACTTTAATAAAATGGTACCTTCAATTTTTTTAATGAAGGAGAATTATATTACTCATAAAACCATTAAACTTTCACAGATTACAAATATCCACTCGAAAAAGAAAAAGCTATTTTGAAACTTATAGTTTCAGCTTAAGTAGTTTCTGATATTATGAAATAAAATTATTTTAAATTTATAACTTACTTTAAAAGTCTCACGTCGTAAGTCGTGTTTTGTTTTCTTTCTGTTGCTGTGGCCTGTCCAGAGGGGATCAGGTCAAACATTAACTAGGGGAATGGGGGTAACTATATGGAAAAGCAATCAAATACAAAATACTATTTTTGTTTAACTTTAACAATACAAATACGCTTCAAGCAATCTTCTATTGAATCAATTAATTACAACAGCTATTCAGCAATAGGAAACAGAATTTCAACAATAAACTCTCCAAGAGGCGTTGATGTCTTTAATCAATTACAATTAGCTTTAAGCTAGAAAGGCTGAACTCTGCTCGGACGGAGCTTAAATGCATTCGCAAGTCCCTAGCCCTATCGTGCCTTCAGTCGCCCTACCAGGGAATATAATTACCCTCTAGATGACAACGTCTCGCTGAAGCTGTCTCAACGGCGGGCTCATCAGGTGATGAAGTCGGACCACGGGAGGTGGTCCTCTCGTCTGGCAGGACTCGAACAGGGCCTCCGGCGACGTTGGCAAGATGGTGCACGGAGCCGCCATTACTCCGAGCTTATATATACTCCCTTCCTGACTTCGAGCTCAATACCCCGGAATTTGTTTGCTATAACAATGGCTCGGCTGGCCGAGGTCGTGCTGCTTTGCCTCAGCTTGCAAATTGCAACTCTTGCAGAGGCCAGCCGCAGCGTGTTTGCATAAGGAATATTTCTACAGCATTTTGATTTATTGTTCAAAATAACACGAGGTAGTTACGGGAAGTTATCCGCCCCCCTCCTCCTTAAACGAATAAGTATAGTCCAGAAGCCATTCCTTTCAAATACTTTCGTCGTGAGAGTATGTGCCGACATCTTTTCCAGCCTCCAGTGATGAGCTAGGGCTGAGTTTCCCTTGCTTCTTGCTCCATCATACTCACCACTCTCACTTACAAGATGAGAAAACAGCAAGAGAAACTGTCTCTAAATGTCGAGAGATCTGCGGTTCGATTATAAACACCGGCGAATGTCGACGTTGAACATTTTTTTGTCCGCGGATGTTGAGACCACTCAGCCCCGTGTCCACTGAGTACCGGGTTATTTTCCTGTGGGGAAAAGTTGTCGTCTTTCTCTTCTCATATTTGCACATCAATTGTATTTTGGATATATTTGCAAGTTGGTGAATCTGGTTTTCGCGAAAAAATGTAATCACTCATCTCAAAACCACTATAAATGATACACATTAGTGATTGGATGATTTGACTGATTCTTCGCCTTGGATGTACCCCCGAAAATCACACACGTTTATCATCTGGATAGGCCAGCCTAATTCTAACTGGCCCAGTGGAGTAATAAATTTCTTCTCACAAAGGCCCGTGACCAATAACTAACAATGGGAAATCTGCAGGTGTGAAAGCGAACATTGTATTCTAACCTGAGTCGAAATTTTCCCCAAAAATCAGGGGACCTTGCTTACGACAGATTTTGAAGTTGCTTAAAAAGGAGGTATGTAGCGTTTTTAGGACTTTTAAGGCTAAACTGAGCACTTTTAAAAGCCCTACTTAAGATCTACTTGTAAACACATTGCGTATTCTTCCATCATACGTAAAATTGACATTGCCATTGACCTGATAACTTTACTCATGCGTCAGTCAAAAGAATATATTTTACATATTTGCTTATTCTTACAGTTATATGATTAAAAAACAGAAAACAAAAGAAATAAGAAATCATTTTAGTATTTACTCATGTTTACCCAATACTTTTAATGCAACGTTAAACTACTTTTACTTCGACGTTACCGATTTACTGGGTGCATGCCGATCAGCGTTCCCGTTAAAATACGCGCAGGTAGGGGTAGCGATATTTTTCAAAGTTTGATTACAAAACTTAAACAATCTATAAGTGAGTGAAGTAAGAATTGAAATGGGCAAGAAATGCAGTGGCGGAAATGGACGAGGAGCAGGGATAGGGTCGTGCTCCGAGAAAACATGTTGACCAACAGCAACGTTTGTCGCGTTTATCACACGTGAGAATGGGTCGTAACCCCCGCCGGGAATCGATCCCGACCGCCTTGGCAGGAGGTAAGTGTGTTAGTCACGTGAACACAGGCATTACGTGAAACACACAGAACGGTGGTAAAATGTGCTGGTGTGAGACCTGTGTACAGAGCAACAAGCCGACTTGCAGGGCATTCGAGAAAGAAATCAGCGCATTACTCTCAGAGGACAAGGTCAACAACGTGGATGTCAGCGGGTTGGTTCTAAGCGGAGACCTGGAGGACAGACCTACCTTTACCGTCCAACCTGAATTATAATCGGATTCATTCCCTTTCATGCACCGAGGCTAACAAGGGTCTTAATTATTAAGTGACCTTGTTTATTTTAAAGAATTACACGGGCATTTTCCTTAAAAATTACGGGAAATTCAACTCGAGTGCTGGAGGTTGGAATTGAACCCGCGACTTCTCCGAGTGCAAGGAGGATACGGTGAGTCTTTAATGACGCTCGGTGGCCAGCCCGAAGAATAGATGGCGTTACATGACAGGAACGGAGAAGGTGAGCAATGAAAATCCATTTACATGACTGTGTTTGCCGAAATACACAAATATCTCCAATCTGTTGAGAAAAAAAACCATGGACCTCGCGAGATAGCTTAGGGAGGAATGAATGTATAGTGATCACTTTTGAAAGCCCCCTTGTTTGGAATAATAGTCAATAAATATATTTTATTTTACCCCTAGACGTCAACACCCGTGTGCGGTGGAATATACACACTGTGCTCATTAGTTGCATGGCAATATTTATTTATAAAGGCGGTGGAGGGATTAAAAAAAATGGCCTCAAAGGTGCTCACTTTGCCGTGAACAGCCTGTAAATCTGAACATATTCCATGAAAGACGAGAAGGTGCATCGCGGCTGGCGAGGTTTACTTTGTTGAAGAAAAAAGGGCACGGTGCACCCTATTTGTCAAAATAAAAAAATTTCATACAAGAATATCTGCGAGTTAAAAAATCTGTTATTTTTTCAGCATTACGATAAGATGTTCCTTGTGGTTCATTTAGTTGCATAAAATTGCTGCAATGATATTGTCCCAGACTCGGTATACTTTTAAAACGTCTGTATTTTTGTCAGTAATTGTTCCAATAAGTTCGGAGAGTTATAGACCAAATATATAAGTGAACTAAGACAGATGTGGCTTAATGTTAAACATATTATTACTCTAACATCAATACTTTTCATTTTAAAATGTCAAAGAAAAAATATTTAATTTTTCGGGAATGGCTACTCTCCTGATATAGAAAATTTGTAGTATTACTAACATGCTCATATACGAGTACAAATAAATAAAAAATATTTAAGCATGAAGAATATATCCTACTCTCATTTGGTACATCACAATTTCAAAACGCTTAAATGCCAATAAATGTAATAAATATATATATTTTTGTATTCTGTATAATATTTCTCCTGTTTTGTAACAGGTGCTCGTCACACAGCATAACTTACATACTAAGATTAACACGAATTTTTTCCCTCTTGAGCAGCCTTAAGGTTTTATAATATTCCGGGTGTAGCCTCATATGAGAACTTATATTCGTGTGTAGAGGGGCCTGAACTTCGCCACCCTTTCCCATGCCCCAAGAAAACTGCCCTTGAAATAATAATTTTCATGGATGGACTAAATGTTACGTGACAATTCAACGTATTTTAGTTCTCCGCGGTCTTTGCCGAGCCACGACCTACCGTACCGCCGTTAAGAGCGTTGCGCGGGATCCGAACCCAGTACTCCGAGACGCTGCCCGAGGCAGACGCTGCCCCGACGACGACGTCTGTCGGGGCAGTTGCGTAACTAACCTCTATCGCCGTCGTGATAGCCTGTGGTGTGACATCACCGCACGAGCCTGCTTCTCTCCTTTTACTTGTGCGGTTAAGGAAGTGCCTCTGCTGGTTCCGAGCTTTCATAACACCCCCGCCAGCCGCCGGAGTGCTTCCACCGATCATTACAGAACACATGACTATACAACGTACAGAGGTGGAACAGCTACCTGTACCGTACCCATAGACTAAAGATGAGGCATAGGCTGTTCACGGCAAAGTGAGCACTTTTTAAGGCCCTTCCAATAGGCTTTAACTACTCATAAATATATCTCATTGCAGCCTCGGGCATTATATTTTGAGGGCGGTGAAACGTATACACTGTATTTATTGGTCACATTGTAATGTTTATATTAAATAGCAACAGTGAGATGGAGATTCGATGAAAAAAAAATTAAGAAGGGCCTTAAAAAGTGCTCACTTTACCGTGAACAGCCTATAGGCCGATTATTCGATTTTTTTCGAACTACTCTATTACTAAGTGTTAAGTGAAAGCCCGGTGGGTAGGGCGGGATCTTATTGCGTCTCAGGGCTAATCCCTTACTCCTACAATGAAAGGAAATCATGAAAGGAGAAATGCATTGCGGCAGAGAGGGATTGGACACCCATGGCCAGCGATTGGGGCCATTACTACCTCCCTAAGTGTGCCTATATTTCAGACTATAACTAAGAAGAGACTGGGAAAAACTGTCAGAGACAACGTAAAAACCCAGCCGACAGGAAAGAATTCAAAATGATTCATGCATTAAACAGAAATGCTACGGGAGACAAAGGTCGGAACTCAAGCTTTATTAGTAGAGATGAAAGACTAGTGGAGAGCGGGTGCTGTTGTTGGAATTCTTCAAGTGGCGCTGTCTTCAGCCAGGGTGATGCGGCCAATTATTCATCTGCGCATTGTTATGCACAGCCCTGTTGTGCTCCACTTGTCAAAACAAATACCTGGGAGGGAGGCCACCACAGGCGAGTTTGGTAAACTAAGAAATGTGGGTCCAGCAAACAACAGGACATTCCTGGATAGTTATAACAAACTACAGGCAGACTCCGCCTGTAGTGCACAACGGGAGCCAACCACAATGTATTACGTTAATCCGCACACGCGGAGGGGCGCGAAGACTAGACTGGTCTGCGAGGAAGGACAGTGATTGTCAAGGGGCGAGGTCAGCTGAGCGGCGACGTCCTACCTCGGGGCGGCGAGGCCAGAGTGTGAGACCTGCAGGGTTCCCTTACTAGCACGCTCGCCCTCTCTCTCTCTCTCTCTCTCTCTCTCTCCCTCTCTCTCTCTCTCTCTCTCCAACTTAATTAACCTTCCTTACCATCCCTTCCTCCGTTGCCCTCGTGTCTTAAATTCCATGTAACAATCTGTAAATGCTGGAGATGGAAATAAAATACTTTATTTACTATTTCTGTAAATCGTCTTCTTCCATCTTACCCTTCTACATATTACTATCATTCCTTTTCATTTTTTTATTATGAGTGAAGTCAGGCCGTAACAGCATGTTTACTCCATTCGTAGTTACTCCCAATTTTCCTGAAGCCCTGTCAAAGTTCTACTTTCAGGTAATTCCTCCGCCTCTTGCAAAAAAAAAAAAAGCTTAACCAAGTCTGGAACATTACACGACACACACACACACAGAAGAGAGAGAGAGAGAGAGAGAGAGAGAAGAGAGAGAGAGAGATTGTGCGTGTATGAGTGTGTGTGCGGTTACCACGGTTCCCTCACACCCGGGGATTTCGCCGGATCAATACCATTCACCTCTACTACGGGTCGTTCTTCCAAGCGGTTTTTGAGGCCGACCTATTCTAGGTGAAAGGCGATGCAGTTGCTTAGTACAAACCTTCCCAGTCCTTCACTTTAATGCACTAAGATACAGTTAACCTTGCTTCAAAATATGAAATAAATATAATCATTACTATAGCTGGTTCGTGGTTAATTAAAAACTTTTAGCTGCAACTTTTGAAAAAAAAAAAAATGTCCATAACTACTCCTACATATACGTATATTACCGGACGCATTCACTGGCTTTCTTTCAGTAAAGTTGGCAGCGATGGAGGAAAAGTAGTTCCATGTCGAATTTAAAGAACGACGTTTAAACATATGGTCAATGACTTCATCCCGTCTAGTTTCTGTTTGTTTTGTGGGCGTAAGGTTAAGAATTAGCGTATTAGTAAAATGTTTATCTTGAATATTTCACAGTCACGCTTGATCGGCGTATAATAAAGTAATAGGGCCATGATAATTTTACGTATATCAGAAGGATTAAAATTGGGTAGAAAATTATATTCTAAACAGGGCTTTCGAAAGTGCTCGATTAACAGCGACCAATGTATATTATCAGTCTTGCAAATACCAATATTATTATCTACGCTATCTTACTGGCTCTGAGATAACCAATTATTAGGTGATTAAGTACTTTAGAATTTTAGCTCTGCGTGGAACAGTTTATTTTTCGTGTAGATCATTTATAGTTTCATATATGGCGTTATGTACTTTGTTTAAAATAATTCAAATAGGCTTATATTGTTTACCAAAAATAAGTTTGAGTACTTTAACGTGCAAATTTTAAACCGTTTTGTAAATATTTACTTTTATTGAAATTTTTGCTCTTATTATTATACTGAAAATTATTTTTATAAAGCGTAACTCATTAATTTGAGGTGAAATTACCAAATGTGCAATAACTACCTAACATAACACTGTAATGAGATAGATTGAGACAACCTATGGGCTACGTCATGACACCTGGTACCACCTCCCCCCCCCCCCCCTTTTTCAAACAATGGTTCGTGTATGCAAATGGGCTACATTTTGCACGTTAAAATTGAAACCCAAATGTGTTGTGAAAACACAGATTTATCTATGTTTAAACTGCCCGTTGTATGCTGGTTTCCTTGAATCACGAAACGAAGGAGAAAAAAAAAAAAAGTTGATTTTATTAACGGATCTCTTATGCTGTGCTTGGTAACAGTTTTGTTGCGTCACAATTTAAATAGAAATAATCGAAAACTGATATTTTTGAACAACTCCTACTTAGGGCTGTCAGTTGCACCCACTGTTCTACAGGGAACAATTCCGTTTTTGCGTGTATTTGTTTCACCTACAGTTCTTGTCTGTTACAGCAGACGAAATCCTTCGTTTTTAAAGATTACCTGCACGACCCACCTAAATATATTTGTGGAAAGATACGTGCAGATAAACAAATTATTACTGTAGCATGTTCAAACAAGTATTTATAAATGTCTGTGTAATATCTTAGCTCTATTCAATAAATATTTTAGTAGGGGCACCTGTTTTTTAAGGAAAGATTTCAGGACAAGTTGCGTTCCAAAATATTTTAGTTCAGAACCACTTTCGTGATTGGTTCATTTGACTTGTTACCAATCTGATCTCTTTGCCCGCGAATCACGGACAGTCATTAACGGTGATACTTAACCGCTATTGGTTAACTCATGTAGCAGCCAGTCTTCACACAAAGACAAGCGGCCAATAGCCGACGGATGACTGCAAGTGTGCACGTAGGATTTTGATATCTGGCCTCTGCATAAACCTTTTCGCGAATCACAGGTGGCCCAACCCATTACACAACATGAGCTGTAGCTCCTCAGGCAAGGTACGAGTGCAGCGGGTCTGGTGATATAGTCTATACGCGGTTTGTTCACACTTTTTGAATCAAGCTTTTAACCCTTTGAAGAGTATGCCCGTACATACGCGGGCCCACGTTTATATGAAGAATTCTTTGCTCCTGAAAGCAAAATGCACACTTTTATGGTTGTACTGTTTCGCTGAACTTGCCGGAATATAAGTAATAAATTACAAGTTGCCAACATTAAATTTCTTAAGAGAAACTATTATCTTTTTTTATCATTTCTCCAATGGACACGATAAGTTGTAAAACGTTTTATATTATCGTGACACTTTTATTGGCTTACAGACAAGGCGCGAGTTCGTTGGCCGACGGTCAGCCAATAATAAGCGCTGTAGAGTACAGTAAGCGTGTTCCGTGTAGCCAGGGCCAATAGGAAGATGGTAAGTGGAAATACAGAGCCAAATACATTTGATACTGCTGTAGTTGTGAATATAGGCAGCTCACTTCAACCTTGTCTTCACTGCCAGTAAATATGTGAGGTCCTCAAAGGGTTAAAAAAATTACCCCGTGTGTGATGATGTGATGTGTTTTGTTGTTTCCCAAATATGCCGTGTAACGCAAGCGTTTTATACTTCCGTTAACATAAAAGTACCTGTTTTTTTTTTGGATGAACTGCACTTCTATAGGCTGTTCACGGTAAAGCTAGCACTTGTTAAGGCCCTCCTAACAGGCTTTAACCACTAATAAATAAATCTTATTGCAGCATCAGGCATTACATTTTAAGGGCGGTGTAATGTATACGCTGTGTTTATTCGTCACATTCCAAAGTTTATATTAAGAGTAGCAGGAAGATGGAAGTAGGGTGAAAGGAGAAATTAAGAAGGGCCTTAAAAAGTGCTCACTTTACCGTGAACAGACTATACTTATATTCTCTGCATAAATAAATATATTTCATTTATAATTAATATGAATAAAAACTATACAGACGCAATGTGTGTTGGTAATGCCCAGTAGGAAATATTTGTTATGTAAAACATTACTATAGACTGTTCACGGCAAAATGAGCACTTTTGAAAGCCCTGTTTAAGATCTACTTGTATGCAAGTTGTGCATTCTTCCGTCTTATGTAAATTTAACATTGCCAAGGGCCTCATAACTTTGTTTATGCGTCGGTCAAGTGAAACTGTGAAGTTATTATAAAAGTAAGTATTTTACAAATCCAGTCATTTTTACACTTCGATGCATTAAAAAAAAAGCAGAGAAGGAAAGAAATAATAAAAATGATCAGAAATTGTTACCTAACACTTTTAATTCGACATAAAGATACGGAATTTACTTCCCTTCATCATTATCAACTTTACTGGGCGTATGACATTCTGACAAAAAGTCGTATTTGCAGAACATTTATTTACTGAGATACGCGTATTCGCGCAAACAACTATTTCACAAAAATGCGGGGGTCCATCCCACTCTGAGGAGTCCTATGTACTGAAACGTTTTCTGTGAAATCGTTGTCTGCGCGTAAACGCGTGTCTCGGTAAATAAATGTTCTGGAAATACGAAGTTTTGCCAGAAAGGATAAAAAAAAACTATTTCCTATATCGATATCTTTATTTTTTTTATCGTATTACGTGTATTTATCAAGGAAAAAAATAGTGAAAGTGGTCAAATATCGCATTTTTTAAAGCTTGACTATAAAGTTTATTTAAGCGGTAAAGAAAATAAAAATACAACTGTACGCAGGTAGTTTGATCTGTGAACTTTCATCGCATGTAATAAAACCTCACAGTTACAGATTTAGTTTACACAGTAAAGCGTTAGGACGGAAACACTGTACGCCTTGCGCGTAGGAGCGATGAGGCGCTAGGCAGTGCGTGTTAGTGTCGCCCGTATCGCTCCCTCGCTTCTTGACCTTGAACGCGCAGGTACATAGGATCCTTAAAGGCACTTACACAGTTGAAAACTTTAACATTTGACTTTACGTTTGCTTTCCGACATGTTGTTTCTTATGGAGCTTGACGCAACGGAACTGTCAAAGGTAAAGTCGAACACTCTTGACTTTACGATTTAGAAAAGTTGAAATTTAAAGTCACAGTCAAGCAACCATTTTGCCGAAAATCTAACAGAGGTTATGTGAAATGTGCGTTATTTTATTGTAGGGCGATTTTAATCTCGGTATGTTAAACAAAGCTCGTCTCAAATTGAATAAGTGGCAAATAAATATATTGTGAAGAGGAAATAACTTCCCCTCGCTTTCCCTCCCTGTTTATTCAATATGTTCAATTATATGTTTTAAATTTTATTCTTAAGTTCTTTAATTGATAAGGTTTTGTTTTATTTCCTTCTGACATTCTTCATTATGTGCCGAAAGGAGCCTTGTTTTGCAACAGGTTGGCCACGAATGTACAGTGTCAATCTGTCTATGTAACCAAATATTCCTGTTCAATAAATCACAATTTATCAATCAATCAATATATGAATTGACATATTTTAATAATGTAAACAAATGAGATTTTTGGTTTTAAATAAACTTTTAATATAAATTTTAAGCCTTAAAAAAAAAAGGTAAGTAGAATGCATTCCTGGATAATATCATAATCATTTACAACAAGATACGCATTTTTTTTTTGAAGCTCGCAGAACCGATGTTTAATTGTCTGAACTCTGACTTTACAATTGTATTATGTATTGGTGGTTTCGTCAGATGAAAGGAAATGTAAAGTCAAATGCCTAAAGTTTTCTATCGTGTAAGAAGCTTAAGAGTGCAGGGATGATGTGTGTGCAGGACGTTTCGGGCGCGTGATCGTGATCCCGAAGCACGGCAAGGACATGCTGCGCAAGGAGATCTGGGCGGAGCTGCGGCTGCTGGACCAGCTGATCCAGAACGCGACTGTGATGTGGGACGGTGGCAAAGGTGGCGACCCGGAGACCTTCACCTACAGGGAGGTGTGCGCTCGATGGATCGACCAATGCTTCCAGAACGACATACTCAACCTCGACCACGTCATCGAGGAGGTGCGTCGCCCTTCCTTTCGATATATTGTCTCGCGAGTCTAGTGTTCTCTTCACAGCTGTTTGCCATAGTGTTGAGGGGTTTTGGGGTGGCTCTTGAGGGGAATGGTGCATGAAATCAGTACATTTACCCGAGTTTCATTGTAAGTCGTTTTCCAAAGAGTTTATTGAAATGTTTGGCTCGACAAGACGTAAATAATAATTTTCAACGCCGTTTTACTTTGTAAGATTTTTACTGCCTTCATTATTCTCGGAGCACTGATGCAAGAAATTAAAGGATTTTTTTTTCTTATTTTCTATCAGATCTCCGAGAATAACGAACGCAGGGAATTTTTAATTATGTAGTAAGATGTTCAAAATTGTTATCTACGCTTTGTCGAACAAAAAATCTCGAAAAAATCCCCTGTAAAACAAATTGTGACGAAAATTTTATAAATATTCGATTTTCGTGCGCCATTGCCCTTAACAGCGATGTCTTGAGAGCCATTGAGGGTGACTGAGGTGAGCATGGAGCAATTAGCGGATTGAAGGGGCGGGGGAAATGGGAGATCCCCGAAAAAACCCGGCACGATTCCCACATGTGAAAAATCGGGTGTGACTCAGCAGGGGATTGAATCCGGTTCGCCTTGGTGGGAGGTGAGCATGCTAACCGCTCAGCCAAAACCTGGCAGTAGAGAATGTGTTATGAGTTTTCCAGGCTGACAAGGTGTAGATATAGCTTGTCACACTTTCTATAATCTATATTATAGGTAGAAATAGTGGAAAATCGCGAAACATTTTTGAACAAAGATATATTCTATAACACTCTTACTATTTTATTCTTTCATGATTGGATGAACAAGGTTTTGACTCTGCATAATTGTTTGCAGACCAATCACGAACGTTCTGCCTTATAGTATCAGAAACCTCATTGGTCCAGTAAAAAGGCGTAGTATCTTCATGCATGCATGACAGTCAATAAGGAAATAAACTGTTGGACTTGTGTACAATATGTTGAATCTTACCAGTCAACTTTTCCCGCGATAAACCACCATCTCTTAATATAGGTGTTCTTTTCCTGTTATAACCTGTGTAGTCGTTTGCATAAAATAATCACGTTTTTCTTCTCAACTGTTATCTGTTAGGAAGTAGTGGAGATAGTGTAAACTGCAACAAATTCAGAATGTATCGGAAACTATTATATGTGCTCTGTCACATCAACGATTTACATTCGACCTCTGAAACAGAAAGCATAGCGAAAGAACTGCCGAGTGCAAAATGGGAGGGACCAATCCCCCTTAACATCGGGGTGTTGAGAGCCGATGGGGGTGAAGCGAGGTGAGCGCGAATCAGCGCCGGAATGCAAGGGCGAAGGAAACGGGAGATCTCCGAGAAAACCCGCTGACCAGTGGCATGGTTCTCGCGTGCGGAAATTCGAGCATCTTCGCCGGGAATATGATCCAGTTCGCCTTGTGATGAGAGCACTAGCCACTGCACCAATGCGGCTCCTTTGATTCCATTGATACAGCTCTCTCTCTCTCTCTCTCTCTCTCTCTCTCTCTCTCTCTCTCTCTCTCTCTCTCTCTCTCTCTCTCTCAGGCGATGTTCACATAACGCTCAGCTGACTGGGCAACCTGTTCAGTATGTCAACAGAAATTCTTTTGCCATGAAAATAACTGTACACTAAACTACTTTCAGAATTGTAAAAAATAAAAAATAAAAATAAAAATAAAAAGCACTTCTTCGTGAGACAGACTGTATACACGTATTTTGCTCACCGCATGGCAATGCAATATTCTTTTCCATTTAGAACAATTATTTGTGTACCACGACATTTGTCTTTTTTTTTTTTTTTTTTTTTGTAAATCCAGTGGAAACTCTAAATGTTTGCAATACAAACAAACGGGTTTGATTTAGCATATTGGAAAATAAGTTTCTTATCACCAACATGATTTATTTTTACCACTGGTCTCAACAGACATTATTGATGTAAAATTTAACAAATATTTTATCGAGCATATATATTAACACTGAATTCCGCACTACACTCCAAGGGAAAAGAAAGCAACTTTTTATTGGTTTATACTAGGGTGTCACTGTATTTGCGATATTAATTTTTTTAACGTCGCATTATTACAGACTTTTTTTTTTTTTTTTTTCTTCAATATTTTGCAATTTTACAATAAGCGAATAGAAAATATCATTCATGTTGCATATGCTTGCGATATCACACCATTAGCAACACTTACCGCCGTGTTATCGATATTTGTGAAAGTTATAATAGGCTTACATTATTTGCGGTGTTATCATATCGCGATGTTTGAGATATTTTAACAATCCAGTGTTATCGATATTGTCGATGTAAATATTTGTAATTGCTGTATTTTTAATTTTTTGTCGATATTTTCGATGTAGGAATTATCGAATAACTTGCACTTGTTAACTCTCTACGATGTCGAAATATGTGAGGTCAGTGACAATAGTATTTATTATATTTGCAATATCAATTTAGATGTTTTCGATAAACTGCGTTTAATATTTATTACTTTATTGAAGCAATAAATCATGACAGTATCGATGTGGATAGCATGTATCCAAAGACACCGAAAAGTGGATATCGCACAGTATTAGTAACCACTGCACTAATCAGTTACTTTCAAAAGCTTTGCTTGTTATTTCTGTTAAAATTATATTGATCTTATAAATACCTAGAATTCACTAGTTGAGTTCCAGCAGAAGATCGGCTCACAAGATTAACTAAAACTGCAAACACAAGCACATAAGGTATACGCCGTTCACGATAAAGTGTGCACTTTTGAAGCCCTAGTAACTTTTTTCTTTCAACCAATTTACATCCTCCCACCACTTGTTAATGTAAACCCTGCCTTGTGAGTAATAAACACAGCGTGTACATTCACCATACCCTAGATCAAAAGTCCGAGGCCACAATGAAATGTATTTACTGGTTGTCATGTCTGACGAAATAGCTTCAAAAAGTGCTCACTTTACTGTGAACGGCCTATAGGTGGCTTCATCCGGGATTCGCACCCGGCAGGCGGAGGTCGGCGACGACAGCGTAGGGCCGAATTTAACTACTGACACACCTCTGGGCCCAAGGAAATACTTTGCCCCCTTCCCCCTTTACCCACACTTTTTCTGCTATGAGCACATCTCTTATATTATATTATTTTATTTTATTTCATAACCTGAACAGAAATTTGTGACACTGATATGTAGCGCCAGCGTATTGCCAAGTGTTATTGTTTTGCAGTAAAACAAATACGAATACAAGAGTAATGTTTTCATACATCTTTTGTTATTGTTTACACATCACACAACATTTTTATCCCTCGTTTTGAGTACAAACAGCGCTAGGACTAGAACTGTTTCTTGCAAAGTTTTAAAGACTCAGTACAAATTTTGCATGTGTTGACATCAGTATTTTTGAAATAAAAAAAAAATCATTAAACGTTTATAATTTCCCAATAAATATTTTTTCCCCTTGTTATCTCTACAACAGCTGATCTAGTGCACACTCTAATCTATTGGAAACGATCACATAAATGTGCCGCCCTGGTCCCGGGGCCCATGCCTAAACGCGGTCCTGGTTCCGCACTGCTGTACAGCGGTAGGAACTGGAAGGGAGTGCGACTACGTGTGTGCTGCTGTCGGTGCAGGTGGAGAGCAGGGAGCTGAACCTCACGTTCCCCATCATGTTCAACCCGGTGACGTGGGACGCGCACACCTTCCCGGTCTTCTTCGGCGGCACCGTCGTCAGCGAAGACTTCATCATCCTCGAGGTGCCGTCCGTGCAGCTGGTCTACTTCGTGACCGCGGACACCAAGCGCCAGGATGCAAGGTCAGTCAAGTCCTCCACCGCGCGCTCGCTCGCTCACTCACGCACTCACTCCTCACCCCTTTTGAAAACCGTGCTTCAAATATACTTGTATGCACGTTGTGTATTCTTCCGCCTCCCATGTGCCTCATCACTTTATTCATGCGTCGGTCAATTGAAACATTATAAATTATAAAAAAAAAAGAAGAAAGTTAATATCTGTTAATTTTTACACTTTGATGCTTTAAAATAAACAGAAAGTGAGACAAATAATTTAATTTGTCACTAATGTTTACCTAACTCTTTTTATTCAACGTTAGGATATGGGACTACTTTCCCTCCACCGTTACCAACTTTACTGGACGCATGTCACTGAGTAAGCCAGTTAAAATATATGCAGATAGGGGCAGTGACTTTTAACTAAGGTTGATTTCAAAAGTGCTCACTTTATCGTGAACACGCTTTATCATTATTATTATTGTGATTGATTATAATTATTGTCCACGATAAAGTGAACATGTTTAAAATCAACGTTAGAAAAAGTCTCTGACCCTACCTAAATATATTTTAACGGGCGCGATGAGTGACATGTGCCCAGTAAAGTTGATAACGACGGAGGGGGAAGTAGTTCCATATATTAAAGTCCAATTAAAAGTATTAGGTAACCATTTGTACTAACTTAAAGTATTTCTTTCACTTTATGTTTTTTTTAATGCATCGAAGTATAAAAATAAGCAGATTTGTACAATATTTACTTTTTATAATAATTTCAGTTTCACTTGACCGACGCATGAATAAAGTGATTTAACCCATTGAAATGTTAATATTACATAAGGCGAAAGAACACACAATTTGTTCACAAATAGATCTTAAGCAGGGCTTTCAAAAGTTCTCAGTTTACCGTGAACAGCCTATAATGTTAATATATGTATTGTTTAATAAGTGTGTTTATAGTTTAAGTATTTTATTAATATTTTTGATTTAACTATTTTCATTCTTAGAATGTTATTGATTGTTTTAATTTAATTACTTATACTTTTAATATTGTATTTGTATTTTAAATTTTACTATTTTTATTGTTAGTGTTTTATTTGTATTTTCAATTTTACTATTTTTATTTTTAGTATTTTATTTGTATTTTTACTGTGCGACCACAGTGGGCCAAACCAATTTCCCATTTAAAAAAAAACACTCATGACGGGCGTTTACCAGCGCAATGCGGAGTAAAGTTTTGAATTGGCGACCCTGGCAACGTGAAGTGAGTGAGAATTTGTAATTTACCCACCCTGAAAACCACAAGTAATTATACAAAGACGAAAAAATTTTGCGTGAGTATTGAGAGCGGCCCTTATT
Source organism: Dryococelus australis (assembly GCA_029891345.1). NCBI lineage: Eukaryota > Metazoa > Arthropoda > Insecta > Phasmatodea > Phasmatidae > Dryococelus > Dryococelus australis. Next base: position 41,300,991 of record CM056998.1, read on the forward strand.
GATTTGGTCGCCATCCTCTGCTCACCCAAGTCAGCACACGGCGATCAGACAGTAGACTAAAGATGAGGTAGACAGATTATCATCTTTTACGCATGTCCCCAAAATTTATTTACGCCACACCAATACAAATGCCAAAATTACCTCGTGAACAGTGATGAACGTGTTTATTTCTTAATTTTCTAAAGAAAAGTTTTTTTTACCAGTTTTAATTTGATCAAATTCTTAAAATAAACAGTGATTTAACCTAAACTGCTATCTACGTCATTTATGATAGTCGTATCGGTAGAAAAGCTGCCCGACGTTGGGGCGCGGAGTGTCTACTGCGCAGCTCGAGCGCGCACTTTACTCTAATGCCCAGAAAAACCGATCTTCGCATCGGAGCCGCACTGGCGCAGCGGCTAGGGCGCTCGCCTCCCACCGAGGTGAACAGGGCTCGATTCCCGTACTTTCGCACGTGGCAATCGTGCCGGACGATACCGCTAGTTGGCGGGTCTTCCCAGGGACCTCCCGTTTTCCCCGCTCTTGTAGACCGACGATGCGTCATACCCACCTCGCTTCACCTTCATCGACTCTGAAGACTTCGATGTTAAGATATGCCCAATCCTCACCATTCCACTGCACTCGTCGTCGCGTATAGTCCATTCACGGATTCTTCGGCCTTTTTGAACCAAACCTTTTAAAAAATTTCCCCATGTATGACGTGTTAGGTATTTCCTAAATACGCCTTGTATCACAAGCGTTTTATACTTGTGTTCATAAAAATTTCTTTTTTCCTGTTAAATTGTAAGCTTCATTGATAAATAATTTGAATAAACAACAGGGATAAAATAGGTATATTGGTAACGTCTAGTGAGAAACAGTTCTTATACTCTATATCATTACAACTGAGTGCGCACGAATGCGGTGCGTTGTCCCTCTGGTGTAATTGTCCAGACTTAGTTAAGCTTAGCTTGCACGAGGTGAATAAATGTCTTGCAAGTAGAACATTAGCAGGGCTTCAGAAAAGGCTGAAGTAACCGTGAATGGATGATAGTTTCCTCGTGTCCGTGGCGCCACCAGCGAGGCTCTTCCTCTTCGGTATGCGGCGGCCGTCGGGCAGGGGCCTTCACGTCCGCGTCGTTGGCCCAATCCTCTACACATCTTGGCCGCTGCGCGACGTGAAGTGGGTCGCGGGTTCATTGTATCTCCCCTTCGCGTCGCCTGGCGGGTTCCTCGTCATGTCCGTCGCGGACCACGGTGCACATCCCCCCTCTCCACTCGATCATGTAGGCTACTTACGAGTTAGGTTACTTCGTTTCATTCAGTAAATAAATATTCTAGGAATACGACTTACACTTTTTGCCAGCAAAGGTAAAAATTATTTATACGAGATGCTCGGAAATTCCCATTACAAACTCCTAGGACTTGTAGAGGGACTGAGTAGATTATTTTTGAATAGGAACCCATGTTTAGGTGCTACAACCATTTCGAATCAGGTGTATCACTCGTCCACTTCCGCTGATATGCCTGTGTCGATATGCAACCAGGTAGGCAGTACATTACTTCAGACAATCAATGATGGCACGCGACGTCTACCCTGCCTCCTCAAGCCCCATTGCACGCGCAATTGTTCGCATGCTCGCTGACGGGCTCTGTTCAACATGATGCAGTACAGCACAGCGTCTTCCAGTTCGGGAGTGCGGCGTCTCTTTGAAGCATCACAGTCGTTCCTGTTGGCGGTGAAGGTATCTTGCTCTCGGAGCCGTTTCGTAACTGTGGCAAAAAGGGTATGCGATGGTGTTGCACGTCGTGGATAACACTTTTGATACAGCCGAAGAGCTGCTCTTCCATTACCTTCAGCTGTGCCGTACACAAGGATCATGTCTGTGTATTCCGGAAACGCGTACTCAACCACGTTAATCGGAGACACAAAGGAGCGTGAGTAAGGCTCGAGGCAGGGTAAGACGTCTGTTTGAAGTACTGTACTGCCTACCCGGTTGCATACCAGCTCAGGCACATCCGAGACATTGCTCTTTTCCTCAGCGGGAGTGGGCGAGTGATACATCTGATTAGAAATGGCTGTAGCACGGAAACAGTACGTTTACGGACATGGGTTCCTATTCAAAATATAGTTTACTGAGTCCCCTCTACAAGTCGTACGAGTTTGAAAGGGGAATTTCCGAGCCGCCTGTATAAACCCACGCGGTTCTACTCCTATAAAATCCAAAGTATTCAAAGTGAAAAAGAAGAAAAAAAGTTGTGGACATGGCAAAAAAAAAAAAAAAAAGCATTTTTAAAAATTGCCCACTCAGTTTTTTTTTAAGAGGTAGGATAAATGTACAATTATATGCGCGTAGTTTAATCTCTGGGCTTTAATTGGGTGTAATAAAGTCCCACTACTGCACATACAGTTAGCACAGTACAGCACACCGCCGGTAATACTGCACGCCCTACGCGTAGAAGCGATGACGCGTGTCAGTGTTGTCCGTATAGCTCTGTTGTTTCTGTGCCCTGGCCACGTAAAAAGAACTCCCGAGCCCACGTACTACACTCGTTTGCAAAAATTATTGATAACAATGAACATATCGCGCGAGTACAGTAAATGTTGCCACATAATAAAGTCATAACCCGACACGTGTCCCATTTACGTTTAATGCGGTTTGCTTGTGCGGATGTGCGTCTAGGCGGTATACAAGTCCCTCCATATTTCATAGCTGCAAGACAATGAATAAGGCCTTGGTATAGGCTGTTCACGGTAAAGTGAGCACTTTTGAAGCTCTAGATGCATTTTCCTTTCAACCATATTTTATCGTTTAACGGAAGTTAACGTTTAAGACAACGATAAAATGTATTTATTGGCTATTATTCCAAATGAGAGAGCTTTCAAAAGTGCTCACTTTACTGTGAATAGACTATAGCAGTGTGATCCACAGAGCCAAAGTTCAGTGAACACGCAGCGTGCCCAGACGGCGCATTCGACAAACCTTTCCCCAGTTGGATGAGTTTGAGAAAGGCTACATCGTCGGCATCCGAGAGGCAGGTTGGAATTTCGGCGCATGGCTCACCACTCGAACTGTTCTGCCTACACTGTGAGTCGATGTTGGACGCAGTGTGAACAGGAGGGCACACACACCCGTCGAGAAGGCTCGGGTCTACCTCGGTGGACCACCAGCAGGGAGGATCGTTTCATCGTGTGACGGGCTGTAAGCACTCCACGGGCGTCGCGGTGCGCCATCCAGGGACATGTCACGGCAGCTGGAGACACGCCTGTGTCCACCAGTACCATACACAGGCGGCTAGCAGAGCGAGATATGTCGTCGCGACACGTCTACCATTACGACCTGAGCATGACGAACACGCGTGATCTTCTACGGGAATTGGTAGCTTGCAGGTTGGCAACGAACGGTGTTCAGCGACGAATCACGGTTCATTGGATCAAGGATCAAGGATTAAGGATTAAGGATTAAGGATCCTCCTCCATAACAATGAAACTATTACGAGGGGAAGAAATGACTATAGAAAGAAAAAATGAGAATACTTAAGGCCAGTGGGGTCTTATCACCGAGGCTGTACTTTTGCAAGATTCTAAACCTGAAAAAAACTAAACATATTTTCTTTGCGGCGTTAGATCCTGCGAGTGATTATTACTATAAGTTAACAGTACTACCCTCGCGTTTAAATAATTATGATCCAACAGCTTCATTTTCGAACACTTACTTTGCTAGGGGCCACGGTGTTTGAGCGGTTAGCTTGCTCGCCTCCCACCAATGCCAACCGGATTCAATTCCCGGTCGGGTCACCGGATTTTCGTAAGTGGGAATCGTACCGAACGATGCCGTTGGTGGGCGGGTTTTCTCGGGGATCTCCCGTTTCCCCCACCACTTCATTCTGGCGCTGCTCCATATTCACTTCAATCACCCTCATCGGCTCTCAAGACCTCGCTGTTAATAGCCGCCCAAATCTTTTCTCTCACTCACTTTGCTTCCATTCATATTCACAAAGCTCAGCGAGAAGAGGGACTCATTCCTGTAGGGTACTGGACGGTACGCCAAAAAGAAAAACAATCTTTATGAAGCTTTGTATCACTTTTGAGATAATATAAAAGTAAAGTGATGGCTAAGGACTACACTGTCGAACGCATCAAATGACACGTCATCTCAATTCTCAAAGTGTTGAAACGCAGCGTTGAGCAAATGACCTACTGCAGTTTATAATTACTAACGAAAACATTGTAGCACTTTTCAGTACAATGACTTCTAACTTGTCTCTCCCGTAGGCCTATTCGGTTGGTATGTTCCTTACGTGCATCATGCTGAGGATGAAGTTAACGGCTACTTTCAATTAAACTTTAAAATGTTTTCAGTTTTGCAGCGTGCCTTGGAAAGTTGATAAAAATCGTCTGAAGACGTATATTTCAAACGAGACATGCGGTACAGCTTTTGTTGACCCTAAGCCGAAGATTGCGAATGCAGCATACACCGAAAGCGAAATTGCTTCAACCTCAATGTGGCTGACTCCCAAAAGCAGAAACTCACTCTGTGCGCAAGTTACCTTTATGATGGAAATCAGCGTTTTCTTGTGGGGGGGGGGGGGGGGGCGGAGTCTACACAAACTTTTGAATAATTAGTACAGTGTTCTTAATAATATATAATTATAATGTATATGTTATTCGGAAATTTTATTGGCAATTTAATTGTGTCGTTATCACTAAAACTGTTGACATATTGTGCTTGTAATACAGGATATAAATATATCTTGGATTAAGTGCTTTTTGGAAGTTGATCTTGGGGGAAAAAAAAATTAGCAAATAACCAAAAATTCACCTCTGTGTAGACACATGCCGACTAAGGTTGCCCAAGCAGCTTACTTGATCGGGTCACTCGCTTGCTTGCAGTATGGCAATCAAAAATGCTGAGGAGTGTACTTCGTTATCAAGCGAATTTCGGGATTATTTTCGTCCCGCTACGATTATGTCGTGCACACACCTCGCGATAACATTTCGGCGAACTGAAGTATCCCACGAGGAGTTTTCCAGAAGGGGCCAAGTTGTTGTAGTGGTTAAACTGCTCGCCTCCCACCTAGGCGAACCGGGTTCTATTCCGAGCGGGGTCGCTTCCGGATTTCTGCATGTGGTAATCGTGCCGTACGATGCGGCTGGTGGGCGGGTTTCCTCGAGTGTCTCCCGTTTCTCCCGGCCCTTCATTCCGGCGCTGCTCCGTGCTCACCTCGCCTCACCCTCATCGGCTCTGAAGACCTCGACGTTAAGAGCGGGCCAATTGTCTTCACTCACCCACTCACTTGAACGGGCAGAATGCGGATGTTATGCACGGGCGAAGGGTGGTGCTAATTTCTCTTTCGATACGGAAACATAAACGGCAGGCCCGGGTTGCGGGCTGCCCATCGCCGGGCCACTTTCACGCTAGTCGGAGGCGAGGGCACTTTCTCCGCCGCCTTGACGGGGTTGGGTGTCGCCTTGAGGGGGCGGGGCTCCCCTTCGCCCAACCCATTCAGTCCCCGTATCCATTATTGAGGACATGTTGCACGTGAGAGATATTCATGGTCGGGACTGTACACAACAAGCAATCAGTGGACGATGTTTCGAGCGTCTCCCTTGTGAATGATCTGATTCGTTAATGTTTCTGCATCTCTCATTCGTGAATGGTTAATGCTGGCGTAAAATAACAATCAGCACGTCGTTTACTGGTTGCGAGAAGCACGCTCGACATAAGTACAGTACACACCATACAATTAAGCTATTGCAACACTTCAGCTCTCGGAAGATAATTCGGGACTGAAAGGGCTAAGAAATTATTCAGAAATTTACCATACCACTTTATACGCTTAACAAAACACTTTCGAAGCTGATTTCCCAAAACTAAATTTTGAAATAAAAATTATTAAACCTAGTGAGAAAGCAGATATGGTAATGTTTTCCCCTATACATCAATTGTAGCGTTCCTACATTTGCTCAGGAAACACTCAAATGCATAAGGAAGTTCCCAACTTTGTATAGTAGCGCTGCTAAACATTCCTATAGATGTAGCTTGATGTGTGGTATTATTACCATACATTGTATAAGTAGCGATAGGAAAATTTCGCGAATTCATTTCGGGACAAGATGGACGTCAAACACATATATAGTGCAGTCACCTTCACAATTGGATCACAGTTCATTAAACCCGCCCTGCACGCCTCTGAGCCAATAACAGACATACAAGGAAACACCTTGCGAATCCCATAACTGCCAGTTGAGGCTCCAGTATGCAGATGACTGAGGAGTCTAGTACACAGGCCATTGAACTCGCGGAATTTTCCTATCCCTATGTATAAGTAAAAAACTTCCATTACAGCTTAGGAAGTTTACCAGAAAATTCTTTACAGTTTACCCCCAGGGTTATCACTGTCATTCCGATTAATCGCTATACCTGGTGTAACGAAATTCAATACTCAAACTTCGAAGTGGTCGCTGTGGCTGAGCGGTTAGACTGCTCACCTTCCACCCAGGCGAACCGGTTTCGATTCCCGGAGGGGGCCCCGGATTTCCGTATGTGGGAATCGTGCCGGATGATGTCGCGGTCGGCGGATTTTCTCACGGATCTCCCGTTTTTCCCAGTCCTTGCATTCCGACACTGCTCCATACTCACCTCATTTCACCCTCATCGGCTCTCAAGACCTTGATGTTAAAGAGCTGCCCGAATCTCTTCACCCTTACTGTTATTCCGATTCATCGATGTAACTAGTATAAAACTTATTATAAAACCATATTCAAACTTCGAGGGATAATATAAGATACCATAACAAAGTTTTTTTTTAAAATAACCATCAATATTATACTCCGTTAGATACGCCAGGACGTCAGAGTGCAATGCTTGTGCTGTGACACTACGCAGTACTTTGTCGTTTATAGCGGAGCGATAGAACATTGTAGAGACCTGCAAAATTCGCGTTATTTTTGTGAGTCAAGCTAAAATTCACAGTACTGTGTATACTCGAGCCGGCTTCGTTTCTCCATTGGCTGCTGCCTTGACGTTAAAGTCACTCCCTTTCTGAGTGAACTGCACGTGATTGAGGCACGCGGTTGTGGAACGTTCACTTATTGGCGCAGAGTTGCCAGGGGTGTGTCAAATTAAGACTGGTCCAATGACAACGTATTGCAAAGGAAAGGTGTTTTAAGTTACATGTCCACAAATAATAACGCGAATTTTGCAGGTATCTGTGCATGGGGCGAATCAACAGACATGCACCTGGTTTATGACGCGTGCAATAGTAATTCAAAAGCTGCTACGCGTCTTTATGCGGAGCGATCTCCTGGACACGTGCCAAACCATCGTACGTCTGTTGGGATTGATTGCCGCTCTGCGCGAAACCAGTTCACTGCGGGTAAGTTCGTCAAACTGGGTGCTGGTGATCACGGGTTATTACCGTGTCCGTTTTATTTCACAGTATCGGTTTAGAAGTGTTTGTTTTTAGGTGCGCAGACCCCGACGCTTGCCGTCAGCGCACAGTACGCATACCCGAGTTTAAGGAGTTTCGGAACTGGTCGAGAACAATTCAACACGCTCACGACGTGTCGCACAGAAATAGCTTGTCGGTTGTTTGGCATGAACAACGGCTGTGCTCATTTCATTCGTAATGGGTGCAAGCACACCAACCGAGCGACTAACACCGTCAGTTTGAGTTTTGTCAGTGTTACCACCAGAGATGTGCTATGGAGTCTCGTTTTGGACACTTTGTGTTGTTTATCGACGATTGGGTTAGTTAGTTTACACAACCAACGCCTGTGGGCAGATGAAAACACTCATGCCAAGCCTCATCCGTTCCCGCCAACGAACGTTCGCTGTCGACATGTGGGCAGGTGCTGTTGAGGATAATTTGAATGCTGCATCTATGTGTCAACGGTAACCTGTACCTGCAGCTCCTGAACGAAACATTGCACGAGCTCCTCAAAGACGTTCCTCGTGATGTTTGACGTCGGTTGTGGTTTCAACATGACGGTGCAACTCCTCATTACTCTAGTGACGTACGAAAGCATTTGAAGCACAGATTCGGTGAGCAATGATCCATTGCTCACCGTGGTGTACACATTGCATGGCCTACTCGCTCTCCCGACCTCGCCCCACTTGACTGTTTTGAATGGGGGCGCTTGAATACCCTCGTGTACGAGACTCCAATTGAATCTGAGGAAGAGCTCGTTGCCCGGATGCTTGCGGCTGCTTACACTCCACAGCACATACATTGCATTGAAGAAGGAGGCTGCGCTTTTGAGCAATTTTTGCAAATGATTACAAAATTAAATTGAAATGTAATGTTCCCATCCTTTAGCACGTTAAATTTTACATCACTTGTCAATTTCCGACATCATGTATGGTTATTATGAAATGTGATATATTGTGGTGTCTTATAACATCCCTAGAAGTTTGAGTATTGACTTTTGTTACATTCTGTAGCTAGTGCTCCAGTACGGTAGATAGAATGTGCACACCTTCCTCCTTCAATCTTGTTTGCAGCACATATATTCGTTAATAATTTGAGAGTTAACCATCTCAAAGCTTCCTATAACAACAACAATGCTAGATGGAGTTTTGAAAGTGCTGGTTGCCATGAAAGTCATTATTTTATATTTGTAAAAAATGTCGTACAAATTGTAGGCATTGCTTACAATACTCTTTCATCGCATCAAAAAATTATAACGCACAGTTTTTTTGCATCGTGGCGTGTAAAAAGTACGAACTCAGAGTTTTTAGTACATACCTACCTACAAATAAAATAAACAAAAATTTTACAGAAAATGTTAACAAGTGTGAGTGAAAGGTCTCGTCTTAAATTATTTTAAAGTATACCTAGCAAAGTTAATTTACAAAAAAAAAAAAAAAAAAAAAAAAAAAAAAAAAAAAAAACTGCTACAGATAAATAACATGTGCTAAAATGTAATTTTAACTATTTTTCAAAATTGCAACAAATATTTCGTAAACGTGATTTTGAATATTAATTGAATAAATTGAGAAATCATATTTAAATGTGAATAATATGATTTCGGTAAAAAAAAAAGTTTTTATTATTGGTACTTCCCAAAACGCTAAAATTGTGATTTTGACATTATGAGAAAAAAATTGTAGTTTAAATATTTTAATGTGAAGAAACAGTACTTAAGTATATAATTTAAACAGTACTTTTTGTTTGCGGCGTCCTTAAGTACTTGGTATACACTTTACACAACGCTCATTATCTTGTGTGAGGTCAAATATAATAAATTAACCATTAGTTTCAATAATTATGGTTACAGAAGTGAGTACATTAACATCATTTTAATATGATGGATTTTGAAATAAACCTTGCCTTGACACGGGAGGGTTTTTAATATTGATTTTAAAAAATCTGTTACGGAGAAACACAACTCAAGCCATTGTTAGGAAATGCAAATTAAGTCATCATTAAAGGCACCTGTATTTCTTTAACTCAGCATTTTATATATCAAACTTAAAAAAAAAAAATATCGACGAATGCCCACATTATTTGCGATTAACCTACATGAGCTATGTATCACACGTCATGACGTCATACCACCAGGTAACGTCTCAATATGGTGTCAAACCAACAGATTATTTGTTGTAAATGTGCCTCTCCCCCGCCCCACCCCCCTGACAACATTTTCCCTGTTCGTGCGGTACCCAGCTGTCCAATCTCTTCACAGTCCGTATTTGCTGTAGATGGCCGGAAATGGTTGAATTGAAAACGTCGAAATCCCACGTAAATCCCTTGACTGTTATCCACGAGATTTTTTTTTCAAAACCAACAGCGCACTTGTGTCCACGTCCCGTGCGTTCACCTTATCACGAGAAACGATTTGGTATCCGTACGTCCCATTAGGAACTCCTGCAACAAAATAACCCACAGATCATGTTTATCAAACACGTTACACGGATAACTAGTGTAAATTTCCTGTTGCTATGACATTAAACGAGTATTGCCTACTCATAGATTCGTATATGACACGTAAAACAGGTGGCAGGGAGTTTCCGCTCACTTGCATATGACGTACGCATAAACTCACCTCGAAAAGACTATTACACAATTGTTAATGTAGTTCAATGTAATCAGAGAATGAGGCTCTGTTCATTTTTTCTGACTGCTTACATTGCAGCAGCTTCTTGTACGTGGTCTTTCGGTTTGATGGAATCTCCAAAAAAGGTAATATTCAACGATAAGTGTGTACTTGCCGCTTTTGGTGTTCGTTACGTCACCAATTCGGTACTCGAAAACTGACAGTGCGAAATAAGATTCGCACCCACGACTTCCCAATGGCATTTGCGATAAATATCATTACGCAAAGAGTGAAGCTTTAAAAAAACTTCCACCTTGTTTTTTATTATAGTTTCCTGACTCGAAATAAGGAAGTTCTGTACTTACCGCTGCATACTCGTGGCGCCTTCGTGCGACAAGACAAGTGACAATCACAAAACATCGCTCACTGTCTGTCTATGAGAGCAAAATACTGTCCTCCTCCAGAGCGACCACAGAAGAGCACTTTTGACGCACAAATAGAAGGGGCGATGCACTTTTATAATTATTAGTTGTCTTCCCACTAGGGTCGTTTTAAGGAGTTGAATTCATCCCACGAAGATGCAAGAAATAAGACAAAACAGAAAAGCAGTTTTAGAAATTTGTAAACAAACTGTGCGAATCTCAGTTTTAATTATTCTCTATAAATAGTGACGTTTCTGAAATCTCGTCAAGTTCTACTTTCAGGTTATTCTTCCACCTCGTGCAAACAAAACTTGACGAAGTATATACAATCTACCAACGGGACAATGCAACACATTTTTTGCGTTCTTAGTTCAACAACATTTTCCATGATAACTATTCATTACTAGAAATAACCACTACACCTGTTTTCTTTCTGTTTTTAATCGTATTATTTAAATATTATAGTTTATAGATAAAATTCAAGTAAAAGTTCAGTTTAAACTAAAATAAGACACGTTTATATAAACAGAAGTATAACACTCTTATAATACATGGCATATCTATGAAAGAACCAAAGATGTCATACATGGGGTGATTTTCCAAAAATTTGATTCAACACGTGTGAAGATGCTGCAAATAGAATATACCAGAAAATTATATTCACTGTGAAACTGAAGAAACAGTTGATATAATCTTGTCCCTACCAGAACAACAACGTCCATTTTCAAATCCTGTGCATGGACTTGCCCCGCACAACGGCGCCACGGGCTACCCTATCTTGGTAAGAGAAACTGTATTTAAAAATGGCGAAAAAATTTACACTGGTTTCTATTCCTTGTAGTTTTTTATTTATCCATTATTAATATGGAAAAAAAAAAAGGCATATTAGATATTATTTATTTGTCTTGCTTCGAATTTTGATACACCACTTTCTGTATCCAGCGATAGGCCGTTTTCAACGTTTTATACACGGAACTCCTGGAAGCGGGCGGAACCGGATTAACGACCCGAAACCGGTTCGCTCCAGCCAGCGTGATCGCGCGGTGTAATATCAGAGCGGCCAACGCGTGCTGCCATCCAGCAGATCTCCCCCCCCCCCTTTTTTTTTCCCCCAACCCGTTACACCCAACACCTGTTTCATTCGCCGCCAGAGGGCCGTAGCACGATTCCTGTATACCAGAGCAGGTCGGCGCCCGTCCGCAGGCGATACGTTTCAAATCGCGATCGCTGCAGTATCTCATTAGGAGATTTTTTTTTTTTTTCAGGGTGCCTTATGTATTTTCCAACCTGTGCCTCCCTCCCCCTTCCCCTTTCCCGACGAAAATTTTGTGGTTTCTAAGCACGATATCGATCATAAATGGTTTAAAATAAAACAATTTATAAACAAACATAATTTTTTTTTCAGTGTATATAAGAATCTTATCTTAAAATCTTGATTCGTACAAATGTCGTAAAGATATTTTCATAGAAATTTTGGCTGCATGTAAAGTGTTAACTTAACGCACAGGACCCGGGGTCCACTTTTGATCAGAGGCGGATACAAGGGGAAGGAGACCACGTGAAAGTTTTAAAACTGAAATTAAATACACTAATTTGCAAAAAAAAATTGTTCAACCTGGAGATGCCAACGCAGAGGGACAGGGCATGGTCGTATGTAGAGAAAACACCGAAATAGTATACCTAAGGATAGGAACCATTCGTGAGTTCATTTCAGGACAAGATAGACGTCAAACATGTGTACACTGAAGTTGACTTTGCAATTGGATCGCAGTTTATTAGACACGCCCTGGATGACTCTGAGCCAATAGCAGACTTGCAAGGAAACACGCAGCGATTGACATACGGCCAGGTGTGGTGTAACACTAGCTACTCTATGGAGCAGTAGCCAATGAACAAACATTTGAGGCTCGAGTATACACATGACTATGGATTCTAGCCTACAGGACATTGAACTCGCGAATTTTTCCTATCCCTCAGTATACCACACCAAGAATGTATTGCAGGTTACCAACACTTGCAGGATGAGCTTAGTATGGTGTTGGACCCCCCCGGTAGCATAGCAAGGAGACAGGTGGCGGTACGATCGGGCACGGAGGCATACGGACGACGGATGTTTTCTTGAGGAATATTCTACAACAGCTGGCGCAGCTCACCTTACAGATCCATCCGTAGTTGACACTGGCCAAGGTTGCCGTTCAATCTGGTCCCAGACGTTTCCGATGGGCGAGAGATCTGGCGGGGATCGTACTGGCCAGGCACAGCACGGGTATCTCTGGCCTGTTCTCGTGATGTCATCTTGCTTCATATTGACATCTCGAAAGCAGGGCAGTGATGCCCGTGCTGTGTGAGGCGGGGCGTCATGCTGCTGGAAAAATGGGGTTGTCAATCCACACCAGGAATGTGAGCGCACATGGTCACCGAATTTCCTGGACGTATCACCGAGCCGTCAGGATTCTTTCAGTCATCCCCTGTGGCTTACGGGAATCGTAGGAAGCGGGACCCCACGTAATGACACCTCTGGTTGGGGCGGTGCGCCGCTCTACACTGAAGCGTGGTTCAAGGCGCGCGCTGCCCTGGATGTCTCAAGACGCGAATTTAACATTGGCACGGAACCGACAACTTCCCTCCTCGTACGTCAGTGAACAATAATTTTTGGTATATCCTCCCGCAGCCAACCAGAAAACGAGTAGGCCGACATGTAAGGAAGCGCCACGTGTGGCCACGTGCTCGCCTGTCAACAACGCCGAGCCCGGAGTTTGTAATAGCGATATTACACGATACCAGATTCCGTAAAAGCTTGTGCAAGATCCTTCATATCGGCCGCTATACGGGCTAGTGTAGCACCCGTCATGGCGTTTCCCGCCTTGAACTGCCAGATCTCGTACCAGGTTTGGTAATTGGACACGACGTATTTTTCGTTGCAGGTTACATACAGGCTTTCGTACCTGGCCAATCACATCGCAGTTTCAGAACGTAGGGTGCTACCCGTGTGGCTACTACTTGAAACAAGTTGATGAAGAAACCGAAAAGGACGCCTCCATCTTGATGTTACATCCGTGAGGTTGAAACTCTTTCAAATATATTTAAAATACGACAACGACGAATATTGGTTATGACAATTTTAAATTACCGTTTGAAACCGTTCTAAATACTTCAACTACGTGCTCTGTGATTATATTAATTCGTAGTATTTAAATGTATACCATATATAAACTCAATTCGTCGTGTGTAAACTGGTAGTATAGAGGTAAAGTTGCGGCGTATGCTACACAAGTGTCTCTCTAGGCGTGAGTTCGAAACTCCATCGTACCAACATTAATTTTTATCATTAAATTTTACATGCGGATAATATCCCGCTACGTAAAGAAAAAAAATCTATATATTTGCAATGGCAAGTCATTTCGTCAAAATTAAAAATAATACACCCTTACTTGTAGTGACTTAACGTCATTTTCAAGAAGATGAATGACACTACTAGTATCCAATCACTTTATGTAAAAGGCGAACAGTAATATAGCAATAGTAAGATGTGCTAACTAGTTTTTTCATAGGCCTACGCAAGTTACTAACTGGTAGCAGTTCTACGAATGGGGTTCGTATTTACTACAAACCACACACTGCCCACCCACCGAGGGTTCCAAATACTATAGCCCGTCTCACGCTTAGATTGCAGTACAGGGCTTATGGCGCCCACTGTTGCCAGATTACTTCAGTTTTGTGACGTAACTGGCAAGCTGAAAAACAAATGGGTGGTGAAGGAAACGGCCTGATTAAGATAATTTTTATCTGTTTACCTCCTTGCCAACTAGTAAAGGAATCCAATCCTGCCACGCAAAGCTAAGCGGCTCCTCTGAAACTGAAGCCTGTGAGAAACCCTATTATCGTGATTGGATGGCGCGCGCGCAACGAAAATGGCATCTTTTTTTTTTAGGCTGGATAAAGATAACACATCAGGCAACAGTGCACGCAGGAACAAGGACAGAGTTAACGACAGAAACCATGTATTGGAAAGAGAGAGTGAATGTCCATTACACCGCACACTGCAATGTAAGAGTGAGACGCTGTATAGTAAGCAAACTGCTGTCGTGTAATACGAATCTTCCATGGCGGCTCATATAGCGGCTGGTATACCGGCTCGTGCACCAGGGCTTGTAGAAGCTTGTACAAGAACCAAGTACGGCTGCAGGTGTCGTGAAATATCAACTCAACGGCGGTAACGGCGTATGTCGCCGCCACGGCTCGGCGCGTCTATGGCGAAAGAGCGTTGCTAACCGCGTGTCGCAATTCAGCCCGCCGAGATTTTGAAACCGTCGCGACTACTACACCACTACCTGCGTGCCTGAGATCTCTTCCTCCGTCCGGGAAGGCCGTCAGGGTCAACCTCTCCCCTTCTGCTTGTCTTCGACCACGTAAGCTTTCTCGCTCCACGGCGCGTGCCACGCAACTCCTACAGCACTATACATTGCATTGTACTGATTACTGAAAGCCAGTTTTAAGTGGAGCTAGAGATTTCTAGAGACCTGAAAAACTCGCGAGTTCAACCTGCAGGCTAGACTCTACTATGCCGATGTCAACTGTGCATTGGTTGTCTGCTGTCGCGGTGGAAGGTGACGATTGGGCCTCCGTTCCCCCCGGAGGCGTCAAACGCCGTGTGGACCGATGGCTAATATTCCATAAACACACGTGTTTTGAATTCCAGCTTGTCCTAAAATGAATCCGCGGATTCTTCAGATCTCTAGTGATTTTTCGCGAAAAAAAAAAATATGAGTAGGACACGTAGACTTCAATACTATAAGCACCCAATTTGTTTTTTTTTTTTTTTATTGCCATTGGTTGTTGTCTGCTCGAGAAGGCGTTTTCATATTTGACCGGACCACTCAGAATTCGGCAACATCAGCACCGCTTCTACCTACGTGATTCGTGTGCAGGCAGTTAACACGTGCAAAAAAGTAATTAAGCCAGTCAAGATAGGTAAACGACCCTACAGTGTTTTGAAATATAACTTCTTTTGAAATCTTTTCGCGAAATTTCACTACCCCTAGCTATAGGCGATTCACGGTAAAGTGAGCACTTTTGAAAGCCCTCTCAATTGGAATAGCTGTTAATAATGTTACAATTTCTTTCTCGAAATTCAGTGGGCTAAACCAAGTTCGTTAAGGGATAAAGGTCTTAATTAAATAAAAGAATTAATTATAATTTTCTAATTTAATTTACAATAAGCACAAACAAATTCTCTCGACTCAACAACTGACAATAAATTGATATCACTTACTGTTTACAATTAATGAATTCAATGAATACCATTTATAATTACCTCAAATAATACCAAAGAAATTAAATAATTAAAAATCAATCCCAATAGACAGTGGATCAAAATCGATTCAATTATTTTATAAATTATGTGTCCATATTTGACAATTACAATATTTACAACAAAATCCGTATTACATGTCCATTTAGTCCCACCTCAGTTTAGTCCATGTCCCGGCAGTCCGCAATGTTCTAGAGTTCTCCGATGGCCCTCAGGCACTGTAGTCTTCACACGTCGGGTTTCACGACCTCTCGTCCATCCACAACACGAACACCTCGTCCGCCGTCGTCTCGCACTTGATTTCGCACTCCGCAATCAGCCAAAAGGGCTGCCACCAAGACTGCCTGAGTGACATGTGCCCAGTAAAGTTGGTAACAATTGATGGGAAGTAGTTCCTTATCTTAACGTCAAATAAAAAGTGTTAGGTAACCATTTCCGATAACTGAAATTATTTCTTTCGCTTTCTGTTTTTTTTTTTAGTGCGTCGAAGTGTAAAAATGAGCAGATTGGTACAATATTTACTCTTATATTAATTTCACCGTTTCACTGGACCGACGCATCGATAAAGTGATGAGGCCCATGACAATGTTACTCTGACATAAGGCGGAAGACTACGCAACGTTCATATAGGTAGATCTTAAGCAGGGCTTTCAAAAGTGTTAATTTTACCTTGAATACCCTATACTAGAATATTTTGCGTCTCCTCTACATTTGTCGGCATCTCCAGCAAGAGGGTTGAGGGGCTGTGACGCCAGCCCGGAGCCGAGCGGCGCGACGGGCTGACCACCTGGAGAGGGGGCTGATGAGGGGCGAGAGGGGTTAGTCTTCTCACAGTGCCAGCCTGAGCGTAACGGGAACTCGTGGCGGACGCGATCTTCAACACGTAACAATAAATATATTTTATTTTAGCCTTTGACGTTAAATCCAGAGTGGGTTGGAATATATACACTGTGTTTATTACTTACATGACAATATTTATTTTAAATGGTGATTAAATAATAAATAATGGCTGACAGGGAAAAGTATCTAGGGCCTCAAAAGTGCTGACTTTACCGTGAACAGCCTATAAGGGCGTTAAAGTGTCAGAGGTGCGCCGTCACTTGACCTAAGTCTTTGGCCTGAAATTGTTTCAGAACAATAATATGACCTAAAGTCGCTAAGATTAGTTGGCCTAGTTACTAGGTTTAACATTATTGGTCCTAAAATTATTGTCACTTGGCCTAAAATTATTTGACCCAGTCACTAGGCTTTAAAATCTTTGGCCTAAAATTATTTGACCTAATGTCACTTGGCCTAAAAATATTTGCAGTGGGTAACTTATCAAACAATTATATATTTGTGGAATACTATACAATGTGACAATTTTTGTTATATATTTTTGTAGGTATGAACGTACTTATTCTCTCACCACACCGTAACTTATTGATGTTGACCCAAGAAGTGGCTAAGGGGGCTTGAACCCCTCTCTTGGAGCTTGAATTTATACTGCATAAAATGAAACTATCCTGAAACCAAGGAAATTGTTAGTAATTCAGTATTAATACATACGCTCATAGTAACACGAATTTTTGTATATATTAAGTTAGCCTATCGTTAGAGATAATGGAAAATTGCGAACATTTTTGGAGCCAGCATATGTTCTATAACACTATCTAGTTTATTCGTTCATGATTGGATGAACAAGGTTCTGACTCGGCTAGTTGTTTGCAGACCAATCACGAACGTTCTGCCTTACAGTATCTAAATCATCATTGGCGCAGTGAATTGGGGTAGTACCATCATACATTCATGACAGCCAATAAGGAAATAAAATTGTCGGACATGTGTACAGTATGTTTAATCCTAGCAAACAGCCAACTTTTCCCGCGATAAACCATTATCTCTACCTACCATCAAGTACTAACTTATTTGTACAATCAGAATTTATGCCATACTCGTAAACACGTGTTGGAACATAATGTATAGTATCTCACCATTCAAATAGCCCCTTATTTAATGCGTCCTGGTGGCCGCGGTGGCGCAGCGGCTAGAACGCTCACCTCCCACGAAGGTAAACCGGGTTCGATTCCCGTTGGGGTCACTCCCCGGATTTTCGCACGTGGGAATCGCGCCGGACGATTTTCTCAGTGATCTCCTGTTTACCCCGCCATTGCATTCCGGCGTTCCTCCATACTCACCTCGCCTCACCCTCATAGGTAGAGAGAGGCCTGGAAATTTCGCGGATTCATCCGGGGACAAGATAGACTGCACAATAGTTTGTGTACTCGAGCCTCTGTTAGTTGTTCATTGGTTGTTGATCCAATGTAACTAAAGTGCAGGTATCACGGTATTAGGTTCTTGTTTCCCTTGCAAGTTCGTTATTGGTCAAAAGCGGTCCGGGGGCGTGCTTAACAAATCTTGGTCCAATAGAGATAGGGAGAGACCAGAAAAAGAATTCGCGGATTCATTTTATGATACGCTAGGATTCAAAATACGTGTGTTTATATAACTTTATCCATTAGTCCTTATAGTGTTGGACACCTCCTGAAAAAACGCTGGCCCAATCGTCGCCTTCCACTGCGACAGCAGACAACCAATGCGCAGTTGATATCGGCATATTAATACATAAGACTACAAAGTCTAACCCGCAGGTCACTGAACTCATGAATTTTTCAAGTCTCTAATATAGGAACTCAACTGTACATGTTGTTGAAGTTTAACTTGTTCACAAATGAATTCGCGAGATTTCCGGGTCTCTACTAATCGATTTTCAAGACCCCCGTTGTTAAGAGCCGCCAGACCCTCTCCGCGCTGATTTTCTTCAGTGTGGTAAGTAGTGGGAGCGTGCCGGTTCTGGCTCACTACTGCAGTAGTGTGTTGTTGCTGGAGCAGCTAGTGTTGATGCCTGCGGCTGTGGAAGGTGCAGTGAAATTATCGTCAAACTGTAGTCCGTGGCTTACGTGGCCGCGAGAAAAAAAAACCATAATTATTCTATTAAAATTTTCTAGACATTAGATATTTTAACGCCAAGTTTTCTGTGGTGGTAATTCATCTTTCAATGAGCAGTGAAATATACTGCTCTGCTCACAAAAAGTTTGGCATATTCTCCGTTTGCCAACTAATACGTAATATTTATGTGCCTAGAAGGAGTGAATCGTACCTGTGTTGTGTAAATCATGTAAACATTGTCGTCGTCACCTGCAGCGTCATGCGTATTGCATGTACACAAATACAGTGGGCTCTCCCTCAGGCCTTTAAAACAGCCTCAGTTGAGGAATGGGACAATTTGCCCCAGGAAATGCTTAATGATATTTTTTTGCTTGCCTCGTGGGATATAAGCGTGCCTCAGGAATCGCGGAGATCCTACACGTCATTGCAGAATTCTGAGTGGCCCGGTCCAATATGAAAACACGTTCTCAAGCAGACAGCAACCAATGGTGATAGACAAACTGCTGTTGGGTGCTTATAGTATCGACGTCTACAGTGTACTCATATTTTTTTCGCGAAAAATCACTAGTTCTACCCACGTCTTGCTGTTTAACATGCCTGCTTCTTGATCAAATACGAGTTGTAGAAAAACTATGACGTAGAGCGATCTCGCTGGTTGCACAGAACCAGTCTCCATGTGCCAACAGTGAGCTGCTTTTCTGCCAACACGACTATCATAAACGACGCGGATAAAATTTATTTAGTAAACAAGTGCTTTTTGAAATGTTTCTATACTTATTTTAACCAATTTGTAATGCAGTGAGTGAAGAGAATTGGGCGGCGCTTAACATCGAGGTCTCGAGAGCAAGTTGATCAAATTCAAATCGATAAAAGTACTTTACTGATATACAAGTTCTTCTCTTTCGAAATTTAAGATATGAACAAACTCGTTCATCGATGTTGACCACGTGACTTTTACTGTTGTATTGGTTTGCGGTAGGTTAATGTTGAGTACATGCGCAGAAGACGAAAAATCGACCTACCTCATCTTTAGTCTATGGGGAGAGTTCTTGTTGCAATGCTGCCACAATAAAAACATTATTACCTAAAACAAGAAAAAGTTATACTTCCTAAGTATTTCACATTCATTTTGAACAAAATATACAAATAAAATAAAATTCTTTTCTAAGTTGTAGCATAGAAATAAGTAACTTACGTGCAGTGAAAATGTTATTTTTCACAGTGGCACTATACTGGTCGCTATGTTGGTCACGGCTGTAGAACACAGATATGGACACTAGCTTGAAAAGTTAATGCCCATGTTGACCCATTTAGTTCATGAACCCAACCGCAGAGTGCTGCTACCAAAGTAGTGTTGTTTGACATGGCAAACACAGGGAGGGGAATTACATTTTTTTTAAATAGGGAAACAACAGTAATGTCTCTATGGTGTTATCCCTATAACAGCAATGCTAACGGAACTAGTTTGGTACAGCGCCTTTGCGGCCACTTTATTAACTAAATGCGTCACTAAGGGCATCAACTGGCTAAAATTGTTAGATAGCCAAGTATCCAGACCTGCCTTCTACGGCCATGTTTGAGTGATCTGATTCCTCCTAAAGAATTGCGGCCCCCTGTGGGTTTATCTAAATCATCCCTCAAGCAAGTATATTTAGCATGCGTTCGCTACATATTGTTATGTGGAGTTTTATTTTTGGGTACTTCGGCGGACAGTGGTAAAATGTTTCTCCTTCAAAAGAAGGCTGCACCGTGTAAGGATATTATAAAAGGGAATTATGTAGACAGCTCTTTAAAAAGTAAAAAATACTTACCTTAACAGGTCAATATGTTTATGAAGGATGAAGGTCTTTCATATGTTTCTGATAACCAAGATAAATGTCTTCATATAGTGCAATCCATAATTATAAAACACGATCTGTAGGGAAATTACGTATTCTATTAGTTATACATTTTTTTATTCTCTGTCATCTGAGTACCAAATAGAGTGCTGGAGTAAAAACACCCAAGTTTAAACATAAGGTTAAATTGTTTTTAATGTATATTGTATTTTAGTATGTAAATAAATATTTTAATAATTTTAAGTAGTCAACTCTCACTACTAAGTATAATATGTGTATATTGATTTGTATGTAGATTTTTTAAAATTAAGTTGTGATTTGATTCATATGAATTGTTTATAACTTAAGTGTATGTATGTATCGACATGCCTCATATCTAGAGACTGAAAAATTTCGAGAATCCATTTTAGGACAAGCTATATTTCAAACACATGTTCCTTTCCTTTATGTTTACAATTGGTTAACAGTTTATTAGGCACGCCCACTTGAACTAAGAGCCAATAACAGACCTGCATGGAAACAAGCACCGAATCCCCGTGACACCTGGTTCGAGGCAAAACGGGCTATAGGCTGTTCACGGTAAAATGAGCACTTTTAAAAGCCTTGCTTAAGATCTAATTGTATGCACGTTGTGCATTATCCCGCCTTATGTAAAATTAACATTGCCATGGGCCTCAACACTGTATTCATGTGTCGGTCAAATGAAACTGTAGTTATTAGAAAAGTAAATATTTCTAAACTTAGATGCATTTAAAAAACAGAAAGCGAAAGAAATCGTTTAAATTATTCTCAAATGATTAATAAACATTTTTTATTTGAAGTTAAGCTATGGAACTACTTTCCATGTATGTATCGTTACCAACTTTACCAGGCGAATGTCACTCAATGCGCCAATTAAAGTATATGCAGGCAGGGTCGGTGACTTTTTTCTAAGGTTGATTTCAAAAGTGCTCACTTTATCGTGAACAGCCTTTACACACTCGGGCAGCAGTCAATTAACAGAGAGCTAAGGCTAGAAAATAAATAGCACCGTGGAGTCTAGCCTTCGCGTCGTTTAAAACGCGAAATGTTCCCAGTCCTTATTCATATCCAGGGGCGTATCCAGAGATTTTTTTTAGGGGGGGGGGGGGGGGTGCTGATGAGTATTAGTATTGTCACTAGTAGTACATTGTTCACAAGTCACAGTGCAGGGACAATCGATAGGTTGGAGGGAGTCGCTGTCGCATGACTCAGCAGAGCTACTGGCGTTCATTTTAGGAACTGTGTACTTGGCCATTATTTTCCCGCGTTTTGATGTATAAGATGTAATCATATGCGTGGTTAATAACAAATAAATATAATGATTGCCATTTTTATATAGGGCGTAAGAAATGTGTGTCATGTTAGTAATAAAAAAGGTATAAATATAATTATTGACATTTTGATAATAGGGCTATATGTATGTAATTTCGGGAGAGGGGTGGCTGCTGCCCCCCCACCCCCGGATACGCCCATGCTCATACTCTTGTGTGGGACATGCTATAGAGAGGTAAATATAAACAGTAGAGTGAGGTGCACGTGTGTGTGTGTGTGTCGGCGCAGGGGCGCGACGTGGGAGGAGACGTTCCTGCGCGTGGTCGGCGAGGCCGAGGACGGCGGCCTCTTCCAGCACATCTCGACGGCGCGCTTCGCGTCGCGCACGCTCGACATCGAGCTGGAGCGCAACACGCGCACCGTCATACCCTTCTTCAGCACCACCTTCATCGTCATGGCCGTCTTCTCCATCACGTCGTGCATGATGGCCGACTGGGTGCGCTCCAAGCCCTGGCTCGGCTTTCTCGGCAACGTGTCCGCCTGCATCGGCACCGCCGCCGCTTTCGGCGTCGCCATGTACGTCGGCATCGAGTTCATCGGCATCAACCTCGCCGCGCCCTTCCTCATGCTCGGTACGTACCCTCGCAGTTCCTCTAAGTCTGCAGTGGGCTTGGCCAGGTTCGTTGACCCTTTCAGGAATATGCACGTGTGTATACTCGGGCAACGTTCGTTTGAAAATTTATTTGCTCTTGAAGACAAGTCTCGCATTCCCATGCTTCTACTGTCCCACTGTACTTTATGGGAATCTAAGTAAAAAAAATTACAACTAGTTGCCGTTTCAATTCGTAAGAATAAATCTGTTCATTTTTATAATTTCTCGAATGAACACAATGGATTGTGAAACCTGTTACATCAGTCACGATGCATTGATTGGCACATAATCAACAAGCAACTCCATTGGCCAATGGACAGTCGATAACAAACGTAGCAGAGTACAGTAGGAGTGTCTTGTGTAGCCAGGAGCAATGGGAAGAAGGTAAGTATAAATACAGAGACCAACACAACTGATATTGGTGTAGTGGAGAATATAGGCAGCTCACTTCAACCTTGTCGTCAGTGACAGTAAATATGTGACTTCCTAAAGGGTTAAGGCTCGTTATACAATGCACGGATGCATTAGAAAACGAACTCGGAACACGTAAACGGAACGAGCGCACAACTCGAAATAAATTTGTAACTATTCTACTATAGGCTGTTTACGTTAAAGTAAGCACTTTTTAAGGCCCTCTCACCAACCATTAGCCACTAATAGTTATGTTTCATTGCAGACTCAGACACTACATTTTGAAAGTGGTGAATGTATACACCGTATGTATCAGGCACATGGCAATGTCGATATTAAAAAGTGGTGGAAAGACAAAAATTGGCTCCAAGGAAAAATTTGGAAGGGCCTTAAAAAGTGCTCAGTTTACGGTGAATAGCCTATATACGAAGAAACTTAAGAGTGAATGAAGTGTGTGAAGAGATTTGGACGGCTCTTAACATCGAGGTCTTGAGAGCCGATGAGAGTGATTGATGTGCGTATGGAGCAACGCCAGAATGAAAGGGCGGGAGAAACGGGAGATCCTCGAGAAAACCATCCGGCACGATTCCCACATGCGAAAATCCGGAGTTGCCCGACCGGGGATACTACCTACTGTCAACCCGTGTGCACGTGTTTATTAAAAATCAAAATGTTAATAGCCACGGCAAATCCATGCACTTGTGGGCATAGCCAGTTTCGCTCCCTCGCTTCTTGAATTTGAATGTGTAGGTGTATCTATACTCCTCTTAAGGGATGAAGGTCTTAATTAAATAAAAGAGTTAGTGATCATTTCATAATTTGTTTACAAACACTACAAAGAATATACTATTGCCTTAATGTCTCGCAATCAATGGTTATTACTTTATATTGACAATTAATCAATACAAATTGCAATCACCTCAAAAAAATTAATGCCATCAAATAACTAAAGTCAGTCCCAATAAACAGTGTATCAAAACCTATTCAATTCATGTGTCCATGTTTTCACAGATGCAAATATTCATAGTGAAATTCTGCATCGAACATTCATACAATCACACCTTAATTCTGTCCACATTCCACCAGTCCGGAAAGTTCTAGCTAGAGTGCCCCGAGCGCCATCATGCACTGTAGTACGGGTACCACGCCCTCTCGTCCGTCCACACCGCACAATTACTTGTCTGTCGTCGTCTCGGTTCTTCCGGCGTCGTCCGTCCTCTCGACGATGTCCCTCGCTGCACCGGACTTTGCCAGAATTCCGCACTTCAGCCAGATGCCTACAGCAAAGACTGCCTGCCGACCCTCCAGCTGCAATGGTATTTATGGTGTTAACGGTCATAGCCCAGAAACTTCTCCAGATGCCACGTTTTACCGAGGGAACATGATTACCAGAACATTCTTGCTCATTCTCTCAAGTTGTCGGCTCCTTCAGCAGAGGGGAAGAGGGACTTTGACGTCAGTCAGGTCGGGCGGCTGTCAATCATTCCTCCGGCCGTCGGGCGACGTAGCGGTGAAAAGGTCTGCCTGAGGGTAGAGACCTTTGAGGTGCGCCCCCCCCCCCCCCACTTCCCCCCCCCCTCCCTGCCTCATGACGAGGCCGCACGCAACAGTACTGTGCTGTGTACTTAGAGTAGAGTTCACATGTCACCTGCTCGTAGATTTCACTGGCAAGTGATTCCAGTAACGTCAGCTGTTGTTCCGATGCTTCTGACGAGCACTGGCATTCGTTTCCGTGCACCGCTGGATGACACCTTGCGCGAGGCTACATTGATTACTTAACGCATTCGGTTCATTGGAATTGTAGAGGTTGTGCAGTGCCACCGCGTTTTTGAAAATTCACCAGTGGTTTAACCGACTTGGGATGTCGGTGTACCTGGTGTATATGAACCGGAAAATCAACCGACGAATTTTCGAACACAAACTCAGAAACACATACACAAATAAATAACGCATTCGTGAACGGTGAAGTGAAAGGAAATCACGTGGCCGAGTTTAATTGCAACGAAAAAAATTCTTATCTTGAATTTTGCACACACGCCGCAGAAAATTAGAGACTTGAATTTTAGTTTAAAAAGAAAGATCAAGTTTATCATAAAATTCGTAAAAGCAGTGTTTTATTTCGTTTTTCTGTGTCTTAAAGTTGTTTTGTATGTGTGGTTTAATCCTGTCGCATTCCTAACAAGAAATATATAAACAGCCAGTTGTTCGGAAATTCTCTCAATCTGTGTACATCTGTGCACACCAAAACATTCACCATTGGTGAATTTCCGAAAACGCGGCCAGTGAAACAAGATATTGGAGGGCGATTCAAGTCATCGTAAGTTCTCCGAAATATTTAAAATGTTGTATATTGCAGCATCATTAAATACAAAATAGTCCTGACTGAAATTCCGAACAAAAGCAATGGAAAAATAAAATAAAAACAGAATTTATGCTGTTATAAAAGTTTAATTTCTTCAGTCAAACGGGGTCACGGTAGTTTAGTTTTTAGACTGCTCGCCCCCCCCCCTCCCACCACCTAGGCGAACCGGGTTCGATTCCCGGTGCCCCCTTGCAATCCGGCGCTGCTCCATACGCACCTGAATCCACTCTCATTGGCTCTCAAGACCTCGCGGTTAAGAGCCGCCAAAATCTTTGTGGATATAGGGCTTTAAAAAGTGCTCGTTTTACCGTACACCGCCTATAATTGGAATATTTTCCTTGAAAATAAATTCTTAAAGGCCATTCACGGTGAAGTGAGCACTTTTGAAAGTCCTCTCATTTGGAATAATAGTCTATAAGTATGCTTTCCTTTAGCCTTAGACGTTAACTTCCGAGTGCGGTGGAATATACACACTGTGTTTATTACATACATGGTAATATTTATTTAAAATGATTCTTTAAAAGGATAAAAAATGATTGCAAGGAAAAAGTAACCAGGTCGTCAAAAGTGCTCACTTTACCGTGAACGGCCTATACCCGTGTTAACATTGAGTGTTCATTTGTACAGCGGTGCTTTCAGCTGGCCACCGGAACTGCAGAATAAATTTTACGAAACAGATTTTTTTTTTCGCCTCTGTATACTGCAAGGCTTCCCGTCACGAAAGGGAAAGCAGCGTTACTCAAGTTATTGTGCTGGCGCAAGGCTTGTTCCGGAAAGAAAATGCTGGTCTCCAGAATGGCTGGCTTACAAAACTTGGTCCGCGAAGACTTTACGGTTGTCTGCAATTTTGGTCGGTGAACGTAACACTCGTGCTTTGTGAAAGGTGCATGCAGAGAATACAGAATGTTTCTGAACTCTAGATCAGTAGCGTGTAATGAGCTCTTTTTTACACGGCAAGCAATATGATAGCCCCACATATTTGAGTGTTTTAGATAACATTTGCTAGCGCCGGGTTTAGGTTCCATTTTCAATTTCTACTAACAAACGCAACTTCCAACTTTGCTTACCCTCCTAACATTAGCTATAAAAACGAAAACGAAATGAATGTAATAATAATCAAACCGACTATTATTTGCTCCCGTTTTCCCGAACACTTCCATCCACTTTCCAAGGAAACTCGGACTGGAGGAAGCAAACAGAACGACTGCTTGCCCTGCCGAAGGAACGCGGCAGGGAAACTTCGCTTGTGAGTTCGATTCATCGCTAGTCGCTCCCGTTTGTGGAAAAATACTAGATAGCAGCACTATGCGTGTGCGTTATGGGAGTTACGAAAACTCTGTTTCTCGAATCGGAAACGGGAAACTCAGATTGAAATGTGTTTAAATTTAAAGTTCAGACGAAAACTATAAAGGATAAAAAATTTCCTTGCGTCTATGGAATAAACGCCACTGCTCCAGATACAAATTTTGCGTAATGATACTGTGTGGAAAATGAGGCAGAGAACGTAATACGTCATGTGCTATAACACCGTAGAAAACTGCTTACTAAGAGCAGAGTAGTGATTTGCTAACGTCAAAAAACTACTCGAGATGAAACCACAAATTTTTGAATATAGTGTTAAGGCCCTTTCACACGATGAAAGTTCACTGCAAATTTTCTTTAAATTCGACGTTAAAAGACGGAAATACTTTCCCTCAATGTGCGAATCTATTTTTTGGGGGGGGGGGGGGGAGGGGAGTGGATGCCAGGGAATTTCCCCCCTCAAAAATTTCTTTTCGTGGCTCATGTGGTAAAAGAGGAAATGTGATTTCCGTGGATGAAAAGTAATTACGCAAGATTGTTAATGAGACGAATAGTTCCCATGTGAAATTATAAGAGCGGCGTTTGATGCCTACCTCAGTTTGGAAGTACTGGCTGGAAAAAACACGAAGCCACAGGCGACTGAGGTAACTTAACTGTTTAAACCAGGGGTTCCCAAACTTTAGTTTTTCACGCCTTTCTTCTGCAAGAAAAATAACTGCGGCCCATACCCCCCTACCCCCCTCATGACACAACTTCATTATTATACGGGTAAAACATAAACGAATAAAAGTCTCTCAAAGGTTTTATTTTAACATTACATATGAGCTTGCATATATTTAACAATATTCCAAATTCTTGGTTGAATAGAAGAAATTGCACAACTTAAATCACTGGGAATATCGAGTTGCTTCTATACTTTGGCGCCTGCGCCTCCCTTGGCATGTCATCACGCCACTTTGAAAATCAATAGTTTAAACCTTGGTTTTCGATGCAGCATAAAATTTCGTGTCGCCCTTGGTATACTTAATTTCATACCAGGCATGAATTGAAGACACATAACACTTCAGTTTGTTTATAACCTATAAACCAGTACATATTTCCGCCACCAGATATCAGCCATTTTGTTCGAAAGCGCGAATCTCCAAAAGTCTCGACTTCGCTTAAAAAAAGTCTCCCTACCTCAGCAAAAAAGTTTAATTCGCTCTCTGCTTTCTCTACAACCGTTACCAACTTTACTGGTCGCATGTCAGCCGTTAGGCAGGCGTGTTCGCGAGGTTTGCCATTCTGATAGTTTAGAGCTATTTCTGCTGTGTTTCTGCTAGTTGCCGTTCCGTGTTACCGGAAACACTTTTTTTTTTTTTTTGGACGCTGTTCGGGTGGCGGTAGCAGTTGCTATTTGCGCTATGAAAAGCAGCTATTTCTGCTCTTGCTCGCCGACCACAGTCACTTTTGAGTTAGGCTACTTCAGCAATTAGAACATAGGCCGTGTTACGTTCCCTGCACTGATGCAACCAACTGCATAGCTGCCAGTTGTTGTTCCGTTACTCCATGCGTTTAATGCTGGACTGGGGAACGGAACAACTTCCATGCTCTATATTCGGCGCGTAATTTGAGCGTTTTGTTTACAAATGACAAGACATTTACATATACGGCGATGGTAAACCCCTGATACTGTCATACGATTTGACAGGGTAACTTGTTTACAATTCTCTTATATGTAAACGGGGCATAATAAAATTAATCGAATATCAAACATTTAACAGCCACCACGAGTACATATTAACCTCAAAGTCGTACATAGAGCAGATTAACATGTCACAGGTTGGCATTCCAACCTGCTTTATTTTCACCTGGTTATGTTTGCTTGGGTTCTGTTTGCTTTATTTCTATTGCCGGGCCGGGGGGTTGCTTTAGATTAATGTCTTTCATGAGACGGAATTGTTTTGATGTTTTGATGGAGCAGTAGAAAATTTTGCTCGTCATGAAATAACGTTCATATTATTGTAAATTCGAAAATTTTAACTTCGATGGAAAAACAAAACGCGAAATATACGTCGTTCGTATTCGTACAGGTGCAGCAACACACACACACACACACACACACACACACACTTTGACAGAAGTTAACCTTAAATTCGTAGAATTCACGATATAAGCAAAGAAACAAATGTTATTTACACACTACAAAAGTGTTGAAAGTGCGACGAGCATTTCAATAATTATAGTAACAGTTTACAAATACATTACTTACAAAACACGCAAACTTACTGTTAGTTGAATTCACAACCTCTTAAAAACTTGTTTTCCTATGGCAATCCTTTCAAGTTTACTTTACCAAAACACGTTTGTTCGTCATTAGCATTATATAATTTAGTTGCAGAATCATTCAGTACAATAAGCACTGCGCACGTTTCCTAAAACCAACAAACTTGCCTTGGTCGCCGTCGATGCCACACTCCAAATACGCACGTTTCTGGCATTTTCCCGCCACTGTGACGTCAGAGTGACTAGGCATGTTTTAAAAAGCAAGTAAGCGTATAATTTATTTTCTTATTTATAAACTTATTCGTACTATTTCAGTGATAATTGCGGAAATATTAGCCTGTGTCTGTTTTAAACATTAAATTTAGATAAAATATTTTGCTCTGTTAATGTAATACTTGCTCTCAGATAGTAGAAAAAGCATACCACGAGAACAAACCTACGCGAGTGCTAAAAACAAGTGACCGTCGACAATGTCGAAATTGATACCTACCAAATCACGAATTTACAAAATAATGAAGTTGGTAAATTCGGACACGGCCTTGCTCGGGACCGGACACTGTCCATTTAGGCTGCGTTCCATTTGTTACCGTCAATCAGCTGACATTACTGACAGGCGTTCCTTTATTTACTGATGGGATGGCTGCTGTTGAGTCACTGGCTCGAGGCGCTTTGGCGTTTGGGTTGAAACCAACCGATCACGTGCAGGAGGGCAGGCGGACTCGGGACGTGTTCCAATTCGTTTCGAGTTTCGATTTCCGTAATTTTTATTTAACATTTTTTAAAGTTAAACTTTCAGCTGGGTTTACAATGACTAAATGTAGTAAGCGCTGATATGACATACGGAAACCCGTCTCTGTATTTGCAGTTTTCAATTAATGTTCAAATTCTTAATTCCAGACAATGGGAACAGGCAACAAGCCTGCCACGTTGACATTTGTTCCGAACCTAACCTCATATATCAGTAGTCATATTTGCGCAGATCATGCCTCAAAGCCGACCGACACGTGCTACCAGAAAATCTAATTTCTATAAACAAGTAATATAATCGCAAACATGTGCACACACGCATTAAGCTTTTTGATATTTTTTTAATACTTACATTACTGTAAATAACAGTTTCCCGCCAACAACACTGACTCCTCAGTTCTGCTTGGTCACCACCACCCAAGTTCACTTAAGAAATAAAATATAACTATTTGTTTGAACTCTTAAGGAAATTCCAACACACACACAGCATGAGCGGTTCCATTGGAAACCAATACATATGATAGATGAAACACTTTAGCATCTTCTGCACACGTCTTACCGCATAATTTAACACTTAATTTATCTATTGTAAACCCAGGTTTAGTCGGAAAACGACATTTTGGCGTGATTTTGATTCCAAAATTAAAAGTTTTTGAGATATTCAAATAAACAGTGATTATTACGAAAAGTTGTTAAGAGGGCTGTTTAAAATTTAAAATTAACACAATAAAGTAAATATGGGGTGAAAATGTTAGTTAACACAAATTGTATTTTGAGAAAATACACATTTATATATTTAAATAACCTCACCTAGGCCGATATGTAAGTATTTAAACTTTTCAAACAGGCAAAACTAATATGGCGGCGATTTGTCAGCTTCGAAGCAAACGCAAATCTTGACATGACACAGTATAAATAACAGCTTGTCAAACTTCATCAAGATTACTATAGCTACACTGCATTCACAGCGTTAATTTTTTAACCTGTAACTGCTGGCAAGAAATTTTTTTTTTTCTTCGCGGAAATGACGCTAGCAACAACAATAAATTAATACAGATTTTAGAAAACGGGCTTTGTAAATCGCAAAAAAAAAAAAAAAAAAAAAAAAAAAAATTGATGTTGGATGAGGCAAAAATTCCAAAAATCCAAAATGGCTGGTACTGATTCAGCTTAAATTTGTAATTTGTACAAAATATACAAATACAACTAATGCTGTACGGTTTTCTTCAGCATGCACAAACCTGTCTATAACAACGACATACTGTGGTATGTCTGGGGAGAGCTGTTGGTTTTTTGGAAAATTAAAAATTGTAGTGTAGATGTATACAGTCACATAATCAAATACTTATTGAATTCAATTGCTTGATTTTAATTTATTGAACTAAAAACCACTTCATTTGCCTTTCAATGAATTCCATTCAATAAGCTTTCAGGCCTCCACTTAAAAATTTTTCACAAACTCTTTAACGAAACCAGTTGAAAAAACACCAAAAGCAAATTTATTGACATATCTATGACTAATGCACGACACGAAAATAATTGGTTAAACGACAACAAATTTCTTTATTTTATTGTACAATTTCTTTTCAAAAATATGCTCCTTAATTTGTAACAACTTTAAATGTGTGCACACGACTCGATAATTATGAGATATCTTCCATTCATACTGTCGGAAAAGCTACGATAAGAAAATACAGAACATGTTCTGAACGAAAATGTTGAAGGAAAACGAGACACTCGAGCACTTGAAAGAGAAAATGGCCGCAATCATGGCGTTTCTATCACGTCACATAGCATTCAGTGAACTGAGTTCAATGAAGATTTAAGGTAATTTGAAAAAGAAATGACTGTGTGAAAGGGCCTTTACTCTACGGCAAATTACAAAATACAGACCAAATTGGTCACTTGACCATTTTGTAAACAAAAAGTGGCGATTGGACAGCAGAAAACGTAGGTAAACTATGGTAATAACTGAAAAAACTAGCTTAACTGTATTTTGCCAACGATGTGAAGAGAGTAAGGATTTGGTCTGAATGAAATGTCCGTGCTAGAAATTAATCTCGTTATTATCGGTAAACACGTTCATTACTAATGAGATGACGACAAACTTGTCAGGCTTAGCTGGTGCCATTTTTTCTACTGCATGGCACTGCTGACGAGTGACAACACTGATTGGCTGTTGGCGTTCTAAAATGGCTGCCGCTGACTTAGCGTTGCCAGTAATAAAAGGAATGTAGCATTAGCATGGGGAGCCTGGAAACCCCCTTAGCCAGCACCGTCTTGTGAGAGTTGTTTTACAACATGCCAGGAATGCGCACATTTCGTACTGTTTATTACGTCGCTTCCACCACACCGTTTAATAATTTGTGGTGCTGATTTTCCGTCGTAGTTTCGCAATTAAGCACGCGCTTAGAACATAACGCACTTTCAAAATCTTTCCGTCGGTTCGCTAATAGAAGAGGTTCCCAGTGTATTAGACGATAAGTCAGTGAGAGCTGAAAATATTTAATGGCGATTAATTTGTGACGCCATACTTATAAGCTCAGTAGGTACCAGCAGGTTTTTCTTTATATGACTGACGCTGACCTTACATCACATTAAAAAATTGACAGCATTAGTCAAACGCGGATATCCATTACAATGTCTTGTTATGTACTGACATATCAATTCACTCTTTTAAAAAATCATAAGAATTAAATAATAATAATGATAATAATAATAATAATAATAATAATAATAATAATAATAATAATAATAACAATAATAGGACTTGGCAGACATCAAATGGAAAGGGCGTTAAACTTCTTTTCATTCTCACTTCTCGGATGTTTCCTAGCTACGGCCTTGCACAGTTGATGCACGTGTCAATCTCCTGACGCTTTTTTTCTTTAACGTTGAAGTAAAGCAACTGCCAATGACGCACTGCACCCGACTATACAATGTGAAGAACTTGCCATAAAAATTCTCAGAAAAGTGCTATTTATGGTGTATATGAAAGAAGAATGTATATATTTTGCAACGTTATGGAATATTCTACTAAAATATACTTTCTAAATGTACAAAATGATCGATTAAAATAGTCTGTATTTTTAACAAACTTTAAGCGCATTTCCATTCTGGATGCTTTGGAAAGCAGAATTTACAATAAAATCTTCTTCCAGAAAGATCGTGATCATGTGTAACAAAATCCTAGTAATAACATATATCAATAGTAGTTATAAAAAGACGGTTCTGGGACAAGTGGCTCCTGGCTGAGGACTCAGCCGCGATCTTGGATTTCCCTTTTTTCCATTTAAAAAACATCCTTTTCCCTTTAAAAAAAAAAATCCCCTTTTTCCCTCGCGAAAGTGCCTGACGAGCAGTTTGCCCAACGTGGATGAGTTTTGCCCAATGCGGATGAAGTGTGCAAAAATTCCTCAATCATTGTGCAACCACTCTCTAAGGTCATCTTGGAACCGAATCACCTGATCTGTCCTTCCAGCACAGGGGGTTCCCTCGGCATTCTGCCACGGTCTTGACTCATGTGGGTGGTGAGGGGAGGGTGGGGGTCACCCTGACAGCACTTCCAGCTCTCACATTCCAGTCGGTGTTATCTGGGTGCTCCCAACCAGTATTAGTTTTTTCCTTCCTACTGAAAGTGTGCATGTCCCGCTCACACATTCTGTGATCAAATCGCCGCGAACGTTCATTTTCGGATCTAGTAAAACACTGCACCCCCCCCCCCCCCCTCCTGAAGTCTGTGTGGAAACATAACACTTATAAGAATAGTTGGCTGTAATTTCTGAACCATTTAAGTTATAGTTGTCAAATTCATAACATAGTTATCCACCCTGACTAGGAGAAGGGTCGTGGGAGTCAAGTATGTCCTGTCAGTGTTTAAGTATAGTTGGCTGTAATTTCCTAACCATTTTTAAGTTATAGTTGCTCAATTCATAACATAGACATCAGCCACGACTAGGAGAAGGGTCGCAGGGTCAAGCATGCCTATGACAACTTATAAGCATAGTTGGCAGTAATTTCCGAACCGTTTAAGTTATCGTCGACAAATTCAGAACATAGACATTGTCCCCGACGACAAGAGTGGGCAAGTACAGCCTATGTTGACATATAAGCATAGTTGGTTGTAATTTCCGGAGATACAACTACCAAATTCATAACATAGGCATCACCCCAGATGGCGATAAGACTCGCAATGACAAGTGTGTGTCTCCTATGACTACATATAAGCATATTTGGCTGTAATATCTAGGAATTTAGTAAATCCATTTTTATCTCCGACCTACACTCCTGTACCGAAGCAGGTAAGAATTACAGTCAGTCATACTCGAACCTCCAATGCATGTAGTTACTTCTAGACAGTCCCCGAACCTTCAATGTGCGTACTTACTTCCATGCAGTCGGTTAGTACCACTGGCCTTGCACTCGTGAGTCGTGTACCGAGACTTCGATACATATTTTGCTACATCACTCGTTTGCTGTGTACTTCATTACACTGTTGCACATTGCTGCCAACTGTTATAATCAACTATTCCCTTCACACCCTACAGATGCACATAAAAATAAACAGAAAGCGAAAGAAATAATTTAAGTTATCAGAATTGGTCACCTAACACTTTTTATTTGACGTTAAGATACGGAACTACCTTCCCTATATCATTACCAACTTGAATGGGCTCATGCCACTCAGTGCGCCAGTTAAAATATATGCCCGTAGGAGCAGTGACTTTTTCTAAGGTTGATTTCAAAAGAGCTCACTTTATCGTGAACAGCCTTTACACACATACATACACAGAGACAGGAAAGTGATCTCGTAAGCCTTTCTTTCCTCCAAAAAGTAGGCTAACAATGGTCCCAAACTTTCTACAGGCTATGTTAGTGAGCACTTTTTAAGGACCTCATAACAGACATAATAACCAAAAATTATATATTATTGTGGCCACAAATGCTAGCTTTTGGGAGCTATAAAATGTATACCGTGTTTATTAGTAATATAACAATTTTTATACAAACAATTGGCAAAAGGATACAAATAACCTGAATAAAACTTTTAAGTACAACTTTAAAAAGTACTCACTTTATTGTGAACGGCCTACTTTCTTTATCTGGTTAAGTTTAATTTGTTTGAAAGTTAGAGACATTAATGCACAAAGTGTGTTATATATTCTGTATTTTATGGACTCGAAACAAGGCTGTTATTTAATTTAAAAATTTTACATAGGTAATTGTAAACAGAAATTAAACACAAGATTTCACACAACAATGTATAATGAAGTGGCCAATACACAATGTACAGTACAGTTTTCTTTGGTACAAGATGGAGATAGGAAATTCCAATAATATAAAGCCTGTGCTATCTTTTAACACATAATTTTGCTCATCTCATTTTGCAGGGATTGGTATCGACGACACATTTGTAATGCTGGCAGCATGGAGACGGTCCTCAATCAAGCTGGATGTGCCAGAGAGAATGGCTCAGATGCTGTCAGAAGCTGCGGTGTCAATCACCATCACATCATTTACTGATATGATCAGTTTCTTTATTGGCATCATCAGCCCCTTCCCTTCTGTGAGGATATTCTGTGCATACTCAGGTACGTGCCTGTCAAACACAGGAGAGGGTGCATTTGCACACAAATTAATTGCTATATGAAAGTAATATTATAATAATATTATGTATAGGGCTATTAAAATCAATTTTTCCAAAACAGCTGGCAAGGTACTCTGTTCTTCTGCACTGTTTTCAAATAAATGATAATGATAATTATTATGTTGAATAAAGACAAAACTAACTCAGCGAGGTGCGCAGATTGTGGCAATATAAATATGACTGTAGGCCTACATATTAATTCTATCAAAAAATTGTGTACTAAAACAATTTAAAAATGCATATACAACTTCATAAATGACAATTTCATTATTTTATAGTGTTATGTTATTTGGTTTTAGCATTATATGATAGTTATCACTATAACTAAGATACAATGTAAAAAAAATAAACAAACTCGTTTCTAAATCTATTTCAGCTTTTGGGTGATACAAAGCTTCAGTTTTAAAGGATATGTTAAAATAGTGAGGCAGTTAAAATCACTAAACGGTTCTCTCCAAATCAACAAGTATTGTAATGTTTGGTTGTGTAAGCAAACAATGTGGGGACGACAGTGAGAGGCGAGCAGTAATTGTACAACTGTTTGTTTTTTGCAGGATTTTCAGTTTTCTTCACTTTCTTGTGGCACATTACATTCTTCGCAGCGTGTGTAGCAGTCGCCGGCTATGCAGAGCAGAAGAACCTCCATTCTGTGGCATGTGTCAAGGTGCAACCGGTTTCATGCTCTGGTGAGTTTCTTCTAACACCACATAAGCGAGTCGTCTGCTGCTGTGTGTGTATTGTTTATGTTCTCATCAAAGAAATAATTTCTGTCATGTCATAATAAGACTTGTTCCTAGTTTCTTATGTTGCTCAGTCTGTAGAGCCAAAGGTATGGCCGTCTGCCTTTATTCTGGCAATGGGTTACCCCATTCCAAGGACTCATCAGCCAACACTTTAATTTACCATGCATTATAATCATGGCTAGCACAGCTATATCTATGATCTTTCCTTAAAGGACATAGAAGCCTGCTTGCTCTGATACAATTTTGTCTGACAAATAAAACAAATAGAGCCTCACTCTACAGTATGTTACAAGATTGTAAGCTGCATGGAAGGCTATTAGTGTGTTTTAAAACTCTTCCCTAATGGGTGGTCCTTTGCATATGTAAGTGGATCATCCTATGGTTATGTGTATAACTAATACAATTCAACAACACAAACAATAATATTATAATAATGCACGGGGAAAGGTGCGCGCTAGGGTGGGGTTAAAAACCCACCGAGTAATGGGCTTCTGGACACAAAAGTGGTGGAAATGAGCGTATCCTGAGAAAACCCCATTTGTCAATTGACAGAATCTGCCATGTTTCCCCGCATGCAAAATTTGATGTGAAACTTCGATGGAAATCCAACCCATATCATTGTAACAGGAGGCCAGTTCACTAGCCTCACAGCAAATGTGACCCTACAGCTTCACACTGGACACTAACGATAAGATACATTTTGCAGATAAGCGGTCTTGGCTGTACCGCATCTTCTGCAGCGGCGGAATCAACCCGGACGACCCAGACAACCCACTGGACAACACAGAGCATGGCATAATGGCATTTTTCAGGGACACCATGGCATCAATGATAAACAAGTGGCCAGTCAAAGTGCTCATCATAGCAGTATTCGCAGCTTACCTGGCTGGGGCAGGCTTTGGTCTCACACGGTAACTATGCTACTTGAATATACACTCACTACTTAGGTTTGCAATAAGTAATTATAACTTATTGTAGACTGTTTCCCTCATTATTTTCATTTTCAGAATATATCATATTTATAGGTCTTGATACAACCAAAAAACAGCAATTTTCAGTAGAAAAATTTGAAACCTTGTCCACATGAAATAAGTGTTATGTGCATAACTGCATACACAAACCTACAACACACAGTATGAAAAAGAGAAAAATGGGTTGGGGGGGGGGGGAGAGTAATAAGATTTAAATGAACATGGGCACTGTCACAGAAAGTCTAAGACTTTCCCCTTTCTGAAAAAAAAATTAATGGAAGCATAAGAATAAACAACACGCTTACAAGTTGATCTGAACTATAGCTTTTAAACGTGCTCGGATTACAATGAACATTCTGGAAGTATAAAATCAATACACGAATGAAAGTAAATTAATTTTAATGGGGGCCATGGTGGCTGAGTTGTTATACTGATTTTAATGGGGGCCATGGTGGCTGAGTTGTTATATTGATTTCCTCCCACCAAGGCGAACCAGATTCAATCCCCGGTCTGTGGGTTTTCTCGAGGAACACTCAATTCCTTGCTCTTGCATTCTGCCACGTTCCCTGTTCTTACCTCGTTTCCCCCTCCGGCTCTCAAGACCTCATTGTTAAGAGTCACCCAAGTCTCTCAACTCAACTATTTTTATTGAAAATTGTTTACCATTCTTTATTATATTTTGCTAGATGAGTGACATATATATTGTTTATTTCTTCCAGAATCAAAGAAGGGTTGGAACGGAGGAAACTGTCAAGGGCCGACTCATATTCTGTGGAGTTTTATGACAGAGAGGACTACTACTTCAGAGAATTCCCATACAGGATACAGGTAACTGTGTATAGATTAAATTTACGTTAAACTACGAGGAGAGTTGGCGGTACAATGTAGGATGAGACCCAAGTACGTATCAAACACAGAAACCTATACACTTACGCATGCAGGAAACATACTAACTACAGGAAACATACTAACTACAGGACACATGCAACACAACTGTTCTGGGACAGGGCAAACATGGTTACCTTGTATGCTTACTGGCTTAGCCTATATTAAGGAGGTGAGAGGGGACTGTCATAGGAACTTAAAACCTCTAACGATAAAAGAACCGCAGAAGTGTATGCAGGAAAATGTGTTTCTACTAGAATAGGGGATGGAAAAGGATATTCTTTTGTCACCATCTGGGTGGTCGAGTTGGTCTTACCACGTGTCCGTCGAGTGAAAGATTGATTAAATGCTCAGGGCACCAGTTAGTCACAGTTGATTAACACAAACAAAGAATGCATCCTCAGGGTAGCGTGAAAAGTTCGGCCAGTGTGGTTGGCACGCAAGTGCGTAAAGACAGAACTTTGTGTACACTTCAGACCTGTGGTGCTGTTGTTCCACTGCTAAACCATAAATAATAACACGCTGCTGCTTGGTCTATGGTTTTACTGGTCGTAGCCACCACATATTATATAGCACAATACTAAACCGTTCAAAACTCATCAAATAAAGTTTATGCGCCGCCGCCAGCCGGTGGCACTACAGCTCTGGCATAACACTAAATAAATCAGTCCGCGATTGGCGAGGACACCCGTAGGGGCGATGAAAAAGTGTTGCAGAATGAATTAAGGAGACAGAAACTAAAGCGTTCAGTTGAGCAAACTAGAGATATAGGTCGCCATGGAATGCACATCTGTCCCACACCTCCAATGTTCCAAGATTGGCAACATGGCGGCTGGAAGGCAACCTCTCCAAGTATCCCTCTGACCATTATGCAAAACACTTGAGCAAAAACAAATCTTATATATAGAAACATTAATTGTTTTACATCAAATATTCTAAAACAACATAATCCTTTCTTTGTGTTAAACATTGTTTCCCAAAATCAAAATGAATATTCTTGGCCCAGGGGGGCTGAGATTGTGTAATGTCGCAGTATAAAGGTGCTTGGGCGCTGCGGTACCCACTTGTGACATCACATTTCTACCATGGACTTTAAATCTCCCCCCCCCTTTTTATCTTCTTTTATTTTAACATTTGTACTCAAAAACCCAGTCCTGGAGTTCTCCAGGTGCTGCTGGGTAGACACCACGACTGAGCTAAAAATGTGGGGAGGTATGATGACACTTTGTAACATTGCGGTTTTCCAGGTGTCATAATTACCTTTTGTTTTGCTGTTTTGCAGGTTTTATATTTATCTATGGTTGCAGATTATTTGGCTGTGTTGACAATCACAATTAATTTGATATAGTTTCCCAATTAAACTTTACTATCTGATTTAAACAAAGTGCAGTGTAATTTTGGTTATATTATTAGTTTGTTGGCATAGAGATCATTTGTAGGTCATGTTCCATTTGTTATTAGAGGGTAAAACGTATTGTTAATTTATTCCCTAGAGAGTAGTAAGCATTACATGGTGTAAATCACGTGAGTGAAAAAAGATATCCTGGTTGGCTCTCGCCTCGCCATTGCTGGTTGGGAGAGAAAGGTGATGTGGTCAGACGACAGCCAATCAGAAATTACGACAAAGTTCTACGTCAACATTTTTCTTTAACAAATATAATTACCACCGCCAAGAATGCACGTGTGCGAGTGACAAAGAAGTAAAAAAGTATAAACTAATGAATAATATGTTGATGTAATTACTATAACTGCTATATGTTTTACATTGTGTTTAATTTATAATGTAAATATATTAATAATTGTCTAATTTATTCAAGGAGAAGGAGTTTCTTTAATTTTGTTGTGAGAATATGAAGGATTTTTGTCTAATTTGTCGGAGGAGAAGAAGAACGAATCAATAAATAAGAAAACATATTTTTGTCATTCTGATTTTAACTGACATGTTAACTTTATTGAAAAGGTATTTGAAATGCCAGAAGAGAAAAATACACAGGGAAGGTTTTCTTTGTTTTGATTGCACTGGCATTGTTTTGCTGGTAACCAAAGGGTTGGTGGCATCATACGTGAACTTTACTACTCACAGGAAAGTTGTTCAAAGAAATACATGTTGTATGTATCAAGAAATATCTTATAGAAAAACTTTCAACACATGTACTAAATGCTACATATGTTTCAGGTGGTGATCAGTGGAGAGTACGACTATTCTGATCCAGAAATTCAACAGCAAGTCGAAAATCTAACGCAGAGCTTTGAGAACACCTCTTTCATTTCTTCACCGCTTTACACAGAGTCCTGGCTGCGATCATTTGTGGGCTACATAAGAAGAAATCAGGATTACCTCAATGTCACAATCGATACAGAGGAAGACTTCATAAAGACCTTGAAAGAGGTATAACAGCAGCATCAGTCACACCATTTAGTAACTGTTGAATAAGCACTTCAGCTCTGCCTAATTCAGACTAAGTGTTGTCCTGTATCCATTTGCCATATGTCCAAAGTAACACTGCCATGTCTGGGCATTAGTCACAGAGGCATTGTAAAACTCACAGATGAACACCAATATGTTTCTATTGTAGCAATTACTACCTTAGAGTACCTAAAATAAATACTATAGATAGAAATTCTAATGGTCATGAATGAAACAATTTCACTGTTAGTAAGATGTATCGAGCTGGAAGTAAGTACCGTATTTAGGCATGTATAGGCCGCACATTTTTAAAAAGAATGACTACAAAATTTAGGGGTACGGTTTATATGAGATATTGGCATGAAAAATTTCTTATGAAATTTTCTCCCCCAAAACATGTTTAGAAATTTGCCAACATACAGTACATTTTAATGTTTTAACTCGTAAAGGAAAGAAAGAATGGAAGAGAAAGAGAGAAAATAAAAACTTTACGCTAATGCAGTTATTTGAACAACTTCATCCCGCACGTGTAAAATTATAACATGTTGGAGCTCGGCCATAGAAATGGTACATGAGAAAATAATTTCTCTCGTGTACAAGAGAAATATAGCTTACGTAGGTTGCACGCCCAACGCGGTTCTACAGTGTGCACTATTGATAAGACACCATTTATTATAACATGTTGCCATGGTTTTGCTTTCTCAAGTCATGTTACCATCTGTGGAATAGTAATTGCGAAATGTATATTCGTAAACATTGCAATATAACACAAATTTTTTGTCACAAATGTTTTGTAGGGGAGAAATTAAATCGGAATTTATTATGTTTGTACAGAATTGTGACTTAATATTTACAGAAATACAAAAAATTCAGTGTGGCCTATGCTTGAAATATTATGACGTGGCTTGGGGCTTACAAGAGGAGTACGATACCAGATTACCTTAGTGATGCTCCAGATCGTCGATGGATGCGGTCATTTTCCCAGGGCACCAGCGTTTCTATTACTCGGAAAAGCACGAGGATCTCCTTCTCTCAGGGTTGTTACAGGTCGACAGCCTGTGGCGGCATCCCCTCGCAGCACACGTCTTACGAAATTATTAAGAAAGTCATGGCAATACTTTGATACACTGAG
This sequence comes from Dryococelus australis, assembly GCA_029891345.1. Classification (NCBI taxonomy): domain Eukaryota; kingdom Metazoa; phylum Arthropoda; class Insecta; order Phasmatodea; family Phasmatidae; genus Dryococelus; species Dryococelus australis. Next base: position 41,342,328 of record CM056998.1, read on the forward strand.
CACGTAGTCGGCGACTACGTGGTTACACTTGCTGGTTAGGGCCAGTTCCCGAGGTGAAAGTTCTTTATGTTAAAATAAGACACGTGGGTTTGCAACAAAGAGATATATTACCAGAAATATTACACGTGGTAACATGCAATCTCCTCGTGTCTGAAGCGGGCCTGGCACACGAGGTCTGCCAAGGGCCTATGCGGCGAAAAACGACTTAATTACGCCAAGATGGAAATTATGTGATTAAACTCTTAGGGGTCGCAAGTCAGCGGAGAGGAGGGTCAGCACACGGGAGAGCAAAATCCAGAGAAAAAAATTCCGGAATAATGACATACTTTAAACTATTGACACCCCAAATGAGTAACACAAACTTTATGATGCTCCCGTGGCACATGGCGCGGAGCGGAGTACATCCGCCCTCGAAGACCCACTAGACCAGACTAAAGATGGTGGCGTGTAGGTACCGTTAACAATGGACACCTTCCCGCAAAAATCTCTAGGGAAATGTTTACACAAGACAAAATGCAAAACACTTCATACAAAAGATCGCCTAGAGCTGGAAAATAATCAATGGATTATTTTACGTGAATTATAGAGTTCAGAACTCTTCAGGAAAGTCTCTCGTTATTGTTGCTAAGCATCTTTGAGATTTGCATATTCAGTTTCAATGCCAGGACAGGCAAGCAGAAGACATAAAACACTGTAATAAAATCTAACAAAAACAAAACATACATATAAACCCTCTCAAACAGCGAAATTAATTAAAGTAAAAATTAATACATGAGCTGTTGGAAATTTGTTCCGTGAACTTGGCAATATAGCTGCAGGAACTGCAAGCGTCGTTGAAATCTCTTTAAGATGTGAAATCATTTACCAGCACCTTAAAACAAAATAACACACAGCATAGCACTTGGAAAAATAATATAATAATTTAGAGCATCTCAGATAGTGTCTGTGTGAACACAGGTGCACCACAAGGGTGGGCATTCAACATTAACATATAAATTAAGGCAGGGACGCAAGGATATGACACTTACTCGGGCATGCATTAGACTCTGCTTTAAGGGGGTCATCCTAATATACAAAAAGATACTCACTAGTCGCCAGTTACTCTTTTACTCTTGGCAAGCGGGTCTTTGAATGCACGAATCGAATGGGATACATCATACACAGCGATGCACATTGTGCGGTCCATGCAGCAGCAAGCTCTATCGGGCTGCCCCCCCCCCCCCATGCAGCAGCGAGCACTATGCCTCCCCCCCCCCCCGAGTGGTGCACAGAATGAGGACGGCATCAATTAATTATCCATAATTTTCCATCAAAAACTTCTGGTGCAACGTATACAGGCACGCGACCTATACATGCCAAAATACTGTATTTTTTATATGTTCCTGCCAACATTTTGGTAGATATGCCACCCCATGTTAAAATTACAATGTACATATGATTTATGACAAATGTAGATTTTATAACCACAAGCCACTTACAGTACCATTACGTCTATTAGGTAACCCACATTTACGAAATCAAAGTCAACACTATCAACTAACATACCTATTTACGAGTTTCTAGACTTGTTTGAGCCTCATTGCAACATACTTCCTGTTGTTTCCTGCCCATATATAAAATACCCATCGTGGAAAAAAATTAATATTTCTGTCTGGAAGTGATGATTATGATGCAACAAAAAAAAAAAGTGCCCATTCTAAATGTTCAGTGTTTCAAAGTGTAATATTTAAAAAGTACTCCACCATAACATAACATCAGCAGAGTAATAATATTTTTATTTTTTTTTTCAGCTGTGGCTGTTCAAGCCTAACCCATTTTCATTGGATGTGAAATTCAATGACAATGAAACGAAAATCATAGCTTCGAGGTTCCTGATCCAGGCTGTCAACATCAGTGATTCTAACGGAGAAAAGGAGATGGTCAGAGTGCTGAGGAAGATATGTCATGACTCGCAGCTGAACGTCACTGTATTTCATCCTTACTTTGTTTTCTTTGATCAGGTAAGCCTGCGTCATGATGAGATGATCTTATACAAATTGTTTACTCTCTCCGCTTTACGAGGCTACCTGACTAGCATATACTTAGTGTTTTCAGTATTTAATAAAAGTGCTGGGACACTGAGAGCAAGTGTTTTGCATGCCTAATTATCTCATTGCCCAAGAAATTGACAGTCTTTCTATTTTAACACACCATCCTCTATTTATTACTTTTACAGTACTAAAACAATAATTTTAATGGTGTAATATAGTCCATTCACAGTACCTTTGAAAAAATAACACCACAAATTATGTGTTTTGTTGTTTCCTAACATGTCATGTATCACAAACGTTAGCGCCTCATGTTTGTGGACTTTAGAATACCTCAGTAGCTGTTATTTTCAGTTCTTTGTACATTTAAAAAATTACATTAAGTGCTTCGTGTTAACCTCTTTAGTTGTAACCATCAACATAACTTCCCAGCATTTCCTGTTCTTGCACACACAAACTTCTGTTAATTTTAAGAAATATTCATCAGTGTAAAAACCAAAGAGTATCTATGTGAAAAATTTTATTTACGGTAGAACCCTATTATAACTTCCCAGTTTATAATATTTTCCTGATTAATTAGTCACCTTCTCTTGGTTCAAAAAGATGTTTTTCAATATAAAATCGCCCTGTTATAAAGTTTTTTATATAAAGAAGACATTTCTTGGATCTCTTCGTAAATGTTATAACAGGGTTATGTCCAATTTGCACAAGCTGCATTAGCCCTATATCTGAATCGGTGATAAATTAAGCTTACAAAGATTGGTAGGTACATTCTTCGGAAAAAATCACAACAAATTTTTTTTACAACACTACAAAGAAAGATTTGTACAGTGTTTGGTGGTAGGAAGCAGAACTGAAAGTATTCATCTACATGTGACGGCAAGCTATTATAGAACGGTACCTTTTGCAAATAAAAAAAAAACCTTGAAATTACATAGCTAATTCTGCAGCTTACAAAAATTCAACAGACAAGCCACTAGACAAACATATCATATTTAATAGTGTACAGAATCCCACGAGTTCACATAAAAATAACAGACAATTTTTATATGAAAGTCCAAGAAAAACTAGCATTCCTAACATTCAACTGATTCCTGTTTAAATTCTTTCAAAATATGGATGAAACACACTTTAAGACAAATTCTTAGCAACAAGGATACTTTCCTTCTTTAGGTATGAAAACAGACTATAAAAATATTTGTAAAAGAGAAACTAGGTACGTATATAATGATTTATTCAAAACTAGGACTTTTCTTCTAATGAAATCTGTGCATGTTGCGATATTGGAATGAGGGACTCAATCACTTCGGCACCTCTTGACTTAAAGCATCTTCCAGTTACTGCAATGGACTGCGCCCAGTGCGCACAGGCCGAGTGCCATGTGTTCAAGTTGCCAGAACTCGCACTGAGTGCAGGAGTTTTCGTGTTCCAGTCGTCGATTGCACTGAAAAAGTGTGCAGTGAGTGCAATTTTTGCAGCATATGGCTAACACACACACTCACTTTGGGCAGTCATACGATAATTGCACTTTTCTAGTTTACAGGTCGCACTCAGTTGAGTCAATTGAAAGATGCCATTACTGTTTTTTGCTGTTTATACACTACTCCACCATCTGCTACATAACTAGACCTTGCAGGGATGGTATAAGCTCGTGTGGCTATCGTTTGTCACATTTGAAAATGTTTGGGCTAAAGATGACTACAGACATAAACATATATGCTCAGCTACACATTTGTTAGGCAAGTACACATGGTATACATGATACAACTATGTATAAGTTACATGTTCCCATAATACCAGAGTAAGTTCTACATGGTTACATTTAAGTGAAGAGATTTGGGCGGCTCTTAACAGCGAGGTCTTGAGAGCCGATGAGGGTGATTGAAGTGAATATAGAGTGGTGCTGTAAAGGGGGGGAGATCCCCGAGAAAACCCGCCAACCAACGGTATCGTCAGGCACACTTCTCAACTGCGAAAATCCGGTGGCCCGGCTGGGGATTGAACCCAGTTCGCCTTGGGGGGGGGGGGGAGTGCCATAATCGCTCAGCCACCATGGCCCACGGTTACATTTGGTTTGAAATAATGGGTTGCACCAAAATATGTCTTGAAGTACAAATTATTTAGATACCAGGACAACAACTTCTTACTATGTGACTAACAATTTTCAAAATGACAATTTTACAGACTTTGCTGATGTATTGTATTGTATGCGAAAATTTAATTAATTTGTAATTAATTCTGTATGTAATTTATTGCTGTAAAAATTAAGCAACACAGCAGTTTTTAGCAACGAGTCAGTACAATTTTGAACAAGGTGTCTCACTGTGGTGGAGAATGTGTGTGTTTTTATTTAAGTAACAAGGCAGCCATATTTATATTTCCTTAACCAAATGTATTTAACAATGTGATCATTGTGTGAATACAAAATAAGTTTCCTAATGTGTTATTATTAAAATGCTTTAAGATTTGGAAAAGGAGCCAATATTAATATTTATCTTTGTTAAACATTAGCTGAATAATTAAAGCACTATAGTGAAATAATGTGATAATTTGAAGTTACATGTTAATAAAGGCTGTTCACAATAAAGAGAGCACTTTTTAAATCAACCTTAGGAAAAAGTAACTGCCCCTACGTGCATATGTTTTACCGGGCGCACTGAGCTACATGTACCCAGTAAAGTTGGTAACGATGAATGGGAAGTAGTTCCGTATCTTAACGCCGAATAAAAAGTGTTAGGCAACCATTTCTGATAACTTAATTATTTCTTTCGCTTTCTGGGGTTTTTAACGCATCAAAGTGTAAAAATGAGCAGATTTGTTAAATATTTATTTTTCTAATAATTCCACAGTTTCACTTGACAGATGCAGGAATAAAGTGATGAGGCCCATGACAATGTTAATATTATATAAGGCGGAAGAATACACAACGTGCATACAAGTAGATCTTAAGCAGGACTTTTAAAAGTGCTGGTTTTATCATGAATAGCCTATGCTAAAATTTATCAAACTTATTGATGCAGCCCATTTTGAACACTGATTTGGGGGAAAACATTAAAGATAAAACTTTTATTCTCAGAATAGGCTTTCCTTATCATGCTGACTTGTCACAGGCATATTGTATCATCTGAGTAAATTTTATAAATACTAAAAATTCTTTACGACGAAAATTACAGCAAAGTTAAACCAGCATTTGCAATTGTATTTCTGCTTTTAGTTCGAGTTGGTGAGGCCCACTTCCATTCAGAGCATGATAATTGGTGCTTTCATCATGATGATGGTTTGCTTCATATTCATCCCAAATGTGTCCTGCTGCCTGTGGGTGGCGTTCTCCATCATCTCCATAGAGACGGGTGTAGCTGGATACATGGCACTCTGGGACGTCAACCTCGACTCCATCTCCATGATCAACCTCATCATGTGCATCGGATTTTCCGTTGACTTTACTGCACACATCTGCTACGCATACATGTCTTCGAAGGCACTCACCCCAGAGCAAAGGGTGAGAGAGAGCCTGTATGCACTAGGACTCCCAATTGTACAAGGTGCCTTCAGTACTATTCTTGCAGTTGTGACGCTCATTTTCGCTGGTAGCTATATTTTCCTGGTGTTCTTCAAGATGGTGTTTCTCGTTGTGTTTTTTGGTGCCATGCATGGACTGTTCCTCCTACCTGTGCTCCTATCGCTGTTTGGCCCCGGATCTTGTACTCGACACCCGAAGGAAAACAAAGACAAAAAAAAGGAACCTTCAGATGTGGAGAAAACATTTCCCCATCCCTTCTACATCCCACATCCTTCCCTACATCCTTCTACTACGGCATTCATGTATCCTGGACCCAATGGCGAAACCAAATCCTCGCCACCTTTCTTTGATGCTTCTCGCGGCTACCATGCAAGTCCACCACGGTTTGGCATTCCCCTCCCGGGATTGCCCAACCATGCTGCATTCAACAGAGGGCTGAAGTACTCTGAAGGAAATGGCTCAACAAGCATGGAGAAGGATCTAGGGATTGGAACATCAGGTGAAGACTCAAGCGAGTCCAGCTCAAACAAGTCTCAGAGGAGACTGCAAAGAGAAGCTGAGGAGGAGGAAGAACAGAGGAAGAAGTATGAGGAAGGATGGAGGAAAACTTCTGCAGTGGCACCAGTAAAGCTACGGGGAGACTTCCAGCCACCTCACATAATGGAAGTGTACAATAATTCGGGGTATGTGAGCGAGGACGAAGACAGAGCACCCCATCATACTGGTAAGGTGTGGTACAGGGGTGAAAAGAGGTCAAACTACCACGAAGACCCCCCAAAGAGGTATTCACCACAGAGGAGGGCGCATCCCAAGTCCCAACACAGGCCTCATTCCAGGAGTGCGCCGGGGTACGTTGTCGAGATGAAGTTTCCCTGACACTGACCAGTGCAAAGTGCTCTTAATGGATACAGCTCGGTATTCGTAACCAGAGTTCAGAACTACAATCCCTCCACAGAACACTTCCGTGAAGTGAGTGCGGCAAGAAAAGAGAGACTGTGACAATTTCAGTTCTACCTTTCCAACTTGATCATAAACGCTGAGTGATCATATTTATTTTTTACAAGGCCAAACACATATTATGGAAAAGACTGCATAACACAAATTTGAAACTGTGTTACTGGCATAGCTGTGATTGATTGCACAATAGCCTACGAATGGCTGTAATTTCCACAGTAGTCATCTTAATACACATTTTACTCAAATATATTTTATTTTCTATTCCATATTTATTATATGTGAAGTACGAGTTTATGATACTATAAGAGTAACTAAAATCCAAAATCACGAATTTGTTAAAATATAGTTTTAAATTAACATAATTCAATCGGTTTTCGTATGTGGTCATGTCCACCTTACCAAGAATTACAAGATTTCTTATTCAGTTTCAGTATGCAATGGCTTTGTTTTTCAGTAGACAAATATAATGTGAAACAGTATACGAATGGTAATTCCACTATAAATGGTGAAATACAAAATACATTCAGTTCCTGGTTAGTAGTCAGCAGCTACAAACAAAACGATAATTTATTATGCATCTCACAAAGTTTGTTTCAACTGTCCAAAATAGACATACCTAGTAACATTTTTATGAAATTTTTTGTAAAAACAGCTTGCCTTAAAAAGTCAAATAATAAAAAAATGAAAAATGAATGCCAGTATTGTAAGATATTGTATATATGTTTTAATACTGATTACAATAAAATTTAATAAATACTTTTGTGTGTTGTCATTTTATTAGTACTACTAAGTAATAACACTGTAAAATAATGTAAAAAATTACACTTGTTTCAATTCTGCCTCAGTTACTGACAATATGAAGTGTGCATATACATATATGTACCCTTGCATGTGTGCACATGCACTGTACATAACAGCCATTATGAGTAACACTTCATTTTTTCTAATTCTCTTGCTTCTGGTGCAGTAATAATAGTAATAATAATAATAAAAACCAACAACAGAACATCACATTTGAGGATAGTTCATGGCAAACAGCAAGATACTAAGTCACATTACCAACCATAGCAAAAAAAAAACTTTTAAGCATGGGCATCTCATTCTTGGGAGGGGGAGGGGGAAGTGTATTGATTGCCATCCCCTCTCCCCCAATAATTTGCCTTTCTTGGCCTTGCGTTGCACAGGATTTTCTTTAGTTAGGTGGTACATAGTGGCATTGTCTCTAGTGCAGATTTTCCTTTTAAATATTACGCTCACAAAAAACATCTTGGACTCAGTTGATATGTTAGGAAAGTTGAAGCAGCTTTTGTCTCCAGATGTGAATTTAAAAAATACAATTTAGAGCAATTTCATCTTAAATCATTTTCTATCTTCTTTTTTTTAAACTACAAAACTGAATATTTTATATGCAGTAAAATTACCTACTTTGTAAGTTTTAAAGCAATTACTATAATTAAATTCTTAGGTCTTCAAATTTTGAAAGGCATTAACCGTATGCAAGGATGCACAATAACATTTAGTTAATAATGAGAAGATTTATATTATACTCCCCCCTCCCTGCCAAATCCATAGATGATGATGATATGCAAATGTATTAAGCTTATCACCTAGGTGGACTGCCCCAAAGGTGTAGCAAGGTAATGGGGATACTGGGCCATTGTCCCTCCCCCCTCCCCGCAATGAATATAAAATGTAAAAAAAAATACTACTTTTATTTTTTAAATAAAAGAAACGTGTGAGCCCCCTTCACCATGATAAATTTGCAATCCCCCTTGAACATGAAGGGGTTTATAGCATTTTGTTGTTCTGTCTCTATATATTAGCCCATTGGTTGTAAATAATTTTTTGAAGTAATAATTTGAAATTGTTTGTACTTATTGCCTGGTTTTCACCGTACTTCTGGTGCCGAAGTCAAGGTCTTAAGGTCCTTCTTTGCCTACAAAGAACACTGCCAGTTTAAGTCTTTGGGCACTTAAGACACTTCCGGTCCCTTCAGGACATACAGCATAGCGTTAGTTAAAGTCGAGTTATTTTCATAGCCACTTTACCTACCTACCCTTGCTAGCTTAGAAACAGGTCGCCTTCACCTGTCTAATGTAGTAAGCTTCCATTAAGTTTGTGCTAATAGGTGGTAGTACAAACCAACTTGTTTATTTCTGTACCAAATTAAACATGTTTTATTGCCCTTGAGATATCATTCCCATAGCACTAGAACCCACCTTTATCGACATCAGTCCCATTGAGGGACAGGTGACCGGGAATTTTATTCTAACCAAAAGATGCTGAACTCACCAGTAGACCCACACACCTATATTTGACGGCCACCCTTTCTGTGCACACAGGTGTATAGAACGGTAGAGCCCCGACACTAGGTAGGCCCTACTCATTCCCTTGGAGTTGGACTGTCAGTCTGGCGTCTGCTCTTTCCACCGCACTTCTGATGCTGGAAGGAGTATTTCCTCAGGTCTGAGGGGACTGACTCTTCAGGGGAACTCATCCACGTATTGGGACCATCAGCCGGAGTGTAACCTGACTATCATTGTCCACCATGCTTCTGCTGCCAGATACTGAGATATGGAACGGCTTTGGCCTGGCAGTTGCGGTATGTGAAAGTACACCTGAGTAGGACCAAACGTTACCTGCTCCACCTCCGCGGGCCTAGTATTAGCGACTCTTTCCCCATGCCCTTCTTCCATCCAAGTGATATTCGTAAGAAGGTTGAAAAGACTGCTACTATCTCAAAGTACCATCAGGAGCTTGGCCCCATCCCAACCAAACTCGAGAACCTCGGTCTCCAGTAGAGAGCTCAAGTCATCCACCATATAAAGGCCAGCCTCGTCAGCACCCGTTCCTGAACTCTTTGCACCACCCATCAAACTCAAAGGGGAAACTCACCCCATACTACTAGCGTACCTAAGTGGTCGAGAAACGTCATACTGTATAGCTAACCCGTGCTTTTGAGGGATCCCGCTCACCAAGTCTACCCAGACGACAGCCAGCACCAGCGATCGTTTGCCCACATGCACACCAGGTTCAAGGGCCAACCCCAGGGCACCACAGTCCGAATTACAGCAGGTCCATCAGCCTCCGCAGGTCACCTGTCGCCCAGGTAACCCCGTGAGAGTGAGCCCACCTAAGGGAAAGCGTGTGCTAGCTGTCCCTGACTTCATACCCAGCTGGAAAGCCACACAACCAGTCCTCTATCCTGGTTGGGCTTCTGTTCCATGCTGCGAATGAGTCAAACTCAGCCTCAGGCATGTCTGCCCTCGCACCCCCCCCCCCCAAAACACTTGGGCCATGATGTACCTCCTTTGCCCATTAGACGTCATGTATAAAATTTTTAATATTATAGCTTTCATATTTTTTTCTAAAAATAGAAATTTGAAATCACTCCCTGCAGCCAATTCCAGGCTACGCCCCTGACAACTGAACTTAGCAATTTCTAAAACAGAGATGTTACTTCATTACTTTGTGTAGCTATTCCCCCCCCCCCCACCCTTTTCACCACCATCTATAAGACCTAGCTGTCACATACAAGTGTACACTTATTTCAGTGTACTTATTAACTTCTTACATAGCTTCAACTGACTCATTACTAGCTTGCTCAACTAGAGTGTAGAAAGCACATATTTTACCAGGGTGGGGGTGGGGGTGGTGGGGAGTCCATCTTTAAAAGTTTTTTTACCATACACCTTGGTTTCTAAGCTCATGCCCATTAGCCTATAAACTGAACTCTGCTGCTATTTAACATATAACACGAAAGTTATAGCGCAAAAGGAGCTACAGCATACATATGATTCAGGGATTCGAAGTCACATTGCCTTTACATGTGAGTCACTAAACTGGCGTGCTATCTTTCTAATTGCTCAACTCTATGAAATATCCAGCAGCAACTCTGTCATTTTATTGCATAATAGTAAAGATGTGCTGCACATACCCATGCAACTTTCAATATTCTGAACAGGAGTTTCTACACCTAAAAACTTGTAGAAGCATTCTTTCTTAGCTCTTTTTTTTATAAATACACAGAATAGCCTAAGAGAGATGCAAGAGCTTTTTACACGGGAGGTTTCTAAAGTGCTACCAATAAGAAAACCTCCCCCAAAACTATTAACCAGATTTCTAATAGAAAATTTTTATGAACTTTGCTTGCCATTTGGCATCCTAGGCAGATGGCAGACTTAAACTGCCGACATCACTGAATACTGTTTTCACGTAAGTGCTCTTCATTAAACATTTTGATACATTAGTGACCTCTTTAACGAGAGCATGCTTCAAATCTGGTGAGAGAACAAGATGTACTACACCCTCCCACATTCTGAGCGGGATTATGCAACCCATTTCCTGACTAGATGTGCGTGCACAGTCCAAACTCCCTCCATAATTCAAAATATGCTGAGTTCCCCTTCATCAGTATGCTGATATGATGGTTTGAAAGCAGTACTGTGCACTCAACAAATAAAAAATCACAAGGCACATTTAGCATTATGCTTAAGAGGTACGTGAATTTCAGATTCTTTTGGTGGCATGCTTGAAGGGAATAAGAATAAAAGTAGAGTAGAAATAGGGTATTCAAGAATTCTGAATTATTGTTTATCTAAAAAGACTATGGGATTAAAAGTGTATGTTTTGTACATGACATGAAAATCGGTATGGTTGAGTAGGCTGTGACATAAGGTGTCATATGTGTAAAAAAATTAGTGATTTTATTATTCTGTGTTGTAGCATGCTGGCAAATAGACAAATGGTTCAAATCACAGCGGAAAATCACATCACATCCCAAGCATCATATACATAAAACAGAAATAAAATGTTTCACACTAACACATGACACTTTTTCAGTAATGGAGATTTAACTACTTCCATTCCATCCTTAGGTCAGTTTGCTTCGGAATTGGAAGTTAACATTTTTATTTGTCCCGACGTAAGATTAGATCGTACTCTTTACAGTGTAGATTGTCTTTTTCACCGGCCCACAGAAGCAATGTTTAGATGCAACGAGTATTTTATTACCTGCTAGACAGCACTAGTAGGAGTACGTTTGTCTTTGCTTTTCTTCCCTTCCAGCTAACTGGTTATGTCACAGCCATCATGCATTTGCTACCCCCCGCTCTGCGACCACCCCTCACCATAGTGGCACTAGCCAATCAGCAGCGGGCAGCGGCCCAAATTAGTATAAAAGGAGAGAGAGCTAGCGTCTCTTGACCAGTCTTCAGTTCCAGCCTTCGTGGCTCGGAACTGACCAGCTGCACCCTTTAAGCTTTGCTTACGCCAGTCTTCGTTCCTAGTGCTAGCCACTCAGATTCTGACCAGATTGTTCCTTATACGTTCCCAGCACTAAGCACTCGGGTTCTGACCACTCAACCTTCATTTACAATACGGATTGTTTCCAGCGTTCGCTGCTTGGAACTTTAAGTTATGTATTTAGGGACTCTCCCGAAGATTCATACCTTGCTTACCATTTCTCCCCTGTAGTATAGACGTATCTACAGGTTGACCTTTCCTTAAGTCCTTGTAAAGACTCATTCTGAACACGCCATGCTTAGTTTGCCTAGCTTCGTGTCAGCCCAGAACGCAACATCATTACACACATATTACACGTCTCAACATTGCCAGAGAAGATTGTTTAGAAATTCTACGCGTCACACTCAACATAGCCCCAGTGTATTTACCGGTTGCCTCTGCAGACCTTCAGTGAACTGTACGCTAACTTTCCGGTCGAGACTCGTGACATTGACCACGAGCCAGTGTGCATGTTTTCCTGTAGACATAGCAACTTTCGATAGCCACTCTCATGTAACAATACTGCAGGTGATCCCGGAAAATTGATTCAAACGAACCAAAATATAAGTCTTACCACACGCACTGCTTGTACCAGCTTGTCAGATCGGTGTCCGTTGGCCTCTCTACTGCAGGATGCCACCAAGAGAGACAAACGTTCCCTGAACTGGGAAGACTCGGTCATGCATGTGACCTTGATCAGGTGAGACCTGAACCTCTAGCATGTACTGCACAGTTCTGCCAGACTCAGAAATTAAGGTGTCCACCAGTCTCCGGTCCGCATATGGTGTTTATACGTAAGCTGAACACATGGATCCTGTCATATTGTTGCGGTAGTAGTAAGGTAAGGTGAGACAGATTCTCCTGGCTTCTGGCCATCAGCACGAGTCGAAGCCTGGTCTGGTCACATATCTAGCTAGTTTAGAACCAAGAGCACAGCCAGGCACTTTGAGACCTGCAGGACCCAGTTGAGGTTGAAATACCTAGAGATCTGATCACCAATCAGGAGAAGCAAGGACCGACTGAGTACCCTTGGTGGGTAGTAGAGCACCTGAACCAGCCTCCCACACCAGCCGTTGCATATTTGGTTCTAGCCGTTCTACGACCTTCAACTCGTCCATCACCATCGCACATACCTTCTATCACTATTGTACCTCTATCTACTGCACACAACAATAATCCAGCTCCTGTGACAAGTCGCCCAGGGTTCATTGCCAAACGGGTAGCACATCGACGGAAAATCAGCTTACCTGTCCCAGACTTTGTGCCTTGCCGCTTAGCTACCAGGCCCGCCCTACATAACGGGAAGGCTCACGTTACCCGTCAGGACTAAGTCCCCAGTTTATAGAAGCATGTAACTTAGCTCCTAAAAGAGGTGAACATAGCCTTTTACTAAGACAAGTGAGTATATATTCCCGGAACGTCATGCGTCAACATAAATAATACAAACATCACTATTAAAGAAACACAGGTTCTCAAAAACTACATAAAATTCATTGCTTAGGATAAGTTTTAATAAAATCAATTTTATTGCAGTGTTTGGAAATTTAAAAAAGTGTCAGAAATTGTTGTACCTACTTAGGCAGAAGATGGACGCTCCATGTCTGAGACTAATTATTCACTGGTAGAGCTATCAAAGCCATGCATCAAGATTCACAGAGTACAGCAGTGTGCCTCCAGATGCCACTACTTGTACCAGCACTGGAACATGAGACTACCTCAAGCGTCTGCCACTGACATCTCACTCAAAAAGGATCTATGGCACGCTTCTCACATCTGCTACCCCCTCTCCAAGACGAACCCCCTATGCCAGATGAAGAAGGGGGGGGGGGGGGGCCCGCCAGGCAGTATAAATAGCGGGACACTCCAGAGCTCGTGACTAGTCTTCAAGTATTTGACGCACGTCTACTACCTTGGTCCTTCATCGCGCACTAGTGGTGCCGAAGGCCTAACCTCTCTCCTGAATTCTTCACCGTTCGTCTCAAAGGGCCGAAGATTCCTCTCTCCCACCAGCCTACAGAAGAACCTACGTCATCAGCTTACGTCTCCTGTAACACCTCGACATGTACCGGTTCCTTTTGGACAGTAACACCTCGACACGTACCGGTTTCTTTTGGACAGTAACACCTCGACACGTACCGGTTCCTTCTGGACAAGCAGAGTAGAGCTAAGGAAAGTTAAGTCAGTTAAACAGCTACTTGCAATACTGTCTTTCCTTTAGCCTTGCGCAGGTCGCTTCCATCTGCTTCACATAGGGTGTTTTACCTTCCGCAAGACCTAGGGTACAAGAGGCAGTACCTTAACCATCCTTATTTATTTCCATCAAAAGAAATAAACATTGATTATCTTACTTTCGAATATCACTTCCTTATCCTAGTACCCATCCCCCGTACACATCAGACCTAAATGGGGGGGGGGGGGGACGCTGGGAACCGGGGTTTTATTCTTCCCATAACGACACCTCACACTACCCACAGAACAATCTTGGACGGCCACCCATTCACTGCACTCGTGTGGTGAACGGTAGAGCCTCGGCACTAGGAAACAGCTTCCTTAGGGGTTGGACTGCCTATCTGGCGTTTGCCCTTCTCATCATGCACTAGTGGTGCAGAGAAGGGTACTTCCTCGGGTCTGGGGGAACCAGCACCTCTGGGACACTCACCACTCCATAGTTGGAAGGCCACCCATTCTCTGCACCTAGCATAGTGAACGGTAGAGCCACGACACTAGGGACACACTCCTGTTAGGATCGGCTTGTCAGCTTAGAGGTTGCCTTCTCATTGCGCGCTAGTGGTGCCAAGAGAGGTAGCACTATGGATCTGGAGAGACCAAACCTACCGGGACCTCGCAGTTTAGGGACCACTGTTGACATTACACAGCTCGACTAACTCCTCACCCTGGTGCTGGAGTTTGAGAGTTAGATACAGCATTGTTCGGAGGCCCCATCACCCACACTGTCTACACGCTTACACGTCAACTGCCTCACTGCGACCAGGTCTCATTATAGGTATTAGTCCTCATGCCGTTTACCCATAGCGGTGGTATTAAAAAAAGGGCAAAACGGGCAAGGGCTGCCTCTAAATCTCCCCAGGGGCTTCAATTACTTCCAAATGGGTTTGAGCTACTTAGTCCATGAGAGCAAGCTGCAGTACTCCGTCGGTTCACCGCTACAGTTCCACCTGCCACCATACCAGCTATCTTCGAATCACCAACCAAGATAACCGAAGGAAACCATCTGATAGTTCAAGGCTTTTCTCTACCACACCAACAGTATCCACATAAGGAACACCCTCTCACTCAGTGAAGCACCCGACCTGACCAGCACTTTGACTGCCCACGTACCAAATATCCCACTAGCCGATAACAACAGTACCACAGAAACTACTCCTAGTACCTCTCACGACGAGTCAAAACCAATTCAGTCACAGGGATCACGTTGCACAGGTATACCCACACGAGCAAACCAGCACACCCACCGAGTGGCCCTAGCTGAACCTGACTGTGTTCCCAGTCGATAATCAATGAGGTTAGTTTTGTACACAGGCCGAGCACCTATCCCGCACAGAGAATAAGTCACACGTCACAAGGACGTGCCTAGCCTAGCGTCCGATCAAAATCACTTTGGGCCGGTGAAGAAACTACTGCAAGAGTCCGTCACACGTCAAACCTGGGGATTTTCTGGCGCCCAACATGGAGCGGCCAACTTAATTTGAGAGATCATTTAAGCAGAACCAGGCCAGCCCGACTCTGAAACAGGCCCACTAGCCGGGAAAAAACAATCACTGCAAAGATCAGACTCTGGGGAGTCTGAAGACACCCCGTGGTGCTCAAAACACCGCAACTATGACGGACTCTGATGTAGCCGAAAACGAGCCGATCGACGCAGCAATGGCGACCATCAATGACAAACAGTGTTCTAAATCGGGTGAGAGAATAAATTTGCATAGAATGCGCTTACTGCCAGTGATAGCTCCATTACATCTGTCTGGGATAGCCAGATGTGGTACGCCACACCGACGGACTACAGTTCCGATGCAACGAGTGCTGGACTAGGTAAATGACATATTGTAGCTGGGCGACATGCCAGGCAAACGGAGGTTACACCGTTAGGTGTATAGTATGCAACGAGAACTTTTATCACAGTTGTACTGGTTGGTCCGACGAATGGGTAACCCGACCTGGCATGGTCTACAGATGCAAAGTCTGCTGGCTGCCCTTGCTGGGTGGCAAAAGAAACTCCGCGAACAGGACATCTCACCCAAAACATGGATATGCCGAACCCAGAGTCAGCTTAAAGGCAAGACATGAACTTGGCAGAGTAAGTACGGTGAGTTTATAACAGATTGGGCACATTTCACTAATTGTCTGGCCCACGAATTTACCAGAGAAGAGGTGTAAGCTAACCTAACTACAGAATTCTACAACAGGACCCCGAACCCAGGGAAAGAAGCCAAACTGCTTATACGCCGGAAAGTTTACATGTTCAAACGAATTTTTCCCGAAAAAATGAAGAAAACTGCATACGATATGCAACACGAATGCTGCTTCCTCACTCCCGTAACCGTCTCATCATACCCAAGTAACTGACGGTAGAACAACCTGTAACTTTCGATCAATTTCTCTCGCTCTTTCCACAAGCTTACGCTAGAACTACCGAAGACTAGAAAACCGGTGGAATCTGAAAAACCGCTAGAAAGGCAAGAGAAAACGCCACCTCTGGCACCACCAGTTCATAATCTTCCCAAATGCGTGTATTGCCCGGAGTATCACTTCCACAAAGACGGCCCGAAGCTTCAGTTTCCACGCGACCGCACGGGAAAAGGGGACACAACTAATGGTCTACAACCAACAGTGAATGAGCGAAAGGGATCCTCGCAGGCGGGAATTGCAAATACTGGCATAGCACAATTGCTAATGTACTGCCGGACATCACTGCTTATTCCGTCCCAATTATAATGGGTTTTAATGTCTAATAGCGTTTACTTCTAACTAGGGTGACCAGCTTGGGGATGGTCGTGATGGTGTCTGCATATGTCCGCTCATGGCTGCGGTGGAACCCAAATCTTCCACAGCGTATTGGGTTGTCTACTGCTTGTCAATACGTCATCCCGTAATGCGTATCGCTGGGGCTGTTCCTATGGTAGGCGTCGGATATTGAGATCTTCCTGTCGGCTTAAAGTAAATGGTTGACAATTGATCTGTAGTTGAAGGAGTCGGATTTGCTCTTCCGGACTTCTTTCGTTCTGGGGGGCGGGGGGGGGGGGGGGGGGGGGGGGGAGATTTTCTCCTCCAACGTCGGAGAATGAGACAGGGCATCTGGCAGGTCATTTAACTTCCCTGGGCAATGTTGGGACTCTACGTCGGACTCAATGATGAACATGTCCCACCGGCCGAGCATGACCTTCGAATTCCGGGACTCGTGTAGCCATTGGAGAGCTTCAGGGTCGGTTCACAGAATGAAGTGTTCCCGTAGAGATAATACCGATATTTCTTCACGGCCCAGATAATGGCCAGACACTTCTGCTCATTAATGTGGTAGTGCTGCTTGGTCTCATTTAAGCGGACTGATGCAAACGCTATCACATGGGGTTCTCCTCCCACATCTTGCTGGTATATTACTGCACCCAGGCCGTTCTGACACGTGCCCGTTTGCAATATCAAGGGTTTGTCTTCTTGTGGCCGATGGAGTTGGTTAATATTCTTGAAGCTGTTCTTCAAGTCAGAAAATGCTTGTTGTTCTGGGCCCCATCGCTAACGGGTGTCTTTTTCGAGAAGTGGGTGCAGTGGAGCCATGTAATCTGCAATGTTTGGAAAAAAAAAAGTCTCGTAGCCAATTACACAGACCCAGGTACCGCAGTAGTTGCCGCTTATTTGAAGGTTCTTCCACTTCTTCTATTGCTCGTATTGAACTGTGTTGCGAAAAATTCCCTTCGGGCTATATGACATGTCCCAGATAATCTATTGATGTCTTGCCAAAGAAGCTTTTCAATAGCTTACAAGTCACCCCATATAATTCGAGCCTTCCCAATACTCGTTGCAGATGGCCTCGATGCTCCTCCCAGCTGTTGGAGTACACTATTACATCGTCGAGATAACCGAAGCAGAACTCATCGATGTAACCTGTTAGTATTTCCGATTACATTAATCGTTAGAACATTGCGAGGGTGTTTTTCAATCCGAAAGGCATGACTCGGAATTGTAGGGTTTTGCCCTCGGGTGTCGTAAAAGCGGTATACTTTAGAGTGTCCGGGCGGATGGCAATCTGCCAGTATCCAGACTCCATGTCGTTAGTACTGAATATTTTGGCCTTGCCAATATCTTGTAGGATATGACAAGTCTATAGTTGGGGGAGCTATCGGATGGGTGACTTCATTTAGCGATTTGTAATTCACACAAAATCACAATTTGCCGTCCTTTTTAGGTATGAGTACCACGTGCAAGTCACATGGAGAATTCATTAATTCTACTATCCTCTGGTCCTTCATGTCGCTGGTCTGTTCCATGATGAGGTCACAGCGGTGGGCTCACACTCTATATGGCCGGTTGTACACTGGAACGTCAGTGGTAGGCCATATTACATGTTGTATGAACAGTGTTTGGCTTAATGGCCCTCCTTGTCTTAAGATGCAGGCGTGCTCATCTAGTATGACTTTTAATTGGTGGAACACTGATTCTTCGAGTTCATGCTCATTGGGTCGATGGGCATTGGTTGGATGTCGCCTGGGTTTTGATCCCAGTTTACAGTAATACGGTTGGTTTCTCCCAAGTAGGCCCTACGTTATCCGTGAGTGACAATACATTGATGGCGGATAAGCCAAGGACATCCCAGTATTACGGATTCGGACATGGTTGGTGAAACAATAAATTTGGTTGGGGTTTCAATGTTTTGTATTTTAATAGTCAATGCAATTCGGCCGGTTACTTCCAGGATGGCATCGGGTTGTACCATTCTTACCACTTTGTCTTGTGGTCGGAGTTCGGCGAGCTGGTTTGACGAAAGCAAGTTTCGTCTAATGAAATTCCCTGTAGCCGCAGTCAAGTAAGGCTAGTACTCTGTCGTTGTTCACCTCCATCTCTATGTGTGAGGCTATGGGAACCTGTGTTTCCTCACGTAATCCCTGGAGGATGGGCTCTTGTACACCGGGGGGGGGGGGGGGGAGTGGTGGCTTGCTTCGTACCCCTGCGTCAGCGTTTCCCTGCTTGGTTTTCCAGCTGGTCGACGTGGTGCCAACGGGTTTGGTGGAACGACAGCTCCTTCTGGCTTCCGCGGACAGTCTTTGTTCCAATGATTCTCTGGGCAGAACCAGCATTTCAGTACGAAGGCCATGTGAGGGGTTGTGGTTGGTACGTCTTTAGGAGGCGCAACAGGTGGCGTTCGTACCTCGGGTGTCTTGGTGGAGACTGGTTTTTCGAGGCTCGCCTGGGCAGCAAAGTTTTGCCGAGCTTCTCGAGCTTGATCGACTAATTCATCCAAGGTCGTGGGCCTTGCTGTCAGTAGTACGTTCCATAGATTTGATAATCACATTTGGCCGATTGAGCGAACGGCGGTAGCTTCATTGACTCCTGGGAATACCCGTCGAAACATTTGTTCTTTGCCTCGTATGAGGATTTCTGCTTCCTTGTCAAGTACCTGGGTCTGGCTATAGAACTGTGTGGTTAGCCTAGTCAACACCTCCTCTTCCGTGAACTCTGCCCCTATACAGTTACTGAACTGTTTCCAGTACGTTAGAAATTCCCTGTACCTTTCCCACGGCGTGAGGGCGAGGCCCTTTAAACCCATTGTTTCGGCGGTAGGTTAGTTTCTTTAAATTCTTTCACACATTCCTGCGCGAATATGATGGGGTCTTAATATGGGCGACCTGCAAAGACAGTTATTTGTATGTCATCGTCTCTGCCCGTGTCTGGGTGGCCAGGTGCCGTTCCAGGTTGGATATATATCCGGGAAGGCCTTGACCTGCGGGAGTGTGAGATGTTTCCTTCGACATCTCTCACACTGGTAAGCCATCCCGGGCATAGAGATGCATTCGTCAGGCCACCCTATGCATAGTTGGTGATGCTCACTGCACGTCGTGCACCTGATGTGGTTTATGACCCGCCCAGGACACGTAACTTTGTTACAAAGACTCGTTGACTGTTGACAGCACTCTGTACAGCGCTATTCTAAACCGTCTGTGACTCTGGTATCTTCGGGCCAGTCTATGCAGACAAAATGGAAAAGTTTTGTGCAGTAAGTGCACTCTACCCTTAGTGTGCCATGGCCTGAGCAGTCGGCATGGCTACACTGTGTTAGATACGTCGGGTTCGGTGTCGAAGAGTTCTTGCCGGCGAAGGCATGGACCTCAGCGTCTGACATGGTTGTGGTTAAGGGCGCCATGGGGTGTTTCAAGGACTTCCCTAAGTCCACTTGTATGATCGTGTTTACCCTAAGCTCTCGAGGTATGGTTGGGCTAATTCGTGCCTTTTACTGCGCACAGCTATTCGTCTGACGCTCCATGTTGGGCACCGGAAAATCTCTTGACACGTGTCCGATTAGACTAACTGGACATGTTAGTCGAGGATTTCATCCTCTAGACCAAAAGCGGCTTAGGTAGCTCGGATGATACGACGGGTGTTAGCTAGTTCTTGTACACACTTACTTCTAGTTAAACTGCTAAATAAAGGTATCTAAGAGGAGACAAAGTGAAATTAAAAGAAAATGTTCATGTTCGTGTGTCGTCGGGTTGACTGGTCGTCCACGTACGTAGTAGATAGCAGCGAGGGCGTGTTCAAAGGTTGGTAACTTTTCCGAAGATCCCGAGCACTGGCAGTGCTGTGGGAGGTTGCTATAGATGCGAAAGAATGACTCCCAAGCTCGGCTGTGGCCGGACTTACACAGTGGTAGCATGTAGGCTGACGGCGCGGGGTGCAGGGGAGGCACGTCCTCCGACCCTGGGTGGCTTGAGAATCCTCTCGTCAGCGATCCTGGCTTCGTGCCTCGTCAGGTATGCTCAGCCTTGCCAGAGGTCTGGGCTGTTTGTAGGCGTTGAAACAAAAAAGGGAGGGGGGAGGCTCATGCCTGCTGGGTTGCGTATCCTCCAAATGAGAAGTAAAATTACAGGAGTTCCAGTTGACTGTAGGGTAGGCAACATGTACCTCACGCCTGTAGAGATGGAAGAAGTACTCTAGGCGATGAGTCGGAATCGCAGACATGCCAACTTTTAAAGTTTCCAATCAGTACAATGGATAAAAACTATTAAAACACGCGTAAACTGCCCGCGGCAATTTCACATACACTAATTTTCTTATCATTCACAAGTAATTTCAAGTAATAAAATTTCCATGGTTTCACAATGAAAATTTAATATAATCTAACATTTGTTCGGATTTTTATGCCAGAAACTATGATTTCTCCTAGACACGACTTACAGATCAACAAAATGTGTTTGCTTAGTATGACATGCAAAGCAAAAATATACTTATTCCTTGCCTTGGCTGAAACATACATTAATTAAAGATAACATCCATGCCATAAAAGTATTGAGAATTCACTTTGTAATACACAAAATCCCTATTCTGCAATGATTTAAATTTTAAAATATTTAAAACAAACTTGTATATCAAAAATGTGCAAATTCTCACATATCAATTTTCTAACTAAGAAAGATAACAAATTTTTATTTTGAAAAACAATAGCAATTCTACAGCTACCTGAAGTAAGATTTATTATTTTGTTTGTGGTTTTCACATATTGTACACACACAAAACATATAAAATAAATATGAAAGACTGGTTGTGAACACAAATGGCACGTAAAAATTGAAATATGTTCTTGTATTCAGAATACCGAACACAAGATCACTAAATTTTGACAGTTTTAGAAACGTTGCATGGCCACACTGTATCCTTGTTAAACAGCTACTGTCTACGAAGAAAGCAATGAGTGTAAACAAATGCTGTGATCAATGCACGTTACCATTCCAACCTATACCTTATTTCTGTTATGGCTAAGTAACACTGCTGGGCCTTCATTAATTTTATTGCCAGTGGATTGGATGGGGTAGGGAGATACTTTAGTTTAACATCTTTAATGAGACATCATTTTGCACCTCTTCTTACAAGACTATAATTTTTAATCACACATGGTTTGAATGGAAGTCAAAAATTTGCATTATTTTGAAAATTTGATTTGGTCGGCATCAACTGTAACGTTGTCGACAGCGACTTGTTTAGCACTCGCTGCAATGCATTATTACATTAACAGTGAAATATATTTTCATCTAAATTTAATGCTTAAAACGGATGTAATATTTCTACAATTACCACTGTAACGCTACGAATACGTTAATAAATAAGAAAATAAAAATTATGCAATAACGACTTTAAAAAATGTAGTTGCAGAATATATAAACAAAGCACAACACTTACTTGCTTTTTAAAACATGCCTCGTGAATTTTATGTACAGTTAGGCCTAGGCCTATATGTTTTTAACAAAATCATTTTATTCACGCATTCACATGTTTTTCAAGTAAAAAAACAAACATGATGATTTTGTCATTTTGTATTTTGCTCACATCCGCTGAATACAAAATACGAAATACCAAATTCGTCACGGCTTCAATTTATTATTATAGTTCTTGTCAAGTTTTAACCTTACTGAAAGAAAACGCAATAAATATGTAGTTACAAATTGAATATTAAACACGCTTGAGATGTAGATATTATTGGCGAAGTTAGTTTCCCATACAATAAACGTGTTAGGCCTACTTTTACACTGCAAAATAGAGCTGAAATAATGGTTTCTAGGCCACGTACATTTCAAACATTTTAATAACAGTTTCAAAATAGTTATTTACAATACACACTGACTTCCTGTTTGTAACTCCTGAATACATGTTGTTACAATTCTTATTACACGCTTATCTGCCATCGATGCAACTTAATTAGCCGATTCATTAAATAAATGTGACATTTCACCAGCTTTCCAAAACTGGTAAACTCAACTGCATAACGAAAACACTGTTTCTTCTAGACAACTGGAAAAATGGCGGACAAAGCCATTCAGGTGTTGATAATATAACATTTTATGCATCGAACAAATGTATCGATATGCACAATACAATACTCAATATTTACAATACTTCTCAATATCGATGTATCGAAGAATCAAATGTCCCTTCTCTAGTAAATATTCACTAAAATTTTTTTCCTGTGTCTGAATTCTTAAAAAATCAAGGCTTTTCTGTAAAATCATAAAAGTTGGCAAGTCTGGAATCGTATTTGAATAGGTGTAGAAATGGCACGCATCACATTGGACACACACAAATATTAAAACATCTCTAATGACGCATTGCAGACCTTGTACAGACCACCAATGATGCAGAAACAGACACTGTGTGCAATAGAATAGTTTCCCCACACCTGGGGCTTAGTGCTCAACAAACCTTGTGTGACCTGGCTCGCCTAGTCACGCCAAATGGAGCAGACCCGTTGGTGAAGTGAAGGTGTTGGTATCCTGCATGCGAACATGTTTTGTGCTATGGTTCGGTGTGTGTATAGGCCAAGGAAGGCCAAAGAATGGCACAAGTGAGGGTAGCAGTGACAAAAAGGGTCCTGTGTCTCCCATGTGGATGTAAAAATGTGAGTCATACAAGAACATGTAAATCGTAAGCACAAGATACATACGTTAAGAAAAAGGGTTAATACCTGTACACAGAATGTCCAATGAAATTCCCTCTTGGAATTCCCTGAATTTTCCCCATTTTCCAGGCAAAAGCTTACCATTTTCCCTGACCTATTTTCAGGACTGAAACCTTCCAATACCATATTTTTCCACCACTGACTGAACAAACATGCAAACAGTTAAGTTGAATTAAATTACCCTGCAAAAGACCAAGTGGGCCCAACATTTTATTCAGCCCATCAATATTTCTTGTGATACATGGTATTGACTTCACATAGTGCCCATTAAAAAACACAAATACGTTATTTTGTACTTAAGGGCCACCTTGAGATGGGGGGGGGGGGGGGGGGGGAGGGAGGGTTGACAGAGGATGGGGATTGGATGAGGAGGTGAGTGATAGATTTTAAACGGATTGGAGAACAAATAGGAGATAGGGGTCAGAGCGGTGGATCGTTGCCATCAAAGAGAGAGAGAGAGAGAGAGAGAGAGTGAGAGAGAATGTGTCGTCAATCATGGCCCATGCAGTGCATGAACGGGATTTCCATAGTAATCCTTCCCTTCACCTTTTGCCCAGCTCTGGCAGATCTAAAACAGGGTGAGCTGCACCGCCTGTGGCTTTTTATTTGTGCCGTCATTGGGAGGGAGTTAAAAAACACGGTAATTGTAATGTTTCTTTATATAGATGTCTGATAACAATTCAATTTCATTCTTTCAGAATAGGGAGAGGAAGTCCCGGAGCCCCAGCTGAATGAAACCCACTGTGGCTGAGGGAATCTTCAGGTGAGTGTCAGCCTGTGGTGTTTCACTCTGAACACACATCGCTAGCTCATCTGGGATCCATTGCTTTAGTGACATACTGCTCGATCACGGGTTGAGATGGCCAGTGTTAATACTGGGGTAATTCCCGTTACAATGAATTTTTAACAGAATCCTTTGACATTACTCGATGCTAAGGGGCAATGACCCTTCCCTTACAGATGGGAGCCGCCTTGGAGTGCCTCCCTCTGTTCGGTATACATGGCTCGCCAGTCTGGGAATACCCACATGGACAGCTTTGCATGGCCCTACATCAAGTGGCCAGTGCAAAGCTCACGTCAAGATCCCAACATTAAGGAATGCATCCTACTCTTTTATTGACACAGTAGGCAGTTCCCATCCCCAGCTTGATATGTGTAGTGTTCTCCTTCAACAGGTATACATGGCTCATGCATCACAGGGTTCTTCACCCTCTCTTACTTTTCCTAAATGCCTCAAGATCATCGGGGCTAGCAGTGTGCCGACAAGCCTAAGGCCAAACACCTGCAGTGACACCTCAGTCAAATTGTCCAGGAACAAATTCCTCACACCAAGTGACATTGCCCATCTGGGGAAGCTCGCCCAAGACTTTTTACAACCTGGCAGACTTCTACGCACCCCACTGCTACCTGATCCCACCACCACCTTCTCAGCAGCAGGAAGGAGAAACACAAGGCTTTGTTCACCCCAACCAAGTAGGACAGTGAAACCAGGAAGCTCAATGGTGCTGAGGGACATGTCCAACTGGAGGAGAGCCAACCCTTGATGGAGTTTCCACAGTGCCCACTATACTCCCAGTAGCCAGAACTGTTTCCTATAGATCAGGCAACAAGCCCCAGGGAAAGGATTCTGTTAGCTATCCAGTGGGACTCGCAATATCATAGAAATCTTAGTAAAAAGAACGCCTCAGCTGCTAGACAGTCGACTACAGAAACACTATAGAGGAGAGTACTGCCAACTTTGGCAGGGCACATGAAGTGAAGCAAGGACGTACGAAATAGACTCGTATAAGAGAATAACCACCATGCCCGAAGATATATACAAAAAAGATTAGGATCAACACAGTAGTGGTGAAGAGAATCGCAATGGTTAGCAAAAAAAAATTAATAAATGATAAAAAAACTTATTTTTGAACTCATTTTCTTCAAATGTTTGAAATAATTTACCATTTTTTTAATCACCCCCCCCCCCCCCACCTAAAGGCCTTTACTTCTAAGGAGTCATCACCAGGGCCATTATGTCGAGCGTTGACTGTACATGTATTTTGTTGGTGTATTTTCACCTGGTCACTGTAAAAATCGTAGGCAACCATAACTAAACAGTTAACCTTATTACAATATTAATAGTACAAGATTAAGACATGCAGTAAATATGTCAAAATGCTGGGAAGCAGTCAGCTGGAAAACAAAAACAGTGCCAGATAGATTTATTAAAAAATATAAATATAAATATGTTTCGCATACATGAATATTTTTTAATGCAGGAAGTTTTGCACTCAAAAATAAAAATTCAATGAGAATTTTAGCTTTTTTTTCTCACACTGCAATGAAAAGTAAAAATGCATTATATATCTATACTGACAATGTAAAATGTTACAATATTAATTAAAAATTTTTGGTGAGTTTTACTCCCCTAGGTAAAATTTAAAAATCTTAAAATGATGTCCTGAAGTAAAAGTACGATGTTACATACAAAAATTCTTATAAGCTCTAATACAAAAATTTAATATATATATTTATAACTTGCATGTTACATATGCATCATAAACAATAAAAATTCAAGAATTCATACATGATATGTACACACAAAAGAGAACTCCTCATTGGCATTTAAGAGTTCCATAAATTTATACTTTAAAAAACATACATACTACTTACATAGTTACATTTATACAGAATTTTTTGCACCATCCTTTCATGATTCAAAATGACTTATCGCAACACAAATGTGCAAAAACAAATAGCTTCAGTCTTTTTATTCACATATAAAATATTGCCTTTTACTCCACCTCTGTTTTAAGGCCTGAAGTTATAGTTTTCCCTCCCCTGTGGAGAAGTAGCACTATCTACTGCCACCCTACTAGTATGTTCACTGCTGTTACCACAATAAACATAGCTCAATACACACTAATCACTAACAATAATTTGTGCAAAATATGTCAGAAAAGAATATGGCACTCTGGTCTTGCAACTGCTGCACAAGTTCTTTCAGTTATGAACATTTTGCATGTGGGAACCACAAAAGCAAACATACGGACAGTCATTTCTGAGGGAACAAATAAAAAACTACCACATGATCTAGCTGAGATTCAACCCCCGTCCCAGAGCACTCAAAACTTCTGCGACTGCAACCAACATATCCCCTGCCCTCTGTCGCATCAGTTCTCTAGGTATGGTCCTCAGCATCGTTAAAACCATATCCAGTCTGTCGTTGGCCGGCTTTTGCAATCCTATCTCTAGTCCTTCACTGTTCTCGTACTCTGCTACATAGACACTTCCAACTTCACCTTCTTGAGATGATGCTGACAGCTCCAACTGCGCACCTAAAATAACGTCAAACAACGAATAATACTATGAACTGTAAAACTACCAGACTAGGCATGAGTCATGTCAATTCTCTGATACCTCAATTCCACTATATCTAACTAGAATCAATTATTTTCTCCAAATTAAGAATAAATTAACTCCAATAAATGTGATGGCTTGTTACTTTTATGCTGAATGTAGTTTCCACAAATGAACTAAATAATTTTTGCACTATTACCATCAGCAGTCTTCATATTGGTAATTTTAAAGTCATAAGAATTGTTGAGACTTATATTGAACATTTCAGCATAAAAATTTCTAATTTTATGAAAATCCACTATATAATATCTCATGCCAGTTTCACTTTTATGTTTTGTCACAAATAAATTTTTAATGTATTTAATTTTGAACACAGCAACACAATATGGTGTACCTTATTCAATGTATGTTTTAAAGCTGCATAACTTTCTAAAATTTAATATTTACTATCTTAAACACTACTGTAGTTACTGGGCATTTATTCACAGACAGGGTCTGTTGTAAATTCTTATAACACAACTTTCAAACTGTGTGCTATTCGGAACCCCATTTTTAAAATGAACACAACAGAGAATTTGCAGGCAAACCTATATGTTGAAACAGCACCAAACAGAATTATTCTTCATTCCTGTTTTTGATTGTACTGCATATACCTAGATATGCAGATTACAAATGATCCATCAACATGAAATTAATTTAAACGTCTTTTCTAAATACTTACAAAGCATGTAACAAACATATGAGGAACCAACCATTATATTTTCATGTAAGACTTCTGTCGCATATTCCTAACTGCAGTGACATTGTTAGAGGTCAAAGTCTGGTGCATTTGACAGGATGATTGTGTGTTGTTTAACTGAGATCACATGATAAGTTTTATTAAATGGTGTATACTGATTGCCTTTTTTTTTCTATATATCAGTTACCCCTTTCTCTGGCAAGTAAGCAAAAGAAAAAGATAGAAAGAGAAAGAACTCAAGGGGAGGCAGCATGCCAGACTTGCCGAGTTGATGACGCCCACACCATCAGTTGAACTGGAGATCACCGCACCGCAGCAATTATAGATGGCAATGTGTTTGACGTATTTCACACCTAATTATTAGACATTTGTATTGACGCACGTCACACTGCTGTGCAGCACGGCTGCATACACTAAGGGCCGACTTCGTCCCATCAGCGAGGTCTGAGAGCTTCCGGGCAAGTCCTAAGCGGCATACACGATTCCAAGTAGCTACAAGATTGATCTATAAGCTGGACAATTACAGACAAGGAAGATAATTAATGTAATTAATTATTTAACTTGTACTGCCCGCCCAAACTTCGGCATGCGGTCGCCACTCTCTCGACAGAAATTGTTTTACTTGTTTTACCAGACGAGCCACGGACCAGCCGACAGCAGAGTAAAAAGTTACTAAGTCACCACAGCATCACAGCACCCTTACACCCAGACACATCACTGCAGCAGAGCCTAAAGCAGAGATTGTAAACCTGTAGTCAGCCTCAATCCAGGGTGATAAGGAATGCGCCCCCGCTACCCTGAGATAATCAGTCCCTGCAGAGAAAGGCTAGCATCCCCGCACCCCAGTAAGAGCCTAGAAGCGAAGATTTTGAACTATATAAGAAATATTAAAATCACTCTGGCGAGAGTTCATCGGCCTGCCGACCATAACTGTTGGGGAACTCTCCTGTGTCTGGACAATACCTCCTCCTCTCCCGGCTTGCAACGACTCTACCAGCTCCAGCAGCTTGCATAAGGCTCATCACAGGTAACCTCGACGTCCTCACTCTGCACCCTTTATCCAAAGAATTTTCCTTGACTCAACGGTAGCAGGCTGTTACAACGTCCCCTCTGGGAACCACCCCTTAAGAAAGTAACTCGCTGTGAATTGTGATCTTATTAGGAATAGCTAATTGTGGTTAAAGTTTCGTTCAGAATTGCCTTCACCTGGAGTAACTATGTAAATTAAATTACATTCTAGATTATACAAGAACTGGGATTCCCCAGTGTTTTCTTTGGCGTTGATAAACATTTCGGCGAAGGTTATTTGGAGGAATCCAGGGCCTGAAGAAGGCGACAGTAGGATAGGGACATACTGAGATTCCTGGGAATGTCCGGTACTCCCACTATTGGGTTACACTGTAGTAACTGTTCCTGTCTAAGTGCATTACGTAAACTGTCAAACCGTTTTTCTCTATGCCTTACAAGGATAGGAGTGGCAAAAGACGTAGATAACAATACCTAGCACATCTTGCTCTCAAACTGTGGTTGGCATTACCACCTCCTAAGAGGAAAGGCAGACAGAACATGACTGTGCTGCCCAACTTAGGTACCAAACAGTAGAGCCTGCTCCGATCATAGTAATCTACTTATCACCTTGACTTTGTACGCATCCATCGTGTCACCCTGTGGTAAGAGGGCTGTTAAACCAAACTGAGGCAAGACACAGCTGGGCCAACCCGAACTTCTGGAGACAAGCAACCTACAACTGGAATTGCCGCTTCGGAGTGGACAGAGCTAGCCACTATTGGGTGAAATCTGCACCAACACAAACACCCAAGATGCCAGTATAAGTAAGCAGTAACCAACACCCCTCGCCTCACGTCTTTTAACCAGAGTTAATCACCCCGCGTTTGGTCTAGCGGAAAAATCCTCGGCATACGTGACAGTCATTCTAACCGGGCACGCGTCAAGGTTGAGTCTACTTTTTGCGCAAAAAGTTTGGAAAAAATTACTGACTTATATTCAGGGCAATACGGCATGATATATATACACACATACATACACACACAAAATAATAACCCCCCCTCTTTTTCACACTTTCCTGCATTTTAAACCTACTTCTTACAATCCCATTTATGAAGTGTTTTTATTTTACAGCTTATATTTTCCTATTTTACACTTTCCTGCATTTTACAACACTTTACCCATGTCTCGTGAAAAGTAGGGGTTTCACTGTATTCAGGGATACATGCAATTAATTTGACAGTAGTCCCTAGTTTTTTCCTACCTGCCAAATGAAATTCTATCTATGTTTCAATAAAATACACATAAAATGATGAGTTTTTATTTACTTACCTTGGCTTTTTGCTGACAAATGCTTCAATTCATCAGTACTCGATGACATTATATCATCATGCGATGAGTCAAGTTCAGCACTGACTGACGAGGCAAGACCACTTACACTTGGTACAGTCACAGTGCCACTATCTAATGAGGGAACATCACCACTAGATGAAGATACAGGATCATCATCATCTGACAATGTGATAACCCAGGGGGATGATACGTGGCCACCATGTGATGACATGCTGCCACCAACTGATGAAATTTCTCTCATGCTGTATGAAGATGGAGGTCCACAGCTATCTGAAGAGAATGCTCCCCTGTGATTCGGTGAGACAGCTGTTCCATCATCTAACAGGGCAACTGAACCACTATCTGGAGATGTCAGCCCTACAGCATCTAACACAGCAGTATAATTATGAATGGATACACCACAGGAGAAGCTGGGATCATAGGTGCCGGAAGCTGCAACATCACTATCTAAAATATTTGTACTGTTACCACCCAAATACACTTGTTTAGTAGTTGGTTTGCCCGCATCTTTAATAGCTTCAGTGGTTTCTATACTTGCTTTCGCAGCATTTCTGGTTTGTTCGGAAGCCTCTCTAATTGGTTCAACATCATCTCTAGATGACTCACAGTTCTCTCCTTTCGGTTTCGCAACATCTCCCATTGGTTCAGAATCCTCTACGATTGGTTCTGTAAACTCCCCGGCTGGTTCGGCGACGTCCTCGGCTGGTTCGGCAACGTACCCGGCTGGTTCGGCAACGTCCCCGGCTGGATCAGCAACGTCCCCGGCAGGTTCAGTGACGTCTCCGGCTAGTTTGGCAACGTCCCCGGCTGGATCGGCAACGTCCCCGGATTGTTCAGCAACATCCCCGGCATGTTCGGTGATGTCCCCGGCTGGTTCGGCGATGTCTCCGACTGGATCGGCAACGTCCCCGGATTGTTCAGCAACATCCCCGGCATGTTCGGTGATGTCCCCGGCTGGTTCGGCGATGTCTCCGGCTGGATCGGCAACGTCCTCGGATTGTTCAGCAACATCCCCGGCATGTTCGGTGATGTCCCCGGCTGGTTCGGCTATGTCTCCGGCTGGATCGGTAACGTCCTCGGATTGTTCAGTAACATCCCCGGCAGGTTCGGTGATGTCCCTGGCTGGTTCGGCGACGTCTCCGACTGGTTCAGCATCATCTCTGGTTGGTTCGGCATCATCTCTGGTTGGTTCGGCATCATCTCTGGTTGGTTCGGCATAGTCTTCGATTGGTTCAGCAGCAACTCCTGTCTCAGTAGAACATTTTACTGTCGGATGGGTTAACTTCTCCAGCATGGCAGTCATTTTCATCTGTTGCAATTCGTATTCCTGAAAAATAATGTTACATTAATTTTTCTATACTCACTGTCCCAGTTGGTGTGAAATGAGAACTCACAATACCACGTAATTACAAAGTGAAACAAGGTAAACAAAAATGAAATGAGATTTAAAAATTTAATACTTGAAAGAGAGAAATGTAATGAGTGTGGAGCAGTGACAGAATGAAGATAAGCATGGGACAGGAAGAACTCTGGATTCCTTCACACTAACAATGTTTTTTTTTTTCCTTTGTCATATTTTTCTTCAGGTGATGTCTACAGCAGGCAAGAGTCTATGTTTAAGCTGCTGTCCAATCTCAACTACTATAAATATTTAGGGACATAAAGGCATGTACTATCAACAACACAGCTTCTGTTATGCTAAACGAGTAGGCCTGCTCATAAGTACTACATATAAAGCAAAGAATGAATTGGAATACATCTCATTTATAGCAGGGAAACCACATAGCTTAATAGAGAACATTATACTAAACACAGTAATATTAATAAAGCAATTACAACTATGGATGGGTCAAGCCAAGGAGGTTACATACAGAAACATCTGGAGAGTGAGTGAATTGATTTGGGTGGCTCTTAACAGCGACGTTTTGAGAGCCGATGAGGGTGATTGAAGTGAATATGGAGCAGCGCTGGAATGAAGGGGCGGGGGAAACGGGAGATCCTTGAGAAAACCAGCCGACCCAACGGCATTGCCCGGCATGATTCTCACTTGCGAAAATCCGGTGACCCAGCCGGGGATTGAACCTGGTTCGCCTTGGTGGGAGGCAAGCGTGCTAATCGCTCAACCACCATGGCCCCACATCTGGAGAGGCCCTGCTGCTGGGCTGCCTGTATTGCGGCTGAAGACAGGGGGTGGAGCTTATTTCCTGACTTAGTACTAGAGGAAGAGCCGATGAGAGGAAAATGATGCTCAAATTGCACGGAAAACCTCTATACTTTCTCCAGAACTGCTCATTCAACTATGGCCGAGCTCCAACACGTTTACATTATACATGTGTGGAATGAAGGTTATTTTGTTTACGAACGTGAGTGAACATATTATTGCACAAGTAAAAAGCTGTTTTGTTCTTTTTTTTTTACTTCCTTACAAATTAAGTTAAAACATTAAAATGTAATGTATGTTGACAAATTTCTAAACATGTTTTGGGGGTAAAAATGTGCAGCCTATACATGGCGAAATATGGTACGTCTCGTATTTTCAAATATATTGTTCCATTAATCAATGTAACACGAAGAAAAGAAACCACATATTAAAATTGGGTTAGTGAAATATGTGCCGTATTTGGAACTAATTTATTGTAATTGTAAACACAAAAAAGTAACGCACCATGTTTTAAAATAAGTTACCCAACTTTAGAAAATTAAACGTTTTCTGGGCAAGCAAAAATCATGTTTTCATTCTTAAACATCACAACTTTTTCTTCCTGTAACACAAATAAATTAAAATAACAGAATTTTCAATTATTCTGTTGCGTATGGTCAAAATCATTACTATTTCGTAGGTTAAGCAGTGTGCAATGAAGGAAGCCCTAAAAAATGTGGGTTAGAAATGCCACTCCAAACTACACAGTCTTAAGGACAAAGACACAGAAAAGAATTTTTTGCAGCCACTGACAAATTGCTTGGTGTCAGAAATAAATTAACGATATAGCTGATGAAAAATTGTTTGCATCTGTAGGAAATGTCTCCTTGGTGAACACATTCACTCAGACAGGATAATTCTTGCAAGGCTATCTTGCTTTTCAGCAGCAAGTTTCAGGAATTTTGAAAGAAGGGCAAGCCACTGATGTCCTCAATATTTTAAAATAGTCTACGTAAGCAACATCCAACGTTTGTGTTACAAGCTGTATCCATGCTGTGGATTCCCGCATCAAATGCAGACAGTAAGCGGACTTTCTCTGCACATGGACACATTTTAACGGATTTGCGGACAGGTCTAAAACCAAACAACATTGAGCTAATGCTTGCTAAATACTTTAGTGTTAGAATGTAAACTGACACTGTTTGAACAAGACATAGTTTTTTTAGTGCTAGGATTTGGTATTCTCATTTTTAAAACTTTGTGGTGAATTATTGTGTGTTCTAAAGTAGGGATGTCAAAATACCAAAAAATTCTCGATTCAGATTCCTACTCAGATTCCTGCCTCGATTCTTGGCTCAATTTTCAGATTCTCGATTCCACAAGGAAAAAAATTAATAGCATTTCATTTAGAACTGAATGGAAACAATATTTTTTACGCTTATAAAATGTTTTCCACAAAATGTTTATCTTTTAAATGATGGTTCGAAATTCGAAACATCGAACACGCTTGAAAAGAAAGTCAGTGTCCAATGAGCATTTTCTGTGGTCCCGACAAAATTTCTATGTAAATGATGCTAACAATGTTTGTTTTTGCCAAACTCGAAATTTAGGCCTAATTTTTACTGCATCGAATGACCAAAAATTTCTGTAACATCACTGGAATATACATGATCGTAGCATCACCAGAAACT
Organism: Dryococelus australis; assembly: GCA_029891345.1. Classification (NCBI taxonomy): domain Eukaryota; kingdom Metazoa; phylum Arthropoda; class Insecta; order Phasmatodea; family Phasmatidae; genus Dryococelus; species Dryococelus australis. The sequence goes on from CM056998.1 coordinate 41,376,059, forward strand.
ACATGATCCGATCACTAAACAATGAAGTACTAAAAAAAAATGTATAGTATTGACTATACATACCAAGCCATACAAAGTCCGTAAACAACACTATGGCTGTTTCCGAATACTGACCTAACGGAGCCCTTAGGGTAAGGTATCCATAGAAAGTGTATTCTAGTGGATGCGGCCATATTGACTAAGTTTCCAAATTCTCACAATGGATGCAGATGCATCTCTTCACGCATCCCCTACCAAGGGATATAACACTCGCATCCACATATCCCTTAGCTACGGAATTTGTTTGTCATTTGTTTATATTATTGTTTAACTGATTTCAGGCATTTGGTGTGGCTGTGTGGTTGCTTTTAGTTGTTAATTAAAATTGATGAAAACTTTTTTTTCTCTTTTAACAGTGTATAAATAGGACTCCAACATAATCGCAAAAATAAAATGCTGTTTAAAATACTGACCACTCGAGCAATCAACTTCGTTTAAACACATTTATCATTTCAAAAAATGCATTTGTAATTTGTATATGCTCATCAAACATAAAATGTCCTATTTACAAGAAATCTCCATTTCTATTTGCAGCCATCGCCAAGCAGAAATTATAAAACTACAACTCTAACAAGATTTTTGACTGCAGTAAATTGCTGACATTTCACAGATATCCCATAAATTACACAAATTAACGTACAACTTCAAAGTAGTAAAAAGTGTGTTAAACATAGCGCTACCTAAGCGCGCTCCGGCTGTAGCAGAATTCGGATGTTATTCATCGCTTCAATGCAGCCATTTCCAAAGTGGATGCATGTACAGTACGAAGGGACATAGGGATGCGAGAGCAATGGACGCATCCACTGAATTCGGAAACAGCCATTATGTACACATGCAAAAGTAATACTGATAGATAACATCTATAATAAAATATTTTTTCAACACACATTGTTTTCGTTTACGTCTCACAGCCCTGCAGTTAGTCCTGTTTATATAATTAATGACTTCCGAAATTACCTGTAGTTAATTTAGTCACAATATCGTACTTTGTAATAAAAATAATAAAGACATCTCAGACTACCAATAGTGTATTTAGAGCACAGGAAAAAAACCCGCTAAAAATACAGTACACAATTATATGAAATATGTCCTGTAGAGTTTTATTAGCTGTGTTTACGACGGCAGCCATGTTGGTAATGAAGCAGCAACAGCTGTGCCATATTTCTGAGATATTGATTCGCAATGCGACGTTGCCAACGCTAGGAAGTTTACCCTTGAATATTTTTTTATGAAAATTTCATAAACGTACACTAATAAATATATCCGGAAAGTTAGGAAAAGGCATCACTAAATTAAGGAAACCCTATTCACTTCACTTTATCAATCACAATATTCAAATTGTACATTAAAAATGAGTTTGCCTGTGTACATGAGATATATATCTCACGTAGTTTGCATGCTCGCAACTGCGCAACAAGTGCACATTGATAGACACAATTTAGTGAAACATGTTGCCAATGTTTTGCTTTCTCAAGTCACGTTACCATCTGTGGAATAGTAATCATGCTATATGTATTTTGGTAAAAAATTACAACATGGTACTATTTTTCAGTCACAAATGTTTTGTATGGGTGAAATTAAGTTGGAATTTTATATGTTTTACCGAGCCGTAACTAACACTTGCGGGTTTGGTTAGTGTATGGGTTTGAAAACTACTACAGAAGTAATTGTTAGCAAGAATTGTCATAAATAAATTAGTTTTGTTTTATGCATTAGGTTAACATGCATTTTGGGGTTATGTACAACATTTTTAAGGTCTAAAATCAAGGTCTACAGGTCTACATCTCTGCATCCATTATTTTCCCGTATGCAATTTTTTTTGTCCACTGAAAAACATATTTTAGAAAATGAATTCACTGTACTCATCCCTGTTGGTTTATTGTTAATAAAAATTACAAAATCCTCAGAGAATCTCGTGTACCGGAATCAACATGATTCGATTCTCGATACCTTTAATCGCTTAAAAATCGACAGTATCGAGGAATCTAATTTGACATCCCTATTCTAAAGTTAGAAGTCTTCATTTGTTCTGTCTACATATATTGGTATTTATCAATTTGACACTTGTTTCTGTAGCAAACTCTGTGCAAAGATTTATACGTATTTTTCTGTACGGTATCTTTACATTTTGTAGCGCTGTGTCAAAATTTAATCTTCAGAAGATATTTTTAATGGGAATCAATATATAATTTTCAGTAGCCAGTAACGTGAATGTGAAATTATGTAATTTATTGAAATATTTCCAGTTTAATTACCTACAAGACATAATTAAATTGTTTTTAAATGAGTTCTTTGCACCAGGTTTTAAAACATTCATGGCGAACTGTAAAGATTTTATTTACTGCCCTAGGTATAACGTATTTACTAAAAATAAACACCTCCAATTTTTAGAAGAACTGTAATATCGGAAATAGAGTGGGCATTATATTTTGTGATTCAGGTCATTTTGCCACCCAGCAAGATATGCTTCGAATGGGTACCTTCCGGATGGGCTATGGGGAAATCAGATAACACAACTGGAAATTGTCACTACTGGTACTATTTAGGCATGACATAAACATGCACGATAATTAAACACAAAAGTCCACTTATCTAATGGCACATCAACTTGAGCTTATGGAAAACCGAAACAACTTTGACACTGCCGCTCAACATACTAATTAACCACAATTACGGCTCATCGCTAAATGTTCATACATCCACTGCTACAGACGCAGAGAGAATTCTACACATGAATTCTCGGCCGCATAGTCTACCAGGCAACAGAAACTTATGAGCAGATTCTCTCCGCCTGAAGGTTACGCAACCCAGCAGGCATGCCCCCTCCCCCTTCCTCGCGTTGAGAACCAACAAGTTACCCGCCACTGGGCATGGCCGAGCGCCGCCGAAGAGGCACGAAGCAGAAACGCTGACCCGAGTTTTTCGACTCCCATGTCAACCAAGGTAGGAGACCCGCCCATCCCGCAGCCCACGCTGGCAGCCTATAAGCTTCACCTATATAAGTCCGGACGCTACCGGGCTCGGGCAGTCATTCCTTCACAAACTATCTTGTGACATCCCAGAGCACTAATTCAGTGCTGGAACCTCGCAAGCTTCAAGTACGCCTCCAGTGGCTACTTACCACGCATCAATATCCATCGAACATGTACACGCATATTTAACTTCACTTTGTTGCTTCCAGACACCTTTTCTTAGCTCAGTTTAACTTTAAATAATTTTGTATTTGTCTAGAACCAGCTACTCCCCTTTCTAGTTAGAACCAGGTCGCCTACACTTGGAGCCGCAATTACCTTCAGCCCTCCACAGTCTTACAGGAGGTAGCACAGGTCACGTGTTCATAGAGTCTCCAATAAACACCCATTGTTCACTACCATTCCCCTTTTCATTTACAGGGTACTTGTCTGTGGTAACAGTCGGGGACAGAGTACGACATGCACGGCCAACAGGAACCAAAAAATTATTGACATCCACATTCGACGGCTAACTGTTTCTTCCCAGCCCCCGAGCACTAAGTTAGTGCTGGTGGGGAAAAACAGAGATGCCCCAACCACTAGAAACACCTTCGCACAGGGAGGGACTACAAGCTCAGCTTATCTCTCACCTTGAGCACTAAGTGCTGAAGTGACATTAGCCTGGGGTTTGCCGCTCAACTCGGTGCGAACGTACAAGTAGAGGCTTGGTGGCCCACACAGCTCCACGTCCCTGATCAGCCCGCATGCGTGAGAAATCAGTGAGGACTCTTACGAGTTTGTGCCGGCAAGTCACTATTGGGTTACACTGTAATTACAGTTCCTGTCTTAGTGCATTGCGTAGGCTATCAGACCATTGTGCTCTATGCCTCACAAGGTAAGGAGTGGCAAAAGACATAGAGAACAATACCTAGCTCATGCTGTTCTCAAACCATGGATAATAGTATCACCTCCTACCCAGAACACGCAAGCGGAACGGGACCACGCCGCCCAACTTAGACACCAAGCAGTAGCGCCAGCTTCGGTAACAGTAATCTTCTTGTCGCCTTGCTTTCGCATTCACCCATCATGCTACCCGGTGATAAGAGGGTTGCTAAACCGTACGGAGACAAGATACAGCTGGGCAAACCCGAACTTCTGCAGCAGTGAAGCCTACAACTGGAATCACCGCTTCGGAATAGACCAAGCTCGCCATCACTAATGGGTAAAACAAACATCAACTACCACACCCAAGACGACTGTGTAAATAAGCGATAACCAATACCCCTCGCTGCACGCCTTCTAAGCAGATCTAACCACCCCACTTTTGGTCTACCGAAAAAATTAGAGATGGGACGAACCCAGATTTTGGAACCGAACCAAACTAGAACTTAACCCAGAGTACTTTTATTGAACCGAACCTTTAAATTTGTACACGAACCGAACTCGAACTGAACTCAGAAAAATGTCTTTTCCTCGCTCATATGCCTTCGTAGTTCAGCCCTAAATTGGTATATATGCATATAACAAAAAACAAATATCTAGAACCACCTTAAAAATACAGTGGATTATGGATGCTTAACAGTAACCAGTGTGTGCACACATGCATATAAGCAAATTAAGTACTTAACATCAATTTTTTAAGCAGTGTTGCCCAAACAAGTGGACCTCTGAACTTGGCTACGAGGTGCAAAGTGAAAACAACATATATACATACAACCTTCATAGTTCAGCCCCCTATTTGTTCAAGTATAAAACACAAATAAACTAATACAATCACATTCACAATTTCATTTCTAATTGTTTACACATGTGGGCAGAAAATAAACAGTAAAAAAACACGCACGCACATGAGCACGCGCGCACACACACACACACATATATATACACACATACATAATACACACACACACACACACACAACCTGAACAGTTTCACCCCTAATAGTTCCAAAATTCAATGGGCAAACTTTTTCTTGAGTGGAAAAAAGATACAAAATTAACATAATATTAACTTTTGGTTTTTATAGATTGATTGATATAATTTATCATAACACTGGGAATGTAGCTTTCTAGTTGTTTTAGTCGTGGTATGTGAAAACCACAAATTAGCAACACAACAAAAATGTTAATTGCAAATATAATTTTTAAAAACTCAAAGCAAATCACTTATTTTGTATTCAATCATTTAACTAAAGAATAGCACCTGGTTTTACACACTATAGAGTTCAAGATATAATACTGTCATCATTGCTACAAAAACAATAATCACATATGACTTGTTCGGTAATTTTTTGTTTTATTGCATTGTTATTTTTCAACTCCTTTGAAGTGAAGTACTGTATTTACTTGTGTATAGTTCATACCATGTTTTTTGCAACAAGTTCCAGGAAAAACTTTTATTTTTACTAAAATTGCACCAACAATTTGTGGGGCCTTGTTAGTAAGTACGATATGTAACAAATAATTATTTTATTTTAAATTAATTTGTGACAATTGTAATATATTTGGAAAATATTTTAATTAATAATAACTCGTGGGACTAAAAGCCAAAACATTGTGGCGTTCTGTAAGGTCACGGTAACCTTATGGTTGTTTAAAAAAGAATGTCATCAACTGAGGTGGGTTGCCGTTGCTTCCTTTTTTTTTTTTGCTTCTTTTATGCAGTGCCAGTCGTTAAAAGAGAACTTTTGAATTTTTTGAATTTCGAACCGAACCCAAACTTTAAGGTTATGTTTGTGTTCGGTTAGAAACTTATTGCCATGTCAAAGATCAGTTCTAGTTCGGTTTGAAAAATTTACAGGAGTTCATGTTCGGTTCGAAAATGTGCTAGAAAGGAATATCATTAACAAACTTTGAAATGAACTTAAGTATTTACTCATGTACACTTCACCCTTTTTTCCCAAAATAAAGGAAAACATTTCTCAGGAGTGGTAGAGTGGTAGTCATAAATTATCCACTCCTAAACTGTCCCATGATGTTTAAAGCGAAGTGTAGTGGAAGAGTCTAGAGAATTGCTACCTGGGTGAAGAAGGGAAGAGGCAACACAATTTTTTTTAGAGAAGGGTAGTGTCTCACATTCCACCATGCAAAAAAAAAAAAAAAAAAAAAAAGAACCAGCACAACAAAAAAAGACCAGCATGCCACTGCCTAAAAGAAGCGAAAAAAAAAGAAGACCATCCAAAACAGTTGACATTTCTCTTTTAAGGGCTGACACTGCATAAAAGAAGAAAAAAAGGAACCGACACCCACCTCAGTTGTTGATATTCTTCTTTTAAAGACCAAAGGTTACAAAAGGTTATCATGACCTTACAGAATGCCACAATATTTTGGCTTTTAGCCCCACAAGTTATTTAATTAAAATACGTTCCAAATATATAGAAATCACCTCAAATTACTTTAAAATAAAAGAATAATTTGTTACCAAGGACCCACAAATTGTTGGTGCAATTAAAAAAAAAAAAAAAAAAAAAAAAGTTTTAGGCCCAGATGTTTAAACAATTAGATATGAAATTGTGAACGTGGTTGTATTAGATACTTGAACAAATAGGGGCTGAACTATGGAGGCTGTATGTATATAGGTTGTTTTCACTTTGCAGCTCATAACCAAGTCCAGAGGCCCAGTAACAAAACTCTCATTACTTGAGTGGGCAACACTGCTAAAATGATCCACCGGATCACTGCAATCAATGTTAAGTACTAAATCTGCAGATATACGTGTGTGCACACACTGATTACTGTTTAGCATCCCTAATCCACTATATTTTTAAGGTGGCTCTACATATTTGTTTTTTGTTATATAGCCTATATACCAATTTTGGGCTGAACTATGAAGGCATACATGTGAGTACAAAACAGTTTTTAAAGTTTGGTTTGAGTTCAACGAACAACAGCATAGTTCGGTTTGAGTTTGTGTACAACTTTAAAGGTTCGAGTTCAGGTTCAGCTTAATAAAATTATTCTAGGTTAAGTTCTAGTTCCATTGGTTCCAAAATTTGGGTTTGTCCCATCTCTACTTTTTTTGCTGTGGAGTTTTTTTTTTTTTTTTTTTTTTGTGGAGTGTCACGACACTACCCTTCTCTAAAAGAGTGGATAATTTACGACTATAACTCTACCACTCCTCAGAAATGTTTTCCTTTATTTTGGGGGGAAAAAAATAAGGGTGTGCTGTACAGGAGTAAATACTTAAGTTTGTTTCAAAGTTCGATAATGATGTTCCTTTTTAGCACATTTTCGAACTGAACACAAACTCCTGTAAATTTTTTGAACCGAACTAGAATCAATCTTTGACACGGCAATAAATTTTGAACCAAACCCAAACACAACCTTAAAGTTTGGTTCGAAATTTGAACATTCGACCCATCTCTAGGAAAAAATCCTTGACGTATGTGTCAGTCAGTCTAACCGGGCACGCGTCAACTTTAACAAAAACTATAAAAGTGGAGTGCTCGCCAGACCTGAAATTTACACTCCTACTCCACCTCTCATAACAAATATCTGCATGTTTCTATAAACGTCATAAGACGGCTGAAAAACATAACCCCTGTAGTAGACATGCACTCGTAGGTGGGAGGGAAAAAGCAGTTGGCGAACCCAACTATTTTCAGTACAATATTTTTCTCCAAAATCTTAATTTGCATAGCACCCCTACTTTTCAAATTTGTTTCTGAGAAAAATAGGTGTTGGTGGTACATGTGTAAATATGGTATTTAAATGCTCTTGTGAGTGGGGTGGAGAGTTTCAGGAGAATCTTTAACATTGGGGTCTCAAAAACCAATAAGGATGAAGTAAGGTGAGTACAGAGCAGTGCCAGAATGCAAGGCCGTGGCAATGCGAGATCCCCGAAAAAACTAGCTAACCAACAGCATCGTCCGGTACTATTCCCATGTGTGAAAATCCCGGGGTGGCCCTGCCGGGAATCAAACCTGGCTCACCTTGGTGGGAGACTAGTACTCTGACCACTACATTACCCTGCAGACTGCAATTTCGAATTTAAAATAAGTTACAATTTGCATGGTAGCAAAACCAAATTATGACCTGTGTGTTATCACACATTTGGTTAGTTCACTTCATTACGTTTATCTTTCTGGTATCGTACCTATTCTTCTGAGAACACTCCCATCTCACAACATTTGCGAATAGCAATGCTGCGAACTGCTCCTGCTGTATGTTGAAATAATTACCACTGTTAAAAACTGCAGCAAACATATCTTACCTTCAGCATCTTCCTGACATGTGCAGGATCAAGAAAGCTGCCACAGCCATCTTCCATGACCCATGTCGGTAGAGCGGCCAAGTCTCCCAATGTCTTAATGTTGCAGGTCTCGAAAAACTCTGCCAATTTCCAAGCCCTATAGTAAGAAATATAAACTTGTATAGTTAAAGTTTTTTTCAGCACAAAAAATACTTAAAAACATGATCAAAGGTAAATGAGCAATGATAAAAAAAATGCAACTACAGTTCACTCCAAGGTTATTCATAACTGCTCATGTGTTATATGGAGTTATTGGTCTGACCCATCACATTGAATTCTTTGGTTTCTTACTGCAGTTCTTCAGTTATTTACTTTACCTTCAGTATGCTGACACTGGTGGGACACGCCCAAACCAACTAATTTGAATTTGGCACCATTTCGCTTTATTTTGTATGGTGGTATTTGTGCTGGAATGTTGGTAGTCCTGATGTTATTGAACACTGCAGAGAACATATAATATGGCATCCAGTAAGACAGTATGCATATTTATTTATGTTTATTGAATACCAGAGAAACAGACATAACATCTGAACTGAGCTGAATTATTAGCACCAAATCAGAGAATTAAATATGGTGATTGAGACTAAACCCTAATAATGAAAACAATTTTTAAAAATTGAATGACAGCATGATTTAAAATTCTAGCTATAACTGACTGACTAATTTTTAACTTCAACAACTTCCTTTAAATTTTTTTAGATAATTTCTTAGTATTGTATACCTTACATAATCTAGCTGAATGTTTTAAAATAAATAAATGAAATCATACTTAATTCCTAATGTAACACAGAAATGTCACAAATGCTATTTTTTTATTGCAAGTCCCAATGTGAATTAAATCTATAAAATTTTTTTGTTTCAGACATTATGAAATGGCGGATCTTGGGTCTTCCAATGTTCGTTAACCTATGTTTTCAGTTAAGGTGCAAGTGCATTTAAATTTTTTAGTAGGGATGGGTTAAATAACAAAAAATATCGGTTCCGGTTCCGATTCTACATTTTAATATTGGTTCCAGTATTTGGTTCTATTCGGATAACATTTTAATAATTTCAGACTTAAATAACTTTAAAAAAACCTCTGTTTGTGACATGCTAAACATTATTCATGTATCACGTTCAAAAGCACTCACAAAATACATTCACTTAGCACATACTTTACTCCATGTTTGTTTACATTTTTTTTCTCTCGTATAACACCCTAGGATGCCGTGTTTAGAAGATGTACACATAGAACAATTAGAATGATTCAAAGTTAAAAATTTGTACAAGAACATCAGCCATTTTGTTCCACTCGATGCTGAGTGTAGTATCGTCACTGTATATCTATGACATTACCACCATTAGACTGTACATGTCTCATTTAACTGATAGAATATATTAAACCAAACCTATTACGACCACTCACAATTCCCGAGAATAGGGTCGTAATAAAACATTTGGAAAATTTTGGGCCGATTTTGACCCCCCCTAACCGCTATGCCACCAAACTTGCCATTTTTTGCATGAAGCTCATGTTCAATCGTCTCTAGCCCATAAAAAACCACTTTTTAAATTAAATATAAATACATATGTATATTTTAATAACTGGACGTCTCCTGATTAATTTGACACCCAAGAAAGGCATACTGGATCACCTCTTGTCGTAAAAAAGACGGCCTAAACACAGTATGACATGGCCATTGAAAGTGTGTGAAAAGATTATACTATGTGTTATTAAAATATGACATTATTAAAGATCTATTAACGGAGGTCATGTGGGTCATACGTTGCTATGAGGCACGTAGCGATCAAAAAGTTGGGTGGCGTTGCACAATACATGTGCGCACGCCAAGCTCTCGCTTTGGTCTGGCCATTTCATTGCTAGAAAATTGGACGTATTACGCACAAAGCAGTAACAAAAAATACTGTTGGAGAAGCCTTACATTTGAAGTAAAACACCACACTTTATTTATTGATAACAAATATGAAGATACACTATTTAGATTAAATCACTTGTGTGCTGCGGATAGCAGCGAATACACTGTTGTGTGTACGTAGCTGGGCGAGCGGCTAGATCCTCTGCAGTGCGTCCGGGCGCGGCAGCTTACTGCTGTCGCTCAGGTCTAGATTCTCTGGATGGGCTGTGAAGTAGGCGGCCCTGGCATGAGCATCACGCTTGTGCCAGGCCACTTGAATGCCGCTCAGCTGATGCTCATACCGGGGCCAACTGCCTCGCGCGGCTGTTGATCGATCGCTACAAGATTGCTCGTGGGCAGTGGCATTGTTACTGCTGGTGTTGGGAAAGTATGGTGATAAATGCTATTCACGTCACTGTGTTGAATTTATACGAAATTTAGGAGGAGTGTTGGCCTCTGTACTGGTAAAATGAGGCCCAGGAAGGTTTACAGAAATACAAAAATTTAGTACGACCTACATGAAATCTTAATTTACACGAATTTTCCATGAAAAAATTCTGATGTAGCATATACACGCACACGGCCTAACTCTTCAAAATAAATTGCTCGCCATAAAAAATTATCACCTTAGTAGGTATGGGCGGAGGAGGGTTGACATAAGTAAAAAATTAGTGGGAGGGGTAAGGCAGAGGCGGCGGTACAGTACATGACTAGACAAAGAATTCTCAACCTGGCCTGCCACCCCCCCCCCCCAAATACCATAGTCCCATTTGACTTGAAGTAATTAATTGATTCACGCTGCTTGGAACAACAATTGTCAAAGTTTCGAGAAATGATTTACCACTAACATCAGTAAAGGCCAGTTTTCCATAGACTGAAAACTATGGATAATAGAAACTTTTAACGCAGTTGAAGAATAGGTTTTCGAAAACAAATCTGTGTATAACTGAAACCGCATCCGAAGATACCGCGGTTGGCGAGGGATTACTGTATTTTTAGATGTGCCTCTAATTTTAGACTTTTTCGACCCAACTTTTCACTGTTCCTCAGGATTGGGTCACATTAGAGAGGTGGTCGTAATAAATGGGGTTGTAACAGAGGGGTTTTACTGTACTGTATTTGATTAAATGCCTGTCCTTAAAAACTATTGTAAACATTGACCAAATAAATTAATATTAATTTGCATTCAACGGCAATAGTAATTCATTAATAGTGGCCAAGGAAAAAATGCTTGTTACAGGTCAATTAACCTATATTGTTATGGCGGTAACAGCAATTTTTGTTTGCTTTGATAAGTTTCTCGTTACAGTTATTTTTGTAATGACAAGAGTTTTGCTGTAACTAAGTTAATTCATAATGTTTCGTATTAAGTACAGGATATCATCATCTCAAAATATTACTAAATTTATTGCTGTGTAGAAACGAGAACCAAATAGTTGTTAACCTAAAACCAGTTCCGAGTCAAACTTCAAGAACAGGTATGAATTGGAGCCGAAAAACAGAACCAACCCATCCCTATATTTAGTTTAACCAACCGCATTTAAACATAATAATACATCTAGAAAGCAAAAATGCAGCAATGTGTAAAACAATTTTACCAAAGCGAATTACAAAAATTCTTATACTATGGGAATCAAATCAAACCCAAAACTACGAATCTAAGCAATAATATGTGAGTGAGAGAGTGTGAGTGAGGTGAGTGTGAGAGATATAGAGTGTGTGTGTGAGAGCGAGTCCCCCATCCCGCTGAACCTACTCTAATTCTAAGTATTAGATGTACGTCCAAGGTAGGGACACTAGTTGATGTAAAGCTATCATCGCATTGGCTTCCTTAGCTTTGGCAACCCAGCAGAGCCCTACCACTGCTGTGCTAGGGCTCTCTGCCTAAACCAGATCTTCTATCAGTGAAGCTTGTTTTAACCCTCGATACATCCACTCTACTTGGGAGTACTTGCCCCCGTACCTTCAGGACTACACTAGCAGGTGGTTTGAGTAGTTTTCATGACTGCTTTATTAGTTGCTCAAGACTTGCTACTTGCTTTAACAAGTCCCGTTCACCTGTTGTTAATGTAACTTCTGCCGGTTGTTTGGTAACCACGAAAGCCTAGTACTGGGTTTATTTTCTGAGAATAAATACATTCAAGTCTACAAACTGCATTCTGATTCCAAGTATGATTTTTACCTCTCAACACCCCGTAAACGCTCTCTCCCCATGGAGCGGCAGGAGACAGTGTCTTGCCAAACTATTTCCAATGATAGAGTAGGACTGTGGGCTCCCATAACTGGGTAGTATGTACATTACGAAACACCACACAATTTGCCGGCCACCCATACTGTAGGCCCAGTGTGCAAAGGCACTTGGCGCACATGTATGGTAGAGCCCTCTACTAGGTACACTCCACGAGGAAGCAACTGGACCACCTGAGTCAGCTAACCCACTCAATCCATCACGTTAGACTCGCTGGTTGGAGTGCCAGGCCTGACAGAGCGTGACCCGATAGCCTCTGAGGAGCTCAAGTCCAAACCTTTAGTTCCACCCGAAGCCAGATAAACTGCTCCATCCACTGCACGCTATTCGCCAGTTGGAGCACTAGGACTGATGTGGCGTGACATTGCATCTGGATACTCTAGCTAGGGAATTTCTGTCACCTGCCCCTTTCTTGCTGTGACGACGCTTAGTACCTAACCCCATGCCATTTACCCAACAAGGAGGGACTAAGTGGGTGGACAAGAAGGCATCTACGGCTCCCACAGCCAACCAGTTAAAAAGTAACCCATCCCAGTTGGTCTTCAGCCTTTCCTCTGCTTGGGATCATCAGGCAAAACCACCCATCTACTGCAGAGGCATCAATCCTCAGTCCTCCTAGTCAATTATTTGACCACCACGAAACTGAATCCAGTAGTCGTCTGCCTCTAGCTCGGACTGCCCGTGGGCCTAGGCAATGCCGTCTGCCGCCACCACCTGGAGCCCCAGGACCAGCCAGCTCCAGCCAACACCAGCCAAACACCAGCCGCCTCCATACAGGGCCCGGAGTCATACACCGCAGCCAACTAACGGTTATCTATAGTGCCGATCTACAGGAGTTAAGTCAATATAACTACCAACCACGCCATCTTAAGACGCCTATGTAGCTTACTGCCGCCCAACCAGACCGACTCTGTACACCAGCTCCCTAAGAGTCAGGGCAAATCCACAGAAATTAGCCTGTAAGGCCACCCAGATTTCTCGGCCTGAACCCACTCAAAAACTCCCCTATAGACTAGGTGATGTGTACAGCATCTCGGCAATCACACGTCAATACAATGCATGACAACATAAGTCTCACCAAATTTTTGGAACCAGACGATTGGAGAGGCTCTTGACTGGTTCTGTGCAGTCCCGGAGAGGCTCATAGAATGGGTTTCTGTTTGGTTCGACGATCAACCTGTCTGTCTTCTCTTCAATGGAACCCTGCGATTCCAGATAGTTGTTTTCTTCTGAGCCCTGAGCTTGTGAGGTCTCTCCACCTCCAAGACGTGATGATAAACCATCTGAAAAGAAAACTATTTTAAAATAACTAACATTTTTGTAACTGTAACAATATAGGTAAAGTATTTTCATATCTTTTCGTCACAAAAATATTTCATTGCTAGGACTGGTAACTATTAACAGCAAAATACAATAACAATCATAGTACAGAACTACTACAAATGGAGCGGGGGGGGGGGGGGGGGGGGGAATTTACTGAATTGAACATTCAACAAATTGAAATGGTGGTGGATACAATTATTATGCCTTCCAAACAACGAAATATTGTCCGTTTCATGTGAGGTAAAATTTGACACATTCTAGAAAAGTAGAACAGCCACAACATACCCTTCTGTCACAGTTATTATGTAAAAGAAGAAAATAATGTTTCTAAACAAATGATACGAGTTCAATTATACATTTTTCACGTCTTTCCTTTCATGGCAGACACTTAATGTGAAGAGTGAATGAAGAGATTTGGCCAACTCTTAACGTTGAGGTCTTGAGAGTAGATGAGAGTGAAACAAGGTGAATATGGAGCAGCACTAGAATGCAGGGGTGGAGAAATGGGAGATCCCCAAGAAAACTCCCTAACGGCATCATCCAGCACAATTTCCACATACGAAAATCCAGGGGCGACGCTGCCGGGAAGCAAACCTGATTTCACCTTAGTGGGGAGCAGACACTAAAAGAGTGACATTAGATAACTTTTCTGCCCAGTACTCAACGTAGGATATTATAGCTAGATTGCCATTTCAACCCGTTTTATTTTTATAATGGCCATGGTTCTTTCCAAGCACCATTGCGCTTCCGTCTCATGTTGCTCATTTCCTTCATTTAAACATCTTTTTGTCTCTTTCTTGCACTCCACATCATATCACATTGCTGAAACACCGCTGAAACTGACCTACCACAACCTGTACCCATAGTACACATGTTATCATACTGACGAGACTCTATGGGTTTTGAATGGAGTGGGGAGTTTTATCCTCGTTTGCCGCTGCTGTCTGATAGGCAAGCGGTTAGAGTGCTGACTACCCTCTTGGTTTTTACCAGGTGGAGGGGAGTCCAACCCCAGGGTGAATCGGAGTATCAGGCTATCCCTTCTGGGCAGCCTTGTCCTCCTGACCACTAGAGTCATCATTAGCAGAGACGTCAGCTGTCTCAATGAAATGAACGCTCAATCGGAGTCACAATTTATGAGTGGGTGTGGTGATGGATGATCTGGCAAGGACTTACCGGGTTTATCAGCCGCTGCCTCGTCGGCTGTCGGGCAGGGACGAAATTAGCTGGGGAACTTTTACCAGATATTCTAGGACTTGGTTTAACTGGGATTAGAACCCTTATGGATTTCCCAGAAGCCAATATCAACACGCAGAAACCTAGGAGTGTTTCTGTCTTCGGATGTCGAACCCGAATTACCTTGCCAGATGATAATTAAACAGTGCTAGTTCCTTCAGAGGTTTTAGGTGAGGGTTGCTCTGGGTGCTAGAGACTAGAACTGGCAGGCTGCGTAACGGTGAGGTTAGAAGGGCTTTCCTCCGCGTCGGAGTCTTCATCTGGAGAACACCAACCTAACCACCGTTCTAATGGGGTCTCACAAGTGGGAGGTATGACTATACGATAGTCTACGGGTTCATACTCCGGTTCTCGTGAAACAAGTGTACTGGTGATAAGAGTCCTGGATTAATTGGTTGATTAATGTCTAATTAATAGTGGCGCATCTCTCACGTCGCCTCTGACGGCTCCCTAAACCACCGTACTGCTTACGCATTGATGATAAGACAATTACCAAAAGTTCAAAACAAAAATGGAAAAAGAGAAAGACTGGCTACGGGGTTTACAGACGAGCAGTCCGGAGCACGCAGAAATTTACTGTCACCCCAAGGACCTGCCGTAAGATAAGACAACCCACATAATGAGACCATACGTCCCTTGTCGGTGGCGGATACCCCGAAATCTCAGAGAAGGATCCTTGGTCAGGCCTCTCCTCCTGAGGTATTCAGTCCACTACATGGCCAAGTAAGAAACTAGTAATTTAAATTTAATTGCTGCGCACTGTAACTGGATTAATATAACACACTACACTCAAATGATAAAAAGTGATAAAGGGGATCTACAGTACAATTGATGTAGGTGACAACCACTATTTCAGAATAATATTTCATATTTATTATTACAGTAAAACTCCTCTATTACGACCCCATTTATTACGACCACCTATCTATTACGACCCAATCCCGAGGAACCGTGAAAAGTTTGGGTTGAAAAAATTGAGAATTTGAGGCACGTCTAAAAATAATACAGTAATCCCTCGCCAACCACGGTTTCAGTTACACGCTGATTTATTTTTGTAGAACTTTTCTCGAAATGCGGTACTAGTTTCTATTATCCACGGTTTTCCATCTATGGAAAACTAACCCTTACTGATGTTAGTGGTCGCGCATTTCTTAAGCTACCATCATAGGCTGTGTTCCGTTCCCTGCACTGATGCAACCAACTGCATAGCCGTCAGTTGTTCCGTTAATCCATGCGTTTAATGCTGGACTGGGGTATGTAACAACTTACTTACTTTATTTTCGGTGAGTAATTTGAGCGTTTTGTTTACAAATGGCAAGACATTTACATATACGGCAATGGTAAACCCGTGGTCCTGTAGTACGATTTGACAGGATAACTTGTTTACAATTGTCATATATGTAAACGGGGAATAATAAAATTAATTGAATATTAAATATTTAACAGCCACCACGAGTACATATTAGCCTCAAAGTCGTACACAGAGCAGATTAACATGTCACAGGTTGGCATTCCAACCGGCTTTATTTTCACCTAGTTACGTTTGCTTGTGTTCTGTTTACTTTATTTCAATGGAAAAAAGGAAACTGTTTGAGTGGGCTTTAGATTACAGCCTTTCATGAAACTGCATTGTTTTGATGTTTTGATGGAGCAGTGGAAAATTTTACTCGTATGGAAATAACATTCAAATTATTGTAACTTTGAATATTTTAACTTCAATGAAAAAACAAAACACAATACATACGTCGGTTGTTTTAGCACAGATGCAGCAATACACACACACACTTCAAAAGTTAACTTTACACTTGTTTAATTCATGATATAGGCAAAGAAACAAATATTATTTACACACTACAAAAGTGTTGAAAGTGCAACTTTTTTAGGCCATGTAAAATTAAATCATTAGTTTACAAATACATTACTTACAAAACACGCAAACTGTTAGTTAAATTCGCAAACTCTTAAAAACGTGTTTCCTAAGGAAATACTTCCAAGTTTACTTCACCAAAACACGTTTGTTCGTCATTAGCATTATATAATTTAGTTGCAGAATCATTCAGTACAATCAACACTGCGCAAGTTTCCTAAAACCAACAAACTTGCCTTGGTCGCCGTCTATGCAAACCTCCAAATATGCATGTTTCTGGCATTTTCCTACCACAGTGACATCAGTGCATGAAGCATTTGTGCTTTTTCCTCGGGCAGGTTATTCGTGAGATTGGCCGGAAGTAGAATGACGTAGTAAATGCAACGATGCGCATGTGCAAATGGATCGAAACTACTTCGCTCCGCATATTTTTCATTGTGAAGGTAACTAAACACTGCCATAGACTGACATTTGTTGTCCCAAGCAGCGTGAAGCAATAAATTACTTAATAAGCCCAAAGGGGACACTGGTGTACTGTCCATGGAAGCACCATGTGTGTGGGGGGAGTTGCAGGCCAGGTCAGTAAGGATATTCCTTGTCCTAGTCACATGCCCCCAGCTCTGCCTTACCCTCTCTTTCTTTTTTGCTTCCATTATCCCTACTCTTTTGCTGTAAAAAAGGCGGCACATTACACAAACTAGTTTCTTAAACCATTTTTGTATGTATGATAACTTAAAATTTAATTCATTGCCTTTTTTTTTAATGATTATTTTTAAGTTTATGTGCACGCACACCTATGCAATAAGCTAATTTATGGTGGGAAATTGTTATTTTTCTTGTGAAGTCACTTTCATATGTAAAGTGAATAAAGATAGGTGCGTGTAAATAAAATGTGTTCTTATGTTACCGGTACCATATTGTGGCGAGTGAGGCAGTGTGCGTGTATAGGCAATGTCAAAAGTTTTTGATGAGAAATTAGGGGATAATTAATATTTCAAGTAGACCGCAATAAATATTTATATTCTCGTAAACATTGCTGGGCCTCATAGTGCCAGCGCAGAGGCCAACAGGCCACCTACATTTAGTATAAATTCAACACATTGACGTAAATAGCATCTATCAGCATGTCTTCCCAACGTCGGACCACTGTTACGAAGTGAATCGGCCCTGTAACGACGGCAGTGGCGGCGGGCGGGCTCCCGCCGCCCGCCATCTTGTAGCGACAGACCGACAGCCCAACCTGAGGATTTAGAGCCGAGCTTCAGCAGCAAACCGCCACGCCCGCATCTGGCCACGCTGCAGAGGATCTAGGCGCTTGCCCAGCTATGTACACGCGGCAGCCGGCAATGGATTCACTGCCAGCTCCAGCACGCGAGTGATTTATTTTTTAGCAAGTATCTTCATATATATTATCAATAAATAAAGTGGTGTGTTTTGCTTCAAACATAAGGCATCTCCAACAGTGTTTAGTTACTGTTTTATGCAGAATACATCCAATTTTTTAGTAATCAAACACTAAATAATCAGCTGACAAGGGGTGCTCCAATATGCCTTTCTTGGGTATCAAATTAATCAGGAGACGTCCAGCTATTAAAATATACACACACATATTTATATTTAATTTAAAAAGTGTTTTTTATGCGCTAGAGATAATTGAACATGAACTTCATTAAAAAAATGGCAAGTTTTGATGTATAGGGGTTAAGGGTGGGTCAAAACTGACCCAAAATTTTCCAAATTTTTTAATTATGACCCTATTCTTGGGAACCGCGAGAGGTCGTAATAGAGAGGTTCTACTGTATATAAAGAAAAGATTGCGGATGTCCCAGATACAAATTAGAAGCTACTAAAATTAATAAAATGTTAGAATAGAATACGTTGGAAATCTCAAATATGATTACTCTACAGGTGAAGGCGAGCCTGGGGAAATTAATAAAAATTAATTACAATTGGAGATTAACTCAAATGAAAGTTCTTTACGCTATTTACAGTGTGAGCTTTAATGGGGCGCTATTCAGGGGGACAGAATTGTGCAAGGACCTATTACCGCTGGAGTCAGGGAACTTGACTGAGGTCAGAGTATAGGGTAGAGGATGGGATTTACAGTGGACGTGAAGAGCTTTCCCTGGGCTGAGGTAGCACTGCTGTATCTCGAGCAGGTGCCAGGAAGGTTCGAGCCTTGGCACAGGCTGCTGAGGAGAGGTAGGATCTTCCGCAGACTGTAGGAGAGCTCGTGAACCTTGTCGGCCAGCGAGCCCAGCATCTGCTGGACCATGGTGCTGGACATCTATTTAGAAAAAAATCGCCCTGTGTCAGCGATTCTTCGGGGGGTGGGGGGTAGCTTAGCCCCCTATCGCAGGGGTTAGTTTATCTGCTGCGGGAGCGCCGCTCAATTTCTTATCGTACCTGGTGGAGGCGTTTTCGTCGAGGTGGCTCTTTCATTCTGGATTAGGTGTAGAAGTCATAATTTCATACATGAAGTTCAATTACATAGGTGATGAACCAATGAATGAATTATTTTTAATCTATTATTTTCAAGTCTCAGCTGCCAATGAATTTGATTTTGCCCCTCGCTTGGCGCACTCAGATGGGGCGAAGTCGGCCGTAGAATGTGCCTCTCTGCAGCGCAGCATGCTGGCATGCATCAATACTGAATATAAATAAAATGCAACTACATACCACTAGGCTGGGAATAAATATCCAAGTACAGCAAGACATAATTATATAAAATACAATTGTTGTATTTTTATAATTTATTACATGATTTACAAGTGTTCGAAGCACTTTGGGCTCTCAGTCCTGTCACTACCCACAACACCATCAGTTCTTACAGACTGCTCTTTAAGTTTCAGACTAACTCACTGTTATTATTTTTATCTTTCTTTCTTTTCTGCTACCTGGTAAAAAGGTAAAAACGTATCGTAAAAACCGAGCTGCGAATTGGCCCGTTATCTGCTGTCCGACAACAGTTTGTTTACTGTTTCCTATAAAAAATAAGATGTTATTTTGTACTCATAAAACAATATTTTAAAAGGTAGTTGTGTTTCAGTTAAAATTCCTTAAAAGTGTATATATGAGCACTGATAAACCAGTCAAAAATAGCATAAAAAAAGCAGGCCTTCATCTGCCTAAAACTATAAACATTGTACATGAAAGCTGTCACACCACGTAAATGATATGGCTTCAAACTGTCTTCCTAGTGTTATACTTTTTTTCTTCTGTGGTTGTCTCCATCTTGATTTTGCTTGTTCTCCCCCTTTATCATTCGTTACCTGCCCTCTTCCAGCAGGTAGTGCACGATCAATATTTCTCCACTTGGCAATTGGAGAACAGCCAGCCATGAGCAATAGGGGAAGTGAAGAGGCAGTACTACTGGAAAGAAGGGGAAGAGAGAGGTGAGTAACATCCTCTCCTTTTTAAGAGAAGGAGAGCAGAGAAGTCCATTGACCTACTTTTGACCACTTTATGCCGGTGGCGATCTGTTTACAGACAAAAACGTTTTTAACAGCAGTCATAAAAATGGACAAGATTAGAAAATCGTGGTTAATTCGCAAATTGGATGATCGAGCGGTGGTTAAGCGGGGTTCTGCTGCAGTTATATTCTAGCTGGTGATACATGCCATTACTTTTATTCATGTCAACTGCATCTTCTACATGCAGACACACATACTGTATGCAGTGACTTGTATTACATTTTAAAAATCACAGAAGTTAAAAATATTTTTTCCAAACTAGAGGAATCGTGGAAACATTTTCATAGAAAGTGGGCATGTCTATTTATTTACAAAATAAACAATATTTTAAAAAGATATACATATTCTGTTAAAATTATTACATAGAACTGCAAATATGAAAATAGATTATAGGCTGTTCACAGGAAAGTGAGCACTTTTTAAGACCCTCCCAACAGTCATTAGCCACTAATAAATATATCTTATTGCAGCCTCAGGCAAAGTTTAAAGGGTGGTGAAATTATACACTGTGTTTATTGGTCACATTCCAATGTTTATATACAAAGCAGCAGCAAGATGGAAATTGGATGAAAGGCCTTAAAAAGGGCTCACTTTACCATGAACAACCTTTACCTTCAAAACACAAATATTAGCTTAATTATAATTTTTTTTTTTTTGGTATGCAATGAGCTGTAGGCTTGGGAACTTTTGAGTAGGCTCGCTCAGGCTCTGCTCGAAGCAAAAACCCTAGGCTCGCGGACCGCTACAAGAGAAAATTACAAAGATCTTACACAACGGACAGTACCTATGTTAGCAAGCTCGCGCAAGCTGCTGTACATGGTGACCCGGCGTTTAGATTGAGTGTTCTTTCTTGGTTCTTCTGTTTCCACCTCTCCCATCAGTCTTCTAAACACCAGGGTCATGGAACGAGGTGGATCACTGAAGCTGACTGACTTCTTCTGCACAAGCAACAAAACTCTTACAATGGGGGGGAATAAAAAAAATAAAATAAATAGACAAACATACAATAACTTTAAGAGCAAATGCAAGAAATCTTATTATTATCACATACTAGACACTATACTTTTCAGAACATTGTTTCCCCTCACTTAAGTACATTTCTGACCATAACAGTGATTGGTATATTTCACTTCTACAGTAAGGGTCCAAACTGCCATCTTGCCATTATCATTTTTTTCCCCCCATTCTAGTCAACTATGGTAATTTAAATAATACATGCAGAATGTATAATGTTTTTGTGTATTACCAACTTTATTTACATTAATCTATTCTTTTGCATATAATCAATTATATCCAATTTCAGATACCATCATATGACCAAATTTTGCCTGTGGCATGGCAGCAACACACTCCACAAAGATTCTTCTAAGGAAAATACAATATACTACTGTAAAATAAGTAGTTAAATCATAAAAATTATAAAATGGTGAAATATATTGACGTGTGATGCATACTGATATTATTACTAAATACAACTTCGCCTCACATTCACGTGACGCCTTGTCCCATTGAGTGAGGTTTGAACACAGGACGACTTTCACCTTCCTCATGAAGGACCACTGCTACTTTCAAGACATCACCTTCGCCTAGTACATCCAGAAGAAGTTTCCAGCCTCCTTCTACACTCACTACAACTTACCACTTGGTAGCGACACCCAAGTCCCTTCTGGACAACAGCAAAGAATTAGTTAGGGTCATTTGATATCATAGCTACCTAGCCATATCTACTCTTTTTTACATTAAATCCAGGTCCCAATTACCTGGGTTACTGTGATTTACTTCCATTACAGCTTATTGAAAGCTATGAGTTAGTACGGACCACCGTGTCTATTCCTCTGGGGAATTAACACTTGATCTTACCTAACCTCAAAGTACTAATTTCTAGGGTGACTGACTTGCATCCCAGTAGACGTCAACCTACTAAGGAAAAGAACTTTGCAGACATTAGTGTAGGACTGCAGGCATCCCTTAATCGGGTGCACCTACATTGCAAAACATACCCATTAGACGGCCGCCCATACTGTGGACCAGGTATACAAAGTTACCTATTGCGCATGCACATTAGAGTCCCAATCATTAGTAACACAATCCATACGTGGCTAGACACCCAGCTCAGCCAACTCACTCCATCCATACGTTATTTTTACCGGTTGGAGCCAACTGGCTACACACCTAGCTAGGGAATTCATTGCCTGCTCTTCCATAGGTGGTAGACCGTAGTACCTACCCATATGCCCTTCACCCATAGGAGTGGTGCAAGGTGGAGTGCTAAGAGGGCAGCTACTGCCTCTGAACCTAGGTAATTGAACTGCAACCCAGTACCAACCACCCTCTGCAGTCTATCCCCACAGGAACGAGCTCAAGCCACCCCCAACTGCAGAGGCCTCACCTTGCAGTTCCCCCCGCCCTTCATCTTCCAGCCTCCCCACAACAAAACCACCGGCGAGCCACACCTAATTGTCATGAACATTCATCTGGAACTTCCAGTGCCTCTGGGTATTGCCAACACATGCTTCAGAACCACAAGGGCCAGTAGCCCACCGCAGGCACCAACCAGCCCCGCCAGCCGCAGCACCACCACTGCACAAGGAACAGGCCTTAGTTCCAGCCAGCAGCAGCGACCGAGCTAGGAGCAACCCCAGGCCATGACCCCTGCAGGTAAATAAGTGTCTGTGTCTACACCAACAGTGCGGAGAACCGCTAAACCCACACCTGATTTTGTACCATGCTGAAATATTACGGTTGCATGTATATACAGTATTTTTGCACATATAAACCACACATTTTTACACAAAAAAAAAGTGGGGTGAGACTTATTTATGATATATTGGCATTAAAAAAAATTTGTACCCGAAAAAACATATTTAGAAATTTGTCAACATACAGTACATTTGAAGTACAGTACTTAGTTTCTGAGAAGAAGAAGTCGAAGAACAAGAAAGAGCTTTTTACTCATGCAATAATTTGTTCACTCATTTCACAAACAAAATAACCATCTTGCACGTGTAAAATGTAAACATGTTGGAGCTTGGCCATAGATGTCGTACATGAAAAAATAATTTTGCTGCTGTACAAGTGAAAGATATCTTACATAGTTTGCATGCACGCCACGGCGCCACAAGTGCAAATTGATAAGACGCCATTTTGTGTAACATGTTGCCTTGGTGCCATCTGTGGAATAGTAACAGAGCGACGTATATTTGCAAACATTGCAACATTATACAAATTTTCTTTCACAAATGTTTTGTGGCAGAGAAATTCTGTTGGAATTTATTATGTTTGTACGAAATTGTGACTTAACAATATTAACAAGAATACAAAAATTCAGTGCAGCATATACTTGAAATATTAATTATCCCTAGTTTTTCATTAAAAACTTATGGTTTGGCTTATACACACACACTGTTTTCACTTTGCTCCTCGTAGCCAAGTTCAGAGGACCACTGGAATTGATGTTAAGAACTTAATTTGCAGACATGCGTGTATGCACACACCAATTACTGTTTAACATCCATAATCCACTCTCTTTTTAAGAGGGGTTCTACATGTTTGTTTTCTGTTACACCCTTGAACAATTGAGGGCTGAACTGTGAATGTATATAGGTGTGGAGGTCATTTTTGAAATTTTGGTTTGAGATTGATTAATTATATCATAGTTTGGTTCATGGACCGTTTTAAAGGATCCGTTCAAATTTGGTTCAATAAAAATATTCTACATCAAGTTCTAGATCCACTTAGTTCCAAAACCGTCATTTGTCCCACCCCTAATATATATCACTATTCAAGTGTAAACTGCTTTCAGATTATATAAAAGGAATTGAATATTACATTTTCTTTTTCCAGTATCATTTCATACATTTGTCAAGGTTCAACATGCTTCTATTAAAATAAAATTGTGAAATGAGTTATTTTTAATATATTACGATAATTATCCATGGTATATGTATTCCCCTATGTTTTGAAATTAGTGACACAGAACATGCATCAATTATGTGATAAATGGCAGTGTATGAGAAGTGAAAGTACAATTTTTAAATAGTGTCAACCAAAACTATGCAGAAACAAAATTTTTTGTTTTAAAAAAGGAACTGCAGTATCAAAACATAAACTTTTATTTTCCAGTTCAATACTCTAAGAGTAGAACTAAAGCTGCACTCAATCAGTACAGTAACACATTTACAACGGCCTTCTCATAGCATACCTTCGCAGGAGGTGAAGTACTATCGCTTTCATCTCTCATTCTTTTCAAACTGGAGTTCCTAGGAGTTGCAACTGGAGAATAAGTGTGTCTCTTCCATTCCTTCACACGCACCTTTCCATCAGGACTATGAGCTATCAATCTAGGAACCTTGCAATCAGGACTACGTGCTATCAACCTAGAACATGCAAAACAGTGTGCAAACTTTACATACATTTGTCTTGATGTTTATTAACACCACTTCTTTCAATTTATGTCCTGTGGTGACACCTAACCATTAAATAAACATAATGGCACCCACACAAGGTACTTCACGGCCTCTCATTAATTGGCAACAGTAATTTTCCCTCTCACTTAACAACATTGTCCATGTGAAAAAGCTAAGATAAAAATGTTAATTTTGAAAAAGCCAAATTCCAAAACACATTACCTCTGCATCATGAGTCTTATAAAGAATCCTATTATAGACTATTCATGGTTTCTTCACACTTTTTTAATCAAATCTGTGAAAAATCACTCATTATATGATGTGTTTAGTTGTTTACTAAATACATCATGTATCACAAGCCTTCAATACTTCTGTTAGCAAAAAAGGATTTTATTTTTTGTTACTTTTAATTTTTACTTATATTTTACTTATAAAGTATAATATTTCATTTATAATTATTACACACAAAACAGGGAGAAAATAGGTGTGTTTATTGGTAATAAATGGCTAGTAAGAAATAATTCTTATACAAAATATTAAACTGTGACACGTGCTTTTACTCTTGTTATTACAGTTAGAGCGCTGATTGCCCTCCTGAGCTCAGTCTATAATTCTTCCGCGGTGTGTTCTCTATTCGTGATATTTGTTTTCGCCAGGTGGGCGTTGATGGATCAATGGGATGCCGCCTAGTGGAGGGATTACTTCTGAGTGGAGACGCATCCGACCCCAAGGTTATTTGAACCGTAATTGACTACTGCCCAGGGAGTGCAATCCTACTCACCCATAGGGTTGCCAATAAATGGGACACCAGCTGTCCCGGGTTACTTACCACGGTAGGAACCGCGGACACTAACTAGGTTACAACAATAATGGGGGTTGGAGATTCAGTCGGAGGTGCTGGTTTGATCCTGTTCGGTCTCGTCGGTCTACACCCAAGAATGAAATTTAATGGGGCGGCAACTACACGAGGTTTAGAAGTGGTTTTAGGGGATAATTTAAACTGGCTCACCTTCCCTGATGTGGTACAGATTGTACACGTTTTGTGTGGGCTTGTACCTTTGTCTTTCCTAGGGGGTGATAAGGATGTGGAAGGCGGGGAGTTTCTGGCTGAAGGTAGCTCGCGTGGCTTAAGTCCTGCCACGTCCAGCAGATTCCCAGATAAGCGTCAAATTCAGATTTGTGGTCGAGCAGGATACTAGGTGAAACTGGACGCGGGGGTGATCTCCGGATTCGCCGGTGGGGGTGCACCCTCGCAAGTAGTCTCTACCTCAATCTGTATGGTAAATTGTCTTTGTAGAGCTCACCGCTCTTTATGACTATTCCGACTAGGAATTCCGCCTCTCTTACTATTCATTCGGACCAACCATCTTCCCTTCTTGCTGATGTGCAGCCTTGGGGGGTACGTCTTCTTCAAACACGCACTTGGCACTGACAGCAGGATGTGCAGGAGAGAATTTGGGTGCCATCACGGGTAGGCAAGGGAGCACCGGACACCCAGGAGTTTCGGTATGTCTGTTTGGGACTAAACACCTTCTTCAGGCCCCATCTCCTGTAGAGTTTAGCACGCTCACACCTAATCTGCAGTGGGGTTTTTATTTTAGATAACACAACACCACTTCAATTACAAAACGCGATGGGAACAATAACTAAAATAATGTAGTCAACTCAACTAATATAAGATTTGACGTAAGGTTTATTGTCACGTCTTTGAAAACAATGGGGAATCCCGGTTAATCGTACACAATAATTAAATCTAATATAATTACGTGATTGCTTATGCAGGCAAAGGTGAGCCTGGACAAGAACTTGTTATAATATTCCAGTCTGAGAAATATTTATGATTTATGCAACTAACAGTGTTTGCCTCCAGAGTCAAAGAGAGCTGAGTCAAAGGAGTAACTGAAGTAAAGGGGTGCAGGGCCGAGGTTACCTCTGGAGCGTTTTGTAGGAGCCTGCAGTCAGGCTGGTGTAGGAGAAGTCTTCTCAAGCCGCAGGTGAGGTAGAGTCTTTGCAAGCTGCAAGAAAGGTGGAGGTATTGGTCAGACCAGGGAGAGCTCGCTGACCTATGCTGCCAACGAGTCGGCGAACTCTGGCTAGAGGCATTCCTGTGCCTCCTTATATAGCTCATGGGCGGCATCGACTGTCTTGGTGGCCAGGTCCTAGGGTGAGGCAGTGGAAGGGAGATTCACTTCGACCTCCACTGTGGGTGATGTGCCTGTTGAGGGGTAATGGGTGACGACAACGTTCTTGATGAAAGCGGCTTCTCACGTAGCAAGATGGCGGGATGGGGCACTTCCAATTTGGCAGCTTGACATCCGGGTCTGAGGGTATTCCTGCATCGCAGGACCTGGGGACGAAGAGAGTCTGTTGCAGCTCAACGCCCCGGGTGGCAGAGTTTTCTGTGTAACAGGTGGTTGGAGCGGAGCACTCTTGTCCGGGCACGACATCCAGATTAGCGGGAGTTCCTACATCGCAGGTTCTTGAGGCGGAGAACTTCCGGCATGGCAGCTCGAAGTCCTGGTAGGCGGGTATTCCTGTACTTCTACATCGAAGCCAGAGGTGGACTTCTTCGAAGTTGGAATGGCCTCGACTTCTGGCTTCGCAGTTGTACTAAGTGGAGAAGTGGGCAAACTGGGAGATTTCTACCTCTCTCACCAAGGTGCTTCCGTTTGCTCGCTAATGCGACTTGATTGGCAGGGTGTTTTTTGACAGGGTTCTCTGTCGCGTGGACTCTGCCAGGATAATTAGGAACAGCTAGATTTTGTTTTGGCTGCGAACTTCTTGGCGTAGCTGCGCGGCATCGATCTGACGGAGAATGCACATTGGCGTTGTTCTACATTTGGCTTCCATGGCGCGATGTACCTAGGAAGTGTCAATAATGATGGGCATCGGCTTGGGTCTTGTCGAGGTTCCTAGCTCTGTATCAGGTGCTACCCTTTTGGGTGGGGGTTCGTCTTCTTGCCCTGATTGGCCAGGTGTGTCACCATCGACTTCGTCGTCACCAAGTGTCAGCATGTCCCCTGGGTGTGGTCGTATCTCGCCTTGGGTGGCCTTTCGGATCTGTCCGCGTATATCTTCGGCCCAGTAGACGCTGTCTCGCTTGCCTACAATGAGGTACGGTCCATCCCATTTGTCAGTAAGGCCAGCGCTGAATTGGTTGCTGGCTTTGCTGAGAGGGTGACTTCGCAGAAGTACAGCTTCCCCTAAGTTAAATTCTCTTACCCCTGTTTTTGGTTGGAGGTATTTCTTTAAAATGTAGGTATTCTGGGCGTGCGTGGTGCGGGTCAGGGCTGCTAGCCGGATGTCCTCGGGTTGAGGCATATCAGTGGGCTCACTTTCCCACTGCCAGTCGATTGGCCGGAGCAATGTTTGTCCCAGGAGTAGGATGCTCGGACTGGTGTCGATGGCCTCGGTACGGCGTTGAAGGGCAAACGGTATGGTACGGATGTGCTTATCCCAATGCTTGTGATCATTACCAACACTGATAAGGAGGCACTTCTTGATCTGGTTCCTCCGTTCGAGGTTGGCTTGGGGATGGTAGGGAGGGGTAGTACAGGTTTCTACCCCTACTCTTGACAGACGGTTTGCCATTGACAGCTCGTAAACTGGGTACCATTGTCTGTCAGTATGGCTGTCAGATAATGCCATTGTGCGAAAATCTCCCATCTCCATTTTCCGCATGATTGGGGTGGTTTATTGGCTGGGTAGAGGAAATGCCTCTACCCATCTTGAAAATTTTTCTGTTACTACGAGTAGGTAGCGGTTTCCTTTCGTGCTACGTGGATACGGGCCCATCAGATCGGCGGCGATGTGGGTCCAGGCCGTCCTGGGTCTCCGTTGTTTTGCGGTGGGAGAAGGAACGGGTATGCTTTGCCGGGGCAGCACGTGATGCAGTTGCTGACGTACTGCAGGACATCGTAACTTATCCCGTCCCAATTGTAATGGATTTTAATATCCAGCAGGTTCTCCCTAGTACCCGGGTGACCAACTTGGGGAAGGTCGTGATCGTGCCGGCATATATCAGTGCATAGTTGCGGTGGAACCCAGATCTTCCATTGCGTATTGGGCTGGCCGCTACTTGTCCACAAGATGTCATCCTGTAATGCATACCGTTGAGGCTGTTCCAGTAGTAGGCATCGGATGTCGGGATCCTCCTGCTGGCTCAAGGTTATTTGTTGGCGGGTTAGTTGAAGTTGGATTTGTTCTTCCGGACTTTTTTCGCCCTGATGAGAAGGGGGGGGGGGGGGGGGATTTTCTCCTCTTCTTCCTCCTCAGCTTTCTCGTCCAATGTCGGAGAATGAGACAGGGCCTCTGGCAGATCATTCATCTTATCCGGGCAATGCTGGGCCTCAAAGTCGAACTCAGTAAGGAACATGTACCACCGGCCGAGCTTGGCCTTCGAATTCCGGGACTCATATAGCCATTGGAGGGCTTTAGAGACGATCCGTAGATTGAACTGTTGCCCTTCGAGATAATATTTGTATTTCTTCACAGCCCAGATAACGGCCAGACACTCCTGCTCATTGATGTGGTAGTGCTGCTCGAACTCGTTTAAGCGAGTGGATGCATACGCTATCACATTGAGTTGTTCTATGTCTTGCTGGTATAATACTGCGCCCTGGCCATTCTGACACATGTCCACTTGCAGTATTAAAGGTTTGTCTCCTTGTGGCCGATTGAGTTGGCGGATATTCTTGAAGCTGTTCTTCAAGTCAGAAAAAGCCAGTCGTTCCGGGCCCCATCGCCAAGGGTGCCTTTCTCGAGGAGTGGAAGTAGCGGCACCATATTTGGAACAAAGTCTCGTAGCCAATTACACAGACCCACGTACCACCGTAGCTGTCGCTTATTTGTAGGTTCTTCCGCTTCAATTGCTCGTACTGTGTTGGGGGAAGTTTCCCTTGGATGATATGACGTGTCCCAGATAATCTATTGATGACATGCAGAAGAAGCTTTTTGACAGCTTGCAAGTCATTCCATGTAATTCGAGTCTTTCCAATACTCGTTGCAGATGGCCTAGATGTTCCCCCCAGCTATAAGAATACATTATTACATCGTCAAGATAGGCAAAACAGAACTCGCCGATGTAACCTGTTAATACTTCCGCAGACGTTAATAGTTGGAATGTTGCGGGGGCGTTTTTCAAGCTGAAGGGTATGACTGAAGGGTTTCGCCCTCGGGTGTCGTAAAGTTAGTGTATTTCAGACTGTCTGGGTGGACTGCAATCAGCCAGTAACCAGACTCCATGTTGAGAGTACTGAATATTTCAGTTTTGCCAATATCTCATAGTGTATGAGACAAGTCTACAGCTGAGAGAGCGATTGGGTGAGTGACTTCATTCAGCGATTTGTAATTTACGCAAAATTGCAATTTCCCGTGTTTCTTAGGTACAAGGACCATGTGTGAGTTATACGGGGAATTCAATTACTCCACGATCCCCTGGTCCTTCATGTCGTTGACCGATGATAGTCACAATGGCGGGCTGACACTCGGTATGGACGGTTGTAGACTGGTATGTCAGTTATAGGCCATATTTCATGTTGTATGGAACATGTTTGTTGTAGCTGTTCTTGTCCGAATGCTCGGGCGTGCTCATCTAGTACGGCTTTTCATTGGTAGAACGCTAGCTCTTCGAGTTTGTGGTTAATGCTCACTGGGTCAATGGGCATTGGAGGAAGGTGTCACCTGGGTTTTGATCCCAGTTTACAGTGATCTGGTTGGTTTCTCCCAGATAGGCTCTACGTTGTCTGTGATCTAGAATGCATTGATGGCGGATGAGCTCCAGGCACCCTAGTATTACTGATTCGGATGTGGTTGGTGATACAATAAATTCTGTCTGTGTAGCAATACTTTGAGAATTTTTATGTTCACGGTAATTTGGCCGGTTACGTCCAGGGTGGAGTCGGGTCGCGCCATTCTTACTATTTTGGTTTGCGGTCTTAGTTCAGCGAGCTGGTTTGGTGTTAACAAATTCCTTCTGATAAAATTTCCGGTGGCTACCGAGTCAAGTAAGGCAAGTACCCCGTCATTTACCTCCACTTCTATGTGTGGGGCTATGGGAATTGGTACTTCCTCACTTAATCCCTGGAGGATGGGACCTTGTAAACCAGGGGTGGTGGCCCGCTTGGTACCCCGGCATCGGCATTCCGGGAGTCTGTTTTCCAGTTGGTCGTATTGGGATATTAGACGGAGTTTTGTCAACTCGGTTTGGTGGAACAGCTGCCTTCTCTGGTTTCCAAGGGCAGTCCTTGTTCCAGTGGTTCTCCGGACAGAACAAGCATTTGGGTACGAACGCTATACGAGGGACTGAGGTTGGTCCGCCTTTAAGGGATGCAACCGGAAATGCTCGTACCTCAGGGGCCTTGACTGATACTGGTTTTTCGAAACTCAGCTGTGCTGCAAAGTTTTGCTCAACTTCTCAGGCTCAATCAACAAACTCGTCCAAGGTGGTGGGTTTAGCCATTAGGAGTATGTTCCTGAGATTTGGCAGTAACATTCGACCGATGGAACGAACGGTGGTGGCTTCGTCGACTCCGGGAAACACATGTCGAAACATTTGTTCTTTCCTTTGAATGAAGATTTCCGCTTCTTCGTCGAGTACCTGGGTCTGCCTACAAAACTGCATCGTTAGTCTAGCCAACACTTTCTCACCAGTGAATTCCGCAGCTATCCCGTTACTGAACTGCTTCTAGTCTGTTAAGAATTCTCCGTATCTTGCCCTCCATGTGAGGGCGAGACCCTTCAAATGCATTTGGGCCTGGTCGACCCATTGTTTTGGTGGCAGGTTCGTTTCTTTGAATTCTTTTTCACATTCCTGCGAGAATGGTACTGGGTCTTCATGTGGACGACCTGCATAATTGGTAATTTGAATGTCATCGTCTCTACCGGTTGCTGAATTGCCAGGTGCCGTTCCAAGTTGTATATATATCCGGGATGGCTTGGATCTGCAGGAGTGAGAGATGTACTTTCTTCGGCACCTCCCGCACTGGTAGGCCATTCTGGGCATAGAGACATGTTCCTCGGGCCACCCTATACATAGGCAGTGATGGTGTTCACTGCACGTCGTGGATCTGATGCGGTTTATGTATCGGCCGGGACACGTAATTTCATTGCAGAAACTCGTGGGTTGTTGATGGCAAGCGGTACTCTAATCTGTTTGTATCCTGGGCCTCTTCAGGCCAGCCTATGCAGGCATAATGAAAGAGTTTAGTGTAGTAGGCGCATTCTATCCTAAGTGTGCCATGGCCTGGACAGTCGGCATGGCTACATTCTACGTTGGATACATCGTGTTCATTGTCAAAGTTATCGCCGGTGGCGGCACTGACCTCGGCGTCTGACATGGTAGCGGTTAAGGGCACCACAGGGTGTTTTGAGGACTTCCCGAAGTCCTCTTGACTGATCTTTTCGACCCTTAGTTCTCGGGATATGGTTGGTATAGTTCGTGCAGTTTACTGCGCACAGCTATTCACTCACGCCCCACATTCGGTGCCAGTAAATCTCTTGACGCGCGCCCCGTTAGACTGACGCACGCTGGCAGAGGATTTTTACCGCTAGACCAATAGCAAGGTGTCTAAGTTAGGTCTGACAGTATTACTGGTTACTGCTGGAGATGCTGTTCTGGATTACAACCGAAGACGGCACAACTGCTTGGTGGCTGAGTTTGGCGGCGCGATCCCGTTCCACCGGCCTTTCCAGTATAGGTTGAGGAAGTGTGCACTCAACTGTCTGGCGGCAAGGAATGCTGTTTTTCGTTCCCTATGTTTTAGGCCTGTAATTGATTCCTACACAATTAATCATTCAAAACTACATCATCTAATTTTCCCTGTCGTGAGTTACACTGCACCGGACTCGGTGCTTACCTACCCATTATTAGATGGCAAAAGGTGTCTGAACAAGGAAACACACCCCTTGTTTGCAGCTTACTTAATCGGACAGGACCACTCCTTAGGAATCGCCAACAAACGCTTTTGAAGACTTGAGCTGGCGGAACCATTCCCTATGACCGAAACAATCATTGAGCTCCTGCCCAGACAAACCCAACTCAAACTTACGCCAGCTGGAGTTGACCCAGGTTAAGAAGCCTCCACAAGTTATGGGTCGCCCAGGTATACCGCCTAGAGCCAATCCACTGAAGTGCAAAATCACACTCACAGAACCTGATTTTGTGCCCTGCTGTAAAGCTACCAGGCCAGTACTTTACACTGGACGTGCTCCAGTACCTGGTAAGACTGAATTCAACCAGAAACCCCCACCACCAGGTACACCTGACCGAGCACCCACCAAAAACCCTCTTTGAAGTTGTGCCGTTCCTATACCAGCCACAGGGCGCCACGTCAATATCAAGTATTTTTATTTTGGCTTGCCTCTGTATACAGCAAAATGTAGTAATTTTCCTACAATACAAATGTTTGGAAAACCCATAAACAAATAATGATAATAATAAAAACTCTGCACCAAAATGCAACTTTCGAAGAGGCCAATTAACGAAAAAATACACGAACAGATACCATCAATATTGCAGGGATGGAAGTTCTCTATTATAAATGTACAGGTGGACCTATATTTTTGGTTAGCACTGTATATTAACATGCATTACCATTAGTTTGTTATAGTGAAAATTCCACAGTTACCAACGTAATTCACTTTGGTAAATGGTGGGAAGGTGCTTTATTATGCTTTTGGCGGAGATTAATTTTATTTACATTTTGCTGTATACAGTATTTCCTACATGCAGTAGTCAAAGAAGGTTTCGCGGTATAATTTAATATACAGTGCATTGTTTTATGGAGTCACTTCCTCAGAGAATCAACTTTATTGGTATTCTGTACTCCGTATAAAGGAACTGAAGAATCAAATAGACCCATCCCTATATAGAACTTTATGATACAGCACACTAATATAAAAAACCCTGTGGAATTCCACAAAGTTCTGCCACTCCATTATCAAAACAGGGCAAAGATACAAGGGACAGACTGTACACACAAACAAATTTCAATGAACAGGAAAGAAAAAAAAAAGGGAGAAAAAAAACTCTCTCTCTTACTATGGTACTCACCCTTCATCCAGCTGGAACTCTGAAGCAGACTGCCCTTCGTCTAATGGTGCCACATTTCCTGAGTGAGGACGATTCTCTACTGAGCACTGCTCCATCTTCGACATATTGAGGATGTGAGCAGTGCGAGTTTTGAGCTTGAGCAACTGATGAGGGGATCTGTTTGGTGGTGACGTTTCACCATTGGCAGACCTCGTTGGAGACAAAGCGCACTTCAAAGGCAAGACATCCTCTTGTTTACTTGCTGTTACAGCAGAGAAACTGTCGTCTGACACAGCACTGTCCAACAAAACATTTCTGGTTACAAAAATGCTGACTGAGTTGTTAAGTTTCCCAATTGGCAATTTGACTTGCACATCAGTGCCAGCTGTCTGATCAGGCGATAGATTTTCACACTGTAAATTATTCTGAGAAGACAAGTTGATACCTGAAGCACGAAGCAACGACTGAACAGAATTGAGCATCCGTATACTTCGACTAACTGGCTTTGGTGGTGAGACTTCCTCCTCACCAGGAATGCCACTACACATGTGATCTTTTGCAATTGATGGCAAAACTTTTTCCCCACCAGGAATGCCACTACATATGTGGTCATTTGCACTTGATGGTGAGACTTTATCCTCATCAAGAATACAGCTATCTTCATGGTTTTTTGCACCATCACATACAGAATCGTCTTTACTATTTGGAATTTCTGCTTGTTCATTGCCACCACACTTTAAATCTCTAGCCATTGATTTCAACACAGAATATGAAGTATTTCGAAGAGAAAACTTTCCTTTCTTATTCTTCCTTAAACTTCTCTTCACAGTACTACTACTACTACTGGAAAATTTATTGCTGCGTG
The DNA here is from genome assembly GCA_029891345.1 of Dryococelus australis. Classification (NCBI taxonomy): domain Eukaryota; kingdom Metazoa; phylum Arthropoda; class Insecta; order Phasmatodea; family Phasmatidae; genus Dryococelus; species Dryococelus australis. The sequence goes on from CM056998.1 coordinate 41,410,643, forward strand.
TTACAATATGACTACCATCATCAACTTTCAGAGGGGAATTATTAGAGGAAACAGTATTACAGCTCTCAACACATCTGGCAGACCGAATATGAGAAGACCTTTTCACATCTTCATCAAAATTAATTTTCTTGCATACAGGAGAAATTTTACAAGCTCCAGATGGAATGTGAGATTTACGAGATTTATAAGTAGGCGAGAGCTTGAATGATGAATTAGATGCTAGGGCTACAACAGTTTTTTTATCTTGGTCAATAAGCTTGTTGTCTACAAGAGTCAGACCCGTCAACGTTACAGAACACTTTCTCAAATTAAGACACTTGGCAAAATCCTGCACTCCAATATCTTGTGAACTCTCAACTAGATCTTGTGAGAAATTTTCTTCTTCAGGTGAATCACTTTTATCACACAAGTCTGGGGAGAATTTTTTGGTAAGGGGAAAACTGTCTACCATAATGTCACTTCCTCTAGATTTCTCTCGTGTTTTTCCATGCACAAGCTCATTTATAATTATTGTTTGGGCTTTCAGAGGTGATTTAGATTTATTTTTATTTCCAAAAAAATCTTCCAATTTATTTGCATTAGTTTTTACAATAATTTCATTTTTTTTAAGGCTTTGGGGTTTACAATTTTCAACAGAAGCACTTTTGTTGTTCTTTGTGGAGGGCTTACACTGGTTGGTTTCCAAATTAGATTTATTACTGTTCTTTTCCAGTTGGCTACCACAGGTCACTTCTGCACTACCACCTTCTATTATTTTTGGCAACTTATAATGTTCTGAGTGTTCCAACGATAACTTTGAATGACACATACCACTAGGTGTTTCATGGTTGATTTCATTTATATCAAGAACTCTGAAAGAATCTCTTCTTTCTTTCTTTCTCTCAACAGTTATAGTTTGCTCAATCCTGAAGATATTTCCTTAATTTGACCATCTTCAACGGGTGTTCCTTGTGCTATGTTACTCGAATTGGCCTCAGATGAAACACATTTCTTTCGCAACATCTTGGAAATTTTTCTACTTTTAGTATTACCAGGTGACTTTGATTTCCGCTTCACAGAGCTGCCCTGTGAAGTTCTGTCATGTGCGTTCCCAACCACATTACCTGCCAATTCCATTTTCTTGCCAAGTTCATTAACTTCAAGAACTGATTCATTAGTTTCACATCCTGGGGACATACTAGAAACAGCTTTATCAAAAGTTCTACCACTTTCAGAACGGTTCCCTTCAAATTCTGTAGTAGAAGTGTTTTTGAGCAAAGCAATACTTGGTTTTGGCAGCTGCACGCATATTGACAACTTTCTGCACTTTCTACCTCGACTACCAACAGAAGACTTGGAACCTGTGACTGGTGTTATGTTGGTCACTTGTGGTTCCGTACCTGAAAATGCTGTCTGTTTCAACTGTTCACTGTTATCCACCAAATTATCACAGTGTAATTCTGAAGTCCTATCTTCCATCGAAATTTCAGATATTTCCATTGGTGTACCTAGTGCTGAGCTCCAACTTCGTTTTCTATCATTTCTATTGCCTTTGAAACATTTCTCATCATCAAAATTCTCCATGTTAGCTAATTCAACATGCTTCCTTTCACATAACTGCTCTTTATTTCTTCCTTTACTAGCGAGCACTTCATTTTTCAGTGGATCACCCAACGTCAACTCACTGCTAAAAGAATGGTCAAGTTTTACTTCAGGAAACTCAGAGCTGGCATTCTCCGCTTCTGAGGTATGCATCCCGTCACTTTCTCCTCCCTGCAGTTCAGAAGTACTTTCAGTATTCTTGCATGGATCGCCATCGTTGTTGCCAACAACATTCAAGGAAACCACATCTATTTTAGGTGACAAACTATTTACTTTTACACATGTTTCGGTAGGATTCTTATTTTGTGAAAGTGATACACAGTTCTTAGGTGAACTTCTACTGGCGACATTGTTTCTGGTAGGAAATTCAACAGATGACAGTGCATTCTCAGGCTTGGAAAATGTTTCATTATTTCCACAACTGCTTTTCATTTTATTTTTGCCACAGTCTCCAAGTTGCAAATCATTCGGTGGACTATCTACATTTGATTTTTTCAGCACACAGTTAAAAAGTTTAGCATCAGGTACCGATTGCACTTTCTGAAATACAAACTGCTTACTTCTCAAAAGTTTTCGTTTTGAAATTCTGCAACTACGTCTTGTATTATTTGCACCTTGGTTTTCCTTCTCTGCGACTTCACAAGGCAGAGATGGACTTTCCTTCAAATTCTGAACAGGTGAATTGGTGGATGAAGTGTCTTCTTGTGGCCCAACACCATCATTTGCTAAACCAGAGTCACCTATGACAGAATTATTTGCCTTAGATTTTTTTCTTTCTGGCACTAATTTTCTTTTAATACGGTCTTTAAGTATTTGAACAAAATTAAAATTTCCCATTGCTAAGTTTGCCTGACTGTTACTCTTGTCTGCATTCAACTCTGATGCAAGAGCATCTGCCAACGCTGAGAAATCATCATCCAATAGCCTTTTATCTTGCTCATTTCTGTCGTCTGCATCAAGTTTGTTTGAATTTTTCACAGTTTCTTCTTTTCCAGTTTCATTACGTTTGTTGTCTGAAACATTTTTGGTGTCAGTTTCAGCATTCAAAGTTTCTGAAGAAACAGGCACTTCATGAAGAGAAAAGTGATCTGGGTCTCTATTGCAAGTACTTCTCTGGTCGATGATCTCGTTACCAGTTCCAATACTTGCTACAAATTTCACAAATTGCTGGTTGGCATCACGTTCAGTCTTACTCACTTTATTTCCTTTTACACTCTTGACAGGAATGCCAGATATCTTCCTCGAACGCAGCTTCCTCCCAGGACTCGGAGGTTTTGCTACATACATGCAGTTTTTAAAATTAATCCGGTACGGGTTGTTGTTTTTCTTTGGACGTGATGTTTTACGACGACGTGATTTACCAACATGCAAGTCATGATTGTTGTGCTTAGTCGAATTCGACAAGCCATCAGGCAACAATTCTGTTGGTAGGCATTGAGTTGATGTGAACATGCCGTCAGGTAATTGTTCTGATGGAACTTTTTCCACCACCACATTTTTTTTTGGCACCTCAACAATTGCTCTATTACTATGATGAGATATAACACTTAACAGTTTTCTCAATTCTGTGGCCACGGCTTCAGCTTTTTTGAGCTGAGAAAAATTACTATCAACATTCAAACCATTGCACAAGGGACTAGCTTTAACTTTCTCTGAGTTACTGTAACAAGACTGCAACAAGCCATTATTTGGTAACGACTCACGTCCCAATGCTACACCACTGGATGGTGTAGTGTCTTCAACAGCATCATCAGAAGCATTGTTCTGCTTTGCAACATCTGCCTTTGGACACATGTCTTCCTTTGCTTGTGTACCAGTTTCCGTAACACAAGTTTTAGTTGTACCCATATTGGAATCCGTTACTTTTACTTCTATGCTGCTTACAGCTTTTTCCACTTCACCCTTGGACACTTTCTTCACAATGCCTCTACTTTTCTTCTTTCCCTTTTCTGCTTCAATTTCACTTATTGCATTCTTAAAGGTATTATTGATTTTATTTCCAGCCTCTTTAGAATCTACACCTTTTTCCAACAAGCCTGAACTTGATTTTTTTACGCTGTTCTTGTCTTCATCACTGCTGACTTTATCTTGTGAAACAGGAGTATGTACAGTTTCAAGGCCATTCTTATTTTTTGTAGAGACAGTTATACCACATTCATGTGACACATCATGTTCCTTTACATGTGCAGAAGCACTTTCCATAGACATGGAGCTGCAAAAAAATATACGTACACATAAACACAGATAAAAAATTTAAAACATTAACACACTATCAGACAACAACATTTCCCATGAAAACTGTTAAACAAAAAAATTTGAATGAATAAAAAAATACTGCCCAAATTTATACCAGTTTTCAAAAGTTTTCATTGCAGAAAACTATATTTTCAAGGTTTAGTAAATAAGAAGTGGAGGTTCACAACTGGTACAAAACACAAGAGAGTAATGTGGATGAAACTAAATGGGTTTGGTTTTTATCATTTATTAAACTAATGTACACAATTATAGCACCAAAACTGAAACTTAACTACGTTCTTGATTAAAATAATATATCATAAATGAGGTGAATAACTGTCACGAAGAATGATGAGAAAAAGTTGTAATTTCAGATGACATGCATAGAAGTGGATGTGGATGCCTTTAGAGTGTTCCTGGGAAAGCCCTCAGGAGTACTCAATCACTGCCACACTTGTCTGTACGGCATGTTTTAAATAATGACGTAAAAGATACAGAAAAAATTAACTCGTCTAATAGAAAAGCATCAACACTAATTTTCACATCCACAACACATACAGCTTAAGACACCAGTTTGCAATGACGCATTACCATTTCCTTTCCCTAGGAAAAGATACTCTAGAAAAAATTTGGAAGGATTCTCTACACACGCATAGAAGTACAGTGGAATTTCCACGTAATTTACTCTAAAATAACATTTCATCACATACTCTTCTTGGGAATCTGTAAACTGTCTCTCTTGTGAATCCTGTGTCAGATCTTCATATAAGGCAGGAATGTCATCTCTGCGTTTCCTCATCATCTCTCTTTGGTGTGCTGTTAAAGGTCGCTTCTTCAATGAAATTGGAGTTGATGGACTACCCTGAATAAGGATAAAAACAAGTCATAAAATTACAACTACAGCTGCAACTAAAACTAGAGTTGCAACAAACATAACCCCAATCACCACTACAACGCCAACTACCACTACCCCACTATCACAACTCCATCTCCCACAATTTACACTACCACAACTGCTACTAATACCACAACTACAACTACCATTATCACAACAAATAGAACATCTACAAATACCATTACCACAACTACAAATACCATCACCACAACTACAAATACCATTATCACAACAACTACAAATAGCAAATAGAACTACCACCATCACAACTAGAGCTGTGTCAGGCCATCAATTTTACAGATACTCCCAATCCACTAATCTGCTATGATACTACTTACAGATTGGTCGATCTCATGTAGATGCAATTAACTTCAAAAAGATTAATTATTTACAATAATCTTAATTTTATTTCAGTCATTGATCGATAAGTAACTAAATGCAAGAGCAGATAAATTTATAACCCTCCAGATTTACTTTCATTCGGATAGAAGAATCTATTAGTAAATTATTCTCTTACAGTAGCAGAAGACCATAACATTACCTAATTAGTCGACAATAGGATGTGGAAGTTCCTCAATTAAAAAAAACGTTATTAAAATATACATATATATGTATTTGAAACTCTTCAGTACATATTAAATGAAGCAAACAAATATAGGACAATCAAGCTATAAAAGTACTACATACACATTATCTTACACAGATATCAAAGTTTCAAAATTATGTCTTTAAACATTAACATTCAATAACATTGCAAACTTCTCTCTCCATTCATATTGACGCACGTCTTTTCAACAATGGAATAAAAGATTTCAGCCCATCAGTTAGCAAGCCTTGCACCCGATTTCAACTGTTTTATTGTTGACACACAATCAAACATTATGAACTTTTACTGTCTACTCCAACAAGAATGGCAATTCCAACCAGCACATTGTATTATTCACCGGCCCACCGAGACTATGCATCAAGGCACCGTGTTACACTTCGCCGCCTCCCTATATCCATGCCGGCCGGTGACGTCACGCCTTGGAGAAGATATGCTATCGCCACCCCCTCTCCAGTGCCACTACTATCCAGTTGAACAATATTGAACAATCTTCACTTCTCCACCGCACTCGCTGCTTGAGAACTGACCAACCTGCTTCGGACCTCACGATCCGCATCCAGCTATACCGTTTGCTCATGCCTAGCTCTACCTTCACAGCATTCATGCCAAAGGAAACCTCTCTCCTTGGTCTCCACCACACCTAGTCGCCAAAGCCATCCTTCCTTAGCTGCTTGGTCTTCTATGCTACACGTTGTCTACACACCGAGACACAGCTGCCCCTTTTGGGCAGCACAAGCGTAGCAAGTAGTACCAGTTTAAGTTACTTTAGTAGCGCTCGTCTACACCACCACTGTTAGCTCAGGACCAGTTTGTTTCTACCTGGATAAGGTTAAGGTTCCTTAAGCTCTTGCCAACGTTAGGTCGTGAGTCATCACTTGTTTAATTGATGTCAAATGGAATAAACACTAGTTTTTTTCTGACTCAAGGGTATCCTTTCCCGTAGACTTAGTAACTCTCCTGGCGTACATCGCACCAAGCAAAGGATTGCAGGTCACCCCGGGAAATTTACTCACCTGAGCCAGTACACTGTCAGAATACCCACACGCACTAGTAGCGGCCAACCTTTCTGCATACCACGGTACACAGAACGGCAGAGCCCAAACCTACGTACTCCGGCTCTTTTTAAGTCCAGCTTGTCGGCTCAGTGCTCACCCTCTCCATCGCGTTTTGGCGCTGAAGGGGTAGTTCCCTGAGTTGGGAAGACTGCGTGCCTCTGAGGCATACACTCACGTGCAGGGACTATCAACGATGTGGCCTGACTCTCAGTGATCACCACGTTTAGGCACCGAGCGCTGAGATGTGTCGGTTGAGTTGACAGGCATTCCACATGGTATTAAACCCAGTAGGAATACACATAGCCTGCACTCACTTCACTAACGTAGTGTGTGTTCCAAGCCAGATGCCTTTCTCCTGCCGGAGTGGTATCAGCGAGAAGGTAAAACAGGTGCTAACTGCCTCTGGGTGATTGCAAGAGCTTACCCACTCCCTCATCTACATACCCAACCAGCTCTCACCAAAGGAACAAGCCCAGGCATTGTGCCGACTGCAGATACCTATTGTACCAAAGATTCCCAAGAACCTTGAGGAGCCCACACGACTGAATGGGGAGATACACCACTGGATTGCCAAGTACTTAAGCCAGCCCAAAATGCCCTTGGAATTCCAACCTCCAGTTTCAGACGTGCATCAGAAGCTCTTGATTCTAATTACTGAAAAATAAGCTCTGAGTTCCAGACCACTAACCCACCTGCAGCTCATGTACACCCGTTAGAGACGAATCAGGTCAAGCCTTTGTCCAAGATTACGCATCGGCCAGGTATCCCGCCGAAAGTCAGCAGTCTGAAGCAAAAGATCACGCTAGCCGAGCTCAAGTTTGTGCCCTGCCACAAAGCTACCAGGCAAGTCCTCTACACTGGACGTGCACCAGTACCACGTAGGAACTAAGTGAAACCTGTAAACGCCACCAGAGGGTGCGCCTGATTTAGTGCTCCACAAAACCAGTCCCTTCCTGATGTAGGGAACGTCCAGTACGCTGAGGCGCCACACATCAATATGTACACATTAACACCATCATAAATACTATTACCTGCTCTCGCAAAACTAACTGTAAAATCAACAACAATTTTAAATGATCATTTATTATTAATAAACAGTGCAACTGAAAATAAACAATGTAACTGAAGGACAATGACCTCCAATGATTTTACTAGAGAGGGCAAGCATAAGTGTGGATGCACTCCACATGATAAAGAGTGCAAAGGAATTAAGGAGAGAGATGGGGTGAGTTTAAGTACTGGCTTTTTTGAACAATTTGAAAGCCTTACTTAACATTTTCCCAACCAATTTGTATCTTTCTGCCATGTGCAAATATATACATTGCCATTTGCTTCACTTTTCAAACACATTGTTTACATTTAATTGCTTGAAAAATTATAGTCTACCCAATAAATGTACACTTAAGTGATTAACTGTGAATGAAGTTTTCACTTTGTTGTACATAACTCAATAATTCCAATATTACAAGCAAGTAGATCAATAATTAGGGTACTTGCTTGATTTTAAGTTGCTAACAATTGTAATCCGCACTTAGATTTTTGGGGAAAATCCTGGGAAAAATTATTGTTCAGTTGGAAATTTCATTTCAGTAGGAAGTTTAATTTTACCTTCAAAAGAAATAATTATACATTGAAGCAAATATATTTCTCTCTGCAAAAGAAAAAAAGAACATCGTGCTTTTGGAAGTAAATAATTGCACTGCGTGCTTCTTTCCAGCGGCCAAGTTCAATTCATTGTTTTCAAACAGCTTCCCCGCTGCTGTATTTCTATTATATTCTGCGAAAATACTTACATACATTTCAAAGAAACAAAATAAAACACACGTTTTTCTGTTGCTATAAATGAACCATTGTGCTTTGATCCATTGTTCATTAAATATGGCAGTGCTTATGCACACACAATCATTTTAAATGACAATCGCACCTATAGTTGAAAAAATCAATTGCAGTGCAAATGACTATTTATTTAACAGTATCATTGACTGCATTATTTAAACAACAGTGCAATTGTAATTCAAATTTTTTAGCTATACCATTCACAGATTGTTTTTGTTTAAAGATATTGTATAAACTATTTTCAAGAAGCCAGATATCTCATGAAATTTCACGATAACTTAATTGATGGCAGCGCTGTTATGCCAGCATGTAGTTGCTGGGCTTGCCGCTAGATGGCTGTGCTGTTATGTACTATAAATGCAGTTGCTATGTTTTCTGCTACATAGTTATGCTGTTCATTACAGGTATAGAGCACGTCACCCTAGTTCCTGTTCTAGCAAAAACACATATGCTCGATTGGCAAACCCTGTAATTTCTGTTGTTTTTGGAGGATGTTTTTCACGTTGCACAGCATATATGCAATACAATTTGTTATAAAATTACTTCAAAAAAACATATGTCACGTCATGCATACAATTCAATCTGTAGAACAAGTCACTTCTACGACCAATTTCACATACTACATACAACTTAATTTTAGTCTAAGTTTTCTCAAAATTTTTTTAAAACTTACCTACCTTTTAAAAATTGGAGAATGAGCATTTTGATTTGTTAACATATATTATGAATGGCATGGCCGTAACAGCTAAAAACAATTATACACACTGACACATGACTTACTGGCCCAGAAGAATACGACTTCGCTTATCTACGAGCATTTTCCCTAGCGCGCCGGACAGGTTATGAACAAATATAATTAGTACCAGAATGGATACAGGATATTCTCTTGCTGCGGAGAATATTACAGATGTGTCAGAGTTATACTTTTCCTCACCGCGGTCCGTAAGCAATGTCACACCACCCCTCAAGACGTTAAGTTTGAATGAGCCAGAGGCAGAGCAGACAAGTTGCTTTCTGATCGCCCTTTGTCTCCTAGACAACAGAGAAGCTCTTCAGCACCAGTGAATCTGCATTACAGACCCGGCACATCAGCACAATTTTGTGAATCAGCATAGCTATACTTTTTATTCCTACTCATTTGATGTAACATTAAAAATTTTATTCCATAGTTATTAGAGCTGGACCATTCCTGATCGTGACAACTAGTCATTTCATGAATGCAAACATTTGTAGAGAAGCATGTAACAGGTTCCAGTGCATGTGAAATGAGAGTGAGGTAAGAGGGTTTACCTCAATTAACACGTGAATATGACGGAGTTGTTTTATGAATGTTTGCCATTTCCCCGGTGACGAATGATAATTAGATCCCAGCGGTGGTACGTTATAGAACAACTTTTTTTTTTTTAATGTGATAAAAACCACAATTATTAAGGAAAACCGTTACACATACATTTATTTCCATTAAAGCATTTACTGAAAGAGTACATATTTTTTTTTTTTTTTTTTTTTGCAGCAGAAGAAAAGAGACATGTAGGCCTAAATGTTATGTTGCTGTGGTTGTGCACAACAATCATTTTTATTCACATACCACATGGCTCTATATTACGAGTACATACTTTGTTCGATAATTCAAGGAAATTATAGTGCTTTATTTCTGCAAACACATTCAAAAGTATACAATTTCAAAACATTGATGAAAGTACGAGACAGCTACAAGGTGGAAACGAATATCACGTGCATGCGGGAGTTGGGCTGAGGTATGTACCACAACTGATACATCTTGAGCCCCTCTTGCTTTGAGGCCCTAATACCACCGCCATCCAGCAAGATTATCATCTCGCCTGACATTGACAAGGATCCTTGATCCTTGGGGGAGGAAAGTGAAGAAGCTAAGTTGATAGCCTCCCACTGAAATCACTGCGCGGTGGTGGCACCAAATGGGACTGGATATATGAAGTATGGTAGTTTTTATCATGTTTGTAGGTATCTAAATGTACAAGGATTAATTTCTTGCAAAATTTGGTATTTTAATATTTCAATTTTTCAGCAGTACAAGATTAAGATATTTAGGGCTGATCGGTTCTCACATTTTTAGTTTGGGTCGGTTTTTGGTTAAAAATGTCGGTTCTCGATTTGGGTTGGTCATTGCTACACATTTTTATGAGTGCAATAAAGATTACAAAATTTACAACAGTTTTTGAATTTCGACTTGTAAAAATCCAATTTAATGAATATTTCTGTGCTAAATGTTTTTAATTCCACCACATTTTGTGGAAATTCAACTGAAAAATAAACAAATATATGCCGCTAGCAATGCACACAGTAGACCGCACTAAAAAAATGCCAGCCCAAAGCAAAAACAAAATGTTCGTTATTATTCTTTTAACTACACTCTTGCAGGCAATGAAACACTGCCTCACACAATAGCAAGGCAGTGGCTGGTTTATAATCAGGCTGTTAAAAAACATGATTAACATAAATTGAGTGGTGTTTCTGAAGAAAATGTCAAACAGTCAGCAAGCAGAGAAACATAACAAGAAAAAACTATCCTGTACAGTATTGTGTCCGTGCAATGAACAAAACTTACCGTTCACTGGAAAGGAAAAACTGCATGAGCAAGTGTGGCAGCACTGGCTCCGTAGCATCACATTTAACTGCTAAATATATTTGAGGGAACTGCTTACATGCTTCGTTAATATGCAATTATAATTAAAGTAATTTACATTACTAATGTCTGTGTACACAATTTGAATACATAACCATTTTAACTGAATGAAATAAAATCTGATATAATAAGAAATAAAACAGTATTTCTGTATTGGCAATGCATGGTTTATTGGGAAACCATAACCTCTTTGTCCTGGGGAACTGTTTAGGATCATTTTAACACTACAAACGCAACTAGTAATATTGTACATATAATGCCACAGATATACTACATACTGTAATATAGGTGGAAGAGTCATTATTTGGTAAATTGTTAAGTAAATCCACGGTTCAACGGACTAACTGGGGCTAGGAATAGTCCGGCAACCAAGAACGTCCAGTAAATGTCGAAGTACCAAAATCATATAAATCTACTTGTTGGAGTGGAATGTATACAATGTATATTTGTGTGGAACACTTAGTCAATGACGTGAGCCGTGTCCAAAACTGCTATGAGACCATTATTTCGGTCACTAAATCGACCATGACCAATTTTAGGCCCTAAATATTTGGGGATTTAGGGTTGAAATTTACCGAGGTGAAGTAGCCCACTAAATCCTCAAATAGGTCCGTAAAATCGTCTGCTGTTGTTTGTTTACGTTTTATTTCCCACGTTGTGGTGGAAATGTCGGTATTTACTGTTCTTGAAACGCTGCACAATATATGCACGTGAAAAATGGAAAATCAGGGATCAACATTAAGTTATTTTAAAATAAAGTTCGTATGTTGTATTAAAATTGCTAAAAAAAAGTGACTGGTTATTTGAAATGGAATGTTAATTGCAGGGAGCAAAGAAATAATTAGAAGAATATCAGGTAGAAAGAAATACGATCAGCTATTCACAAGACGAGGTTACGTGAAAATTCTTGGAAGAAAATTATTTTATTTTATTTATTGATGGGGTGACGAAACAAAATATCGTTGAAATTCCACAAGCCTGTAGTTTCCACCTATCTCACATGGAACGCTGTTACAAGCCATTCGAAACCATCCACCCTAAATTCCTAAACCCTAATTCCACAAATTTGCCATTTTGAACACCGCTTTAGATACAAAAAACATGCATTGGGATAGACTTACTTTTTCCTGTTTCCTAACCTAACCTGTCAAAGCCATTTCAGTGGCACCAGGCCACCCTGCCCCATCTCCTTCCATCCACTGCCCTGTCTCATTTTATTTTTGTTGCCTTCCTCGAGCATAGATGATTATCTGGGAATGGTGCCCATCCTCTTGCTCGGAGTGTGACAGGCGACACGACAGTTAAAAATGTTTGAAAAAAACTGTAGTGTTGAGAAACACAGTAAAGGGGCTGGAGTGAGTTTCTTACCAAGTTAAGTTTTTGTATGAGTTGGGGTGACGTCAGCTCTACACATAAAATGGCTGCAAGTTGGATTCTTTAAATATGTTAATATTTTCTATTATAGAGCTCACTCAATTTTTCCTTTTGGTTCAACATCATTTTTCAACACATAATTCTTCAGTTTATCTTTTGCTCTACTAATATCCGACATTAGTTTCTGTTTAACTGTCAAATTCACACACTTTCTTTTTTGCTCTGTGGCAGAAGCCATTTCCGCAAAAAAAAAAAAAACATTGTGTCACCATACACTGCACCTGAAGCATGTCTAAAAATAGCTCTCACTCCCTTTGTTGTGTAAAGCTGTCAACTCACCTGTTTGCTATTCACCAAAGAACAATAACCATGTAGGTCCCTGGCCCGATGCATCATTCTGTAAACTCACTCACAAATACACACCAAAGAACAATAACCATGTAGGTCCCCGCACTGCATGTAGTAATTAGACACAGTGGTGAAAATAATTTCACTTCAGATGTTGCCCGTTAAAACAGAAGTCTGCTGAATGGAGGTCCAGTAAAACAAGGGTTTACGTAATTTGTTAGTTTTAACTTCAGTGCAAGAAAAACCCAACTGGTGTTTTTTTTTTTTTACAATTCGGGTCGGTTTCGGTTTTTGTTAAAATGACCAAACCGAACTGAACATTTGATTAACCGATCAGCCTCTAAGGATATGTTTTATTCCATTACTCAGTGTCTAGCATGCAAACATTTGTTTGGCAGTAGCAGTACAAATGAGTTAAATAAACTTGACGCCTACTATAAATTAATATATACTATATATTTTTAATCCTTCGACTTCGATATTTCTTCGAAATTCTTTCGCAAGATGTACACTTTTTTAAATATAAAAAAAACAAACAAACCCCCCACCCTTTGCACAGGCCTTCTGTGTTGGAGCTTCAAATGTGTTGTAAAAGATTTTCGCCAATTAATTTTTGTTGTCAAAATTTTTCGACCAAGTTTTTTTTATTCTTTAGGTACGAATGAGGTGTCTGTAATGAAACGGGTGCCACACGGAGGAGGTTTGAGTTTATATACTTAACCACCTAACAAAATAAAAAATAGGGTGCAACATTTATGCAATATGTTAAGCGCACCTATTATGCTAGGTGTGATTCTCTGCCATTCTGATGGAAGTTTCTCAGTTCAAGTGTCAAAATGAAAGGTTTGTATGGGCTATTTTTATACAGTTGTATTGGGTACCGGCTGATGATACAATACTGCAAAATACTAGCAATACTAGCACTTGTCCATCCAGAGCAGCACAGCTCTCTACCACAACTACCACTATAGAAACTACTACAAAATCTAACCATACTACGTACTGATTGCAAATATAAATAAATATATAGTAGAATCTTGATTTGGATAGGCAATTACAATATATGTACATAGTAGGTGTAATAATCTCTTGTTATTAAATAAAGTTCTATTGAAGACTGCCATCTCTCCTACTGAGTGTGCTCAAACTGCAACGTTAAGTACAAATCCAGAAAAACAAGAATCTAATGTACATAAAATGTTTTACAGGGGTTTGGGGAGACAGATTTTTTTGGGGAAAAAAAAAAAGTTTTAAAACATTGCCAATCAGTTTTGGTTTATCCTAAACAGCTGAAAATCACACTTTAAAAAAACTTAGAATGTCTAATTTTATGATTTATGCATTTCAAGAGTTTAAATATTAATGCTAACACTTGAAAAAAAAAATGCAGACTTTAAAAATTACAGGTTCCCAATACAGATTCGTAACATCATTATATGGCAAGTAAAACCTCATTGTACACATATTGAAATAGAAAATCTTTTAATTTGGTGCTATCCTAGCATGTATAGGAGCCGAGTAATAAACCATTAAAAAAAGTGGGGTGACTGGTAGACTCTTGCTGAAGATTGTGAAGGGTGAGAAGAAGGGGGGCATTGAGCATCATTAAATATAATTTTTAACGTTTCTTTTATTTATTTTAGAGAGCTTGCTTGCTTTTTCGCTGTTACAATTTTGCTTTGCTGTCATACTACAGTACTGTACCGAAGTTACCGTACAAATATGTAACATCCTGAAAATATACTTTTAAGTTTTCAATACCTAAGCACAGTAAACAATAATTTTTATATATGATGTTTGTAATTCAGCGGAGTGCATTTTAACATTTTTTTAAAGTGACATGAGGTACATAACACTATAAACCAAACAAAATTTTTTTTTCTGGCAAAAATTAACTTTCTCAGAAAATTGAGAAAATTAAGGTTTTTCTATATGTGCAGTAGATAAATATAATTTCTTTCAGGAATGAAACAGTATTTTTATGCAGGGACAATTTGAATGTCCTTATGATAGGTTTAGGCTTATATTTATTTTAGTCTTTTAAAAAGTTTGTACAAAAACCACAACCACACCTTTAAACCACCTTAACTTTCTCCAGTTAGTCACGGAAAAAAAAAACTGTAAATGTTGGGCTTTCATAGAAACACCCAAAGTTACCCCTAACATAGCTTGGCCTTGGTACAGCATCTGAAATAGATGACTGCCCTTGGCTAAAAGTCATACAAGGAGCCATTCAAAAAAGTTATAACATTGCCACCTTAAAGTGCACACTTTAAAACCATTACGAACACTAACAAAGAATTTTTTTATTAAAAAGCAAATTCACACGAGGTAAAAGAAAAAGGTGTACACCCAATCACCCCAGCCTACTGTATTATTAATGGCACACTGTTTACATAAAGTGTTTGTACTAAGTTAATTTAACTCACCATACAGATTAATTTTTTCTTGTATTAACTCAATTTCACACATCAACCAATTACATAAAACTTAACTTTTAATTTCAGCTACACTTTATGCATGTTCCACAGATTCAATTGTTTGATTGCCTACACCTATGACAACGAAACTTGCGAGTTAAATGTAAATCACAAGAGTCAACAAACACTTTAGTTCACACCGAACTACACAGACTAACACTGGCTCCTAATAATAAAGCATAACTTGTTATAATAAAGTCAATCAAAAAAAGGAATATAGTTCCTATGTTGTAAATAATAAAAGAAAATTTACACAAACCTTTAGGACTGTGACTTCAGCAGTTTTCTTTAGTGGTGTTGATTCTTTGCCACTTTTCACTGGAGATTTAGAGTCTCGTGCACTGTTAATTTGCTGGCCAACATTTCCAGTAAGTTTTGCCAAGAAACTACCAGCTTGCTTTATTGGCTTGCCATTAGACTGACTGTAATTATCAACTTCATCTTCAGCAAAAAGGTCAGGATCGTTTCTACAGAGCTCAATGGCTTTCATCAATGAGGTGGGAACGTCAACAGATTCCAATTTGAAAATGTCTTGAACCTTTTCTGTTGCAAACTTAAAAGCATCTCTCTTCACCTGGTGATTGTGGCTCTTCAACGCAGCCGATGTAAGCACCACAAGGCAGTCCGAGACCTTTGCCAGGGCAAAGTGGCCCCTGTTGGCCAGCACAAAATCAGTACAACTTGACCACAGCTGACGTAGCTGGCGCGTCAGGTCTGGCGTACCCAGCGGCAACTCCAGGAGGGAGGCTGCCATGGGTGCCACCTGGAGGAACACTGCTTCCGTGTTGCCAGGGCACCCCAACTTGAACAGAGAGCTGACAGATTGGGCAACAAGTGTAGCGACCTGACTGCAGGGCTCCTCCCACTGTTCGATGCTCCTCACTTGGGACACTACTTTCGAAACCACGTGCAGCACACTGGACACGTTCGTCAGAGGCTTCTCAGACTTTGTTCTTGTCAACGAATTTGATCGCTCTGCAACACCCACAAGCAGATGCACAGAAATACTTAATGTTTTCAATTAAATTATTCAAAAGCCCCAACTAAAAACTTTAACCAATATCAGTCCACCATACTGTATTTATAAACACACCAAATAGACAACTGTATAGTATGCATCATTGAAATAAACCAATGATTATGTTAAGATTAATGAAAACTTTTCCTACTGTGTATTTATGTGCACGTGAAACTTTTTAAAAGAAGAACATTTATATGATGCCAAATTCACATATGTTTCATTTATAAACTACAGCAACCCAAACAGCAGAAATGACTATTATGTTAATGCAATAACAAAGTCATTCCTTAAGAAGTTCATAAGTTTAACATTGTAGAAGTGAAAAAAATTATAGAAATGGAACTTTACAGTTGTAAGAACCAAGTTTAACGTGAAAACCAGAAACTATAATAAGCACGAATATTGCAAAAGTGTTCTACAATAACTTTTTTGCAATGTGTACAAATTAAAATTTTTTAACCATATAGATTTTCTAAATTACACTTTCGGCCTCCAGTTAAAAATACAGCAGAACCTCATTCATTTTTCAGGAGACTGACAAAAATATTTCCAAATATGTTGAACTTCAATGGATGAGAACCTTATGTAGATGAACCAAAAACCAAAACTAAACATTCAAAAAATTCATGTTTAACAGAAAATAAAAATTTAACTCTTAAAAACATTCATAATACATTAGACAAACATTCCAACTCAACTCACCAACATAAAAGAAATTAAAGTAAAATTACATACTCATCAAGCTGTTCGGTTTTGCTGATACAAAGATAATAGTCCATTCCCGATTGGAAGCGACTTATGAAAATCAACCTTTCAAAAACACACTAGGCATAAAACTTTACCTTAATATCTTCTATAATTTGTAATATTTATTTCTTTTAAAATATGAATTAACAACAGCAAGAGCAGCGACATGTTGGCAATGACCGGTGAGAAATAGTTCACAGTTAAAATATTAATTTAACCTAGTTTTTTAGAATGCTATTTGTAAATTAACCGGTACCTATTTAAATATTTAGGTAGCCCTGATGGCAACATACATAATTTTTACAGTTTAAAATAACAGTGGAAAATATTGTGGGTAGGCCATAATGGTACGGTGTTGTTTTGTCGAGCGAGAAAGCATCTGAAAAACTGTCTGCTGGCCGAGGCTTGTCGCTTTCTCTCTCTTTCAAACTCGGGAAATTTCACTTCGCTAGTAAGCAACAAATTATAAATGTTTTCAATTGTAGCATATTTCATACTTATTACAGCAAAATAATGATTTTTGAATTTGTAATTTACAACTGAAAAGAGATTTTAATATTTGAATACTTATTTTTATATATTTAGAAATGATGGCGGGACAATTTCCATCTGTGAAGTTGGCAGATGTGGCGAGCCATGACATGGCATGTTGCTTTTTGCCAAACGAAAATTATTATTACTTCGAAAAATACTTCAAAATACCACAACACATTTGTAGACTTTTTTAAACCTACCGAGGCAAGTTACAATGTTGTGATAAATCTGTGTTTCCACGGCAGTAATAAAAATACTGTGACGCATGTGTTTCGTTAATCATTGCGTCTATGAAATGGCGTGCCTTTGTGCATCACAATGTTGTACCTTTGCCCTAAGGGGTTTCAAACACAGGCGTGTAACGTAATTTGCCACAATCCCAGAAGAAAAATACTAAGTTCAGACCGATAAATCTCAATAAACCTAATAAACAGTAAGTAGGAATACATAGAAATATGAGCGGAATAAAAGTTATTGTAGGCTTATTTCTGTGCATGTTCACCGCTATCTTTTAAAGTATGTATGATAAAAATGAGAAACAAAAGTTGGGTGCTTGAATTCAATGTGCCTTTTTCGTTTGAATGGTTGTCCCTACGTTTTATTATTTATTCCAACTGAGGCCGTCCTTTTAAATAAATTACCCAACACATATCAATAACAAAAGGATAATTAGTACAGCCCTTTCCCTCACAGTTGTAACAGTGTTAACCAGCGTTGCGGCAAAATACTAACGTGCATTATATGTATTGTGCTATGTCGTGGAAAACAAATAAGTTAACGTAAAATAACCGTAAGAACTGTCATCAATTCAGGCATTTTTAAAACTTCATAAAGCTGACCTAAATAATGTTAGAGGCCTAAACTGTGAATATTCGTACGGAATGGTTTTTGGAGCATGACAGAATTCTTTGAAAAGCTGTAAACAGTATACAACACATTTGATAGGTATAAAAGTAGAAGTCACTCTTCAATGATTATTTTTAAGTGTAGCGAAAGTATACGACCATATGTACGCACACAATGGAATGTAAACATTGATTTTGACAGATGCTACATGGCAATGTTTGTTTACATTTGGCGGAAGGATACGAAACAGGTCTGCAAGTAGATATTTAGCAGGGCTCCAAGGAAGTTGCTTCCAATGGGGAATGTACTATAGGTACTTTTAAAAATCTACTACGCATTAGATTTCTGCTCACAAAAAGTTTAACAAGTATCAGAATCCAGGATGTTATATTGAATAAATGTATTTTACATTTCATGCTGTATTCCTAATAATACATAAAGTGGACAAAACACAATACTCGATGTCATCCCAGTATGAACAAACAAAAGGCACAAAAAAGCAACACAAACAAAGGAATCTCATTAGTTTCAATATCAAACAAAAGGTTGTCTCAGATGCATTGACAAACGTCAATAACGAGTAGGACCCCCATGATTCCTGAGGCACGCTTGTATCCAACAAGGCAGGCCAAACACAAGATCATTAAGCATATCCTGAGACTAGTTGTCCCAATCCTAATTGCGATTTTTGAGACCTGAATGCACATTGGTGGTGGAGCACTGTTTGGAATTGCTCATTTGAAGAACCACACATTCTCTATGCAGTTCATGTCAGCTGAATAAGCTGGCCAGTTCAATCTTTGGATCCCAGCAAGGAATATGTTAAACTTTTAATGAGCACTTTCCCATTTATTTACTAAACGATTACATCTCATCAACCTCACATATTTCTATGTAACCAGAGGAAGGGTCAAACCCGGCAACATCTTTCACGAGTGTCCTTAGATGACCAGTACCTTGGAAGGCAATACGTGAATATAAGGTTGTGAAAGTCACCAAGAAACACGTCCTCCCCCTCCTCGTGCTGAGAACCACCACACCGCCACTTGTGAAGCGATGTTACACCTTTCACGCCAGCCTCCCCGAAGTGTGATGATTCACAAGGGCAAATTAACACAAAGCCCCCTACAATCTGTCACAAGCCACCACATCTGCCACGAAGCGCCCTGCAACTATCATGAGGCGCCTAAAATAAAGCAAGATGTCAATAGCTAGAGACCGAGAGCACTATATAAGGCAGTGCATGCCCACGGTCGAGAGTTATTTCCTTCTCCAGTAGCTCACCTGTCAAGGTAGAAAGGACGAGATTCTATTTATAAAGCAATACGCTTGGGGAGAGCTGCACAAGGTACTTACGGAAACGAGGTATCGGACGAGGGAATGGAGTTACGGCGTACAGATAACAAAAGCGCACTTCACTCAGTCACGAGTCCCACCGCAAGCCTGCTTCACATGATCTCACCGCACAGTTTCAACTCGTAAAATTACAATTTTTCATGGAATAATTTTGTGATTTTTTGACGGTTCTTCAAAAAGACCTTGTTATACCCGTGTCCTCACAGTTGCAGTGCTCACTACAGCAGGATTCTACTGTATTTTGAAACGGTTATTAGAATGTTGGAAATGTACGTTGCCTAGAAAACCACAATTTTCACTCTGTTTTGCAGTGTAAAATAAAAATAGCACTATATTGTATGGAAAACTAAATTCGCAAAAAAATTTACGCCCCGAATGTGTGTAATATTCAAATTGGTATGAACTACATATTTATTGTGTTTTCATTCTGTGAGGTTTAAACGTTTAGGTTTCCTTCAAATGAGCAAATTTTTTACTCGTCCATTAAACCAATATGTAATTTAAAATGATAAAGTCTTGTAAGAAGAGGTGCAAAACTACACCTTCTCATGAGACATTAAACTAAAGTATCTCCTAACCCCATCCAATCTACTTGCAATAAAATTAATGGAGCCCTAGCAATATGACTTTACCATAACAAAAATAAAGTAGGTTGGAATGATAACCTACACTGAACGTAGTATTTGTTTGCACTCATTGTTTTATTCATAGACAGAGCAGCTGTGGTGCAAGGAAACATTGTGGCCATGCTATGTTTCTACAACTCTAAATTTAGCGAACTTGTGTTCTGTATTCTAAATTAAAGTACATATTTCGATTTTTTACGTGTCATTTGTGTTTACAACTGGTATTTCGTATTTATTTTATATGTTTTGTGTGTGTGTACAATCTGTGAAAACAACCAATGCAAAACAACTTTAACAGAAAAATTAATTAAGCTTACTTTCAGTAGCGGAAGAATTGCTATTGTTTTTCATCCGGCGATAAGCTATTCCCACATTTCCTATATCTGACTTCAGTTTTTGATAATAAAAAAAAAAGTTAACAAGAACAAGGAAATGTACTGCTGAATTTAATTTCAATTTTAATGTCTGTTTCTGTAAACCAGCCAGAATTTCCTAAGGTTGTCTTGAAAAGTATATGGTGGCAGAGTGCGAATGCAGACTGTGAAAGATTTTTTTCAAAATACAGTTCTGTTCTTAGTGACTAGCGACAACACCTTAATGCAGAGAATGTTGCAATTCTCAGTGAAATGTATTTTGAAGGATGAATGTTATTTCAGTGTGTGTTTGTAGTCTTAGATCAAGACTTTGTGTTTAGTGTAGATTCAAATTAAGAACATAAGATAATGTCTAAAATGTTATACACTCCTGTGCAGCTATAAATGTTGTTTTTTATAATTAGGGACAAGCTGGTAACTCTATGAAGAAAGAAAAATATTGCTACACGACGGACATGTTCGTTATGTTAATATTGTGTACAAATATTATGTATATTGTGTATTTAAATCAAAATGGTTTATTAATAATAATTTCATTCTTTGAAATGGCTTAAAAGTTTTTAGGGGTGTTCACAATTAATGTTGGGTGTTCACAAAATAAAAGCGCACTGGTGAAAACATCAAAATGAAAATACAGCTTTCAAGTTTCAAAGAACCCCGCTTTCTGCCCTTTCAAAACGACATTTTCCAGTACCTAGTAATAGCAACACACCAAGAAATGAGTACACTTGCAACATTAAAAATAAGAATAGTTGACAAAAAAATTGTATATGAAAGTAAAATTTTAGATTTAATGGCCACTTCTTAAATATCATTAGCTTATCAAAAAGATAAAGATAGTGTCTCTGAATCAGTTAAATTCAATAGGTAACTAAAACACATTGCACTCACTTTTTGAAGGCATCTGTGTGATGATGATGGAATAGGGGACACAATTCACTACATCCCTAACTGCACTAGCAAAGATCAGCAGCTGCTGAGCAGTTGGAGTTGCCTTCTTGAGGATGCTACAAATCTTGCCACTGACGAACTCCCCTACCTCGTTCACTTCCACACTCCCACACTGGTGTGCCTGGCTGACAAACACTGTGTACAACAGGCTCCACGCAGCCACCAGTTTGTCTGCCTGCACACAACAACTAACTATACCACCTGGATTGTTAATACTATCAGCAGTGTGTTTTTGGGGTGGTGTTTTAAAGGTAGCCTACATTTTATATATTACTGTATTCTTATTCATACGCTATTAACTCTCTTTATGGTATTGTTTCTACGTAGTACATACCTACTTACATATGTTTATGTGCATACAAAATTTCATATAGCCTACATTATAACTGGCATTTTTTAAATACATACACCCCCTAATTCCAAGTGGTTTATCGATGAAACAAATTATGATGCCAAAAATTTTTGATATCAGTATAAAAACTTCATTATAACAAGTGGTAATTTGGGACCCTTGGAGCTGTTTGTAGTGAAGTTTTACTGTATTAGTTTGAACTTAAAAGACATTTCATATGAATCTACACCTCTACAATACAATTTTATATTTAAAAAACACCAATAGCTCTCCAAACATATCACGTATGTCATTGAAAGGTTTGTGCATGCTGAATAAAACTGTACAGGATTAGCTGTATCTGTACATTTTGTACAAATTACAAATTTAAGGTGAATCAGTACCAGACATTTTGGACTTTTAGAATTTTTGCCACATCCTTTCATCACAGATTTGTTACTTCATTTCTGCGATTGACAGAGCACAGGGTATTGTTTTAGAAGTTTTCTAAAATACTGTTGCTGGTGTCATTTCTGTAATCAAATGCCAAGCATGTGACTGCAGACTAAGGAGTCTTTCACACTGCAGGCGACGCCGAGCATGTCCGAGCCGAGCCGATTCTGCCGGAGAAACAAAGTCATGTAGCAGCGCTGAGTTATTCATACTAATTGCCAAACGATTCCGGATCGAAATGAACTTGTAGGGGCAGAGCGTGTTGAATCAAACGAGTTTGTTTTGAAGGTGTTTTCGGTGGCTTATTTCCATCTCCGAAGTCTAGTTTTAACCACTGTGAGCAACGTGTCACTATACTTAACATGTAAAAGCTGTTGTTAACACGTGTATAATCATTGTAGACATAGAAACATTATTATCAGCTGTACAAGAAAGACCGCCCCTGTGGGACCAGTCAAACAAGAAATACCTCGATTCAGATACTTCGTTAAAGTTGTGGAATGAAGTGGCTGAAAAATGCACCACAACTGGTAAGTACAAATGTTCATAATCGTAGTGTTTAATTTTACGTTGCAGTATACACACAACATTGTAGACATGTCTCAACCGTGACTATTTCATAATGTAATAAATACAAAACAAATCAGCGTAATGAAATGAAAAGTAAATGAAACAGTAGGCCTGACCATAAATTTACCATGAAAACATTAAATGCACATAATACACACAATGAAAGTAATTATCCTTTGCAAAACGAAACGCATTGTTGGAAAAGAAGACTGTAAATGCCTGGAGCACACTTGTACCTCGTTGTCCAGATCTGTTGTTTGTCCACGAATGTGTTAATTGTATTGTGTTTCCAAACCAAATACAAAAACCCTTAGTAATCTTGTCAAGGTTCGCAGGTGTTGTTTCTATTGATTTATGTAGAATCCACACTTTTGCTGCAAGCATTCAGAAACTACTTTCCACAAAAACCTTTTGCTCTTGATAGGTGATAGTTGAATAATGTTTGTGGCTCACTCAACTCCCCCCTTGAAAATGGTCCCCT
This sequence comes from Dryococelus australis, assembly GCA_029891345.1. Taxonomy (NCBI): domain Eukaryota; kingdom Metazoa; phylum Arthropoda; class Insecta; order Phasmatodea; family Phasmatidae; genus Dryococelus; species Dryococelus australis. Next base: position 41,434,009 of record CM056998.1, read on the forward strand.
CAGCCAAGGGGTCAACGGGTAAGCTTTGTCAACAAGAATCATGAATGGTAGCTTAACATATGTCTGTGGAAGTTCATGATCACCTGGTATGTTAAAAGTATTGGTTTTTAAACACATGTAAAGCGTGCTGTTTGAAAAGATACCTCCATCGGACTGTTTACCATAGGCCCCTACCTCTATGGCTAAAAATTTGTAGTTGGCACCTGCCAGTCCTTGTAGAAGACCGAATAGTACCCATTGTAGTTATAGAATATACTACCGGAATTCGCGGGACACTTCTCACAAATATGCTTGCCATATAGAGGCAACAGAGTTAGGGAAATTCCATTTGCGTAGATATCCATCTGCAGAAGCAAGGAGCACGGCTGTACCAGGTTCCGGCATACGAAGGAGAGCTAAACTGTCCCAAATAACTTCACACACATCCAAAATTATATTATGGACCGTCGATACACACCAAGGCGGAAGGAATTGCTGAGAGCTCCATACTATAGTCCTGTCGACAGAAACCTAGAACACAATATTTTAATTGTTTGTAGCATTGTTGTAAAGCTAATTGTAATTACATTTATGATGTAAACATTAATATTAAGCATGCATTCATGTAGTTCAAATACAAGACAGCATATGTGTGTACATACAACACTGTGTTTGTAATGCGTATTAGTTACTGCAAAACACCTAGATTGAAAATAATTATATACTAAGTGCATTGGAATGTCTTTGTTCCAGATGTACAAGTAAAGAAGAAGTGGAAACATTTGAGGGACAATTTCCGGGCTGAGTTATAGAAAAGCGACCAAGGGCGTTCTGGTGATGCTGACAAATCCCCTATCAAATCTCCATTGAAATGTTTCGAATTATGATGTTTCTTAAAGGTACTATCACATCACAGCTATTGGAGGGTAATTTAGCTCCTCAGGACGTGCATGAAAGAGGTCCAGAGCATTCTGTGGACGTGGTAAACGATAGTTCTTCAGAACGGGTGTTTCAAACCTCGAAGGTAATGGTGCTTGCAATGAAAATGAGTCAGACACATCACAAACCTCGCAAGCCTTCACATTGTTTGCTATACCGCATTGGTGTAATACACGTATGTGTAGACAATTCAAAGAGTCCATGATGAACATTGAAAATGAAAAACTGCAACTCGTAAGATCGATGACCGAAGATGAAACAGTATGGGATTCCACATACCACTTCCTAACGAGTTTAAAGGATCCTATGAAAAGCCTCCCATTAAACACACATGTATGTACATTGCAAATTTGAAGCGATTCTGGCACATGTACTTACTGACAGCCCCTCTCAGCATCTAATACTGCCCCCTCATGCTTCTGTGAATGACCTACAAACATTCACCTACCTTGAACCAGAACTTTCCAGCATATATATTTCAAGTTTCTAACCACCCCTTGTTCAGTGAGGTCACCTCAAGATTATGTGTATTTTCACATCTATTATTACCTTTTCAAATGTAATGTGTTTTCCCTTTGTACTGCTAATGTGAAACATGTAATCACAAATCCATAAATACATGTAATGTCACGTGTGTTCAATTGTATTTCCACAACTAATTATTTTTAATTGATCGCATTATTTTATAGATAAAGTTTCCTTTTACTTACCTTAACTTTAACATGAGCCTTTCCTCTGGACATATGGCTTTTCGGAAATTCGTGCTCTGTTTTGTTATATCACATATAGCCTGCAGTAAATAGTCAAACGTCGTTGTGCTCATTCGAAAGTATCTCCAGAAACGATCTTCATCCTTTTGAATATCCTGATACATTGTATGAAACTCTCCATAATGATCATGTTCAAAATTCAAGTCATGCGCCCAAATACGTTTCCTCTTTCTACATATTTTGCGCCAAGAACTGTCTAGAAGCAATGAAAGAGCTGCTGGTGGTATAGACATAGCTCTGCTTGTCGTTACACACTGACTGATCGGCGTGGTTGGTGTGAATATGCAGTCGCTCGGTCCAGTCTCAACTCATTCTCGCCCAGTTCGGACAAGCTCAGCCTCGCCTGCAGTGTGAAAGATGCCTAAGAGTGTCAGAGAGAATTGTATTTTTTTACGAATGTTTCAAGTGTAATTATTTTCTTTTATTTCCTTTCAAAAAAATATATTGTTTTACATTTCAGTCACATGTATGGTTCTATGTTTTGTTAGTAATGGGAATGTTCCGCAATTTTTCGGTTCCGGTTCTTCAATTCGATTCCCAGTTCTCGGTTCCAATACCCGTTCTCGTACTGCCTGATACTAAACTTGCACATTCACTACTCATACTTGTTTAAGGTCTTCGAAAATCAGTGAGCGACCAACTTATTTATTTTGTCTCAAGATTTATGCCAAAACCGAGTCTTTCCCCTTCATTAAAATTTTTTTCCCAACACTGGGAATAAATAACGTTTTTTCATGGCAATGTGTTTGTGTTGCATGTAAACATGTTTTTTTTTAGGTTAGAAGTGCTTTTAGACAAGCCTCGCAGGATTCATGCACCACAGTGATAGCAAATCACATTTTTGAAATTCTTGAAATTATTCCACACCTCTGACATGTTTAAAATTGATCACTGTTCCCAACTAAATATATTCCATGCTGAACAAAAACACGCACTTATGATGATGTTAAACAGTTAGTGCAGTGTTGCCAAGATGAAAACTTATAATGTACCCTTCTACAATAAATTCCCATTGAAGTTCCAGCCTCAGACCTGCAAAATTTATTTTTTGGTTGTGCGTTATTGTTGGTATAGCGAAGCATTTGCAATATTGAAACATTTTTCTGTATCACATTAACATTATCCACTTGCAAAAAAGGATGTGTAGCAGCAAGAAAACTTTTTAATTGTTGTATTTAAATACCATCAGATTAGCTAACTCATATTCTGCAAGTCGCAAGGGAAAATATTATTTTGTGTAAAGAGTGAGAAATAATGGCACATTGTATAGTGCAGGTTTTCTTCATAAAATTACGAAACAGACTAATATACCACAAAATCTGTTTTAAAAGTATCAAATATTGTCAAGTACCATTTTACGACTACATATCTTGTATCACCTGTCGTATTGAATCCTCTGGCTGTACAGGCTACATCGAGGCCAACAGTGCACTTTTACTTTTGACGTGTGCCACTTTATTGTACTACTACAAACGATTAGAACTCATCTCTTTTGATGCAGGTATACTTACTACACCCAAGTGAGAGTCGAACCCCATCAACTTGTACACGGACGTTGCGGAAGTGCCACTACTATGGAGCGCGCTTCTGAACACGTGGATACGATGGTTGCACAAGCCAGCGGCACATCGCCCTCCCCTCCCCTGCGCGGAGAGCCTACAAGCCATCAGCTGCTTTTGGGCACAGCCCAGTGCCACAGAATACACACAAAGCAGAGAGATGACTAGAGGGTTGTTACCCCCACTCCGGCCTTGGGCTAGAGGGACGCCACACTTGTCCTTTGGACTATAAGTCATTGTACGCCAGGGCTTGGGAGTTATTCTTTCTGATCCTCAAGCTCGCTCCACCACTTCTTGTGCTGGGGCCTTCAACGAGTCTTCAGCAGCTTACCGGAGGCTACTCCCATTGTCGACAAGTCTTCAGCAGCCACCAGTGGCTGCCGCCATTGCAGTCACCAGACGCTTCAGTGACGTCAACGACTACCACCTACCAGAGGCTCTTCATTGCAGATAGCCTTCTTCTACCAGAATCTTCTTCTGCTATCACCATTGAACACCTCCGCTACTGATTTCTTCTTGAACAGTAGCGTCTATACTTGTCGGTAGGGGCAATTACCTCCCTGCTACTATAGTAGTGGATCTTTATTTAATCGTCTCATCTAGACATCCCGAAGTTAGTATCTAGCAGACGACTTTAGCTTAGAAACAGGTGCCTACACCTGTTCAGCATAGGTTACTTCCAGCATACCGTCTGCTTGGTTAGGAGATAGCACGTGTCCCTGTATTTATTACGCCCATAATAAATATAGCTTTGTTCTTTTAGCCAAGAGTATTCTTTACACAGAATCCTTTACCGCGCCTGCTACGAAATGCACACGTTGTGCACTGCCGACCGAGACCAGGTATTTAAATACGAACTAGACCAAGACTGGTGACCCTCTTCAGGAATCCACCAGTCATATACTTACACCATTAGACGGCCACCTGTTCTAGACCTCCGGGGATAGAACAGCAGAGCCCCAACCACTAACAAAACATCCAACCAGGGAGAGACAGCACACTTGGGTTGTATCTTCACCAGAGCACCTACGTGCTGGTGGGGGTATTTGCTCGAGTGCTATGGCCTGGCCTTAGTTTCGACCCACACCCATTAGTAGCAGGAAGGTGACCCATATGGCTCAAAACTTCTGGTCTGCCCACCGGTGGCGAGAGGCCTTCTGGAGCATCAAACTCATGCTGGAAGCTGCTACTGGCCGAAAACTGATATAGGGAATTGTTTCACGTCATTCTGTTCAGCGGTGTTACACTCCATGCCTTTTAAGATGAGGCACACGTCTAGGAGAGAAGAGCAAAGGACAGCTCACCTCGCTGCCAAGTAGCAGTCTGTACTGGGTCCACCAACTTTAGACAGATAGGCAGAACAAGACAGTGACGCGTCAGACTCTTGGAGAAATCGACCTCTCCCGTGTTCAAATATATTGTCTTTCCCCCACACACCAGTGCACATCACAACTACCATCCCGTCCTGGGCCGTCTAGTACACGGGACAGAGGTAAGATACGGGATCTACAACTAAAGGTTCCGGAGCCCGGAAGCAGGCGCCTGAAATCTGTGATACTGTGTTTGCCGACACATTATCACCGACCTGCAGCCAGTGGACTGCACCACCTGTTCCAGCCAGCAACAAGCAGAGGCTCTACTGATGGCTGAACAAAGCCAAGTAAACCCAACACCTCCTGCCAGTCGCTTATTTCGACACATGTAAACCCATAGTGGGGAACAAGGTAACCATCCGCATATCACTAGACAGCCACGCTACACACAATTTTGTACCGTCCCGTCAACCCACGTGCCCTGTCGAGGTAACGGGCAGTAAACGTCAACTCGACCAGTAAATACCTATCGCCATGTGCATTGGTCTAGCGCAATCATGGCCACGACAACCGTGCCATCTACTCATTAACAAGAGCACGTGTCACTTTGTTTACATTGTAACGTTACAAGAACTAAACAACTTATTACGAAGTGTGACGACACCACCACAGAAGTGGGTACATTTTGATTAGAATTTTATACACGAGGAAACAAACTTTTTTTTTTGTGATTACACTAAACAGAGACGTAGCCACGTCATTCATATTTTCGGCAGCAAGCAACAGAAAACCAGACGCTTTATTAATGTTGTGTTAATTTCTCAATAAAGGGCGGTTTTAGTGTATTACAATGATACTACTAGCAAAGATTTAAACATCATTTAACGCCGAAAATAAGAATACACAACAACTTTCATACAAATTTGAAACTACCTATTAAACAAGGTATGGTTTGACTGATACAGAGAACCGAAGGTATAATCACATTGGTTACTTTAAGAATCGACAGCAGTGGCGCTGGCTAGCCGCCGCCCACGAGTAATCTTGTAACGATCTATCAACATCTGCAGCAGGCCCCAGTATGAGCAACAGCTGAGCGGCATTCAGGAGGACTGGCATCAGCGTGATGCTCATGCCAGGGCCGCCTACTTCACAGCCAGGCCAGAGGATCTAGGCCCGAGCAACAGCAGTGAGCTGCCGCCCCCGGAAGCGCTGCAGAGTATACAGGCGCTCGCCCAGCTACGTACACACGACAATGTATTCGCTGCTATCCGCAGCACACGAGTGATTTAATATAAATAATGTATCTTCATATCTATTATCAATAAATTAAGTGCAGTGTTTTACTTCAATGTTTTAAGTTACTGCTTTGTGCGTAATATGTCCGATTTTCTAGCAATGAAACGGCCAGACCAAAGCGAGAGCACGGCGTGTACACACGTATTGTGCAATGCCACCTAACTTTTTGTTCGCTAGGTGTCTCATAGCAATGAGGCACATACGAGACCTACGTAATAGATCTTTATATTTTAACTTTATATTTTAATAATATATAGTAAAATCTTTTCACACACTTTCAATGGCAATGTCATACTGTATTTCGGCTTTCTTTTTACAAGAGGTGGTTCATTATGTTTTTCTTGGGTATGAAATTAATCAGGAGACGTCCCGCAATTAAAATATACACATGTATTTATTTTTAATTTAAAAAGTTGGTTTTTATGGGCTAGAGATGATTTAACATGAACTTCATGCAAAAAATGGCAAGTTTGGTGGCAGAGGGGTTAGGGTTGGGTCAAAATAGGCCAAAACTTTCCCAATTTTTTATTACGCACACCCCCCCCCCCCCCCCCCCAATTAGAAAACCCTATTCTTGCGAACTGCGAGGGGTCGTAATAGAGAGGTTCTACTGTACATTTTAAATCATCGGTAATGGTAAGCTACGTACAGATTTTCCAGTACCAGCATACGAACTGCAAGTGAATTTTTTTCTCTTAAAGATGTTTCAGTTCATGATGATTGATATTAAAGTTATATTTTGCCCACAGATGCCCATGAGAAAAGGAGTGATTATATTCTGCAAACTGAGAACAGCCAGACACTATTAACTTCCCTTTTCCTATTTTCAGTTTTACTAGTAACATACTTTCAGTTTGAATTTTGGTATTTTGTGGTGCTTCAAAAAACTCATACTTAAACAATTTAATTCAATAACTGGAATGAGAATAAGCAACAGAATTTAACTTTTATTTGATATTTTCATAATTAATTTCTTTTTTTATTTCTCAGTAACAGGCACACACCTAAGTCCTATTACATTTTAATGCAGTTCGCATGCTTGAACCCAAACCAGGATAATTCTCTCCTACAAATTATTGTTTTTCTCAGAGTGTGTAATGTGTGTCAAGGTAAAATGTATGTCCCATACGATCCTATCATCGAGTGTTATGTCATATACACATCACTGTAATACACACACACATCACACAAAGCGACACGGGACATATAACCTTCACCACACTAATACTTTGATAATGCTTCATAAGCTTTTATTTATACCATGCCATGCAAAGATTTTCATTAAACATTCTGAAATGGAACTGACAGCAGGGCTGCTATAGAATATCAACATTTATTTACCCTGACATTCAGGTTTTTCCAGACGAAATTGAAAAATTTCCAAACTTTTTATGCATTCGTTTTAAAAAATATTAACGAAAAAACACTGACATAAAATGTAATAAAAAATAAACATCAGGAATGTACTGTTCCTGAAAATAGTCTTACAGCATAAGTACTCTTCATTACTTAGAGAACAATTTCTCTCAAAGCATAATTAATTTTGATTACGCAGTTAATGAGAACGTTTAGACTAGAAAATAATCTGTTACCTTAAAGCACATTCCAAATATAAATTTGCAGATGAAGTCACCATTTTACCTAACTGATTTTCAAATTCCCTGCCTTTTCCATATTTCTAAGGTTTTCCAGATCTGCCGTAAACTCTACATAAAAATCGAAAAATCCAAGATGGCAGGGACTGATTCACCTTCAAAATTGTGCACAACTGTCAATTCCTCTGCTCCCCCACCAATAACTAAAATAAAAATACATCGTTTATAAAAATTTGTAACCTAAGTGTTGTCAGGTACAATCAGAGAGCAAGAATGCCACAGGCAGGCTTACCTGCTCCACACAAGCCACATGGTAATGGTGCAGTGGGAAAAGCAACACACTATAGATGCACAAGAAGTCGTGGCAGGCATCACTGCCCTGGTTCACATCTCCTCCAGCCATCGCGAACCGCAGCAGCTGCTTGGCGACTGCCTGCCACAGTTCGAGTGCGTGCTCTTCTAACAGCAACTTCTCCTGCACGGCCACGTCCAGGCGCTTGACTACAGCCTGTGTGAACTGCACGCTGCCAGTCACATCCGCACCCACACAGAGCTGCACCACCGTTTTGAATAGCAACCGGTGCCTGCAACTGCCCACACTCACCATTATACACCAAACATTCACTTCCTACTATGCACCAATGCTGACCATTATCTTAATCTAATGGAAATGGAGTTCCCCTTCCACTAGTTTTACTTGACTGCCCCTTATATAGGCCATTCAACATAAAGCGAGCACTTTTTAAGGCCCTGCTAAATTTTTAGTTTCAGCCAATTTCTATCTTTCTGCAGATTGTTAATATAAATATTGCCACTCTCAAAAGTTAACGACTAAAGGAGCAATAAATGATATGCACTGATGGTTAATACTTGATCTGAGGGCCTTAAATATAAAGTGCTCACTTTACCGTGAATAGCCTATACACAAGTTGTAGGTATGTCGGCTTATCTTGTAGACAGCGAGGTCATTAAGAGAAGCAGGCGAGGGGAAGGAATCAGCCACAGCTTGTAGTAAGGAACCATCCCAGCATTAGCTTGGTGTGATTTACAAAAACCACAGGAAACCAAAATAAGGATGGCCGGATCAGGAACTAAACCCAGGTCCTCCTGAATGCGAGTCCAGTAAGTTACCACTGTGACACTTGCTCAATTTATATATACAACTAATAGAACAAATGAAGTAATAGAACATGAAGTACTTACATCAAATTCTTCTCCATTACAAAGAGCAGGGTGGGTGACAACAGTAACTCGATGAGGAGGAGGGCAGGTGTGCCGTTCATGAAGTCGGTGGAGCCAGCATCAAAGGCGTGGCTGACTAACACCTCAGCAGGTAACTTGTGCGAACCCTCCAGGACTTCCTCCAGAAGACCACCGATGACATGTGGTGCCAACCAGGGGGCAACCTTTACCTGGTCAACCAGGCCACGCAACACACGTTGCACATCTCTGACCATTTCCACTACCTGGTTCTCCTGGGTCTCTGCACTTCCACGAGAGTCCACTGCCAAGCAAACATGCCGCAAAAGCGCTTTCCATAGGTGTTTCACTTTGCACTCATGCTGGGGGTCCTCAGAAATTAGAAAAATACATTCCCCAACACCAAAAATTAGGAAATGGGAAAGAGAAAGGAATTTCTTTGTGCAGTCAATAACTGGTATAGATAAGGGTTCCAGGTTGGCAAAATTTTCAGCGACGTCGACCTTTGTCGAGTATGGTTCAACTTTCAAAAGCTCGTAGAGTACGAACATCAAAGTGGAATGATTGGCGGGATCAAGCTTCCAGTGTGACGGGCCGCCATCTTTCTTGTTTGGACTCTTTTCTGGGGTAAGCACAGATGTAAGGAACGGTTGACCACCAACAATGCCGAAACAGAACTTAAGGAATGGGACAACAACTGTTTCCAAGCACGAACCAATTTCTTTTCCCAGGCACTGAATAATACACCACCACACCTCTATCTTTTTGCGGTAGATTGCAGACGTCTTGTCATTCCTCACCAGAAGTGGCTGGTTAAGGAGTTTCAGTTTCCTCTTCATGAGGTCGCTGCCCCTTGAAGAAAACTTCTCTATCAGAAACTTCCAGGAATCAAACGCTAGCAGGCGAGTGGCTGGATCTGCAGATTTAAATGCCTTTTCAGGCACAGAGAGGAGGCGATTGAACAACTTTACTAAGTCTGCAGTGCTACGCTCGGCCTGCAGTTCACGCCCAATTAAGTCTATTGTAATGCACCACAGGTCACACCAATCTTGAGAGCCCACCAGTGCTAACATCACAGAGACGTACCTGAAAAAGGTATATTTACTTATTAAAAAAAACTGTTTTCCGTTGAGGTACAAGCTTTCCTAGATTGTCATGATACATACACAATTCATATCATAATGCTTTCATTTAAGAATTATTAAATATTTTGGAGCCTACCAAGGATTAACAACATACCTACACTGTATGCTTGTCTACTGGTTTACATATGGAGATGGACCATTTGATACATAAACAAGAACTGCCCTTAGCAATCTCTCACTTCTGTGCCTTAAACATGCACACAAACTACAACAGGTGAACTGAAAAGTAGTTTCGTCACAATGTAATAGTTTACGCATTTGACAAGACAGCTATCTATTGAAGATCACAAACTCCAACCAAAAACATATAAAAAAAACACTTAACAGATTTCAAAATAGTCCACAAAAATATACACAAAGCATTTTTTTTTGCGATTTTTTAAATATGTTCTAAGATTGTGATCCATTCTTTACAGTTACCTGATGTGATCATGGTTGTTTCGGTTTGTTTTGTGTATTCTTTTGTGGACTATTCTTGGGTTTTGTTGAGAGGTTTTTGGTCTTTTTTGTTGGGATTTGTGATCTCTATCTACTCTATAGCTGTCATGTCCAATTATATATAGTATAAAATACATAAAAATTATTTAGACCAGATAAGCATTATATTTTCTGCAACTACGTTATTCTTCTCCATTGCAGAAACTTGGAACATATCCATCCAACAAATTTTCACTACATATTTGAAAACTGTTTAAACCAAAATCCAAAATATAAGGCTTTAAATTATACTTTTAGTAATGGACTTATATAACACTATGAGTAACTGTTTTAAATACTGTAAGTTACAACACTTTTATAAAATACTAACAAATTCTTTCAGAAAGGCTAAGTATACTTATTAAATGACTCTGCATACATAGAGCTAAGCAGTACCAAATTACTTTGTGGTATAAACTTCATGTATAGGTATTCTATGGAATGTGGCAATAACCCATTCAATTTGCATTTTCCGTATCTCTGAAGTTCCCAAACAAAAATAACTTAGAACAAATGAATACCAATCTGCACACCCAACAACACCAAACTTGATCATTAGTCAATGATCATGATTAAAGTTGATCAATCCTAGCCTCGTGTTATACTAGCTTTCAATATACAAACTGACATGCTGGCTAAGAAATACATCTTTGGGAAACAGAGGATATATTTGTTTTCAAAAAAATAATAAATATGTTTAAATATATATATTTGCGTCTACTTTTTAAAATGTGTCAATTTGCACTAGACAATTAAACACCCACTTAATTAGGAAAAGAAAGAAAGAAGAAAAACGTACAAGTTAGTTGGGTCAAAATCTGTTTAAAATTTTCCAAAATATCTATAGCCACAGAGCAACGACCTTATTTCTGGAAACTGTAAGGGAAAATTTTGGTAATGTTCAACTGTACAAATATGCCAATTACAAAGGAAGACACTGCAATAAAATTGCTTTAATCTGCACCAAATTTAAAGCTGCAGCTGGAACATTATCGCTCTGCATTCACTATTCCACCTTCACCAAACATCAACACTCAATACAACAAAGCATCAACATTTTATATGATGCACGACGTCTTTTTCAACAATGGAGATTTAACGACTTCTGCTCCATCCCTAGATCAGTTTGTTGCGGAGTTGGAAGCTAATTTTGCCCCGTTAAAATGTGTGATTATACTGTCTGCCTCACAGATTGTTTTATTCATCAGCCCACGTAACAATTCGTAAATGCAACGATAGCAATTATCACTTGTCTTTCGTTTTGCATTCCTTTTCAGCCAGCCGGTGACGTCACAGGCAAGCTATGCATTTGCACCCCCTGATCTTCGACCACCCCTCGCCCTAGTGGCACAAGCCAATCAGCATCGGGCAGTGGCCCAAATTTATATTAAAGGACGAGATGGCCCACGTCTCCAGAGCAGTTTTTGTTTCTAGTGCTTGATGCTCAGATTGAAATCAGTTATTCCTAGCGCTCACTGCTCAGGAATTGACCAGTCTACATTAGTCTCCAGCACCCATTGCTCAGACACTACACCCTGTTTGCATCGCTTAAGCAACACTTGCAATACGGTTAGGTTACAATAGTTAGGAGATCTCCCCGCTACGTACCCCGCAAACCCTTTGTCATCCTGCAGTTACGAACATATCTGTAGTGGACCCATCCTTACAGTCTTTAAGACTAATCCTGTCACGTCCTTGCTTAGTTCACCCAGCTACGTGTTAGAGATTTACGTTACATATGGTTCTACAAGTCAATTACATAGAACAATGCAAGAGCTGGTTGCTTAGACATACAGCATCACAAACCGTATTCCCTTGGTTGTATCCTGGTCACCTCTACCGGTCATCCTAACTTGTGTCCCAGCTTTCTTGCTGATATTCGCACCGTTGACCAGGAGCTAGGGTGCATTCACCACATGTTTATTTCTTTTACTGGAATAAAACGTAACAGGTCTGCATGTGATCCCTGTGAATTTAGACTCAACCGAGCCCTACACTAGTTTTTCCACACACACGCACTAGCTTTGACCGCACTTCCCGTCAACCCTTTGGGATTGAAGGAAAGGAGGAGCCACACAGGTACACTGTCCTGGAAAGATTGTTAGCTTGGTGTTCACTGGCCTCTCCTCCACGGTCTTCGCCGGGAGAGTCTGACGTCCCCTAAGTTGGGAAGACCGGGACAGGGCCACACACCCATGTATAACTTTGAACAAGGTGAGGCCCGACTTCCCTCGTGGACCGCAGTCCCTGCCAGTCCTCTGCCTGCACAAGGTGCCACATGTAAAACTGCACAAGGAGTCTGCAGATGTGGTACAGTAGCAGTAGGGTAGTCCACTTTCCAATGACCTACTCCCAGAGGAAGGGCCTAAGAGAAAAGGTGCAACAGATTCTCTCAGTATCTGGTTGAATGCACGAGTACCAGTCCTCCCTGGTCAAACGGATAGCTAGCTTAGGAATCTCAACCAATCACCACAATGCACCAGCACCACTTCGCACAAACACTGTTCCCAATCTCCATTGTCCAGGTATAACCAAAGCAGTAGTGGCACCTAAATGCAGTATTGCGTTGCCCACACCTGATTTCATGCCCTGCCGCATAGCCACACTGCCAGTTTTGTACAATGGGAAGGCCCTGCACCCAGGCAGAACTGAATACCCGCACACATAGAAGGTCTGGTTCAACTTCTAGCCAAAAAGACTGGGACGTCCTATGCAGACACACGCTACAGAGTATTTATCCTGGTATGTCACGAGTCATAATTCTTAAGTATTTGTATAGTCTTCAAGAAATTAATATTATTGTCGAGTGCAAAATCTTTACTGCTAATGTGGGATGGAATGGTCATCCCCCCCTCCAAACACCAGACGGCCCATGCAAGGGCACAATAACTACCAGACGGCGGGTCGGACAATTTGCTGCTGTGGGACAGAACCTTCTGGGCGGGGCTTGGGCACGTACAGGTCTGAAAGCAGTGGCCGCTTTCATCAGTGGTGCAATGTCATGCAGACGGGTCAGTGTGTTACATGTTGGCATAAATGGTCGTGAAACGTGCTAGTGGACAAAGTGTGTGACAAGCCAACATTGGCAACCCCAACCACAGAACTCCGAGCAAACCATCCATAATAAAACAAATTTCAGATGTAAGGTATGGCCACACCCAAGTAGTATCCAAAATTATAATTATTTTAAAAATGTTAACGTCTGAAAAGCACAATTTATAGTTTGGTTTTATTTCTCTCATTGTGCTGTTTGAAGTGGGATATTAGTTGTTAATTTAAATCATCAAATAAAAGGTATTGTAGTTAGAGAACTAGCCCACCTGTTATACATTATTTCTCATCTCATCTCTGTTTTAATAGTGGCACTTAACCGCACCTCACAATCCTGCACGGAATGTTCCAGTAACCCCAAAAACATTTCATAAATGCAAGTGCCTTACATTATCCCTTTGACCACATAAGCAAGTAGAAAGTTTAGTCTTCTTTAGAGGCCCATATCAGGACCTCACTGCAGTCCTAACAATATGTGTAAGGAGCATTAACTGCTGTTATCATAAGTAATATACATGATCTTAGTGGGACAGAAATCAGTCCCAAATTAAAATACAGGACTAGGCCAATCTCACAACTACCTTTGAAAAACAGAATTAGTTAAAAGACTAAAAATACCAAACTATCAACTTAATACTCTTCACTACTTACTTCTCTTTGATGTCGTTTTTGAGTGACTCCCAAATGGCAGTCTCACTATAGCGTAAATTACACTTGAACAAGGTTTTGAAAATGTCTTCCGTGACAGATCGCACATGCCAGTTCTTCAGAGAAAACAGCTGAGGAAGCAACAGTTTCAGCCAAAAATTGACATCTGGTTGTATTCTATTCAGAAATGCTGGGCCTCCTTTTAACACCACAAGGAAGATCCTCAGGGCAACAGTTTTCAACGACGCAACCACTTCGTCGTCACTGTCAAGGTCCACACACTTTCTCAAATAAATCTTGAGCTTGCCGTAACCTTCATCTGTCAAAAAATATGTAACAACATGCTCCAAGTCTAGACTCATGATGTCTTGGAGCAAGTTATGAGCCGTGTGCAGCCTATTGGAGTCTTCGTCCAATGACTCTACAATGTCTATCACTCTGTCTATGCATGTCCCTATAACCTCGGCCCTCGTGGAAGCCTCCCAAATGGAGCAGGAAGCCTTCATCACCTGGCCAAGCAAGAACACTGCTTCCCCAGCGAGGCCGAGGGAGCTGTGGTTACTGAAGCAATCCAACAACGCCCTGCACAGATACCTCGCAGTGGTGTTGTCCAGGAGGCCATCGCAGTAACTGGCAAGCACACTGCAACACAACCATGCACATCACACAAACAATACCCAACAGACTACATCTGTGGTGCACCTCATGAAGGGCATGGTGTATCACATCTAGACCTCCTGGTCTTCTAAGCTCAAGCTGCACTCGTATACGAATGGCTCGATCACATGACCCAAACAAAAATGATTTGGGAACACTGTAAACTCCAATTGTACATGTATAGACAGTATGAGTGAGAACTCTCTCTCGGGTTATGTACAGCACAAGAAGAAGGCTGGCTATACACAAATCATGAGAAATGTGTTTAAACGAACAACATGGCAGATATTGAATTGGCACTTCTGTAAAAATTAAGGAGTCTACAGAAAATGGTTAAAAAGTAGAGCAAGTAATAATGCATAAAAACAAAATTACAGTGCAAAACCCTCCAACTATAATTCATCATTCCACACACACGTAAATACACACTTACAATGCACTCTTGTAAAGTTGTTCTAATAGCAAAGTGGTTAGAGCAACATCTTGGTATTTTGCATTCCACAGGTTAGAAACCCAATGGAACCAAAAATATTTTGTTCCAAGCCATTTTATTCACATTCTAATATTTTACGCATACAAGTATTAAATAACATACTAACGTAAATAGTACCATGAATTAAATAATAAATCTATCAATGAACCGATAGAAAAATGGTTGGTTAAGTGTATAGAAAATATTGATTTCTGTAATAACTTCTACTGTAAAACAATAATCAACAAGTACCTAACGTATTTTGCCTTGGGTAAATTTCTTGTTTACAGAATATATAAACCATATAAAAATAAGTAAACTGTAGAAAACTCAATTCTTATACAATTTAAACACAAACTGTAATATATTGTTACATGTTGCTGGTCTGCGCTGCTGACCTTGGCCAGCCCCATGCAAGTGGGCGGAAGAGAGGGACAGAGTAGTGGTAATAACGGGGCAGCAAGTCAGTGCAATGTTTTAAATGGCAGGTGAGCTAACCACTTATCAGTTACAAAAAGAGAGCTGACACAATCTCTTTAGCAGCACACGTTTCTGACCCTGGTTGTATTGATTTCTGCGTTTATCTGAAGAATGCTCTGGATTACTGGCCTTGTTCTCGGGATGCGCTGAACATTCGAGATGGTACGGGCAACGCTATAAATATTGGGGCAGGCCTCCGGGCCAGGAGTTGAGTTGGAGTTGATGAGTGAATGTGTGACTGAGTTAGAAGCGAAAAAATAATGAGCGTGGAGAGAAGTGACCAGCGGAAAGAAGTACTCTAACTGCAGTGAAGGTTGCGGCTGGCAGACTGGACTATTGGACAAGATGCATGAGTGGAAGAAATTATATATTACGGCAACAGATAGAATGAACATAATGATGAGTAAAAGTTAATTGACTGTAACCAAACAGAGAGACATTAAGAAGGCTGTTAATTTGAGTTGAAATAGACATTAAATATTGCATTCACTGTTAAATTAAAAGAGTAATAGTGGAGACAGATAATTTAATGCTGTAAATAATAGCTGTGTGAATAAATTAGAAATCAAATTTCGTTATTTCATATTTATTAAGACCTCCATCCCTCACAAACTCAGATACACCCCTCGGGCGTCCCATGTAACAGTATATTACTTGCCAATTACTAAGGCTTTTGCAGCCTGAATAAAAAACTGTTTGAAATGTTTTGGTAGTACCTCAAATCTTTGACACATACTGTACAGAAACATACATAATTTAATGTTACAGGATCAAGCTGCTACTAGTACTTATTACTGACAAACTAGAAGAAACCTTGCACATGTTGTTTTAAGCTACTAGTCGTGTTTCATGAAATGATTTACAACTAGCTGTTTGAACTTGAAACAATTTTCTACATGGTAAGAGGCTATTTATGATTTATCATAACTTTATTTATAAATTACTATTGGCAATGTAGATATTTATTAAAACCTATTCACTGAATAAAGTCATACCGCCTTAATTTCCATGAATTCCAAAAGAAAAGCTCATTTATTATTTTTTTCAACCATTGTTTTTTATAAAGCTCAGGTGAAAATATAAATTATCATTAGTAGACATTTTGAGGCAGAGTAGTACATGAAACCTGTAATTGGCAAAAGGTAGATTGCAGACAGTTCTGAGGGTCCGTCACCCTTAAGTCCTCCATGAGACTGGAAATAAAGTACTCACACTGCAGTTTGGTTCATGACACTAGTGTATCACTGAAGAAATGAGATGGTATACAAAAATGAAGCGGGTGTGGAACGAGGCCCCGCATTGGCCTATGCTGCAACTGCACAAGGCGTCTCCATACACTGACAAAATTACGTTACTAAAAAGTGAAGTCATGCCAGAGGGGTATGAGTCTAGTCTGGTTGGGAGGCAAACTCGGGAGTGCACAAGACAAAACGAGAAGGTTCCGATGAAATGCTATAGAAAACTGCCTGATCGGCGCAAAAAATTGTACACCCCAGAGCTGCGATACACGTGCCTGCCTGGATGCCCACTCGCGCTATACTGGGAAGGAAGGAAGAAGGAAGGAAGGAAGGAAGGAAGGAAGAGGAAAGGAAGGAAGGAAGGAAGGAAGGAAGGAAGGAAGGAAGAAGGAAGGAAGGAAGGAAGAAGGAAGGAAGGAAGGAAGGAAGGAAGGAAGAAGAAGGAAGGAAGGAAGGGAGGAAGGAAGGAAGGAAGGAAGGAAGGAAGGAAGGAAGGAAGGAAGGAAGGAAGGAAGGAAGGAAGGAAGGAAGGAAGGAAGGAAGGAAGGAAGGAAGGAGGAAGGAAGGAAGAGGAAGGAAGGAAGGAAGGAAGGAAGGAAAGGAAGGAAGGAAGGAAGGAAGGAAGGAAGGAAGGAAGGAAGGAAGGAAGGAAGGAAGGAAGGAGGAAGGAAGGAAGGGAAGGAAGGAGGAGGAAGGAAGGAAGGAAGGAAGGAAGGAAGGAAGGAAGGAAGGAGAGGAAGGAGGAAGGAAGGAAGGAAGGAAGGAAGGAGGAAGGAAAGGAAGGAAGGAAGGAAGGAAGGAAGGAAGGAAGGAAGGAAGGAGAGAGGAAGGAGAAGGAAGGAAGGAAGGAAGGAAGGAAGGAAGGAAGGGAAGGAAGGAAGGAAGGAAGAAGGAAGGAAGGAAGGAAGGAAGGAAGGAAGGAAGGAAGGAAGGAGGAAGGAAGGAAGGAAGGAAGGAAGGAAGGAAGGAAGGAAGGAAGGGAAGGAAGGAAGGAGGAGGAAGGAAGGAAGGAAGGAAGGAAAGGAAGGAAAGGAAGGAAGGAAGGAAGGAAGGAAGGAAGGAAGGAAGGAAGGAGAGGAAGGAGGAAGGAAGGAGGAAGGAAGGAAGGAAGGAAGGAGGAAGGAAGGAAGGAGGAAGGAAGGAAGGAAGGAAGGAAGGAAGGAAGGAAGGAAGGAGGAAGGGAAGGAAGGAGGAAGGGAAGGAAGGAGGAAGGAAGGAAGGAAGGAAGGAGGAAGGAAGGAAGGAAGGAAGGAAGGAAGGAAGGAAGGAAGGAGAAGGAAGGAGGAAGGAAGAGGAAGGAAGGAAGGAAGGAAGGAAGGAAGGAAGGAAGGAAGGAAGGAAGGAAGGAAGGAAGGAAGGAAGGAAAGGAAGGAAGGAAGGAAGGAAGGAAGAAGGAAGGAAGGAAGGAAGGAAAAGGAAGGAAGGGAGGAGGAAGGAGAAAGGAAGGAAGGAAGGAAGGAAGGAAGAGGAAGGAGGGAAGGAAGGAAGGAAGGAAGGAAGGAAGGAAGGAAGGAAGGAAGGAAGGAAGGAAGGAAGGAAGGAAGGAAGGAAGGAAGGAAGGAAGGAGGAAGGAAGGAAGGAAGGAAGGAAGGAAGGAAGGAAGGAGGAAGGAAGGAAGGAAGGAAGGAAGGAAGGAAGGAAGGAAGGAAGAAGGAAGGAAGGAAGGAAGGAAGGAAGGAAGGAAGGAAGGAAGGAAGGAAGGAAGGAAGGAAGGAAGGAAGGAAGGAAGGAAGGAAGGAGGAGGGAGGGAGGGGAGGGAGGGAGGGAGGGGGAGGGGAGGGAGGGGAGGGAGGGAGGGAGGAGGGAGGGAGGAAGGAGGAAGGAAGGAAGGAAGGAAGGAAGGAAGGAAGGAAGGAAGGAAGGAAGGAAGGAAGGAAGGAAGGAAGGAAGAGAAGGAAGGAAGGAAGGAAGGAAGGAAGGAAGGAAGGAAGGAAGGAAGGGAAGGAAGGAAGGAAGGAAGGAAGGAAGGAAGGAAGGAAGGAAGGAACATAAAACCCTTTTACGTAGTGAATAATTTACACTTGATTAAATTAAAATGGAATATTAATTTTATCGTGCCACAGTTTGGGATCAGCATCCCACTAATAGTCAAATACATACTGTTCCAATTATATATTACTGGCACATATTTGAGATGTCACTAGTGGCTTGAGTGTTCACATATTAATGAGTCTTTGATGCATTAGTTAGAATGGTCTAATATATATTACGCAATTTCTCCTAACTGGAAACCCACGTGGTCGTTGCTTCACATGAGCGCTGAGACAGTAAACACTGATACAATTTGTTACATTCATTTGTACATTGATTGTAATTACTGAGGGTAGTTATAGCATAGTAATTAAGGTGATTATTGAAGTCTTTCAGTAATCACGCCTCGTGGCATTGCTAGGCATTCCACTGACTTGGGGAGTACCCTCTGGTTGCATGGACTTTGGCTGTGTCGCGTGCGGCCAGTAATACGGTGATGACAATTCCTACCTCAGCTGGTAGATGTTGCAAGAGGGTCAGCAAGGGCTTAAGGGGAAGCTGCGGACGGCATCAGAATGTAACTGTATGCTGCTCTCTTCACCTAAAACGTTTACTGTCAGTTCTTTTGTATGAATTTCTTTTTCTTTGTGACACTGTAATGATGTACCTTCATACTACATTTATGTAGTGTCATGAAAGGATGTATCAAGTTTACCTGGTTTTGAAACTAAACAAGTGCAATTTAATATATAAGACAGAACTTAAGGTACTTTGAACTTATGTAGATATCAACATTTTGAAAGTAACCTAGTCAGTATGCTTGTTATAGTGTTTTAATACTGTGGTATCAGAATTAGAATATTCTCAAGAAAATTTCTGAATATTATTGGAGTTTAATTTTTTGTAAATCAGAATTTTCTTTGATTTTAAAAGTTCATGTGATTAATTTTTCAGTTGGTATAACCTAAGGCAGTTTCATGGGTTAGCAATACACGCTTCCTTGTTTTATATTTATAACCTTTGTTGCTAGGAAAGCTGGGACCATCTCAACGCAGCTCATACTCAAAAGCCAAGACAAACCATTGAGACGATGGCAGCAACCCATTAATTATGGTTATTTCCGTAATTTTCAAATGAAAGTGTACAATAACCTACTGTTCATAATTCAGAAATGCATAATCTTCATGCATCAATGAGAATTCTCATACATCTGACAACACTGGCAGGAAGAAATTGCCCTATCTGGATACAGACCCTTAACAAATAATACACAGCAGCCCAAGCTCACTTCCTCCCTCGCAGGAAACAGTAACAACCTTTATATTTTTATTTTGCAGGAGCCTTACAGTCCTGCTCAACCAGAAGTAGGCCAAACTTGCTACAACATGGCAATATAGTGGAGTAGAGTAAATTGGGTGCCTCAACATTGAGGTCTTGAAGAGCATATGAAGGTGAGTATGGGGCAGCTAGAACGCAAGGGCAGGGGAAACTGGAGATACCCAAAAAATTCAGCTAGCCAGCGGCATCGTACAGCACGATCTCCACATGTAAAAATTTGGGAGTAGACTTGCCTGGATTTGAACCTGGTTCACCTAGGTGGGAGGCGAGTAGTCTAACCGCTACACCACCGTGGCCAGAAACAAGGCAATGTTTCGAGTATGTAACAATACTACCAATTACAACAATAAATCAGTATATGATAACACCCCAACGTATAAGGTTATTTGCAAAGTATGCTTGCCCAACAATTCATGCTATGTAGCCACTGTGTAAGCAACAAATATTCACACCTACATCTGCCATTCTTCTATTACAAACTGACAAGTGATGCCAAGACCCCACTTAAAATTCTTGCTATTACCTCGCTGACAAATGTAATCCATGTACGCTTACCAAACTAAAAGAACCGTTTTCCTGCATTACGCTTGCAGATTAAACATCAATCTGTCATTTCAAAGGATAAGACAACACAGCATTGTGTTAGTTTTCAAAACACATTAGAAAGAATAATAGTTAAAGACATATAAACACTGGAACAGTAACTTACCTTTTAAGCTGTTTGAATTGCACAAATTTCTCTTGCTCTGTCGCCTCGCCATCTTGCAGAATAGATGCTATGTGTCCAATATCCAGGGATGTCATATTTGCAGCATCATCAGCATTCAGTTCTACCTAGACAAGAAGTATACCACGTATATTATACAGTAACTCGCTAATGACTGCAGTGTGCACAGTAAAAAAAATTTTCATAATAAATTTTGAGAAAGTAGAATGATCCTCCAGCTGGTATTCATCAGTAAGGCATTCCTTGGTACGAAACAGTATTACCCCCACCCTTTCGCCACCATTTAGCTATAATTTTGATTAACATTATAAAAGTACCTGGAAGTTCTGAGGCCGTTTTATATGCTAATAGCTCAAGCTTGTTATATGTCTGGTTCATTTCCTGAAAAGGGGGGAAAAAACTTTGTACAAATAATCTATTAAAAAAAAAAACTTTTTGAAATAATTTTCTCATTACAAAATATTGGGAAGTTTTCAATTCACAATCTGATAGCAACCTGAAAAAAAATATATATGGCTCTGTGCAAATTAAAATTATGATATTCCAACTTAATGCAACTGCTTTGTGTTGATTTAAAAATGAATCAATGTTTTAGGGTTACCTGTATCTAATAATTTCACAAATTTCAGTTTTTTTAAATAATGATTTTCATTAGAAATTGTGTAATCTTGCGTGCAAATTGCACATCAGTTTGTATTAACTAAAAAAATTTTTGATTTCAAATAAAAAAAATTACAAAATACTTTTAAATTATTTTTCATCACAAAACACTGAAATTTATTCAGTGCAAAGAGTTATTTCCAAATCTCCCCCCAACCCCAAAACCCCTCCATAAAACTTCACATATGATATATTGTTTTGACTCATTCACTATTACCACACTAGTTTGTTTTATTTCACAGCAACTTGTTTAAGCACTTAAAAATGTCTTGTTGCTTAGCCATCTAGGTGAGCAGCCTAAAAATCGAGGTCCGCCTAAATTTGAGTGAGAAGCCATTAAGTTTGAGTAAAGCAACTGCATATCGGCCATTGCACCAGACTATACAATGTGAAGAACTCAAGTAGTACAGACACCATAAAAATTTTCATATAAGTGTGATTTATGCTGTATATGAAAGAAAAATGTATGTATTCCGTAACAGTATAAAAAATTTTACTACAATATACTTTTTAAATATAAAAAACTAATTTATAGAGTCCACATTTTTAATAAAATTTAAGCACATTACCTTTTTGGATGCTTTGGAAAGCAGAATTTACAAGAAAATCTTGGTTACGGAATATCGTCGTAATGTTTACTATGATTGCATGTAAGAAAATTGTAACAATAACGTACGAAAGAATTTTTATAATTTATTTTATGTGCGTCCATTTGTCACAAACATTTATGGCTAAAAATGAGACAAATAAAGTTATAATACAAAATTGATATGATACATTATTACTAACGATTTTCTTACATGCAATCATAGTAAATTATGACGATCTTTCTTGAAGAAGATTTTCTTGTAAATTCTGCTTTTCGAAGCATCCACAATGGAAATGAGCTTAAATTTGGTTAAAAATGGAAATGAGCTTAAATTTGGTTAAAAATGCACTATCAATTAATTTTTTACACTTAAAAAGTATATTTTAGTAAAATATTTTATACTGTTACAAAATATATACATTCTTCTTTCATATACAGCATAAATCACATTTTTATGACATTTTTTGTGGTGTCCATACTACTTTTTTATGAGTTCTTCACATTGTATAGTCTGGTGCAATGCTCTATAGGCAGTTGCTTCATTTCAACCTTAAGTCATGTTCAGTCAGCATGTATAACAGGCAGCATTCTAGTAATGTGTATCACGAGTCAATATTGTTAGTCACATCTTACTGTGATGGCTGGTAAAAATGTATTCTTGCCTCCTCAGCCAATGCCAGCTATTGTTAAAATGGCGGTTGATGAAAAAATCATCACTCTTTCAAATTAGTTTTCTGTTGTGATAAGATAGAGGGCATCAAAACAATCCTCCCCACTACTCCTCTGCTGTATATAAGCCCGATGAGTTCCTGGAGGAACTCAGTCGAAGCGAGACAGTGAGACGGGGAGGATGTATTGTCTTGCTCCCCACTTCTGGCACTCCAATACGTGAGCGGCCGAGAGCCTTCTTTTCCCCTTCCCTAAGCGACATCCTGTAGTGGGTTATCTGCCCCGCACGGTGTTGCCACATTGTTCCAGTTGGTTCGCCACCTCAGACACTGGCTGGGTCGTTAGTGCCAACGGGCGGGTGGGTTGGCAGGTCTGTGACAGCGCAGACTGCCAAGACAGGACTATGGTTGGTGCCTGGCCGCCTGCGTACGTGGGTATTCTCTAATGCAATCGTGACTGGCTTTTCACATGCTATCCATCTGTCACTCGGATGTGTAATCGTAAGGCATTTGCAAGTACACCTAACTATGCACAAATTAAGTACATTTTTTAACATTCTAAACTTAGACAAATAAACTCTTTCAAAATAAAACAGATATTTCACTAGATTTTTTGCGACTATCAGAAAAATATAATTAAACTCAAGAGATCACATTTATACAGCAATTTACATTGTCAAGAATATCCCATATACATTGGAAAAACTCAGTTTTCTGATAGTCGATAATTTTGTCAGCATAACAAAATCATATAAATTGTATCCACATATCGAAAACTAAAATCCTGTAAATCATAAATTATTTTGTTTTATAATTAACATGACATTACTGAATGGTGTTTATATTGAATGCAAAGAACTTCTGAGCAATGCAAAGAACTTTTGCATATGCACAATGCTTAAATACAACTCTGTGAAAGAAACAGCAATCAGCATCCTAAAGCATTCACTGCCAACAATTTCAAGCAGTATGAAGAATACCAGAGGTTGAAGATATTAATTGTAAAAGTAAATAATTCTATTTATGCCAACAATCCTACAGTTACAAAGAACACAACTGCAAAATTTGTGGACAGTAGATAAGAAACAATAAAAAAACTAAATTTAACTCAACAAATCAGTACATCATCTGATCTACTGATTAACATAATAGCCGATGCTTGGCATAGTGTAGAGGTAAAAGACTGCAAGGTAAACCCAGGAAAAGGTGGAAAGAGATGATAATTGAGGCTGTGTAGGAGAGGGGAGAACACACTGAGTGAAAACTAAGGTTAAACTTCTACGTCCAGACCAACACTCATGAACACTTAACAAAACCCTTGGCAAATAACACAAACATACCATTACACTTCAACAGTAAACAACACAACTATGAGGTACAAATAAAAAATGGAAGTATAATGTATGGAAAAACATCCCTCTTTAATTTTTGTTTAGCACGGTTCCGTTTCAGTAGTCAAGCAAATGAGTTCTACAATAAATTAACTCTCGCTCAGATTCTGTAGTTAAAATTTGATAAAACATTTTGTAACTTTTCATGTCTCTAATACAGCAGTTTAAAATAAACTCTTGAGTGTTTGGGTGAAAGCATGATTTAGCATTTTCCGACATTATAAGTTTTGGCTCTAATCATAATATGTCGTTAACAAAAATGTAGCAGTTCCGTATCTGTATTCACTTCCCTCGTAGAGTGTGGCTCAGGACTGGCTAAAAGCGATTCACTTCTCAACATATTTTAACACCAAAATTTTTCCACTAATATAATTCCCTTACCCGTATAAACAATACTGCATAATACTAGGCCACAAAAGTAAGCATATAACGTAGAAAATGAGTACGGTAGTGACCGATCACATTTTTACAAGTCGATTATGGTCACTAGATCCAACACATGTCCATTTTATTATACACTTACAAGAAGCCTGTTCAGAAACTGAAACTGACGTCATGCTCACATCGATAAGTGCGTAAATAGCACAATTTTGAATCCCACAAAGTGTGAACAAATTGCGTAATAGTATATTAAGCATCAACCTAGTCTTTCCACAATGCATAATTCACATCATACATAATAACCAGACACTAATTTTCCATTATAGGCTATATTAAAAACGTAATTGTAGACTTGCAACATTGCATCAATGCTGAAATTATCCTCTTTGGGTGAGGTTGAGACATTTTCCGGAATTATATTTAGCGAATAGGCTAATAAAATGTTCGGCAGCATTGCTCACATTATCCTGAATTAGTCGCGGAGCCTTAGAAACAAGTCTTTGCAAAAGACTATCAATCTGCTCCACGAACTTCAAATCATTTGACAGCGAAAGTTTTTCACAATTTTCATCTTTTTCGCAAAGTTTCCTTTCGTCTGTTTCACAAAGTTTCCGTGTTCTCCAAACACATGATATGGACCATTCATCAAGTCATGGGGTAGGTCTTTGGCAGTCTCTGTATTGTGAACACAATGCTTGATGGCCCTTCTAGCTGTTGCAGTTAGACGCTGTCTCTTTAAGAACTTTTAGGTTTTGTGGTGAATAATTTTGTCGGAAGTCAGCTGATGAAGACAACTTGTGTAGTTGCATACACAATGATTCGCGCACTCTATTTTATGAATAAAGCATCCGTACAACACATTCTGCATCAATTTAGAGTACACATTTGAGTCTCCAACACCAACTAAATATTTGTATCGTAGCCCATGCATAGTTTCACTATTCTCGAATCCTGTTACAAGAATATCTTGTTCCATAGCTGTAGAGGGTCTACACCTGTCCCAGTTCTTGTAACATACATGTGGCTGTGTATCTACTTTTAGTGTTGTGGCTCCTTCACAAATGCAGCAGTATTTGTTACGCATGCCCATGAACAGCAACTTACTGGTACACTGTCCAATGATAACTGCCTACAAAAAAGAATGTGTCGTGTTATAAGTTGGTTATGTTATTTAAAGTAACATTATGTTAATGCCATAAGCGAGGTCGGGACATTACACAAAGTATAAGCCTACATATAAATAGGCCAAAATGTGCTAATTCTCATCCAATAGTGAGGTTTCTAATTTAGAATGTTATATAGGTGTAATTTTGATAATAATAAATTTAATACATTGTCATTTATTTATAGCATCATTATTGGTCAGTATGATGCACTTCCTGCTGTTAATGTGAAGTAGGTGCTGGCAAGATACGGGTGATTGTACGTGAAGCATGCAAAAATACCATGAAATACAAATGTTTATAACACTATGCTCAATAGTACAATGAACAGAAATAAAATTATATTCTTTTAAAACTGTGGCACCTCCCACGATGGAAGGATGAGTCAACCGCCCTCCGCCCTGGAGAAAATCTGAGCTATATCACGACAAATTCCCTATGCAAACCAAACACAAAGTGGTGGTTGGTCTAAATTAGGTCGCTTTACCCCTTGTGTACCATAAACACACACTGCTCACTTGAGTTACCTAAGTAACGATAGTAATAGGAAATTTCGAAACAAATGTAATGGACAGAATGACAGTAGAGAAAAAGGTCGTACTGTGTACAGATAAAAATATATAACATTTCACACGTGAAGAAATAATATTTCTTTTTTTCTCAAATGCTAAGTCGATCGTGTTAAACATTGACTACAAAAAAGTGGAAAATAATACAAGGCACATTACCTTTTAAATAGTTTACATAGAATATTACTGTTCATAGGCGCCCTATATTGACGAAAAAAATCTGAGTGCATAGTTTATCTACTTTCGTTGCACTGAAGGACCTTCAAGTATTCTTTCATCAGATTGTGATTTTACTTAAGGAAATGTGGATTTAGAAAGTGTTTAGTTGAGAACATTGATGATAAATACTCAACATGTATTTAAATGTATTGTAAAATAGCTAGCCTAAAATAAATATAAACATAATCACAAGCTCCCAACTGCTGTCATAAAACTACTTTTTTTTTAGTAACGGCTCCACCCTCTTCCATTGTGAAAGAATGTGATCCACAGCCCACCTCCCGCTTTCCATTAATCGCAGTCCCCTCACCCTGGAGCAAAATTTATAAATATTTCAAAGGGCCAAATTAATTAGTTTATTAGTTTACTATATAAACACACTTATGCATATATGTATGTATGTACGTCAATACTCGGTGCGAGAAGTGTCACTGTATAGAAGAAAAAATTCCATATGTCGTGACATGACGGAGAAGTGCAGTGAACCAGAGTCCATGCAACAAGCACACAAGATGCCCAAGTACATATTTTCATGGACCAAGAAGGTAAAGAAAGCAATTCCACCATGGCTGCCATCTGAAAATAATCTATGTACATTTTATATACACTCGCAATTAGGCTACCGCCTGGTGGCGAGCTCTCTCAACTCTGCTTCACCCAACCAACTCCTTTTCCACTCTCTTCCTGAATTTACCAATCCCTCCCACAGATACCAATTCCTCCCTCACAGACCTCACAAGCATGGACTGCCTACCCCGCTCCGTTCTCCTCCACACCCTCTGAAGCTTCTCACTGTTGTTTCCTCTTCCTCTAAACACCCCCTTACTTAGCTTGCAGTGTAGCCCTCCCCATCCTCCCTCTTCTTTCACCACCCTGTACATCCTGACTAACCATTCAACTTTCCTCCTGTCCTTCAATGAGCTCCACCCCATTTCTTTCATCATCACTGATGGCCTATAGTTCCCTTCTTCATCATCATCTTGCCCCTGCCTTCTCCACTTACCCTTCACCCATCTTGCTGTCCTCTGCACCTTTTCCAGTTCTCGCACTTCCACCTCCCATACTGCTGCAGCATATTCTAACACTGGCCGTACCATTGTGTCATACGCCTTCTCCATCTCACAGCAGACTCCCTTCAGCACCCTTCCCAGCATACCCAGAGCCCATCTTCCCTTTGCAACCACCCTCCCTGTTTTTTCCACCTGAGGTCTCCCTGAAGTACAATCACTAGATACTTATATTCTGCTGCTTCTTCTATCTCTTGTCCCTCCCATCTGTACATGTCCCTGATTATCATCTTCTTCCTTGTGAACCTCACTACCTTAGTTTTTCTTACATTTATCTTCATTTTCTTTTTCCTGGTTCACAACCATATCTTGTCAATGTTCACCTGCAAATTCCCCCCCCCCCCCTTTTTTTTCCTACTTCAGCATACACAACACAATCATATAGAAACAATCTTATTTTTCCCCTAATCCCCAAACCCTGTCATTTACCATTATGGAGAATAACAAAGGACCCAGCACGCTTCCCTGTGGTACCCCTGACGTAACCTCTTCTTCCTCCAATATTGCCTCCCCCACTTTCACCCTCTGCCTTTGCCCCCTGAGGAAGTCCCCCTATCCATTCCACTACCCTCCTGTCCGGTATCAGCGCCTCCACTATCATCAGTGTCCCATGGGCACCTTATCAAATGCCTTCTCAAAATTTGTGAAGCAGGCATCCACCTGCTTCTCCTCATCAACTACCCGCACCAGATCCTCTAATAACCCAGCGAGCTGAGTCTCACAGAGTAACCCCTCCTGAAACCATGCTGGGACTCCTCCAACCAATTCCTATTGTTCATAACCCTCCCCACATACTGCACCACCAGCCTCTCCATTACTTTTCCAGTACTTGATGTAAGACTCACTGGTCTGTAGTTGCCACGCCTACCCCTATCCTCTCCCTGCTTGTGTATAGGTACCACTATAGCATCCTTCCAATCTTGTGGTAACTTACCCTCTTCTATGGACTTTTTAAACAGCACTTCTAAATATTTCGCCAACTCCTTGCCACCAAACTCTAGTGCTGCGTTTCCTATCCCATCTGGTCCCCCTGCCTTACTGCTCTCCAAACCCCTAATTACCTTTTCTATCTCCCACTCCCTCATCTTAAACTCACTAAACACCCCCCGAACCCTGTTTGTCCCCCCTATTCCAACCCTCCTTTGCCTCAAACATTGACAAGTACTGTCCTTGCAGCATCTCCGATTTTTCTTGGTCATTTGTCGCATGCCTACCATCCCTTCCTCTCCTCCCCTTAACCTCCTAACATACCTAAACAATTTCCCCTATTCCTTGCCTTTTCCTTCTTCCACCGTGTTCCCCAGAAATACATTCTTTGCCGTTTGATCTTCCTTTCAATCTCCCTACTCATTTGTTTCATAATTTCCTTAGCTCTTATCATCCCTTCATTTCTCCACTTGGCATGTAATTTTCTGCACTTCCTCTTCATTTGAAATTATCCTGTCCATAAAATGGCGGATCTCCCCCAGTCTGTAACCTTTTCATTGGCACAAATTTCTCCAACATAACCTCCATTAATCCTCTAAACTACCTCCACAACCCCTCTACACCCTCCTTCATAGACCATTTTTTAAACCTGTCTGTCAGAAATATTTCTGCCCCCTTCTTGACACCTCTCCCATACTGGCACACCAACCTTTCTGCCATTTGCACTTCCCTCATCCTGCCATTCCTAGGTCTGACCAACACCACATCCAGCACTGACTCAACACCCTCCTCATTCCATCTCGTAGGTGTTTCTACTACCTGGACTAATCCTCTGTTGACTAACTGTTCTGCCATTCTCTGCATCATGCTACCCATTCCACCCCTGGCATATTAAAATCCCCTGCTACAACAACCCACTGCCTGTCCTTTAGTCTATCGACCCTCTCCTTGATCATTTCAATTGCCTGCTATCCCTGTCCTGGTGGTCTATATGCTGACAGCAAAGTAATACTCCTATTACTACTACCAGTCAATTTAATTTCCATTACCTCGACATCCTCACTAACCCATTCTACCGCCCCTTTTAGCCCTTTCCTTACACACACCATTATTTCTCCTCCTCTCCCATCCCTGTCTCTTTTGAAGATGGTGAACTCATCCTGCCTACACTCAATGTCCAATACTTCCTCAGTCAACCAAGTCTCCACAGCTACCACTATATCCGCCCCATATCCTTCAACCTTTCCCCAGAAGCCCTCCAGCTTGTTGTACACACTCCTACAGTTCACCACCATTATCTTTATACTAGTACTCTGCTTTACCATCCTACATTGCTTACCTCCTATCTCCACCCCTGCGGCCTCACCAATGATATCCTCTCCATTTCTCTCCACTTCTGTTTCCTTGCTTCTAACTGATTGCTATTTCAACAACTGCTGCTCTGCCCTGACCCTCTCCATGCAGCCAGCTACTTCTCTACCTAGCAGATCACCTAGAATCCTCTTTCCCTGTTCTGTCAGGTGAACCTGGTCCCTCCCTACACTTTCCCAGCCTACCCATTTCCTAATATCTATAAATGTAGCCCCCAAATCCCTACACACCCTCTCATATACCTCACTCGCAGCCCTGCCTTCCTATAGGATACTCCTTTCCTAACCAGCATGCCACTGACTACTGCCCTAGCTCCAGGGAACTTCTCCCGCACTTTCCTCAGCAATCCCCTGAGGTCCTGCTCCACCTCCCTACGAGCCAGGTCATTTCCCCCTACATGAATGATTACGACCTTTGCCACCCTGCTACCTTTCATATCACTAACCCTTTCCTCCAAATCCCTGGTATTTGCCCCCCCCCCCCCCCCAAAAGCTGCTTTATATGTAATTTTGTTCTTGATATTCCTCAGCTCCACCCCCTTTACAATAGAGCTGCCTAGAAAAACTACCTCTGGCTCCCTTCCTACAACCTGTTCCTGCTTTGTGGCTCTTCCACCCACCTGCCTACCCTTGTCTCCGGCCTCCTGCAGCACCCTTGTTTCCCTCCCTTTGGCCAGCCCTCCTCTCTCCCCTCTGGCCCTGAACTGTCCACTTTCTCCTGCAAGCCTCAGCATACTGCTTCCTACCTTCTACCACTGCCTGTTTCCTGCTTTCTGATTCCCGTTCCTCTATTCCTGATTGCATCCTACCTACTACTATCACCTTATCCCTTGCTACTATTTCTTGCTCCTCTAACCTTATTTGCTGTCTTATGTATCCTGCTGCCTTATCCCTTTCTACTGCCTCCAACTCTTCTATTCTCCTCTTTAATCTTACCACCTCTATCTCTGCCTCCCTCGAATGCAGCTGTTCACACAAGCCGCTGCACATCCAGGAACCAAGAATTTGCAGGTAGGTACATGGTTAACACCACGTCTTTTCCAACTTTTCGGGCAGGTAGACAAGGCCTTTTTAAGGTATTTTGCTATGGATTTTTTGAAGGCCCATGCGATTTGGTAGATAACGTCCAAAGTGTGTGAGGCGTCACAATTAATTAATTTACTTATTTAATTATTGGGAAATTGTGGAATGTTGTTTTCTCGCATACTTTTCTTCTCGGTGTTTTCACGTAGTTTCATGTGACACACTTCTAATTTGTAGATGTAGATGTGCTCACTTATTTCACTGCTTTCAATCACCCTCGTGGTTACATTTTGGATAGTTAACAATGAGGTTTATTGTTGTATATTTACAAGTGTTCCATGTTCTTGTCTTGTATATTTAAATGTTTAATTTTTTACTATTATGTGTTGTACCTACTGCCAAGTTCAAATTACATAAACACAACTCAACAACTACACTGTAATTTAGAGATATAAATTATAAAAACAAACTCTAGACAGTAGTTGACGCTGATCCAATTCACTCTCAAATATTTTCCTGTATCATCTCAAAATTTTTGAGAACTCTGAAGGGGCTAAATTTGTAGTCATATGATACTACAGAGTTCAAAGTTTGTTTATAATTTTTTATTTGGTCTGTTTGTTTATTTGCTTAACCTTGAGATGCATTCAGGTCCTATCACTACCCTGTACCTCACACTCTTCTCTTAGCTTTAAGGTAGGTTAGAAAAATCCCTCTGATGTAATTTTTTAGAGATAGTAGTTCTAAAGCTTTGCACGAGGCGGAGGAACAGCGTGAAAGTAAACCTATAACAGGGCTCTTAAAAGTTTGAACAAACCATACATAGTCTCTACAAAAAAAAATTCTGTTTCTATGTGTGACTGATACCTCCCAAATTAATAGTCCAGTTCAGCCTTACTTAACTGTCCACCCCCCGAACATCACCGTCTAACCTTGCCCTTTATACATGCACAAGGGCCCGAGTAGTTAAAATGGATGTAGCCCAAAGTTGCCCATGACTTTAGATCGTGTCCCAATTCACTGAGAGGGTACCTAGTCTCTCGCTCACGCTTGAGGTCACAGAGAGTACTCTCTGCTGTCCCAATTCCGAGGAAAGCGCACAAAAGGGAGAGTGAACAACGATGTACACTCGGTGCTCACTCTCGCACTCTCTCTGGCAGCCATGTTGTTTTCAAGTCTAACATCAAATATCCAGACATATATTTTGTTGTTTCTAAAGCAGTGTTACAAATATTTTATTTGACTTAACTTAAATCATTGCAATTGTGAAATGTGTAAGAACAACAGAATATTCAGTTTGATATGGAACATAAATTATGATATTATGTTCAAGTTTCATTTAAGTTAATTGTGTGCATATTATTATTAAATACTGTGATTAGCACATAACCATAATTATGTTTTTAATCATGCAAAAATGTAACATTAAAATAAGTTACTATTACATAAAATACTGTACATTTAATCAAGGAAAGTGAAAGGCCAGCCAGCAATATCATATTTTTTTTCACTATTTATTACCTTTTCTGTCAGAGAAATAATGCTGAAAGCTTACAGAGGGCACAAGTCTCAATTAGCTAATGAGAGCCGGTGTGTGCCAGAGTGACAGTGGCGAGTGAAGGCCCTGCTAGAAAGAACTGGGTGGATTGCTGATACTGTGCTGGTGGTGGCCGCGTGCTGGATTGTCGCTCCCAGTCAATCCCGCTGTTACAATGAAATGTCGGTGTTTGCTGGTGAAGGTAGTTCATTGACTCACAACATAGAGCGCAGCAATTGCCATATATTTTTTATTTTTTGTTTAAATTTGTGTATTGCATGCACAATTGCAAATTTTCACTCAAGTATATTCCTTTGTACACAAACTGATTGAAGCTTGACTATTAGTGAACGCCAAAGTTCATTAACTTTAAAGTCCGCTTTCCAAATTGATATTTAACATGATTTATCATTCCAAGTTATTTATTTTCGACTGTAATTACACTGGCTAAGTTTTCCAGATGCAGAATTTCTTAATGTTTACTATTTTCGACCCAACACCACTTGCAATCTATTTTGGTAGATGTCCCGCATGAAATAATAGCCACAAACTTTTCATAACTGACTGTCTTGTAATTTAATGACAGTATGTATCTTCTGTTACAAATATATTAATTTTATTTCATAAGCAAAGATCCGAATTTCATTGCACCTGCGCAAATACACTGATTTGATTGATGCACGATCGTGTTCCCGTCACCTGATGGTGAAAGTTAAAAGTTAGCCAACTCTGCCGCACCGAACCGGTACCAGCACTAACGGCATAGCAGGTAAGCCAATAGGAATTCAGAATGGCACCGAGCAGCAATCCACCCCAGCTCATTGTAGCAGGGCCTTGAGAATGAGCACACTTTCGAGTTGAGACACCAAGTTTCGATAAAATACTTTAAAAATAGTACTCAATGGTATTAACCCACAGGCTCAAATGGCATAGTGCCAGTTTATTTTTACTGATATTCACATTTTTTGAAGTTTTAATGCGGTAAATTACTTCTTTAGACTAAGACCGCGGTCAGATTCGATCCGGCGAACGACAAAATGATTGAATATAGCCTCACCGCAAATACCAAACTTTAGCAATATAGTCAACTAAATTTCATCACATCTAAATAAAACACACGAAAACAAGAACTTTGAAAAGCCATGAAACATAATTGAAAACTACAATGCAGTATTATGCTACAAGTACATGTAAAGGTACATGTGATGCAATTATCAAAAAATTACATACATGACACTATCCACTACTCACCATCTCGAAAAACAATTCCAAAAATAATATTTAAACAGACCCAGCAAATTCTCAAATCCTATATTTTACATGAAATCATATTCACAGCTCACAAGAAACCACATATCACCGTGTATTCATGTAAACAAACACGCTTAATTACATAGTCGGCAGTCAAAAAGGAGGGAAAACATTATCTTCTTTTTGTTATTATGCATATATCGTCGTTGAATTGGTAACAGATTGGTCACAAGCGTATACAACAGATAGCGAACCTCGGAGGGAACTTCAATACTGCACAATCGCTGTTATTTTGTAAGAAATAATAATGAAATGTTTTGAATGCAGAAACCAACAGATTCTTCTAACCTGAAAACAATAACATGCACATGTCAGAAATGCAGATTGAAATTATCGTTGCAACACTTGCCTCCAAGCCATTTCAACAAAATTTTCCCGCTTACGTCGCAAAATCAGTTGCCAGTGTATAAATTTCGAATACAATTGATATTGTTATGTTATGTACTGTACTTTGACTTGTCCAATATCTTTGTACAAAAATTTAAAAAAAATTCCTGATGGATACAGTAAACAAAACATAAAACAAAAGCAGCAACAATATACATCCGATTAACAAATTATTAACAGTAACCTAAGTGGTCAACGTCAGTTACCAGTTCTCCGTGCGTTTACAACAAGATGTTGAACAAAAGCGCGAAACCACGTTGTTACCGATACAGCCATGAAAATACGACAATAATGGCCTTAAATTTTTTGCACACAGCAAGAAACAGATAATACCCACAGGAATTGTAAATATGGATTGTTGAAGTTTGCACAGTACATTGAAACTGAAGTAGACCAATGACTTTATTTACCCTAATTGCTTAAAATATACAACAGATGACATTTACCCACTAATGCCCTGTTACACCAACGGGGTTCAAAACTCGATCCGAAATCTGCTATTTGATCGACAAAGAAAACTGTTACAAATTTCGAACTTAGAGATGGACTAAAGATCGATATGAATTTCTTTTCTAATCGCGGGCATTGGATTTGCGAAATTTCAAACGCAAAACTACACCCAACGCGACAAAAGTAGAATTAAAATTCGCCAAAAAATAGCATTACAGACGATAGTTAACTTAGAAAATTCAAAAACATAATACGCATTTGAATGTTAATCGTTTAAATTCCTACAACAATAATTAATTTAAAACAGATCAAACATCGCAAATCAAGTTCTGTCTATTAACGTGAGTCAAATGTTCAGATAGCTGTCAGATAGTGTCACATGTAAGGGCAAGCCATTTGAAATCGTTGAAATTATTAGTCAAAAAGGAATAATAGCTAGGTGAGGAGCGGTGTACGTAATTTGGAATCTCGGAGGAGATAATTACCAGGGCACCAGATATTATAGGGCTTACAATATCGTGAAGTCGGAGAGCTGTCTTATTCCTTAGGGTCATTTGACTGACGACCACAGCAAATACTTCAAGTGCAGTTATTGTCTCCACTTAGAAAAAAAATAAAATTGATTGAATAATTCCCTTACTTGTTGCATTGTGGAATGTGTGGGCTTCCCACACGCCCGTACGAAGCACTGTTACTAATTATACCGACTCGTCATCATTTCAGACATAATAACACAGTAAGTTCAGGTTAAGAAATTTGGCGGGAGAACGTCCGTAACTTAATGCCTTGTGGCGAACTAGAAATAAATCACACGTAGATACTCACACTGCTGAAATATATTCAGCTACGTGCTACAACTCCGTAGAATATAATTTATATTGGTGCTTCTTGTTAAACCATCAGCTCGGGTGATAATGGCAAAAACGACACTAGGTCACAGAATTTAAATTAGTGTGTTTTAAGCCTAACCAAACCATGCAAATACTGATAAGGTGCGAGGGATTGTAAAATCTCGGGGAGCAGCAAAACGAAAAGGTTCCGGTATATTAATTATCTATAGCAGTGAAGTGATTAGTCTAACATGATGTTGGCTACACGAGCGTGCGAAGCATGGGCCCTGGCATGACACAGCACACACCTCGCAAAGATGAACGACCAC
Source organism: Dryococelus australis (assembly GCA_029891345.1). Classification (NCBI taxonomy): domain Eukaryota; kingdom Metazoa; phylum Arthropoda; class Insecta; order Phasmatodea; family Phasmatidae; genus Dryococelus; species Dryococelus australis. The sequence continues at coordinate 41,469,738 of CM056998.1, forward strand.
TAAACTTTCTCCTTGCTGTATGCTGGCTGGCTTGGCAAACTGGCACACTGCGCAGAACTACTTATTTGCACGCAATATTTGCATATCGGACACGTATCCTGCGTGCTGGTTGTTACACCTTGCTTACAAAAATAACATAAATGAGCAAAAAAAACACTTTTAAAACACTGAGCGCCTCATGGCTGGGAAAAATATGCGTCTTTATTAGTTGCGTCCCCTTGCGTAAACTTACCTTGCCCTTTAAATGCTAAATTTAATAAACCAATAATTTTAAAGGGTCTACTTTCATATACATGCGCCACATGCATGTGGTCGCAGCTCACTCTCCTCTGCACTTGCATCTTCCCTTGTCACACTGTGCTGCACATTCGTTCATAAAGTGCATACACACAATGCATTGTGGAACCTGTGTGGCGGCAAATGGGCCAAGGAGAAGTGGTTAATGTGGGCAACCATCACTATAGTGTAAATTCCACCTACTTCCATGAGTCATATCTTACGAACCAATACACTGTTGAAGTCATCTGCTAATATGTTACTAGTGTGCAGCCATACTAGAGACACACATCTAATTTGTTTACATTAAATAGTCATGCGAGTGCTACATCACCTCACTATTTCTCTGAATTTTCTGTAAATTTGTGTTATTCTTGCATTAGTGAAGAGTGAATTTGGCATGTAAACATTCCTTAAAGCTACTAGCTATGTTCGATTTATTCGGCGACGAACGAAAACAAATATTAATGGATGAAAATGCATACAATCCGGGCCATACGATTTAAAAGGTGCATATTCCCGAAAGTAACAGTGTTTAGTGTATTTGTATATACAGTGAATATATATGTGAAGTAGATCGCACAATTATAGTGTTTATAGTGATATGTTATCTGCATAAGTTTGTAAATTAACAATTTCAGTGTATTCAATTTTTGCAAGTGCGGTTGTGATTATTAAAGTGGCGTGCATTTAAGGTCTAGCCTGTAAGTTGCAAACACATTAGAAGTACATGCACTTTCATAGAATTACATATACGTACATTACAAAATTGAAAGTAACCAAAAATGTGAACAACGAATCCAAGCATGTTCAAAACATAACCTTTATCTTTCCTCGTGATAAAATAGCTGTTTGCCGGGCATTAATGGCAAATTACATTGTAAATCCATAAAAGGCTACATATTATAAAAAAGTCACTCTTAGAATTTTTTCCCCCTAAGCCAGCAGAGTTGCAGTGACAAACAAGAAATCAGTTTCTTATAATCACAAGAATATACTACAAAATCAGTTCTCATATTTTAATAGCTATTGAATGTAGCGTTCCATGTTTGCAATTTCCATGGTTACTCGAACTCACTCCATGCAACTTCAGGGGTTATTCATTAATAAAGGTAACGACCAATTCCTTCCTTAAATGCCCTTCATTGTGTTCTTGGCGTACCATTATCTAATCAACCTGCTGTCGACAAGTTGATGTGTGCAATGAGCCCCTACACCTAGGAGAGTTTGTCCGGCATTGATCTGCAAAGCCACCACAGTAGGGCTGTGCAATCTAACGACGGGCAGAGCATGCGCCCAGTCACACGAACGAAAAGGAGCAGTGCAACGCAAGTGCAAGGGAATGCCAGTGCAGAGCAGCCGGTGGTTTCCATGGCGGGTAGCAACACCATGAGCTACCGGGAAATGAAATAGGCCCTAATAATGACTGAACGTACTGCCCAGGGCCTATATAAAACAGTCTATGTTATACTTATTAGAGGCTGTATTAATTATTTTGTTTATAGTGCATTGTAAACATGTTATCATCTTTCTCTCATGCATCTAGTGTTTTTGCCATTCCATTCGTACGTGTTTTGTGTTGCGGGTTTCTTTTTATGATTTTTAAATATGTATGTTCATTTAATAGCATGATACAAGGTAAATAGATGCAAGCCGTAACAGAAAATAGTTCCGCATTAGCATGTGAGTAAGCTGAGGAGAGAACATCAGGTGGGGAGTTCAGTAAGCAAGAAGCTTTACACAGATTTGGAAGTCATTGCATGAGCTCTGGCATTTCTCATGCACGCCTAGCGGTCTTCAACTTCCAATATGGACATTCTCTGCAATAGACTGTAATGTAATTCTAGAACATTTTCTTTCGATTTCAACCGCCCGGTAAGCTACCTCCTCTTCCCACGGGATTAGCATTGCCCCGGGAAGCTTCAGTTTTTCCGTAATCCATTATATGTCATAAAAGGCTTTTCGCAGTTTCACCACAGTTGCGGGTTATAGCCACCCCATGTTAATGTAAGTGCTATCCTAGGAAGAAATTTAATTTATCGAAATAAATCTGTCTGTGAACTTTTCAGCACATCTTATTCGATCACTCTATGCTTGTCACGGGACAGGCCCTCATAATACCCGCTTAATCAAGTTTCACGTTAACTGTTGTTTTCCAAGTGACAATAGGTATTGTTCTGTACCATATGGGCTTGTGGTTGGCCTCGAAAATCCACGTATGTGAGTGTTAAATGTATAAGCAGTTTTCCAGCCAAGATCAACAATAATACATCGTCAACCCACCGGCTACCATTTAACAAACAACCTTCATCTGGAGCAGTAAACAATGGATCTGGGTGGACGGCCCGCAAACCCAGAGGTTAAGAGAGTCAGCATTCACAATGCTGTCGCCTTGGTGGTGTCTGGCACCAACCGATTAACATCATATTCTAGACCTCACCTTGAACACCCCCAAACACTCTTTCTAAAATCCCAAAGGAATCAAATTGGCTGGCCCAAGTGTGGCTATTGTTCATAACACCACATTTGACCACGTCAATTTGGCACCTCACCATGTGGCCAAATCTCACGCCACTGCTTGCCAGTGAACTGTGTCCCATTGTCTGTGAGGAGCACTTTGGGATATCCTCATCAGGGGAAGAACGTTCTTTCCAGTACCCATGCTATGTTGTACATGCATGCATGAAAATTTCGTAAGCCTCGGTCCACCTCGAGAAATTGTCGGTGATTACCAGAATGAACCTCTTTCCAGTAGGCGTGCAGGAGTATGGCCCATGAGGTCTAGAGAGACTGTTTCAAACGGTTGTGTTGGTTCCCTTTACTGTTGCTCTGCTAACCCATCCTCATGCCGACTCTTGAAGTTGCTGCACTGTATGCATACCCCCATGTGACGTTACATATCCCGTGTCACCCCTAGCCAGTGAAAGTGCTTTTACAAATTTCTGGCAGTTTGTGGGGCCTCTGGGTGGCCGGAGAACCTGCTACTATATATGTATCGTAGCACGTCCCCACAGGAGGCTTTTGGCACGAATAACCATCAGGGTATATCGTGCTGTCTTGACCTGCTCTCGATGCCATCTCCTTATAGACGCCACCCTTCGCAGATGTTTTGTCTGAGTTCGACCATTCTGTTCTGCATCTCCCTGCAGTGCTGTTGTCCATCCTCAACCTGAAGTTACAACTGGTTAAGTCCTAAGTAATTACTTGGCATGGCCTCGATAGTGTTGCAGCATACTTCTACCTCATTGTGCAACACTTGTACAGTTTTACTGGGTGGTAGCAGGTCCTCCCACTCATATTCATCGATTGCTACCAGTGTGCCAGGTACCCACAACAGGTGGTTTGCCAGTCCATTGTCTGTCCTCGTGACATGCTCTACTTCAAAGTCATAATACTGTAGCAGCCATGCCCACCATGCGAGCTTGCACCTGGCTGGCTTTCCTCATGGTATGGAACCATAGCAGGCACCTGTTGTCTCTGCGCAACGTGGAGCACTGGTACTGTAGGTAGGCCTTGTACTGCTTCACTGTCCAGACAACTGCGAAGTACTCCCTCTCGATATCATACTTTCATTCGGTGGGTCCAAATTTTGCACTGCTAAACTCTATTATTTGGCACTGATTGTCTTCGCTGAGCTGGTATAACATGATACCCAGACCCTTTTCGCTCACATCTGTCTTGAGATATAGATTTCTGCTGGGGTCGTGTCATGCCAGTGTGGGGCAGTGCCTGAAGCTGTTCTGCACTTTCTCAAAGCTGTTTTCGTGTGCTTCTGTCCTGTGGAACTTGCGATTTAGGGAAAGCATGTCTGTGAGAGGTGCTGTGATTATAGCGAAGTCGTTTATGTGGTCCCTCGGCCAGTTGACGAGCCCAAAGAATCTGTGTAGTTGTTTCTGTGTTTTCGGCTACTCATAGTCGTCGATGAGCGACAGCTGCTCTGGGGCGGTCAGCTGCCGTATTCGTCCACAAGCTGACCTAGGAATTGCAAACAGGTCTTCGCTATGTGGCACTTGAAGTTCCCACAGGTCAGCTTGTTTGTGGTGAGTCTCTCTAACTCCAATGACTGGTGGTGGATTTGTTGGTTTCAATTCTCCGACCACATGATGGCCTCATCCAGGCATGCATGGACGATATTCCCCACATACCAGACGAGGACTCTCGCCATCATGACTTGATGTGTGGTTGGTGCACATTTGAGACAGGATGGCATCATGCATTATTGGAACCTAGGTCCATCAGGGTCAGTGAAGGCAGTCTTGTGACGGTCCCTAGGCTTTATTGGCACCTGCCTATAGTCGCTTTGAATGTCTAAAGATGTCATGACTCGCACCTTTCCCAGTGTGCGTAGTGCATCCTTAACTCCTATGTAGGGTGGTGGTACACTCTTAAAAATGAGGTTAATGGGTCGGAAATACTCGCAAAAGTGCCATGTAAAATCTTTTTTGGGGGCGAGAGTGATGGCACTTATGTAGTGGCTATTGGTGGGCTCTATCACCCCTTCAGATAACATTTCCTTTATCTGCTCCCTAATGATTTCGCTTTGATGTGGTTGGTAGCTGTTGATCCTGTGTAGATTTGGCATTCGTGCTCCAGCATTATAGAGTGTTCTGCAATCACGGTATGTCTGAGTGAATTTGCAGACGCAAAAGCATCCCTTCTCCCGTTCAAGAATTTCTGTACTGATTCTCTGTATTTTTCTGGGACTTTGTGTTCCAATTCGTCGAGTTGTACTACTGTTGGGGCTTGACTTGTGTGTGGAATGAGTTCATACACGGAGCATCGTTCTCTCTGGCCGAAATGAATTCTATGGACCACTGGCTGCACGATTTTATTCTGCTCGGTGAGCCAGGGTATCCCGCGAATTGAGTCTTTATGCAGGTCAGTACAGACTGGAGATGTAGTGGTGGTCTCTACATCTCTTATGTGGACTGTGACCGTAGCATCTTCCATTGTTTGCCCTTTCTGTTGGTAAGTAGATATTTGTATCACGTGTGAAGTTGGTCTGGCATTTCCTTCAGCTATGAATTCGTGCCTTACAAAGATGTGAGAAGTGGCTGTATCCATGAGTGCCAGACATTCTAGGTTGTTCAGAATGATGGGATTTTGTATCATACGGTGCTCGCTACTCGCTATTTGTTGCAAAAAAAATATTTATTGTGGTGTTTCTTCTTGACTGACTTGTGGAGGAGGCAGTGTTATCTTTCTCCCGTCTCTCTCATTTGTCGATGTTGGGTTGTTTTACTTGGACTGGGGTTTTTGAACGTCAGGCTCACCTAGCCCACTTCTTCATTTCCCACCACTGCAGCTCTTTCTGTCTCTACTCTTCGTGGAAGTCTGATGGGGCATACACTGTGGAAATTATATACCTCCCCCTGACAATATTGGCATGAGTAATGTGCTGGTACGACCTCGTTTCGCAGTCCATGTTCTGCATTATCTGACGCAGTTGGTCTTGGCGGATTACTACATCCACGTCCCATTTCTCTGTGAGGCTGATCCCGTTGCGCTCCCACTACTCCCCATCCTTGCAGTAGTGGTGGTTGTGCGTCCCTTGCTATTGGGTCGCGCCCACGTGGCTACAAAATATCCCGTCTCTGCGGTGGTTTTAAAGCATCCCATCTCTGAGCGTGTTGATCCCTGCCTGCTTGGTCTAGGAGTGCTGCAGATTGTATGAAATCATCAACGCAGCTATGTATTAGTGGTGCTAATGCTGCTCTACTTTTCGTGTTTACTGTTGACTCTACTACCTCTAGTATTTCTGTATCTTTCATCTGCAGGTGAAAATGCCAAATGAGGTTTATTTTCCGTGTTGCGAATGACGTTAGCTCTTCGTATGATCCTTGTGCTTCTAGCACAGCTCGGCTCTGTGCTTGTAACGAGGAAAAAGTGTTCGCGAACCTAGATTGAAATGTGGTTAGGAATCCAGCCCACTGCATGTCGTAGTGTTTCACTTATCTCTACAATATTCATGCGAAGCTTAACAGCTGTTCACCCACAGTTATCCCATTCCTGTTCACATTACACATACCTTCCTAATCTGCCCGTACAGTCTCCTATGAAAGCTTATGGGTCTTCATTATTACTGCCGGAGAATGTTGGCAGCAATTGGAAACGAGTAGAGGTTCTAAATGTTCCAATATTTGTCGAGCCAATTGTGGCTGTTATTGGTTTTGGTGCTGTGTAACCGTTTTTCTAACTCCGTGTGTTCTGGGGTTTTCTCGTGGTTCTGCCACACTTGTTAAATGTGCCAGTTGCAGTTGGTAATTACTAACTTTTTCTTTGGAGCAGTACACATTTTGCACCTAAACTGACCCATTAAAAATTCATTGCATCTCTGGCAGTCGTGAATTTTCTGTGTGTTATTCTCCCACATTAACAACAGACGTTGCTTTCATATTGTCCCCCAAAACAAATTTTCTGATGGCAACTGCGACATGTTACATAATCTCCTGTGAGAAGGTCTATTTGTAGGTTAGTATGGGGTAATAAATTATTTTTACATTCTTCACACATTATTTTTCCGTTCCTATCTGCAGTCAAATACTTTGTAATTGTAAGGCATTCTGTGTAGTAACTTTTTCGATATATTCCACACTTGATTGTTTCGTCTCCGGCACCTACACTAAAATTTTGCTTGCAGCAACTTCAGGTACAAAAATTTTGTTGGGTTTCAGTGTCCGAATAATTTTGTATTAGTCACTCAGTTATGCAATGGCACCAAGGGTTATTTATGGGGCTGGCATTTACCCAGACCACTCGTGGTCTATTACACTGTGTGCACAATTGCACCGGAGTTCTGGCTGAGGTACAGCTCCACATCTGCCTGTATCTTTCTCAGTTGGCCTTCTTAATATTTTGTGCCAGCCATCTCGCATTTTCCTGTTCTCGGCATGGGCACTATTGCCCCAAGAATTGATTTGACAATGTTGTGGGCTGCACACACTTTAGACATAAATTATTTACTGTCCCATTTATAGCGAACCAGTTCAGCCAGTATCTGCTCTATGCCGAATAGCCACATGATTCGCCAAGTCTGTCGTGTTCACAACTGTGACTCGTTACAGTGACCTCGTTTCCCTGAGCGCTAGTGCGAAGTCGAGAAGGGTCCTTACGATTGAGAGGAGAGGTCTCTGACTGTGCGCCATATATCCAGCTCCTGCGCTCCAGTGAGCGGGTGGAAATTGGGTGGTTATTTGTCCCTGCTTCTCATCTCGCAATGGCGTCGTTGTAGTGCCTCTCCACAGTGCACTAAAATGGCATGTTTGACATGAAAAGGAATTTAAAATTTTAGAGTCCAAAAATACTTTATTCAAAAGTTCTGATTCCACACTTGTGACGTGCGTGCATGATCCGATGTGTGTTTTCCCATCGAGAATGTTCACTGTTGGTTCCGAACACACAAATAAATTTCAAATTACTTTACTCACATAAATCTTCCTACTAGTTTTTGCGTGTTTTGTACGCCTATATTTATGGCTTGTCTTATAAACATATGTACTGATTTGTAAATTTTGAATGCAAAAATTTTTCTGCAACTGTTAAATACAATTATTTCACTAAGGTATATTATATTTTGAACGCCTCTTCGGCCATTGTTTCTTGAAAACTTACGTTGACTGATCGGCACGTCCCTTGTGAATTACACAATGGTGTGTGCAACACACGTCAGCCCGTTCACCACACCTGTTTTGAAACATTCAAGTAAACACCTTGTACCGTCGAGCAGTAGTGACACGCAGTGTCACGTACTATGTGTGCTTGAAGAAGAGCTAAAGTGTGAAAAGTGTATTGTGTTTATTTTTCTCTCATGGCCATTTTAATATTTCTTAGTGCAGTGTTTGTATATGTAATTTATTCAGTGTCTAAGGTAAGTTGTGTTATTCTATGTCGGCACCCAGCAGTAGTGCCACGTGTATCCACTTCAAAGCGCTAAGTGCCACGTAACAAGCCCAGGAATGTACCAACGTACATATGTTTACGTCCACATGTTTTTCTTTGAGGGTTAATTTATTTGTCATTGAATAGTTGTATAATAAAATATTCTTTGTGTACCTTGTGTTCCCACTGGGCACTAAAGTGCTGCATCGAAACAGGTTTGTTAGTTTTTAAGAAAAGGGTAATTGTTTTGTGTAGTGTATTTTCTTACATAATTTGCCAACCATAATGTCATGTGTTGACAGTAGACGTTGTTGTTGTCAAATGGTCCAGGGTAAACCAGGTGCTAGCATTTACATTTTTCCATAGTCATCTGGCACGGAATATATTTAGTTTCAGATTTGTGTACATTAATTTTGAGAACCACTGCCAAGAATGTTTTCAAATATTATTTCTACGCCCTTTGGCATCAGGATGCCAAAGTTTGCCCGTGTTAGGTTAGTATTTTGTTTATAAGTGAAAATATGTATATGGTGTTCACGATAAAGTGAGCACTATTTAAGGCCCTCCCAGGAGGCATTAACCATTATTAAATATATCTTATTGCCGCATCAGACATTAAATTTTGGGGCGGGGAAATGTATAAACTGTGTTCATTGGGAGCATTGCAATGTTTATATTAAAAAGCAGCAGAAAGATGGGAATTGTATGAAAAGAAAAATTTTATATGGGCCTTTAAATATACTCACCTTACAGTGAACAGACAGTATATGTAGTGTCATGGCTGCCCACTAGGGGTGTAATGTAATATAAAACAAAGTCACACAGAGACTTGTGAGGACTATTACAGCCCATATAATATGGTCCTTAACCTATTGTCACACACCTCATAAATTTAGTTGACTGAGAAACTTTAATATATAAAAAGTCATGACAGTAAATACTGAGCACGCCAGTATATTTTACTGGACCAATGGCGACCAGCCTCCGTGCTTATCAACAGGGGGAGCACCGGGCCGGTTAACCTACAAACATACATAGTTTCAATATAAGAGTGTTTATTGTTTGAAATCAGTTTATCATGTTCTTGTTTAAGATTGTAATTAAAGATGTGCATGAGTGTTTGATACTGGAAGGCTTTCGCGGGACTCCAGCCTCGAATACAAACCCGACTGTAAGTGAGGTTAAGAGAGGCGTGGCAGCACTGCCACAGGCAGATATTTATGTATTTTATATTTGTATATTTAAGTGTTGTTAAGAAAATATTTAGAAGTTTTTCTGTCTCACCTATCCATCAGCTTCATCATCATTCTCTTAATTTTAATAATATAAATATTTTCAAGTCTACAACAAATCACATGACTTGTTGCGGAGACCCTGACTAATTGGTGGGCTCCACGCCACTGCAGCTTCAGTAGAGTCGCCATGATCGAACAGAATGGACGCATGGGTGTCGTCCTCCCTGGACTTTTCATCTTCCTTGTTGAATCATTTAGTGTATCAATAGTGTTAATAATAATGTAAGTGGAACCTTTACATTTTTTTCGTGTTCGGGAAGTGACGCATCCTCTACCTGGTTATATTATACAGTCTTCCTTAAGCTATGTAGACCTAGTGTCATTTTTATCAGTGTTAGTGCTCGCCTACTATAATGGCGAACCTTCATGAATGTGCCCGCTATGGGAAGTAAACGAATAAATGACATCGTAAAATAACTCGACAGCTTAGTTGCTCGACCACTTCAGGATGCTTAACCATTCTTAATGTACCGACATATCCTTTAAGGCATAAGGCAGCCTATAACTGCCCCAATAGTGAGCGTGAGCGTATGGGGGTAGCTCCGATAACCTACACTAGCCCAGGGTTTTCTGGAATGGTAAGCATGGATTCCATGCTCTCTACAACTCTACATTACTCTTCAGTTAAGATGTCGGGCATCGAGGGGGCCACTTAAGGCCGTCGTCCACATGACCCTGCCAAATCATTATGCTCTCCGCTAAGAACACTAGCACCTACCTGGAAATTATTAGAGTAATACCTCTCATCCTAGTCCACATAACTTCTCTCCTCGATGGTCCACCAGCCAGACGTCAACAAATATACATTCATACATACATATGGTGCAAAAATTACTCTGCGCATAACAAACACTAAAATTCAATTTAAATTACTGTTGGAATAAATGACGGGTTTATTATATATAATAAGTTGCGTTTCACCAGCTCGAGTTGTAATTTGCAAGTTTTCTGTTTTAGCGTGTGTGACTATTTAGAAACAAGAAAGACAAATACGTTAGTTTCTTGTTCCTTGTTAACTATAAGTTATTTGCATGTCACTTGTAATACGTAAAAAATTTGCATGTGACTTGATGCTTTCATAATGACCATTAATTACTATGTGTTTTTGACATGTGAAAAATATCAGGTAAATTAGCTGTTTTGCCAAACTGTGACAATTATTATTACATTAATTTAGGTACATTTTAATTAGGCATACACTTGCATATTACAACTTCCCTTTTACTTACGTCCTGTAAGATTCCTTCACTTTTCATTAAGGCTATTTTGCATATGTTATGTGGCAGTCAATATATTATTTTAAAATAATCTTCAAATTATTTTTTATTTTGCTTAAATATCCTCGGACATAAATATTACACTGAATGTTTACAATTGATGGTATTGCATGTTGTCCTTGGCACACAGGAAAATACAAATGTTTATTCAAATTTATGATTACCCTTGAAATGTTTGCATTGATTGATATCATATTTTACACAACAGTTCATACTCTTGAATTTGTTTTAATGGACTGGCTGAAGGGACGTGGCTACTCTCGCCTGTTGTGACATGCTACAAAATACACACATGGCATTTGACAATCAAAAAGGGCACATAGAGCAGTGTATTACTCTGTAGTACCTAGCTGCAGGAAACATGATTGATTTGATTGACATGTTTCGTTGTGGTGCTTCTGCACTTGTACTTACAGGGCTGTTGATTGCTGTGTCACTTGTGCATACCCCTCGTGTCTCGCAGATTGGCTCGTGTAACTTGTAGGTGTACTTGTCCTTAGTTATAAAAACCATTTTTGACACGGGCATGGTCCAGGGTTGACTTATTGCAGCGCTACCCAGCCTTAACTTTCAGGCAGGGGCAAACTGTGTAGCGTTGCCCATCCTCAGCTCTCATAGAGTGAAGTTGGAGGTCATAGGCCGATGTCCTAAGGGATCCCAGGTGCCTTGCTGTCACTTGTTTGTGTTCTTGCACTTACCGGTGCGGTATTACACATTACTCTTGTTTCCTACCATGGAATTGTCCTGGGCCATTCCACACACCGTGTTACACTGAAGCTAACACTTACCAAGTTGTCTCAGCCACTCTGCACACTGCAAAAGATTACATGAGGTAACCTGGGTGTACTATATTAAGGTTTAGCACCTCACATATTCTTATGAACAATAAAATGAACACTAAATCGTTCGGTTTTAACGATGTTGTTTATTCGTTCAAAATTTATTACACAATCAAGAGGTGATGTATGTATGTAATGAAACGGACTTGGAACTCGTGGGCCTGCCGATAGCCCTTTGCGGCGAAATGGATCAAAGTCACGTTAAACTTAGTGGGTGACTTAAGTTCCCCTCAAGGGGAAAAATGTAGTGGGTCCAACCCTCTGTACTAACAGGAAAACTGTTTCAGAATTAAATGTCTGTTGCTGAGAATATGAAAATTGGCTTAAATGTTGCATACCGAGGGTGGTCGCAAAGCGAACCTCCCACACATCCGGAGACTACGAGAACCAAGTCGAAGGTGCCAACGTGGCATCGGCCTTCACACCAAGCACTCGTGCCGACGTCAAACTGACACTTGATGAAATGAGAGGGGCACTTTCCCACAAATTAAAATGTTTACATAAAGACACTGACTAATTAAAACATATTGGTGGCACCCCCGTGTGAAAACAAGTGTCTCTTTGTTTGGTCAACATTACTTTAGCAGGAAGTGACACCTCACTTAGATTATTAATACTAAGTGTTGGGCCTGGGTTGGCAGTCTTGGCTAGAAAGAAAAACATAATACACTTTACATAATGACAATCACCTTTTTCAATATATCACCATATTTGAGGAATTATCCCTATTATGTGACACTTCCGTCAACTTCTGTGACACCACATGCGATGGGGGTTTCCCTGTGTGTAACAAGGCACTAAGTGTGACATCACTCACTTGTTTTACAAAGAAAATTTTGCATCTTTACACTTTCTTTCTGGCGTAACTGCAAAGGTGGTTGGGTAATGCTATTCCTATACTGTGTACACACTCGCTGGGGTTCGCAACACTATATTTCAGCAACAGGCCCGCCTAAGTACCACAGATTTGAGGAGTGTTGAACACTGCTGAGCAGGCAGCCCCCTCTTTCCCACAATTGCCTGTGCACCCGACATCTGTGACTTCGTGGGGAAACTGTATCAAACCGCTTGTTAATTTCTCCCAGGAATTACCTCTTGGAAGAAATTAGCCAAGTTGAAATTTTGTGAGTTATGCCATTCAGGTCACCTCAAAAGCAAAAGTTTCTTCCCTGCGGCCCGCACCGACTTACTGCTGGATATTCTTGTCGCCCTGGCATGTCCTAAATGCGAATTTTGACTGTGCAGTGCAAATGGTCAGGAGAATGCATGTGAGCACTGAGTTTATGTCAGTATGTTGGCTTTGGTAGAATCCTCATTAATTAGGTTGTGATAGTTTTAAGAGGGTTTTCAGTGTCATGTATGTTGTGTTGTACCAAAGTGCTAGATATTGTTTGCTGTGCGCAACTTAAATTCTGAAGCACATGCCGCACTACCACATGTGGGGCACACCGTGTAAAGAATATAGTTACGAGATTTAGGTTGGTTTTTACTTACAAGCGCCTGCATGCTGTGTGATAAGAATAATTATTATGATTCTAACCAGTATAAGGTCCAGTATAAACAGTGTCTTTGTCCAGTATCCAAATACGTTTTGATGTGTGCCATGTTCCACTTCCCAAAGATAGTTTGTCTGGCCGAGCACCCACCATCACTGCGGCTAGGATTAACACTCTGCTTACGTACAGGATGCATAGTGAGTTCGCAATGTGTGATGTGTGAAAGGGCAACATATGGCACGCCGGGTGTAGCATAACCAGTGTTTGCCATGCAGAGTAGCCAGGACTCCACATGGCGGGATGATACATGAAACAGAACCATGTAGCATACTGAGTCAAAGGGCTTATGAACATGCCGTTACAGTTGTTCATTGCTATGTTAATAAAGAGTTTTATTTTATTGTCCTTTTGTACAGCCAGTGTTTTGCTGTGTTCCTCTGTAAAAGCGTATTTTCCATTTTCATTGTTATGCTGTATTCATGCTCTTTTCACATGTGTTATGTATACATTTATGATCCAGGGTTCTTATGTGAATTAATGTAGCTTCCAACCTTAAGTTTCAGTAGGTAAAGCAGGAGTTAGCATGTAGTGCAGGAAGTAGTGTCCACCTTGGTGTGCAAGACAGTCTTCGCTCGCTTGCGCCAGGGTAGGAGGTTAGTAAGTGTCTGGCATAAACTAGGGGGGATTGGTGTGTTTGCGTGCTACGTGTTTTTGTCCTCTAAATGGCATGCATATTTCTGAACTTATCACTTCGCATCCATCATTTAACATCTTAAGAACTGTCCCATTTTCCACCATCCAATATACCCCCTCACTTCCCCTTGGTGTGCATTTCCCTGGAAAGCTTAACTTTCCATGAGAATTTTTGTATGCTTCAAGTCATTTATAGCAGTGTTACCACAATGACCAGTTAAGTCATTTATGTGGGTAAAGTGTCTTCCTGAGATAAGTGTTCATTCAAACCAAATAATTACCCTGAGAACTGATCAGTGAGTGAGTTATTTCGGTCACCAGAAAGCATTTAAGGGATTGGGCCCTAATCATACATAATTTGATTTGCAAGAGTTTTCAGCAGGGCTCAACGCAAACATGTGTTCAGTATTTTAATTGCATTGTATCTGTATGGGCGTGTGGATAGCCCCGATATCCACATCACGAGATGTAACATTTATCACTAATTGCCGCCAAAAGTTACTGCAGTAGTACGACGAGTATCAGCCCTTTTAGTAAACATCATATACAACATATCTACAACCTCAGTCATAGAAAGGCAGAGGTCAACAATTCAGCTTAAGTTTTCATCCAGGCGTACGGCCTGCTGATGCTATGTGGTCATGTAGAAATTGGTATGAATGGTTTTGGGGGTGGTGAAGGTGAGGTCTAAGATGTTGTTTACCCTACTATGTGCCAGGTGTCGTCAAGGCGATGCAGAGATGGTAGATGATTCTTGTAGCACGACGACTCTCAATGACCTCAGGATTGTGGACCGTACGCCCGGACCCAATCTCCTCGCTAATGATGCTGTTGACCTCTTATATTGCATGATTGTTGTGTGCTATACGGTAGCCAGTGAGTCGACTATGTACCATGCTGACCAGTCTTTGGCGGGAAACTTACATAAACGTTAACTCTCGCATACGTGGATTGTTAGGGCCAACCACACGGCCAAAAAATATGGAACAACTTGCCAACACATGTGCACTTGAGAAAACTGGATAGAATGAAGAAATACTGACATGATGTGAGTGGGTATTGTTAAGGCCCGTCCCGTTAAACATACAAGGCAGTCGAAATAACATACACGCTGTTCAGTTCAGCTGCATTTATTAGACGTCACTACACATCTCTGTCAGGGGAACACTTTAAATGTGAAGAAGTGAAGTTGCACAATACCGGCCACTGCAGTTAAGCGAAAAAATAGTCTTTCGACAATAATGAACTTCCGGTATTAAATACTTCCCAGGGCGATGTTATTCCCACATGAAGTGAGGGTGGTGTACCAGGCCACTAAAACAAGACAGGTTCCAGAAGATGAAGTCTAAATGTTCATGCTAAATGATGAAAGCCGTAGATCCGCGGGAAACGCGGAAATCGCGACACACACCCTACCCTCATACGATGCTACTCGCTGACTGGTTCTCCCGCCTCATGCGCGAGCAATCCTCAGCTGACCCATGCACCAGAACGGAGCTACTTCCTGCCACAAACATATATCTCCAGCTTAACTGCATGCTACCTGCCAAAACGTATGTAAAAAAATACATGTAAGACTCTACAACAAATAACCCTGATGAATGATAATGGACATAGTGCTGTATAAGTGATGAAAGAAATACCCATGAAAACAAGCATAAAAATGCCCTGGGAACAGAAAATATAAACAAGCAATAAATCCTATAATAACTCACAACAAATAATAAATGGCATGAGCCCTAGGACCCTCAGGTCCAGTGATTATTAGAGTATATTTTCATGTTACTTTGCTTCGCGGCTTTGGTAACCACCGGCTGCGCTGCACTGACGTGCTTTCATGCTGCACTACTATGCAATGCGCTGCACTTGGTCGCGCATCCCTGCTATGGTGGTGTTGCAAGTTTCACAGTCTTAGGGGTAGGAGACTGTGGCACAAGTCAGTGGAGAGCTGACTCTGTTGACTCAGGGTCTTGTGCCAATGACCAAAGACGGCATCCTTCCGACGTGACGTTCCTCAATTATACTCCAAGTTAGAAATAGGTAATGCACAGTTGATTATTAAGGCGAACCACACACCTTTAATTAATGGGAAACTATGAACTTAAAACACTTCATAATAATGAAAACACAGTAAGCTAAAGAAGACAAGTTACACTCTGAGTGGGAAGGTAGGGACCCGCACCCCTAGGTGCCCGAAGGCTACCCGTATGAAGATGCAAACACAGTATTATGTATTTTCAATGGGTTTTACTAACATCCTTCTCTGAAGACAATTTACTCTGCTGCCGGGCTTGACCCACCGGTTGGGTTACACTGTTCAGAAAGGCACTAGACCATAAAGTGATTAAGGTTGAACCTTAAGCCTCCCTAGGCGATGCAAACCTAAGGGAGGTAGAAAGGAGGAGAATCCTGGGAAGTAGATGAAAAATTATTCCTGATTGATTAAGCTATGGAAGGTAACATGATTGATGCAAAAGTTGAGGGCCGCCTGGGCGCATGGGAATCGCGACGACGTCCGTCTGCATGTCCACACTCTCTCGACACAAAATGCTGACTACTGGCACTGCGCGGTGTGCTGATCGGCGAAGGCAGGCAGGCAAGCCGCAGGAACTACTTTCTTACACTGCTCACAACTGACATAATACACTGCCCTTCTTTCATTGCGTACTTTAACATGTGAATAAATAAGCAATGGCAAACCATCTTTAATGCATAACATAAACACTGTGTAGAATGAAATGGGGATGAAAGATGTGAAAATGGGATACACAAGATGACATCAAATACCCTTTAAAAACCCATTGGGGTGTAAAAATACTATAGGGTATCCTTGCATATCATTGCTTAGCTGTGCATTTATGAGTGTTGCATAATTACACTATGTCACTGTAAGCCCTTTTACCTTGGGTCTACTTCCATATTAGTGTGTGTGAGCGAACATGGTTTCTGATCACATCGCACTGGTATGCACACACTTTGCTCTGTTTTGCACTAACGCTGCACTGAACCCCTGTGGGTCACGCTAGTGGGCAGCGTATTGAATTCTTGCGTAGAGGCGCACTGTTACACACTATAGGCACAAGCCCTCAGTAGAATGCTGGTGCCTGTTGCATAGTATCTACGGCGGGCAAATGGGCTAAGGACGCGGGCGACGTCAGTTTCGATTAAATTTGTTTATGTTGAAAATAGACAGGAAATAGTGATGGTATTTTATTGGGCAGTAACCATTTTGAAGTTGTACTAATGCTAAAATCAGTTTCTCTGAAGTGTAAACTACACACTCGTGAGCTGTAGTTTGGCAACCAGAGAGATCGAACTTTGCTTTGAAGTAGCTATTCAGGGCTGCCTGCAATTTATTTAGCACAAAAACAGCATGTGCGATACACAGAACACATGCACAGATCGAATCTAAAAGCTGATGTGTGCCGCATTCCCTAACCTCTAAGATCATTTGACTGGCCGCGACTTGTAATGCCACCATAGTAGGGATGTGCGCTCTATGGATGCGTGGAGCATGCACTAGGTAGTAGGTGTATGACTAAGTGCATTTCAGTGTAGAGTAGTGGAGCATGAGGGCATGCCAGTGCAGCGCAGCTGTTGGTTGCCAAAGATGCTATAATAGAAACTCCATGAGGTAGATTAATATATAAAAATAGACCCACTGGACCTGAGGGACCCAGGGCTCACACAATTTATTATTTGTCGTGTATTATTAAAGGAATTCTTGATTGTTTATATTTTCTTGTCCCTAGGGTGGCCTTCATCACCTAACATGGTCATTTAACTGCAATATACTTCATCTTCTGGAACCTTTCTTCTTTTAGCCGCCTCGCTGTACTCCACCCTCACTTCCTGTGGGAATAGCATCGCCCCAGGAAGCATTTAATACCGTAAGTTACATATTGTCGCAAGACTATATTTCTGTTTAACCGCAGGGGCCAGTATTGTGCAGCCACACACTTCGCAAGTAAATTGTTCTCCTGAGAGGGACATGTAGTGACATCGAATTAATGCTGCTGAACTGAACAGTGCATAAGTTATTTCGACCACCTTGTGCATTGAAGGGGACGGGCCTTGACAATATCCACTCACATCATGTCAGTATTCCTTCATTCTATCCAGTTTTCTCAAATGCATGTGTGTTAGTAAGTTGTTCCATATTTTTTGGGCGTGTGGTTGGCCCTAACAATCCACGTACGCGAGTGTTAACGTTTTTGTAAGTTACCCGCCAAAGACTGGTCAGCATGGTAAGTAGTCGACCCACTGGTTACTGTTTAGCAAACAACAATCATGCAATCTAATTGGAAATAGCATCATTAGGACACAGGCCAACAGCATCATCGGCAAGGAGATTAGGCCCTGGTGTACGGCCTGCAATCCTAAGGTCATCGAGAGTCGTCATTCTATAACAATCGTCTACCATCTCGGCGTCGCCTTGACAACTAGGCACCATGGTGCCTAGTCGATTAAATGAACATCCAAGACCTCAACTTCACTGCTCCAAAACCCTTTTCTCACCCTTTTCCACATGGCCACACACTGTTAAATCCTACAATCAAACTAGCACATGCACAGAACCGACGGTTGTATAAACAAAACAAGCGTGAAAATGAAACAAATGATGCTTAATACATTTCGCATGTATGTGTTGGTCACATTGAAATAAAAGAAAAATAATATTATCGGCAGCTGTTTACTTTACTGCTTGTGTCTTAATTTGTAGAAATATAATACGTTATGTCATCCATTTAAAATACATTGCTTGTACAATAACAATTGCAACCTAACAAACCAATGTTAATGTTGCGCCAAACTCTCCTCGTACTAGTCAAATTCATTACCTGCAGCAGCAATTTTGTTCGTCACATGAACTTGTTGGTATAGTTCTGATTGGCTATGCAGGGCGCATGATGCACAACACAGTACTTATAGGATATTGGTCAATTTATTGTGCATGGATTCTGTGCTAATTTTCTGTGAGTGTGCTATGCATAATTGTAAGCAGTGCCATCTTTTTTCTAATCTGCCCTATTGCTAAGTATTAAATGTACGACCGAATATAGGGTCGGGTTCTAATTATGTCTCAGGGCTAACCCCTTATGCCTAAATGAGAGGGAATTGCATTCTAAGGAGGAAGGCATCCCGGAAGTGAGATATTGAGTAGCCATGGCCAGCATTTGGGGCCATGACTACCTCCTTAAGTGTACCTGTAGCTGTACTTAGGATAAGAAAAGGGGGGTTAAAAAACCTCATAGACACACCCTGACTTCAGGCAGGGTCCTAAAGCTTCCAGCCAAGGGTGCAAGAAGTCCCGATAGCTCAGTTATGTCACATACTCCATCTTCGCTCTTCTGCGCCGACATCAGGAACTCCACATCGCGAGTGAAGGTGGGGAGTAATGGATCGGGTAGCCACCCCCTCCTCCAAAATCTCCCTCGGTCGTAGGTGAGCAGCGTTCGGTAGAATATCCAGGAACTACCAGTTGTGGAGGAGAATCTGTTGGTCCGCGGGTGAATGCTGACGCCATTGCTTCCAAGTTCCGATGCTGTTCCATTCCATTCCCCTTGCATCTACAGTCGACAGCCTGCAAATTCCAGCAGTGAGGTGGTTCGCCAACTTTGCATGTTTCCGCACCTCTGAATTGTCCTCCAGTCTCCCCGCATTGATAGTTGGGCTGCCCCCAGCAGACGCGCGAAGCCATCTTCAACTGAGCCACCCAGGTTCCCGATGTACATGACTGTCCGCCACGGGAGCCAGAGCCCGAGTGTAGGCAGCCCCATTCCAAGTCTTGCATTCTACTCTCTGTGCGTGTCCTATATTCTGTGCTAAATCAGTTGTAGGCTGGGCGTTCTCCATTTCTCTTTTACCTTTAATTGCAATGGTGAAGTATAGAAAGTGACTTTTTTTTTTCGCTCTTTGATAAATCATAGGTACAGTTTGGTGTGCAACAGTAAACCATTTAAATTTTTAATAACATGTCAATATTCTAGAGGTGCCAAAAGTATACCATTTGCGGATACTGACTCTCAATTAAAATAATTACTTTCATACGACTTCACAATACGTCATAACCTAAATACATGAAGATAATACAATTTCCCGTCTACAACTGTCACTCTGCTATGATTGGCTACTACGTCTTGACTTGTATTTGATATTAAATATAATGATCTCTTAAGTCAAGCCCAAAACGCACACGATCCGTCAAGACCCGCACACGACAGTCTTAAACTAATATCTTTTAATACATTGAATCATATCTTAATCACACGCCGAACTTATTCTGTTAGTTCAATCGTAACCCCACTTTACTCTATAGTAGCTGTCTTCCACATTTCTGTATGTATCTTTGTGTCACAATTGTTTGTTGATTTTTATACAACTAGGGAAATTTTGTAGAGTTCATTTATTTATTTATTTTATCGAAGTGTTGATATTATGCGTGAGGAACTACTGGAGAGATCGTTTATTTTTATTTGGTGAATATGCTTAATTTGTCTTTATTCTGAAAATTTGATGATTGAGTCATGTTAGACATAAAAGTCACGCCTTTAGGAGCCGGCCAAGATGTGGGTCGAAGTTGTATTTTACTTTCTATGGGCGGTAAAAATATAATGTTGGATTGTGGTATGCATATGGGTTTTAATGATGAAAGAAGGTTTCCTGACTTTTCGTACATTGCCCCTGATGGTCCAGCAAATAATTACATTGACTGCGTTATTATTTCCCATTTCCATCTTGATCATTGTGGGGCGCTCCCTTACTTTACAGAAGTGTTCGGTTATAGCGGACCAATATATATGACCCATCCAACTAAAGCAATTGCGCCAATTTTGCTTGAAGATATGCGCAAAGTGGCTGTGGAAAAGAAAGGTGACAGCAATTTTTTTACTTCACAGAATATCAAGGACTGCATGAAAAAAGTTATTACAGTAACACTCCACCAGTCTGTAATGGTGGACAGTAAATTAGAAATTAAAGCTTACTATGCAGGCCATGTGTTGGGTGCTGCCATGTTCTGGATCAGGGTTGGCTCACAATCTGTAGTGTACACTGGTGATTATAACATGACTCCAGACCGTCACTTAGGTGCAGCATGGATAGACAAATGCCGCCCTAACATACTGATTAGCGAGTCTACTTATGCTACGACAATACGTGACTCAAAACGATGTAGGGAACGTGATTTTCTTAAGAAAATTCACGAGTGTATCGACAGGGGTGGGAAGGTTTTGATTCCTGTTTTTGCACTTGGGAGAGCTCAAGAGTTATGCATATTGTTAGAGACGTATTGGGAAAGAATGAATCTGAAAGTACCAGTGTACTTTGGAACCGGTTTGACAGAGAAAGCTAACAACTACTACAAGATGTTTATCACGTGGACAAATCAAAAAATAAGGAAGACTTTTGTTCAGAGGAACATGTTCGACTTCAAACATATTAAACCGTTTGACAAGTCATATATTGATAATCCTGGAGCGATGGTTGTGTTTGCATCACCAGGCATGCTGCATGCAGGTTTATCCCTGCACATTTTCAAAAAATGGGCACCCAACGAGAACAACATGGTGATAATGCCAGGGTTTTGTGTTGTGGGTACAGTTGGCCATAAAATACTGAATGGGATCAAGAGGATAGAATTTGAAGGTCGTCAGTTCGTGGAGGTAAAAATGTCTGTTCAGTACATGTCATTCTCAGCACATGCTGATGCTAAGGGTATCATGCAGCTTATTCAGTACTGTGAACCAAAAAATGTGTTGTTGGTGCATGGTGAGGCTGCTAAAATGGAGTTCCTCAAAACAAAGATAGAGAAGGAATTCGATCTGAAGTGTTACATGCCTGCAAATGGTGAGACATGTATAATCAAGTCTGACATAAACATTCCTGTCTCCGTGTCACTCAGATTGCTGAAGGAGGAAGCGAAGAAGAGCAACATGCTGCCACCAGATCCCAAGCGGCAGCGCATCATTCATGGTGTGCTGGTGTCCCGAGACGTATCCATGTGTCTGATGGACGTGGATGAAGCGTGCAAAGAGGCGGGGATTAATCGTCACACGATCCGCTTCACGTCGACATTGCGGCTCGAAGACCCTGGCCCAGCAACTAAGACGGCTGAGAAGCTAGTGCAGTTGATGAACACGCGGCTTAAAGATCTTCCCATTCTCTTCACAGATTTTACCATTTCTGTTGAGTCGGTCATTGTAAAAGTGGAAGCAAGTGATGATGATCAGAAGACTGTGTATGTGTCGTGGGACAATCAAGATGAAGAATTGGGTAGCCACATATTGGAAATTCTGAAGAGTGTAGGAAACTGACTTTGGTGTACCATTGTTACATCTTGAAAAGTTACCATGTAATTTCTCATTCCTATCACCATCCCGAACAAACCTCAGCATTCAATAAACTGTGTGATATTCATTCAGCTTTGTGGTTGTTATCACACTTACAAGACTGCAGTGATACAGGTGTCTGTTCAGAAGAAAGTGATGAATGATCACAACCATGTGTATAGCCTTAACTGTTGAAGTCAATGTTACACTATATAATTGACATAGTGAAAGTTACTTTATTGAACTCTTACGCTGTTTGTATTTGAAGTAATCATTTCATTTTAAAGGGTGGCCAATATTTGTGAAGTAACTTTCATAAACTTTTTACATTGCAAGGCCTTTGTGATGTAAAGATTTATTTTGTGTAGCACAGTTTCCATCAAAATGTTAAAAATACCAGCTGTACAGAATTTATGTTGGCCTAATTGACTTACAGTAAGTATTTTTTTACAAACCAGTCATCAAATTACATCATTTGTTAATAAAATTATACCATTCACATAAGTTACAGTGTATTTATTTTGGTAAAATTCCAGAATATGGGTTTTTTTGATAAAATGGAAAAGGAATCTCGGAAAGTGGTATATAACTTAATTCCACTATGCTAATTACACAGAACAAAAATGTGCTAAGGGCATCGACATTTGACAAATAGAAACCCCAAAATTGATAGTGGAGAGTCCTATGAAGGTCAGGGAAATGGTGGGGTAAAAATATATATATATATATATGTACATTTTTATGATAAGATTTTATCCCTCAATTTCGCTCCAGTGGGGAGGCAATATCGAAGGAAGAAGAGTTACGTCAGGGGTACCACAGGGAAGCATTTTTGTGTCCTTTGTTATTCTCCATAATGGTAAATGACAGGGTTTGGGGATTAGGGGAAAAATAAGATTGTTTCTATATGATTGTGTTGTGTATGCTGAAGTTTGAAAGAGGGGGGGGGGGGGGGGGGGGGAATTTGCAGGTGAACATTGACAAGATATGGTTGTGGACCAGGAAAAATAAAATGAAGATAAATGTAAGAAAAACTAAGGTAGTGAGGTTCACAAGGAAGAAGATGATAAGCAGGGGCATGTACAGATGGGAGGGACAAGAGATAGAAGAAGCAGCAGAACATAGAGGTGCGAGAACTGGAAAAGGTGCAGAGAAGGGCAGCAAGATGGGTGAAGGGTAGGTGGAGAAGGCAGGGACAGGATGATGAGGAAGAAGGGAACTATAGGCCATCAGTGATGATGAAAGAAATGGGGTGGAGCTCATTGAAGGACAGGAGGAAAGTTGAACGGTTAGTCAGGATGTACAGGATGGTGAATGAAGAGGGAGGATGGGGAGGGCTACACTGCAAGCTAAGTAAGGGGGTATTTCGAGGAAGAGGAAACAACCATGAGAAGCTTCAGAGGGTGTTGGAGGAGAATAGAGCTGGGTAGGTAGTCCATGCTTGTGAGGTCTGTGAAGGAGGAATTGGTATCTGTTAGAGGGGTTGGTAAGTTCAGGAAGGGAGTGGAAAAGGAATTGGTTGGGTGAAGGAGAGGTGAGAGAGCTCACCACCGGGCGGTAGCCTAATTGCGAGTGTGAATGTATGTATGTAAATGGAGCAGGCAGAAACAGAACCCACAGCCGTGGGCAGAACCATTGGATGTGATTTCCAGACGTGGTGACGCAGCACTTATACTGCTGATGAGGTTAGCAAAGTACTAGATACTTGTACAGTAGTTTTCCCTGTGAGGGGCCTATGCCTGAAAACTATTTCTGGGGAAACTCTAAGCTTCGCTGATCAGTAGCGCTTCGCGTTGCCACTAAAAAAAATTTTCTGATGAGGTTGTACTACTGTTTTGGGGATTTACTTCCCTGCTGATGCTGGGACTCTGGCTCTGTAATTTTTGGCTATGTTTGTACAGTCTTTTTGCAATTTAACATATTTTCGTGAATAAATATTACATCTAAGTATATGTTTCACTCGTTTTACCCCACAATATTCCTGATCTTCATAGCTCTACCCACTATATTTTTTGGGGTTTCTCTTGGTCAAATGTTACTGTCCCTAGTAAATTTGTGTTATGTGGAATTAGTAGAATGGAATTATACCATGTTCCGAGATAATTTTTTTATTTTCGAAAAAGCTCCTATTCTTAAGAATTACCTACATGATTACGTTACTTGCCCAATCAATAGTATTACATTGTATTCACGACACAATGTGTACCCTATTAGATGACTTTCTAGACACTCACATTACCAAACAAATTTTATAATTTAAATAACTCTATGTATATATTTACACAGAAACGCATGTATTTTCACACAATTGTTTGATTTAACATGTCTAATGGGAATAATTGCATTTAAAACTCACTTTTGCGCATTGTTCTAAACACCTATGACCGTGACACATGCACCATTAGTTCTTAAAATTCCCACAATGCACTGTGACGTAAACAATTGAAAAACGTTAGTGCTCTCCAACACTTGGTCACTAAATGCAGTATAATGTGTAATGGTGATGCACATGTATAAACATCATCTCTGAACCTATTTGTGTATGTTGTACTACTGGTATATTTTTTGATTCTACTAGTTAGACCTATACATTACGTAGTACTCTCTTCTCGTGAATATAGACAAGGTAAGCCTTGAGCAATTCAACAGAATAACATAATCTTCCAACTCTGTTTAGTACCTGTGTTGTATACCTGTATAACTTCAGCGTCGTGGCATAAACATGCCTCTTACATGAGGTTTTACACATTAAAGATTCGTTGTAAATGGTATTCGTACATGTAATACCCAATATTGACCCAATATTAATACAGTATATTCTATGTAAATTATACGTGTTTTATAGCATAAGCAACACATCATTCTTGATAACCCTCTTCTGTATCACATTTTATTTTTTGCAGAAAACTACTTGAAGCCCCTCCAAAATTCCCAGTAATAATAATATCTAACATATCCAGGTATTATTTTTCCAATTTTCGAAAAAACCCCTATTTGGAATTTTACCGTTATTTGGTCCAGTAGCAATAAAGTAAATTATGGGATAGATAGTGATTTTTTTTTTTCCACCTCATTTTATGGTTTCAATCTTTTTTCCAGGGGATCAGTGTTTTATGCAGTGTCTCTCCTCTGATAAAAGTTGGTAGGTGCATACCCAAAAGTTACGACTCTTGGAAATTGTTGTAAAAGTTCCTGGGAAATCACTACCATTTGCAGTGTAGAATTTAATGCAAACTTTATTTTGAAAAAAAAAAACTAAAATTATTAATTTGTACTTTTTGTAAGTCGAGGTTTAAATTAATTTTCATATTTCCCAGTTTTAAATGACCACGTTATGTTAGTGTGAACGTAAATGTTCCATTTATTTTATGAAAACCCTTGCACAGTTGTGTGTATTAAAAAAGTAGTAAAACTACGTGAAATAAACTCATTGTACTAAAATGTTAACATCACACATTTAATGCAAAAGTAAGACATGGAACTATTTCTCCTGTGATGTCACTGTCAACTGTACTGAGAGCATGTCCATGTGTGACAGTTACAGGCAGAGACTTTTCTTGAAGGTTGGTCTCACAAGTGATCGGTCAGTCTTAAACCAACTGTAGCAAGTTTACTCCATTTTCCTTATTTCCTTACTCACAAATTCTTCATTTGTACATTCCAAAATACATTCTGCTTGCTATCCTTGGATAAGTACAATCCTGTAATTGTGAATTAATTTTGTTAACTGAAATTGTTTATTAATAATCATAGGCTTATACAGAATGCCGCAAGATCATTGCAACAAACATGTAGGGGTGATAGGTAATGTAATGCGGAACAAATTTTGTTGGAGAACAGATGTCCTGGTTCAGATGCTAGGCAGCTTTGTACGGCACTTTATAATGCTTGGCAGATGGCAGTTAGCATTGCACACAACAGACACCATCTGCCTACGTCCCAGGAAACAGTGGTATTTGATGTAATGCTGTAGAGGTGGAGGTAGTAATAAGTAGGTTAACATTTGTAGGTTGCAGTGCTCAAAATGGCAGCCCTCCATTTGATTGCATACATGCGATGCAATGCCTGAGAGACCCTTCCAAAGATACGAGTGGTTTGAACCAGATTCCATGCCATATGTACTCATTCTACGAGAATGTCGTAGTTCTCCACGGGTGTAGAGCACACACAACTCTTGATGTGGCCCCACAGAAGAAATTGACTGGCATTAGTTCGGGTGACTGGTGGTCATGGCACAGGACCGCCTCTCCCAATCCACGTTAACATCAAATGTGTTGGTGAGGTGTTGGCGAACACGACAGTTGAAATGTGGTGGGCCACCATTATGTTGAAACCCATGTTGATTCATACATTCAGTGGCACGTCTTCTAGCAGCTGGGGTAGCTCGATTGCCAGAAAGTTGCGATATGCCTGGTCGTATAAACGAGCTGGACAGAGAGAGTCCAACAACTTGTGCATGGATGTTGCCAGCCCACACGTTCACTGCAAACTGTTGGTGATCTGTGGCCTCCACTGTGCATGGATTTTCCTCTGCCCACACGTGGCTGCTGTAGGTATTGAAATAGTAATTTCTCGTAAAACACACCTCATCTGTAAACAACACATGATGCAAACTCTGTCTCTGCAATGCACCGCTGTGCAAACCGCATACAGGTCTCGAAGTCAACTGGTCCAAATGCCTGTACCTTTTGCTTGTGGAATGGATGTAGTCTGTGCTGATGGGCACCCTTCGCACAGAGGTGTTGCTGACCTCCATATCATGAGCAATTCGACAGGTTCGCCTCAATTCTGTCCAGTACTTCCTCTTCAAAATGTGGCATACAGACACCTCTTGCCCTGGTGCCTTATGTTGTGGATGGAAGATCCCATACTCACGCAGTCACTGCTGTAGTCTCTGGAACAGTGTGTGACATGGCTGCTATCTGTTGGGGAAGCATTCCTGATAAAGATGCACCCACAGCTTCTATCATCACAGTACATCATACACCTGTTGTGACACTGAATAATCATCCAGGACTTCTCGGGTGTACAAAGCGAAATGACTGTGACCACATGATCGTTTTGACTCCATCAGCAACACTTATGCAGGTCTGTGTAGTGGAACGTGGGGAGGGAAGGATGGAACCAACTGCGTGCACATACGGTCAATGCTGCCTACCTCATCAGGGCAGAGGCGATACCCTGTAACTGGCCATCACATTCAGTAGCTACAGGTGACTGTATGATCGACAGCAGGCACGTGGTACACATTTTGTAGAATGCCTACCTCTCGGGTGTCTGGCCTTTCAACCAGACATCCGTTCTCAAAAATTTGTTCATTACATTACCTATCACTCCTATAAGTTTGTCGCAATGATCCTGTAACATTCTAATTCAAGATATTTTGTTAACACTCCGTTAAGCTCCACTATTGATACCATTCGGACCGTTTGCTGTTGTACTATTTATTGCAAGAATTGAGGATTATTATTTCCTCTTTCTCAGTTCCCTTCATCTCTTGTATTTCAGTAACTGTAGTGTGAACAGCCAGCTGAAATAAAAAAAAAAAAATTTGCTGTGGTAACTGAGCAGTACGAGATTACTTACTGGTTCATGCTCAACATTTCTTCAAAGCATCTGAACATGACTGATCTGGGAATTCTCAGAATACAAATACTGTACTCTGTTCTTAAGTTGATGCATTCAACAAAATATTCAAAAAGTCATAGTGTCCCAAGCATTACAAGCTGTTGCTTGTTACGCTAAAACTACAGGTCGCCAAAACATACTTTTGTAGCCTCGCAAAATCACCTCAAAAGCTTGCATAAGACATATAACAACAAACTGTCTCCTGACCTATAGTAACAACCCTCATTTGCTTTAATCTTCAATAAAGCAAAGAGGCGGCACATCAAACTGTAACATATGGAAAGTGTATAAGACATGCATAAGTGTCAGGAGATCGTTGAAAACTTAATGATGTGGATACTAAGACAAAATGTGACAGTAGATGGTGTAGTGGCTAGAGCGCTCTTCTCCCACCAAGACAAAACAGGTATGATTCCCAACGAGGTCACGCCTGGATTTTCACTTGTGGGGAGTTATGCCAGATGATGATGATGATGATGCTGCTGCTGCTGCTGCTCAGTGGGTTTCCTTGAGGGTCTCCCATTTCCCCCACCCCTGCATTCTGGTGCTGTTCCAAAGCTACCTTGTTTCACCCTCATTGGCTCTTCAAGGCCTTGTTAAGAGCCACCCAAACCTCTCTACTCCCTGTAGATACTACAAATGTTTGATGTCGTAAAAATTTAATATCAATATTTTTCCAATCTGTTACTCGGTATTTTCAGTATACCGAAATTATTGGCAACACCAAAATTATTGGCAATACCAAAATAATTTTGATTACCGTAGACTGGGGTGACTTTGATACCGCAAGGATATCTGATAATTGAACCCTAGGGTATGTTTGTTTTTGTGGTGAAAAATTGTGTGCTGGCTGTAGTGGTAGGATTGGTGTCTGAAGAAAAGCTTTGAACATGTGCTAAACATGGAAGTTGGCTTGTTGCTCAAAATAGGTTATGTTTATTATATGATGTGATCTTCCAAAAAAGTGTAACTTTGAAAAACCTTCATCTGTAGAACAATGTAAGTATTTATTCTTATTTTGTAAAGTATAATTATTAAAAGTGGTTGTTCAGGAACAGGTATACTATATAAATTAATGTTGAACTGCAAACACACATGCATGTTCTGATGTACATTTTGTTGGAAAGGGTGGCTTTGATAATTTGTACGGAGTGACGTTTGATGTGTGTCATTCCTCATCCTAGGTGGTTTGTCACGCCGGCTGCTCCCAAGCACAGCACACATGCACTCTCGACAATTGATCACCGGCGAGTAGTGTCAGTGTCGTGCGAGTGCAGGAGTGGGCAAAATCAGGCCAGTGCAGTGCAGAAGAGTGTAGCGCCACATGCACCTACCAGCCCGAGAGAGCGGGCGGGAGTAATACACGAACACATGCATTACATTCAAAAGGGTTACAACATTTTTGCAAGCACATTTCTTGACACGTGATCCACAAATATAGTGTAATATGTCTAGAAACCCTTATGCCCCAGTGTTGTTGTTTTGAAGTGTTATTGTTTTGCTCACAAATGTTTATTTTCACCGCCAGTGTTATGTCCACCCCATTTCATTCCAGTCACCAGGTAAGCCTCAGAGATAATTATTGATTTGTGCTTTTCCAGTGTTTAAGATTGTTATAACATGTAACTATAAATTTGTTTCTCCACGTGTGCAAGTAGATCCCTCCGCGGCACGTGGGCCCGCCACCGCTAGCCCTCGCGCCATGGCGGGAAGTCAGTCAGCAAGCCGCACCCAGAGGGGGAGGACTGTGTGAAATCGCGCTCACGCTTTCCTGCCCGGTGGGTATCAGTCTTCATTACCAGTCATTTTCAGCAATAGTTTAATTATATCAAGAACGTTTTTAGTTTTTGCCATCCGCAATTCTCCCCTTCACCTCCCAAGGAATTGCATCACCTGGGGAGTTTATAAGTTTTATCAGCACACTTAACTTCAAGCAAGCCTAGTGCTTTATTTACCGCATAGCCTTCACCGCAGGTTTAAAGTGTGCAACTGTGTAAGCTGTTCTCCTGGAGGGAACGTTAGATTCTCCAAAAATAGCATGAACTAACAAGCGCTTTTTATTCGGTTGCCGAAAGGCGTTTCAGGGCGCTGGCCCCTTAAAACCCGCCATTTTCTTATGCAAGTGTTTATGTGAATTCAAGAGTAAATATTAATTTGGATGTGTGCTGCAACCTAATCAAAGTTCCACAAGTAGCATTTATGGGCGTGTGGTTTGGCACTAACAATCCACGCGTAGAGAGTTTGATTACGTCAACGTCGTATTTAATTTGCAATACCAAGCGGTGATTGGGCTGCCCGAAGAGTCCCTCATTTAGAAAACGAGGCCTCCACTTCAGGTGAACAACTGCAATGTTGTGGTCCAGGTGCGATCGGCTCTTCCGCAACAATATCAGTGACGCCGCCACAGCAACGTCTGAAGCCTACCGGATATATAATTCCAAACACCCTGTTCCGAATTCTGTTCACCGCCTTTATAAATCCCAGTCAGCCCTTTTCCAACCCACAACAGCCATACTATGACTGGTAGTTGTCCAGTTTAACACACACAACCAGACATTTCATCATTGTGCTAATATATAAGGTTAGGCAATGTAGCGTAGGGTTCTCTCTTACTGTAGTGGGTTAAACCTAGCAGGCTAGGGCTCTATTATTACTGAAGGTTGCATTCAAATTACAATTAAGTTTGCAGGTTAAGTACATTTCGCAAACTTTTTGTTTTTTGAAATTATGAAATGTCATACTAATATTCATCTGTGGGCAGTAATACACATTTGAGTTAAGTTATTAATTTTCATATTTAAAACAGTATTAGTAAATATAGGCAAAGACTATTCACTGTTACTATAGCGGTTACTGTGTGACTAGGTGAGCGACTTTGTGATGCATGTTTTTTGTACGAAATATTTCAATTACGTACCCTCTATCTTGCCCAGCTCTTGCAGATATGTCATACCAATGAACATATGAAACACTTCTGAAATGAGTAAAAATTGAAATTAAAAATAATAATAAAAACTGTCGCAAAGTCACCCTGATTTACGGTACCTAATTATTTCTCAATTGGGACCTAAATTCTAAATGACATGTTCTTATTTGATCTGTTACAGGTCCCACATCAAAGGTGAGCCCCATATTCCAGGGCAGGCCCATTTAAAATGCAGTGAAAGTACAAGAAGAACTCAGGAACACGGACATGCACAAATTATTCAGAGGAACAATTAGAGGAAGCAATGAATAATATAGTTGAGGGAAGACACTCGATAATTGCTGCATCAAGACAGTTCAGCATACCGTACGGGACACTGCACAACAGTTTTCACTGCAAACATGGCCAGACACCTGGTGGACAAACATGTCTTACAAATGTAAAAGAAAATTCAATTGTAGAATGCTTCATTAAATGTGCAGACTGGGGTTTCCCACTCTACTATTGACGTGCAATTATTTGCAAAGAACTATTTGCAGAGAGTAGGAAAAAGCAACCCAAGATTCAAAATGGTGTATATATCCAGGCAAGGACTGGATTTACAGTTTCACGGAGCGACATCGAGGTAGAATTTCAAAAGGCTTGCTTCTAATATTACAAGATCAAGAAGCTCCATTTCAAAAGAAACATTGCAGTCATATTTTGATAATTTGAAGAAAATACTGTCCGATATCCTCCCCAAGTAACGTGTTTGATTACGACTAAACCAACGTCAGTGATGACTTGGATAAAAAGTTGTTTAGGCAGGGAACTAAATATCCAGAGAAAGTTTCAAACCTCAGCAAATCATCCACCACCATTATAGTTTGTGGATCTGCGGATGGGACATTACTTCCTCCTGATGGCA
Organism: Dryococelus australis; assembly: GCA_029891345.1. NCBI lineage: Eukaryota > Metazoa > Arthropoda > Insecta > Phasmatodea > Phasmatidae > Dryococelus > Dryococelus australis. The sequence goes on from CM056998.1 coordinate 41,501,283, forward strand.
AATATTGTAAGGGACACGTGGACACAAGATGGACCTAAGGGTCCCTGTTGCTCACAGGGAATACATTTTAATAGGACTAAAAGAGAGTGTATTGATGCTTAAACTTTTACGGACTGGTTTGAATGTTCATTCTTGCCTCATGCAAACAGACTAGGTGGTAAAAAACTGTTACTAGACGACAATGTAGCATCACATATCTGTGATAGAGTGATCCAGCTTTGTGAACAAAATGATATACCCTTTGTATGCCTACCAAGCAATGCTACACACATTTGCCAGCCCCTAGACGTCCCCTTTTTCAGACCTATGAAAACATCTTGGTGAAATATTTTGACCAATTTCAAATTTAAAAACCCCAAAACACATGGTGTTCCAAAAGAGAAATTCCCTGCACTCTTGAAGCAATGCCTTCTATCCATGAACAAAACATTACCAAGAACAGACTACAAATGTGGAGATGGAGAGATGTCGGCAGTGAGGCGAAATCTGAATAATGGATTTGAAGTCACTGGCATTGTCCCGTTTAACCCAACAAAGGTTTTATGTAAAGTTCCTAATGCAGCGTCACAAAATGGCATCAACAATGTCGTGAATGACTCCCGGACAGAATATTTGAAAGAGAAAAGATATGACAGTGGTCAAACCCAAAAGTAAAGTAAAAGCAGAAATGCTATTGAACCAATCAAAAGCATTGCATCAACTAGCAGACGTGAAACTTCCGATTTTAGGAAAAACAAGATGCCACATTATTTGCAACATAGGTTTAGAAAATAAGTTTTGTATGTTTTTCTACTTCATCGTGTGTGTTGTACGTTGAGTTACTTACTTTTAATGCCAGTAGATTTCAATAATTATTGAAGGGGTACCTATGTTAGTGTGGGATGCACTTTCAAAACATAAATTGAATTATGTATACTGTCTTTGTATGTGAAATACAGCTATACTCAGATGTTGTCAAAGTCACCCCATACTTGATTGCTCATTTGTAAAAAAAACTGTTCAATTTTGCTGAAGGGTAAGTGTGATACTTCTGTTGTAAATGCAAAGTGTTTTAAAGCAAGGTATCAAAGTGTCCCCAACAAGGGGGTATCTTTGATAGTTTTTTTTTTTTTTCATTCACTCATACCTACAGATATAATCATCAAATTATACACTTTCCAATCTATTCTTTTAAGGTATATTTTTTGCATAACTTGTATAATTGTTACTGTGATAATTTTAAAAAGTATTTTTAGAATATCTTTAAAGTCACCCCATTCTAGGTACAGTATCATTGAAAATATTGGTATTTATTGACTTCCGATATTACTGAAAACATTTATGTGAATGTGTTTCAATACTAATTGTAACGGTGACCAACCCTTTCGAGGTCATAAGAAATATATTTGGTTTAAGTTGTCAACCGAATAGCAGAAATGTGAAACATAATTAGTTTTCCTGTTGTAAAAACAACGCCAAGAGGTTTCGAACTTTTACCTTTAAAATGTGTGAATAGCTGAAATGCTCACCCATTACACAAAAGCATGCTTTTAGATAATATGGTGTATTTACTGCTTCAAACATGAGAGAATATGCTTTAAACAATTGTTAAATGCGTAATGATTGTGTTTCACAAGATTTACGAATAGAATATTATTGCACAAATACCTCATGAATCAATATTTTAATACAAGCCCACGAACAAGCAATTGACTGGCGTTATTACGAGTAATGAAAAGAGTTCTCTTGAAACTCAATGGCTGAACAGAATTGATCCAAATTTTTACAGCATACTTCCACAATACTATTTGTTATTCAATGCAAGTTTCATGAAAATTTGTCCAGCCACGCAGTTTTTAAAGTACATAAAAATTACATTTGGTAAGGCCTACTACGTTTCACTTATAAAATTTAAATGCCTGCAATGATGTGAACGAAACTTCACCAAAATACTAATGACACAGTACTTAGCTGGTGACATATTTCATGATATTGCATCCACACATTTAATGCACAATCTAATTTGCGCCCGTAATACTTACCTGGAAGGTTAGTCGTGCGGAAGCTTGTACTTATTGTTTGATGTATCTGTTGATACAGATTAAATCGTTCGGACAGATGTTATAACATTGTTTTAATGTATTCCTAACTCTCGAGCAAAGTTTCACGTGCAGCATTAAATATTTTCATGGCAATATTGTTTCAAGGTGAGCGACATACATGCAGATGTATAGCTCTTAAGTAGAAGGGAAATGTATGTCTGGGGCCTACGGATTCCGGAGTAAGACAGATCCGGGAGTCCGCCATATTGGAATTTCCCTTTTGCCCTTTTCTTCCCGTAAAAATTTCCCTTTTTCCCATTTACAATAAAGACCCCTAGAAAATTCCCATTTTTTTGCAGAGCAGGTGACTGATTCATAATTCTGGAGACCAGGAATCTTGACTGAGCCAGGAGAGCAGGACTCAGGACCGATAACACCTTTGTTTAAAATTTATTTTTTGGATTATTGGGGTCAAATTTGAAAAAAAAAAATCTCGACTTTATTTAACATGTTTGAAAAATTCTGAAATGATTTAAGAATTTTCCAGTCCCCCACCAGCCATTCTCCCCAACCATTTCCCTTTATCCCTCAAAAATTCTAAAATCACAAAAAAAAAATTCATAAATTTCAATGAGCCTGTTATGTTAATGACTACTACGGCCATCTTGAAAGCCGGTGACCTTTGCATTGACCCCATAACCTTGAATGACCTTGAAAACAGAAACACTAGAGTCTGCAAGTTTATTATGATAGATACCTATTACTACCACTACCACTACCACCACCACCATCTTGGGTTTAGGTGAACTTGACATATTGCGCAGGGCAGGTTATGAGGGCAACTACACTTTTGAGGGCATGTAACGAAATCACAAGAGAACAGCTTGCAGTAAACCTGGTACTGAGGTACTGATGAGACATGCACTTCACCTTTACAAGTCTTAGCATGTAAGTAAACTGTACGGCTGAACTGCTTACCGCACCGGTCACACAAATATGATGAGACATAGTGCCTGAACAATGTATTAATGGTGTAATAGAATTGGTTCAATTTCAATATGATTTCGCAGGGCTTGCATTATAAGCAGTATGGCGGTCAGCCGAGAGGATTAGTTTGACAACTGCTGCCATGAAAGATACATTGCCTTGGCTAGTTTCTACGCCAGATAATCCATGGCTAAAGTGGAGTGAATACTGCCCGCCAATGGTTTCTTGCCATCAACTTCAACTGTTTATGGCTATCAGCATCTACTTCCATCAGTACAGCCGATGTTACCTGCTTCTTTAGCTCCGTCCATGTCTTTGCCTGAACTACTAAGTCATCAGTGTCACTTTTGTAATAAGACATTTACTTCCGACCATAATGTACGACTTGTGCGCTTTAATTGTGCCAAGAATCCCTGTCACTTGTCATATTTGTGTAATAGGTGTGGTAAGCAGTGTAGCCGTACCGACAGTTTACTTACATGTGCAAAGATCTGTAAAGGTGAAGTGCATTTCTCATCTGCACCACGGTCTCTACAAGATTTACTGCAAGCCGTCTCGTGATTTCGTTACATGCCCTCAAAAGTGTAGTTGCCAACATAACCTGCCCTGCACAGTGTATCAGATCACATGAACTTTAGATGGTGGTAGTAGTTGGTAACGTAATATGCTTGCCGACTAATGAATTTTTCTCGAATTTTTGTTTTCAAGGCATTCAAGGTCATCACCTGAATCCAATATGGTAGTAGTCAGTAATGTAATGTGCATGCGGACTTTTTTTTTAATCAAATTTCTTTTCAATGTCATGGGGTCAATGTTAAGATCCCTGGCTTCCAAGCGCAGTTTTAACCAGAAACTTTTTTTTTTTTTTTTGCAATTTAAGGAAAAGGGGAAATGTTAGGTGAAACAGGACATTTTTGATAAAAAAAAATGGAAATTAAGGAAAATGGCCACCAAGGACTAAAAATTTTTAAATCACTTTGACTCCAGAAATTTAAAAAAAATTATCACAAAGGCCCCGAGTACTGCCCTCTTGGCTCGGATTCACAAATCCCGGTCTCCGTCACAAATTTTTGTCTCCTGCTCTGCAAAAAAAAAATTCTGGGGGGGGGGGGGGGGGGCTTTTTTGCAGATGGTAAAAACTGTAAATTTTTAGGGAAAAGGGAGGAATTTCAATTTTAAGACGAAAAGTAATTTTTGTAGAAAAAATAAGGGAAATTCCATTATGGTGGACCCTGGCGCCTACTACGGAACCCGTTGGGCCGGACTTAAATTTTCTTTATTCTCTTGTAAATTGTGAATCTTGTAAATAATTAATAACACACACATTAATGCTTTCAGAATTGCAACACACATCGCAAATATAACACTCACCAGAAGTTTTTCAAGTTTGAGATTTAAAATGTATCCCGAATTCAACTGCATGAAGCAGCACGTTTTCCAGGTCGGCATATTATGTGAAAGTTCAAGAATTTCTGGGACAAGAAACTACATACAAAAATTTACAGACAGTGTCACTTTACTCAGAACATGTATAAAAACGTTTTATTTATTACGTTAATGAATGATTCATTACTAATCAAGGGATCAGTTTGTATCGCTATTTGTTTACACACGAGCGCAGACCGGAAAAACAAAAACAATGAACAAGCCAACTTGAAAATTATGTAAGTCGGGCAATAATGGAAGAGTTGCAGTGTCACAATCATGCCATATTTCCTTCTTGTTGTATGCAAATGAGACTGAATTACAGGTGACAAAAAATGCTTTAATTTTACAACTATATAACGTCAAGAAAGACAATATGGGGAAATTCAGATAGTTTCAATATCAGAATGTGGATAGTACCGAAAACTTCGATAAGGAAACACTGATATACCTATATTTTTAAAGTTATATGAAATATCAGTAATTAGTTATATATTGTTCGATAAGTTATATTTCAAACAGCCCTAGTAGATACCCATCAAGGCGAACTGGGTGGAATCCCTGGCCAGATCACACACTGATTTCCCCAAGTGGGAATTTTGCCAGACAATGTCGCTGGTTTTCTCTGATATCTCCAGTTTCCACCACCCTTAAATTTCAGGGCTGCTCCATTCTCACCTCATTTCACCATCAGCTCTCAAAGCCTTGTTAAGAGCCACCCAAATCCTTTAACTCATCATATAAGTTGTTCACACATTTGCCCAAATGCAAGCAAAGAACTTGTGCCTTTGCAATATTCTTACCAAGCTCTCATAACAGCCAGCTGACTGTACAAGAGGAAAGATGCTCCCAGTTGAATAGTGTTTTAACAATTATTTCACACAAGTCTTTTGCTGTATTGAGTTGGGCTTTCTTCTTAGTTGCAGCATTAATCCACTTTACCTAATTTGTTTACTAACAATAACACAGTTGGGTTTGTCAACTGAGTTTGGCATAACTGTCTTCAAAACATTCAAATAGATATTTCACACAATCATCCACCTAATGTACCACTATTCTGTATAATATAAATTAACTTTGTCTTGGCTAGCATGTTGCACTAATAACATTAATTATGAAGAATGTCCTCTTGTTCAGCAGAATGTCAATACAGTGAAAGTTACAGAATACTGCACAGCAAAGATGCACCAAAAATGTTTGTTGTGTGTACCGATTGTCAGTAAATTATATAGGTTGATAAATTTTGATATAGTCATTTGATATATTCTGTGCATGTACTGGAAAGAAATTATAACCTACAGAAATTACAAAAGTGCACCAATTTGGCATTTGTTAATTAATTTTAATAAGGAAATTGACAAATTGTCTGAAAACTTGGGCAACGAAGTTTAATACATAGTGTTTCCAGCTACATTTGCTCACCACTGAACATCATGGCCTGTTCATGTATCTTTAGTGTGACTGACGAGTGCATTGGTAAACGTGAATGCGCACCTGTAGCATAATTGAGGGGGTGCGGGTATACGCTGCTCCGCCCCAAATTTAGTCGGGTTTTCTATAAGGAGAATAAATAGGCACCAAAACCCCATCGACAGAAACTGTTTTACCAAACGAGCCACGGACCCACTGAAATTTATGACACTACAGGATAGCCGCACCCCTGCGCCCAGTGATGTCACCGCATAGCCTTGAGCAGAGGTAGTAAACCTGTTGTCAGCCTCAACCCAGGGTGGTAAGGAATACGCGACGGTGGTGCCGCCACCCCAAAATAATCAGCCCCTGCAGAGAAAGGCTAGCATCCTCCACACCTCTAAAGCTCGCCGACCGTAGTGATCAGTTAGCTCTCCGTGGTCAGGGCAAGACGACCACCTCTCCCAGGTTGTAAAAGCTCTACCAGCTCCAACTACCTGCACCAGTTTCTTCAGCAGCTCCTGCAATGCATAAGAGACACTCCAGAAGTAACTTCCCTGCACCCATTTATCTAAATCTTGACTCCACGGTAGCAGGTCATCGCGATGTCCCCTCTAGACAACCACCCTTCGGGAAGTAAATCACTGTAAATTGTGATCTTTCAGAGAGTAGCTAATGATGTTAAAATTCATCCAGGTTCATCTTCACCCGAGTTCAAGCGCGTATTTAACTTTCTACGTGTGAAATGGGTGAGAGTGGGCCCAACCCTCAGGAGATGGGACTTTATGAAGGCTTTAGTCCGAAAGGACATACCGAAACTCCTGAGAGCGTCCGGCACGCCCTCACCCGTCCACGAACACTCCAACTCTCACCTGCCAATTTGCATGTGTGTGAGCACATGTGCATGCGCGTGCAGAGACATTCCCAATAGGACTGAACTCTCTCAGAAAAGGGAAAGAGTACTAGCTCTAATATAGAACCTTGTGTTTGAGACTTAAAACTCTCCCATTATATTTTTTTAGCTTCAGATGAATAGAAAGGATTAGACAGAGTGACTAGCTCTGCAGCGAGAATTTAAATTAAATATTTCCCTGCTAATGGACTCCACTCGCAATGTCGCACACCCATCCCCAGTACCCGAGGTCACCCTGCATCCCATCTCGCCGATAATTATTAGTGACCATGAATCAGAACTAGATTCATACCTAGGTATCTGTTGGCCATAACCTGACTGAGCATGAGTTATTATCAGCCAGCTAAGCTCTCACCCGTCGTAACCGTGCCAACCCCTAACCTAATAAGGACAATCGACCACATAATACGTGCACAATCCGTAGTGTCAAGGAAGGTGAAAGCTTATTTTATCCCCCAAAACCATCCCTAAAACCAGAAATAGTTTCCACTCCGCTTAACTTTATTCCCAGCCGGAAACTGAGGCCAAATTCTTGGGGACAACCAGGTAGTGAGTGTAGGCCAGAGTTAAAACGACTGGCCGTATCACAATCCCCTCCATTGTAACTTCACTACCATCCAAGGTCCCCAATAACTCCTAGGCAACTTGGGACAGCTGGCATCTCGTTTATTGGCAGCCTTCTCTGCGAGTGTAGTTGCACTCCCTGGGCAGGAGACACTTGCAGTCCAATTCACCTTGGGATTTAATTCCCCTCCACTCCAATATAGCCCTTCTTCTAGACGACAACCAAACCACCCCAACGTGGGCAAACCACAACCCGCCAGGCAGAATGAAATCCTACAAGAAGAGACTACATTGCCGAAGGGTTGTAATTAGGGCTCAGGAGGGTAATTAGTGCTCTCAGTAACCCCTGTCAGATGGAGGAACCTGCTCCACCACGACCAATCAGTTCCTCCATAAGTAAATTTAACTAAGGAGAGATCAAGATAAAAGGGGGCTCTCGCAATCGACCGTTGTTTTAAGAACCAATGATTTAGGGCCAGGCCAAATAAGTAGCATCTGGCCGGGGGCCAGTAATCCACCCGTATTGGCCGAGTTTGCATTTAGGTATTGCTGTGAAATATGAATCTAATGAACAATATTGTGAGTGGGTTAACACCTTTTTAACTTGTTGGAAGGATGATAAATGTACAACCAGCCGTAGTCAAAACTTCTGTAACTTCTTACAACACAGCAAAAGGAGACAACTGTTTCACTTTGACAGAAATAACATGTTTTACTACCAGCACCACCTACTTTGTCCCCCTGAGCAGTCATCACTAAGCGCAGGCGAATTGGAGGGGTGGGGGGGAATATGCACATGGTATCAGCTATTACACGGCAGTGTTTTACCAACATAAAGTGTTCACCTTTTTATGTTGTTTTGTTGACTTAGAATATCTTGTTGAAACAACTAGCCACCAGTTAATACCTCTTGCTCACGCCATACTGGCTGTTCTTATCCAACTAGTATTTCTTCAAATCTTGGTCATGCAAATCCTTCATTTCTGGCTAGATTTAGGCTCCACATTATCATCACAGTCAAATGTCAGTATAATGTACTTCACAGCACATCTTTCAAATCTCTGGCAGCTGCAGTATCATTGAATACACTAGTATGTAGTATTTTTCAGAATTAATTGCGTACTTTGTTTTTGTTGTTCTATAGCAGTGATTACTGAATTCACAGATGGTTACCTTTTAGAGATCTTACAAATTATTAACTTTTCTTACTCTTAGGTCTTCAATTTGTGAAACTAAATTGCTGTTTCACAGTCAGTAAGAAGTTACCTCGAAAATATAATATTGTCCCAACTTTAAATGGATAGCAGTCTCGTGCACACAAATTACAAGATGGAATAAAAGGATCTTCAGATGTTGCATCAATGGTTTCATACACACTTCCCTGTATGTTTACATTTGTTAGAATTTAAATTACAGTTAGAACATACGAGTTCACAGTTTATCCTAGTCACTGGGTTCAATTCCTGGTGGGGGTCACTCCTGAATTTTCGCACGTGGGAATCTTGCCGGGCAATGCTGCCAGTCAGCGGCACTGCTCCATACTCACCCTTGCTTCATCCTCATCGGCTCTCAAGACCTCTAAAAGTTAAGAGCTGCCCAATTCTCTTCACTCGCTCTACTATGTATGCAGTAAGCAGGACTCAAAGGTAATAGATGTAAAAAGGAGCTTTACGTAAGCTGCATGGGAAAGTTTTGAACCACGTGTGTTACACTTACCTTATGCCAAAGGGCAGAGAATCAAACAAAACTCTTAACTTGCTAAACTGTTTTTTCCTCAATTAGTTACTTCAAGTACAGCACCTTTAATCACTACAACTTAAAAATATAAGCCTATGGAGTAAAAAAAAAAAACAATATTTTTGTCACCATTTATTTTTCTTACTCTACACTTAAAATTAATAGCAACAACATTTATAACTTTAATACACCATCTCTCAAACATTTAAATATGAAAAGCAGCATTACAATTAACTTGCAAAATAATTACATGAAATTTAAAATTGTTTCTCCCTACTGAACAAAAAGAAGGTATCACTTGAAATTGTGTTAAAAATTACAGCAGTCAATTGTTGCACAATTAAGTCCACACAGTATCCAAACCTTTCTATTTCATTGTATAAATAACATGAAAGTAAACAGAAAACATTGCAATATTATTCTTCTTCCTTTAGAAACTGTTCATTCCAAATTACACTTGACACTGCATTTCTAAAACAGAATCTGAGCGTAACATGGTGAACTGCGTTACAGTTCAAAATAGAATTTTCTGAAACAACCACAATCTCTCCGACCATGTTCAAAATAAAATTTTCTAGACAAATGCTACAAATACCAAAATTTTATTTCCAAATTCTGGTAAAGATTGACAACCCCAATGTGGTCACTTAGCGAGACTTTGTATTGAAATTATATATACATGGCATTTAAGACACAAGTATTAAGAGATTTGCAAGTGGCATGCTTACTTTTGTAATGTAAAAACATTATATACAAAATGAAAGCATTCAAAATGGAAAATAACACACGCACACTCAAAAAAATATTCTTCCTCTGGTCTAGTTTCATCAAAGCTTGTATAACAAGCAATAGTTAAAAAGATAATGTTTGCTGCTAACGACAGTGAGGTTATCACCCTCTTTTGCAAACAAAAACTTGCCTAGCTGTTAAATCTGGTACACACAGCAATTATACAACCCCTGAACCTAAAATTATAGATTACCTATAGTTTTTTTTTTAATTTTTAGTTATAAATGTTTTTAAATAAGAATGATTACAAGCAAAGATTTTTCACAGTCTCTTTACAAGAAAAATTACTTCAGCCACATACCTATTTTCAATTTGGCCACCTACTTAAATTTTATTTCACAGGTTTGTAAATAAATAGTTACTAATTCTGCCTATTAAGATTTTTTGAGAAGTCTATGTTTGAAATTTGCTAATTGTACATTACAGATTTACTTGCACAACTGCAAAATACTATACTATTGAATAACACTTCAGAATATGGAAGCAGCGAATAATGCACACTGGTTCTGTTACAAAACAAGTAGATGAAATACAGTAGCATTACTTTGGTGCATGATAAAACATTAATACGCTAACCCTGGCAGAAAAATTGAGTAATTTTGTACAAGTGTGTGTACAAAATTTTAAAGGTGCACCGATACCTCAGTATCTACACCTGGAAATCATTTCTAACCAATTAAGCTACTTGATTAATACATATCAGCATAATCAATTTTCTTCCGTATTTGAATTCAAAATACACTGAAACCAGACGAATGACCTGATGAGCTCAGTATTTCCATTTTAAAGTGTCCACAGAAAAAATTTAAGACAGTTATATGAAATACTGTTTAAAAATTATACTAATTGACTACTAATTCATTTCCTACACACACACACTTGTTATTAACACATGAAACAAAGCTGCTGTATATTGTTTACCATTTATATACATTAGTTGCATCTTGTCAGCTTCAAGGGAAAGCAAACGTTGATAGTAAAACAATACAATTTAATGTTGTTCAAGTAAAACCAGAGGCAAGGAAAGTTTAGTATTCAGCATTTACGTGTAATATTTAACGCGTTTGTGCAATATTAAACATGTGAAAAATAATAGTTACAAACTGTTCAAGATTAACTGAGCATTTTCGAAAGTTCCACTTAAGATAAGCATTACTAAAATATTTGAGCACTGACCAAGTGACAGGTAAATTTGTTTTTAAAGTGCCAATTCTTTTTTTACTGTGCAGAAAACAAGCCAAAAACAAATTACACGCAATCGCCACAAATTTAAGAGTTGCACTTCCTAGTACTGCATTAAAACATATAACTTAATTTCGTACATCGCCAACTTTCCTGAGAACATCCTAGTCAGTGTCTCCCTAAAATAAACAATTATGGGCAGATATTTTATTTTTGACAAATTTTAAAATGATCCAACTGACAGCTAACAGCCTACATCACTAATAGATGTACTTGTTATGAAAACATTGAAGGAATTTGTGAAAATTTTTGTACATAGATTTACTCACAGTTCATTGTAAGGCAAAGAACCTGCTCATGTCCCCTATATGCTACAAACTGTTACCGAGCTATGTCTGTGGTATTTGTAATTCCCACACAGAAAATTTGGAAATTGACCCCTGTACTTTTGCAAAAACTCTTCGCAAAATGTACTCAGGGCTATTATCACAATAAAATCCGACAAATAACATTTAAAAAATATACGAGTACCAGCTTGCAGCTTTAGAAATTTTCTCCATACTTCAAGATATGCTTAGAAATTATCTTACTAAATTGGGAAGATCAGAATTGGTACATTGTGAGAACTGAATGCGTAAGTGAATAATTGTACGTGCATAAATGCATCGTACAGTAACACAATATATTGCATTAGCATGTATCGGTTTTTTAAAAAACTAGCACACACCACAGTGGAACCTCTATGTACTGAACTCTGATGGATTGAAAGCTCGCATCCATGGAACATATTCTGTGGTCCCATTTTCTGATTTGTCTGCATTTCAAGACCACATTCATTGAAAGTCTACATGTATTGAAATTTTTTATCAGTCCTCTGAGAAATGATGATTAGAGAATAAAGTGTAATAGGTGAATTTTAATAAAGTATTAATAAAAAAATTTACATTAGACACATCTTATTGGAAACCTAACTGATGATTATTATAAATGCAAGAACCTACCAACTACACTCAGATTAAAATTACAATTGCTCACATTTGAAATTTAAAACTGAAGAATAAAAAAGACAGAATCCATGCCAGTTCAAACTCGTTAGTTCAACCACACACCCAAATTTTTCCATTCCTTGCACTAGTCTAATCACTTTAGTAAGAAAACAATTCGAAATTTTGGAGCAACAAGTGTGTGTGTGTGTCACTGGAAATAATGCAAACAGACAATGCACTAACTGCCAAACTACACAAGTAAAAAAATAATTTTATCACTAAAAATTTTTTAATTAAAGTCATGTTATTTATTTTCAGATTCCAGCCGCCATCTGTAAGCAAATTTTTGGAAAGTTAAATTTTTGTGCAGTACTTTTAGTGTATTTGCTGCAGTTACAGAATGGTTGCCGAGAACTTACAAAATAGTACTGGTGCTAACAGACCTCAACGTTAAGAGCCACCCAAATCTCTTGACTCATTCACTCAGCATAATGAACCACATGTACCATTCTCAACACGGAGAGCAAATGTGGCTAGGCAGATTTAAAGAAAACTTCGTAAGTCATGTTTTGTTCCTTGTTACAAGGAAATGTTTGAATTATTTTTAATTTAATGTTAACACTTAAAAACTTTAGTTGGCAGGTGCACAGTTTCTATGTTCTGACGCATGATGTGTTTGCAACAATGTTTAATTAGAGGACTTCAGCTCATCAGCATAGTCCACAGTGAATATGATTTCTACGGAGTTTGCATTACCGTTGGCCACGAGACGTCAGAAGTTTGTACTGTCCGCCCAGAAAGAATGGATATTCCAGCCAGCAGATATTGTATTATTGTGAGGTAAAAAAATAAAAAACAACAATAGATTCATCAGAACGAGTTCCTGGACTGAATTTTGGAAGATGTTACTGCAAACCTAATATATAAACATACCACATAATATGTGTACAGGCATCCTGTAACATCAATGCTCATTGTATTTAAAATAAAAAGCTTTTATACATTCACTTGACACAAAAACTAATGAGTTCAACATTCTCTTTAAACAAGACCATTGTGAAATTCTGTAATTTTGAAAACTGTAAAACCCATACTGTAAGATGGTTTTAGTGTACTAAAAAATCATGAACACTGCATAGAAAGCTGCCAAAATCATTAAATGTTTTAACAAATTAATGCAAACATAGAGATCAAGTTAAGAACTAATTACATGTTGCATTCAAAGATCATTTAGCAAGTTTAACATTAACTTTCAAAAAAATTTAAGTAACATTATTGGCCACTACTACCAGTTCAACTGTTAAGATACAATCTGAATTGTTTCATAAGAGTACAAAGTTTTCAACCGAGAATAATGTTTGTAAATCAATGTTATACATCTATCTTCATTAAATGTGGCTTGCTATATATTCAACTTTTCTAACAACACTTCCTATTACTTTACATTCTTTTTACCATACAAAATTGTTACACACATTTCATAGTAAAAATTCAAATAATATGTTACTAAAAAAAACAAAAGTAAATTTTTCTTATGGGAAAATGCTCAACATTTATTCATCATCATATTGATCATCACTTGCAGAGCACATACCTCTTCTTCAGACACACTTGCATTGCCCAACTATTCTAAGTGCAAAAGGAAAGAAAACTTAATAGGTAATGAATGGTCCACAAGGCAACATTTCAATTTGTCCATAATTTAAGTATTTTGCATCAGGTGCAAAAAATTAACAAAAAATTTTTTCTTTACTAAAAGTCATAACATAATTGCCCGCCATAATGTTGGAACTTTACTGCATTTAGCTGTAGGCAATTGACTGAGGAACACCATTAATAGTCTTCGAGGTTAGGACATCATTTTCATATGTCATTGTTGTTTCTTTACCATTCTCCTGTATCCTGGAAGAAAAAAATAGCAATTGTTAATATTGCATAGACTGCAAAGTATTACACTACATAAACTTAGAATAGGAGTGTAGTGCAGTCTTGGAACGCTTTGATCTTGGTAGTTGTTTGGAGAGTGGAATACCGGTACTTATTTTGTTATTCAAGTGGGTAAAGCAAAATAACTAGACATACAATGAAAACCTTTTAGTAAATTTCCCGTCCAATAAAATTTAACACATTACAACCACACACGTATAGCACAGGTATGAGATGGACAAGTTCTTCAAGCCTGGTGCCAGAGTTCAATAATTTTACACCTTTATATATCTATATAATGTATAACTAACCCTTTAAATAAGTTACTTAGTTAATAAGCATTATTTCCTTCAGTCTCTTCACAAATGTTGTAACAGTGTTTTACTATATATTGCAACATTCATCTTGTCTACATAAATATTTTATTACCCAAAAATTATATGTATTTGATATACTTTATTTTAATAACCATGCAACAGACCTGAAAAGCAAATCAACAAAAAATAAATTTAAATTTATCTTGTATCTTTTAGGCTACATTTGCCGGAACAAAGAGCATGGAGGGGTGGAGATGTGAGGTGTGTGCATTATTGTAGTTTATCATCCAAATGTTTTTATTTATAATTTCATCCTGCCTGTGGATAAAATTATGTGTAATTTCTACACAAAGAATGCACAACATTAAGATAAACTGTCATCTTGGCTTTGTTTTCAAGAGTTCTTTAAAAAAGCAAAAATAATTAATGAATGGAACAAACACAATCTTTGGACAACATAAGTTTCTTGCAAACCATTGCTGGGATAGCATTCTGGCACGTTCCTGCTACACTACACCCCTGACTGAGAATAATGCATCTATATGCTTACATACTCAGGGTTGCCACCTTTTTTATACACTGGAAAATTTCCCTAATTTCCAGATAGAATCTTTTTCTCGACTTTTCTCTAACTTTTTTTTTGCAAAGATAGGTTCCTTTGCATTTTACCACACATTTACACCAAAATACTTCTCAGAATTGCTCACTACATAGATTGCAAAGAAAAACCATCATTAAAAAATTTATATACGATTCTGTTCTGGTAAAGGTGCACGTTTGATGACAGAACTACGAAATACATCATGCATACCACAAAATTCCCCGACATTTAGCAAACTTATTTGAAATTCCCTGATTTTTCAAATTCCCTGACATTTCCCTGTTTTCAAGGTTTTCCAGACCTGTGGCAACCCTGATACTTAACAAGCATAAAAAATACACAAAATGTATAATAAGTGTATAGTTTCATTTGAGGGGGAGGGGGGGGGGTCAAAATTGTATTATTTACATTTATCAGTTGAACATTACTATGTACTGCAATTGTCAAATGAATTTAGAAGCACTATACTACAAGATGCTATGTTATTCAGAAACTTGTTGGCAGAAATTTTTCTCCGTAGTGCATCTATGGACAAAAAATAAATAAAAGATATTTTGTTTGGCACATATACGAAGAGGTGGTGATTTTAAGTCGCGAGGCAATACTGGCTCATTTGCTAAAATACTTTGTACTTTTTTTAGAAGGTGAAGTATACTAGATGAATTATGAAAGAAACATACTTAAAATTCTTTTCACTGGAAAGCAAAAAAAACTTCTGCACTGCACAGATTACAATCCTATTTTAAAAAAGGCAATGTCCATTTGGTAAATTATTGCACATTTCTTAAAAATGGGGAAAAAATTTCAGCCAAACTGCTAACTGCCACCTCACAAAATCAGGTAATTTTCCAGTTACATTTATTTGTCTGGACAGCATTGATATTAAAATAACCAACAATTGCTGCAGCTTATTTTATAATAGGAAAATATGTGAAGAACTGTACATGCACTACCCTCACAGAGCTGTGAATGTGTTTTGTGCAAATCCTGTTAAACAGAGAAAAATATTTAATGATGCCTAACACAAAAACCGAAAATATTAAAGCTTTTGGTGATTGATTAGGGACTAGAGAAATTTATTGGATAATGGGATCCAAACACTAAATGGTTTTATGTATGAGGGGATCATAAAATAGATGGGGCCCATGCACAACCACTATTATAATTTTCTTTAACAAAGGTGGCATTTACTACACTGTGTAGTAAAGGCTCAAACTGACCTCTCTTACAGAAATGTTAGTTTTCTTGTCAATTTCAGTCTTGGAGTAATTATTGAAAAATTATGACATTTGAACATTTACATTTTAAGAGTTAATATTTTTTGTACTTAATTTTACCAATTGTTAATTGGTATTTGTAAAAAGACAGAACATTTTAAAGATCATGTTACGTTATTTGTGACAATTTAATGTTGATAGTTTGGATTTCATGTTTGCCTACACTTTGTGCATACAGCACTAACAGTAATTATATGATTACAATCACGGTAGCCTAGAAAAATTTTGTACATGCCAGTTTTATAAAAATAAAAAGTTGGCTGTGGAAGTTGGGTGGTATAGTCTGTCTCATTTAAGGTTTCCAGAATTTTACAGCTACTGCTGCCAACGTATTTAAAGTGTAATACAGTATAGTCGTATTTTAAATAACGAATGTCAGTTGACCGCCATGTGAAGCAATTGTGGTATCCCTGAATAACATGTATTCTTTCTTACGTCGGCGAAAAAGAAAATAGTTCACATTACAAATAAAAAAAAGTAAGCATTTCGGAATAAACGTAAATAATATTATGCTTTAGTATTCTGTATAAGGTTATTAAACATGTTTATAGTTTCAAATTTGTTAAAGTGCATAACAGAAATAATGAAAAAGAAGGGCTGTTTATCTTCACCAACCAACGACTGGACGCGATGTTATTGTGCGGGCGTATCTAGAAGTTCTAAATCGAATTAATGAATGTTGTGTAAATAGTTATTTTTAATGCAGCGACTTAAAAATCCTTCATACAATTGCCAACAACAGCAAGACATTGTACGTGTTGGCAAAGGATCTAAGACAATAAAAACAGGCAGATTGCTTGGAATTTCATCAAAAACATCGCAAAGTAAATGGCGATAAATTATGTACGTGAATATTTGGAGTGTGGTATATTTTGATGGGGAAATTTTAATATCTTAGGCAAATATTTGTTATTTCTTTTATAATTAAGGTAAACATGTTAAGTTTGTGTGCAGGTTTTTAACAGACAACATTTAAATGTTCAGCATTCATTTCATTTCTTAGAAAGTATGTTCATGTTACAGGTGAATTTATTTTTGTTTGGTCAATAAACAACAAATAGTACTTATTGACTTCACCAAAACATTGAGGTTACATTGCTCTCGTCTGTGTGTGTACACCAAAACCACGAATACAGTTTTAATTAAATACTAATTATTTAGGCCTAATTACATTAAAACTGAGATATATACAGAAAGACTATGTAAAGTACATTTTCTTCTGTGATAAATTTTTTAGCTATGGTAATAAATACTAATCGTATAGAACACGTTGTATTGAGTTTTTTTTGGGGGCGATGGGAATGTATATTAAATTACTGTAACAGTACATACGGCCATGTGTAATGTAATTGCCATTAGTTTTCATTACTTAATGTGAACAGACCTACCAGTCTTCACCATTTGTGAGGAATGATTTTTGTACATGCTTTTATTGTAATTGCTACAAATAGGTTCCATAATTATTGATTGTAGAAGACTTTTGCAGTTTTAATTAACTATTTCTGCGTACGATTTCACAGGCCTAACTCTTATTGTGTTTGTTCACTGCCTAAATGTAATTTATTTTAAGGTAGGCCTAATGGTGACACTGCCTTTACACAGAACTCCAGCAGATTTTTGTTTTCTCGTAGTTCATTTTACTGCTCAGTTGTGAATTAATGATTTATCGGTTAACTATGTAGGATTCAAATTCTTTTTTTTTTTATGAATTCGTTAAATTTTTCAAGAGGCGTACAAAGAAGGCAATTCTGATCATACTTCGGACCAGGTAAGTTTGTGTATTCTCCGTTAAATTGTTTAACATGTGCGACTTAATTTTGATTACTGTTAATTGTAACCAACATCAATGTCTTTCTATCTTGCCTCAAGAATTTTCCTGTTGCGAGTCCAACGAAATTTATTGATTTAAAATATACATTTTGTGTGCGATTATTGATTTGATAGTAATTAATATCTGTTTAATTAATTGTAAGAATATGAATATATTTTATTGATAGTATTTTGATAACAATGTAGATGTTACCATCAGAAATTTAAAAAAAGATTGTCTAATCACGTATTTTCCTTAATTAGGCCTATAGTTGGCATAATTGAAATGTCGAGTAAAAATTCACATGATGTTGACATGTTTTGAGAAGTCCCATGGAAAGCACATGGTAGCAGAAGGATATGTATTCTGTTTGTTTACAAGGTACTACTTTCATACAATCTGTCAAATACTGGAAACCTTACAGGAGACAAGGCTGTGAAAGATACAGTGACACTACACCGTGATAAAATTTAATTTCTTCACTTTGATGGTTAACATTTACATCGGTTAAATTTTCTTTTAAGTCTGGTATACATAATATTTTTACATATACAGTAGCTGTTGGTATAGCAGCCTGCCTGCCCTATGACTCAAAGAACACTCAAATAGAAAAATACCCTAAAAATGACCAATACAATCTGTTCCCTTCATTAGCATTAACAAGTTGGAATTCTTAGTTTCTTGTTGCAAAGAACATTTATTTTGGATATTTTAGAGTACCGTACATTTTTGTACTAATCTGTTGCTATGGCACCATGGTGATGCAGCGGTTATGAGTGCTTGCCTCCCACCAAGGCAAACTGGTTTGATTCCCAGCATGATCACTCCCAGATTTTCGCATGTGAAAATCATGCTTGACAATATCACTGCTCAGCATGTTTTTTAAGAGATCTCCCATTTCCCCTGTCCTTGTATTCTGGTGCTGCTCCATATCCATCTCACGTCACCCTCATCAGCTCTCGAGACCTCATTAAGAGCAGCCCAAACCTCTCTACACTCAACTGTTGAACTTCACCCATTTGTTCCCAGCTGAAATTGAAGTCGTCGTACATAATCTTTGACTGAACATTGGAGGTGGCAAGTGGCACTGTTCAATTTGATTCCAATAGGAACACTTTGGAACACAGGCTCTTCTATAAGAAATAGTTTTCTTTCTAATCTGAATAGAATAAACCTTACTATAGTAAACAAGTGAATAAAGAAAAATATGTGCGTGGATCAAGAAAGGTATTTGGAATAAAAAGTTTGAATAAAAATTTTGCACCTTTAAATTGGTTACAAAAAAGTAGCATTGTTACTAAACAAATCAAACATGCTGAAAAATGGTGAAAAATCCTGACTGCAATAGATTTGTCATTCATCAAGGCTATTTAATTTCCTACATCTCAATTCAGTGGAAGTCTTGTATCATCCATTTGTCACACTGTCTCAGATGGAGAACATTGTGTTGATTTTCATTTTCATGTATTAACTGTATTTTGTAACTATTATCCATGCCTTCCAAACGTGTTTACAAGAGGTAGTGCAAAGACTATTGTGTTTGGTATTGAGCATTCATAGCAAGCTTATTTACCTGAAGCGAAACTGCCAGTCCTCCCCGAGGTACACATCAATTTTTAAGTTCAAAGCTACCTTAATAAAAACTTAAGTCTTTGTCAAAACAATGATTTTTTTTCACTCACCTCTTTGTTGTTATTTTCTTTCCATTTATGAATTGTGTGGAAGTGGAGGTCCTCCTAACACCAGTGCCGGTACCTGCGCCAGACACACTGCTGTTGTACGACTGGAATGAAGTGAACCCCAGACTACCGTTGTGATTGGCAAACAAGTCGTCAAAGCAGGATGTGCCAAGACTCATGCCAAACGGACTGAACAACTGTGATGAGATTGTGTTCTGGGGGTGAGAGTGGCGATTTCCGTGCCGTCTGTGCACATCTGCAAACATGTCAACTCCCTCAAAATTATGTTCACTTCTCTTCACGTGCCCAAAATTCCCCAATTTAACTGTCACACTAAGATACACTTTGTCGAGCTAACACTGTACTACTTCTGTGATAACACAGATAGATTTGTTTACATTGTACAGTAACTACTGACACACGACTGCGAAATGGCTTGCTAGCAAAAAAATCATTATGTGGACATCTCATACATATAACGAAGTTTAATACAGGCAGTCTTCTATTTTCATACATTCAAGATTCGTACAACTCGCTTTTTCACACACGACACATTTGCACAACAATTTTACAGAAAGTAGGAAGTGTATTTAATTTTGATATTTATTCACATAGCTTAAAATCACATACGTATGCAGGTGTTGAAAATCAACTTTTCAGGTAAGAAATTATTCCATATTATATATATTATATATACATCTTATCTTTTTACCACCCCCGCACCCCCCGTAACTTTGGAAATAAACCCTCCTTATTACATGCGTATATATAATTGAACATTCACACATTTTCAGGAACACATTATGTATGAAAGCAGAGGACTGACAGTACAAGCAGAATCTGACCAGTAAGAGGGATAAAACAAAGGAAGTCTAATATTACAGAAGTTATGGTTGAATGGCAAACAATTAAATTATAAAAAAGGATGCAATTAATAAATTCCTTGTACTACCATTTGCTTCTTGCAAGATACATTTACAATAAACAGATGTAGTAAAATTAATTACCTACTTTCACATTTGTACATGTTTTTATGATACTGATGAATGAACAGTTACAACATCAGCAATTTAAATGCAGCTAATCAGGGTTGGATCCAGGAATCAGTCTTTAAGGGGATTGGGGAAAGAGTACTTTGTAGAGAAAATTATAACATCAAACATGTTGCGAACTTCATTTCACGATGTAAACTATATAAAGTTAAAATTACCTTCATGTGAACATTTAACTCACTGTGAATAATTAAGATAACATAACTTTGGTGTTCAGCATTAAAATACAAAAGGTATATACGGTACAATTTCTGGGAGCAAGGTTAAGTTCTTAGAAAGGTGGAGAAGAGGGTTAAAGGGCATGTGAAAGAATTGGGAGGAGGGAAGAATTGTTCCCCCCTTATAACATGCCCACATAGCTAATCCAAAAGTTTTTTATCATACACTAATACCCTGTTACAATAATTGTAGTCAATTTGAATTTCTTAATAGTTTCTAAATAGTTATCAAACTAAACAGTATATTTGTATTTGGGGTAAACACATTTCTGTAAAACACACTTCACACAATTATAAACTGTACCTTTGTTTTAAATTTTGAGAAATTACTAAAATGACTATTTTCATAACTGCCAAAAATAGCAAAAAACACTGACTTACCACCAAAGAGATCCTGAAACTGTGATCCACCAAAGAACTCGCGGAACACCTCCTCTGGGTCACGGAACGTGAATGGGAAGCCAAAGCCCATGTCGAAATCATCATCATGACGAGAGCGGCTACGTTGGTTCTGTCCCAGACCCTCCTTACCATACTGGTCATAAATGCGACGCTTTTTCTCTGCAACACAACAATCCACATCTTTCCCTCAAGACTTGCACACAGCACCATTAACATTATATGACTTTCCTAATTTCAGATGAAACAAATTGTCGATGCGATTGTGATTTTATCAAAGTTGTGAAATTCATACCTGCTGTAAAAAAACCACAGTTAACTGCTTAGCAATCTGTGTATGAATACCTCAGCCAATATTTTATGTATGTTTGGTTGAAAATGGAAATTCATTGAATCAACTCTACGAAAATCATATTTTACACCATAACTAAATCTATTCTAAAACTTTCCACCACCACCACAATTGAGCCCAAATTTAAGTTACACTGTATCAAGCACATGCATATATTAACTACAAAGCAGCATTTTTTAAGCTCATAAGTATTGAACTCTTAACTAGGCAGTAGTTTTAGAATATCAAACCAAAAAGGATAGTAAACATACTTTACCACTGCATACATTCTGCTGCATTACGAGGTTCCTCAACTCCACTGTGCGGCAAGATTAATTTTATGTATCAACTCCCATAGTCCTATTCTATACAGTGTTTAAATGTATGGATCGTTGCAGAGTTACCAGGATTCCAACTCCCATTCACCTTAATTTTCAGTAATTTTCTTGCACAAGTCTCACTTTTGCACAGTTTTATGTTTAAGCTGTCGCCTGACCTCGTTCCTCAGCCAGTTTAAGTCAGTCATTGGTCACACGCGCACAAGGCACAGGTTTGTTTGCATGTGACATGAGTGGTGCATCTGCCCCTGGTGTAAAGTGCAGCAGGGCTAGGCCCTATTACCGATAACAGTAAAAAGGGTTTTATTAATGTTATGTATTCTATGCATGTTTTTTTTTCCGTGTACTCCTGTGCACATTGTAATTTGAAGGCTGGTAAATTTAAGTACTATTTGTATGATTATTTTGCAATACACTCCCATGCACGTTACAGTGATTTCTTGTGTTAGTATTATTCCATTTCATCTATGCTGATGTTACATCTATGCTTGTGACTGGCACGGGGCTAGCACCTCTGTTTCCGACCGCCATTCGTCAGTTGTGCCTCGGAGCTTGAGCTGGTCGGCTGCATGCCACGCAACCTGCGCGGGTCCTCAACTTTGCCTTTGCCGTCATATTAATTCTGTTCCTTAATTCGTCCTAAACATTTTTTATTTCACCCCGCAACCGGCTTTTGGCCTGCCCGCCTTTCAGGGGACTTAACATAGTAGTTTCCACCGCAAGACTTTTTTACCAGATGTGAACTTGTAATAAGTACCCAGACTGAAGGAGACGGGACTTCATCTTAATTTGAGTTCGGCCACCTGGCTATTTTACAGTGATTTTTTATATGTAGTTCCTGTACCGCCTGAAGTAATAATGTTAAACTTTTTTTGTTAATTACATGCCGGATGGCAACTGATTCTAACAAGCACGTGGTCGACTCCATGTGTATTCTAGCACCTTCCAGTCATGTTGCAATACGAGGCGTGTTCTGTGGCCAACAGCAGAACAAGGGTATGTGTGTTCCGGCATCAAATAGCCACATGGCGACCTCACACCCTCATTAGGGTGTTAGCCTACCGTGTGGCTGTGCGTATTTATGGCCTGGCGACGTGGGTATTTAATATTCAAACATTCTTACTAATTACAAGTTGAAGCTGATAAAGCAAAGCTTTACTGTATGATGCAGTAACCAGGTTACCACATAATATATACACATGTTTATAAAACATACTATTAAAATAAAAAAGGAAACCTAGGATACACATTTTCCACAAACCTTTAAATTTTATGATTGTCTGCATACCTACAGCACACCAAATTTCTTTACTGGCTCTAATAATATTCAAACCATAATTCTCTATTAAACATATTGCACATGCTCTGACTTAAATAAGGCTATAATGCATGATCGTCACTTCTTTGTGATTTTGGTAAATCTAGAAACTTCTTTCAGTCTTGCGTGGGTTAAGTCGAGGATGACTTAATGTTAAAGAAGTTATAAGGTGGCACATTACTCCTTGTCTCGCATATCTTATTAATGGCATCTAACACAATGCTCATACTGTTACATAAGAAACTGACCCTATGTCTCACTGTCGTACTCCCTTGTTTTGATACGACATTATTATGCAACCATTATATACACAGGAAAGCTACAAAAGGTACAGACTAATACTTTATGAAAATAAACACTCAAGTAAAAAATAAATCAGCTTTCAGTTATGCATTGTGTACAAAATTGTTTCATTTCATTGTCGATATCCACTTTAAACACACCACATTGCTATGGTCATAAAAGAATACAATTAATTTTAATAAGCCTTTATAAAAAGCCAAACTGAAGCGAGAACAGTTACATTTGTCTAAGAATGACTTATGATTATAGCAAGTTCTTGTATTCAATTTTCACTCAAACATTTTTATTAAAATTCTGTGTGTTCTCCAGGCTTTGAGAGAACGAGGAAAAAAAACACACTAGACGAGACTAGAGCAAAACAGACAAGACTAGAGAAAAGAATGAAAGAGGAAAGAGAAAAGAATGAAAGAGGAAAGAGAAAAGAATGAATGAGGAAAGGGGAAAAATGAAAGAGGAAAGGGAAAATAATGAAAGATAAAAGAATGAGAGAGAGAGAAAAGAATGAAAGAGAGAGAAAAGAATGAAAGAGAGAGAAAAGAATGAAAGAGAGAGAAAAGAATGAAAAATAGATTCACACAAGCACACATGAGAAAGAGAAAAACACACACACACCACTTACTTTCAAAACTGCTTAATTCTCAAAAATAAAAACATGTTCATATTGAATCAAATGAAGCTTACTGTACTAAACTGTTTTTTCACCCTACTAGTGGACATATTCACATATGACAGTGTTCATTCTTTACACACAATAGCTTTTCCTTTTACCTAAAATAAGACAAACCAACTAGTATGTTAAGATATATTAATATTTATAACACGTGGTCGAATCAAGAGAACTTGCACATCAAGTTACGTATGTTGTTTCTTTTTCACGCTACTGCCCACTTTTTAGCAATGTCCTTCAGGAAAATGAATTATTCAGGACACCAATTTCAGTTTTGTTTGAGCACAGTTTGGCATAGTGTCAATATCTTAAAACATCACTTTTAAAACACAGCAACAAACAAAAAATGTTCAACTACGTGACAAACAATGTGTTTTCTTAACTGTGCATCCTTAATTCACCTCTCTACTATAAAATAAAATTATTAATCACTTAAACAATTATTTAAATCATTAATGTGTGCCATGGAGTACTCTGAACTACCAATAATAAGCCGCCTTCTGTGCATTATATATGCTAGTGCCCTGTAGGTTATGAAATGCCCTGCTTCACCCAGAAAATGCACCAGCTATTCACTCCTATTATATCTCTTGCAGTAACTAAATTGGCTGTATAGACATACCTCCCAAGACCCAGGATTTTTTTTATGCATGTGTCATATACTTGCCTACAAAACCTCAGTACCTTGCTTCAAAACGGCTATGAACCCGAGCAACATAGAACTAATAGGAATTTTCACATGGTAAAGTATATTGCCCTTCAAGATCTTTACCATTATAATTGACAATTAACACTGCAGCACAGTTTCCACACAAGATAAACACCACATTGGATCACAGACACAAATGGAAGGTGATCTATACCCCCACTTGCCTAAATCAAAGATACATTGCTCCAGAACTGCTAACAGCTGCCTACTGAGTTCATTTGCAAGTGTCAAAACTGCTGAAGATACCACTACGACAGCTACCCATTACAGGACTAATTAACCACCACAAGTTACTAATGCCTAATACTGTAAAGAAAATACGGAGAATCTATGCTTTTGTGTAGAAAAATTTCATGAAATTCAAATTACTCCAGAACACAACATAAAATACTACAAACTGAAAACAATATTAGATATAACCAATTCTAATAATGATATTCTATACATAAAAATTTTAACAACATGAAGGAATTGCTAAATAATTTGAATTTTCATGTATATTCATGATAAAGCATTGAAGAATTAATCAACTTTTGCCCCAGATACTGTTGTATCCTTGACTAGAGCAGTAGTTGCAAGGTACCGCAACATCACCAGCCAAACTTCGAGCAAAGATTTAGATAAGATTGACCTCCTCGTGTACTTGGGAGAACGGTTGGACGACATTGTCTTAACATTTCAATGACCAACGGGAGACTGGACATATGCCAAACTAGTAACGGCCTTCAACACACACTTCAAATCCTGCATCAACAAATTTCAGAGATTCAAATTCAATTTGCAGGTCCAACAACCAGGGGAAAAGGCAAGATATTTATAACATCACATAACCTCGTCAAAGCATGCCAGTATAGAATCCTTAAAGGGGAGCTGATACGAGATTGCATTGTATTAGGAATGTGTGACAACTAAGTGATAAGATGCAACTAATGAGTGACTTAACCCTACAAGAAGCCGTCAACATGTGCAAAGAAGTAGAACTACAATTGTCGCAGTCGCTACAGTTACGCGAGCCACTGTGAGGAACTCAACTATGTGCATCGAGACAACACACAGAGACCAGACAAAATACCAGTCCAGCACCAGTCCACGGAGGAACTGAAATACAGAACCACCATGGAGGGAACACAGCAATGGCTGTGGTTACTGTGGCAGGACACATACCAGTAGTAAGAACCCTGCAATAAAGGCCAAGTGTTATTCTTGTGGCCGCAATTGTCATTTTTCCAAACTCTGGAGGGATAGCAAACTTCTTCAGCACATCACCGAAATTCCAAGTGCCCAGGACAGCACAAATGAATTTGTAATGGGGAATGTGACTTCAAGGTTAGGTACATCTGGACAGCAGTGGGAAGATAACACATTTCAAGTGACAGTGTAAGTTCCAAAACTGGGCAAGACCATGGACACTAATTGATTAAAAGGGGGGGGGGGGGGGGGCAGACATCACGTGCCTTCCAGCCGTTATACTGGCTGGAACAAATATCGTTCCCCAAGCCAGACAGAACGCCGTCTGCAGGCTGGACGGCCACCCATTTGATGTAATGAGCGCTCACTCAACCTTGGGCTACAAGGGGTAAGAGGAAAAAGTTGTGCTTTTCATTAATAAGTTACACAACTCATTGTTGGGTAAATATGAACTCAGAGCTTTGCATGTGGTTCAAGTTATTCGCAGTGTTAATGTGGCAGTTGAGTTCCCACAGCGTGTGTACAGGTCTGGGCAAGTTTGAAGGAGAAATACATCTGCAGAATGAAGCACAGCCTTATCCGTTGACTACGCTAAGGTTAGTCCCACTGCCATTGTTACCTAAAGTAAAGCAAGAACTAGACAGAATGGTAGGTTAAAGGTAATTACACCAATAGATTTTCTCACACAATTTTGTGCTCCAATGGTGGTTGTGGCTAAGGGAGATAAAGTAAGGGTTTATTGTGACTTTACTGAATTGAACAAATGTGTAGACCGCCCGGTTTTTCCCATTCACAAAGTTCAGTATACTTCATCACAACTGAAAAATTCTAAAGTCTTCAGTAAGATCGACACAAACTCTGGATTTTAGCAATTCTCGCTTAGTGAAAATAGCCAGCCTCTCAACATTTATAATCCTATTTGAGAGGTTCAAGTATCTAAGATTGCCTTTTGGTGTGAATGCAGCCCCACAGTATTTCAGTTGTAAGCTTGCCCGAATCCTGCAACACATACCACATGTCCTTTAGCATGTTGATGTTCTAGTTTATGGGGAGACAACATGATGCAACAGTGCACCTGGTGCTGACCAAGTACAAGAAAGAAGGTATTACTATTAATATAGACAAAAATGTTTTTGGGGTAGATACGGTTAGGTTTTTGGGTCAGGATATTTCATCAGAGGGTATAATCAGTTGAACCAAGCAGAATCAAAACCATAGCAGAATTTTCGGAGCCTAAAACTAGAATGGAATTTCTATGATTCTTGGGCATGGTTAATTACGTGGGTAATTTTATCCCTAACAAAAGCCAAATTCTACAACTGCTGTAGGAATTACTGAAGGAAAATCACGTACATATGGGGAAGGGACCAACAGTTATCATTCCAGGAAGTAAAAAAGCTGATGCTAAAAGACCCATGTCTAGCTCCGTTTGACATGCGCAAAAAATGATAGTGAGTGCGACAGCTCCTCGTATGGACTGGGTTGCATCTTGATACAAGTTAAACCAGTACCCAGGAAGTACCCATTGGTTCCAGGGTTCTCACCAACACCGAAATGCAGTATGCTCAAATTGAGAGAGGCCCTGGCCTTGACTTGGGCATGTGAGAAATTCCAAGAATATGTTCTTAGGCTTTATGTTGAACTAGAGGCAGACCACAAACCACTGATGCAAATACTTCCAAAAACATTGATGACCCGAGTCCTAGGTTGCAAAGATTTTGAAACAGACTTATGAAGTACTTTTACACAGTTTCAAGTCAAACAGCAAACTGACCCAGTCTAAGGCCCTGATGGAATACACCAAAACACAATGGCCACCCAGGTGACCCATACCGAAAGAACTGGACAAATATTACCAGTACCAATCCTACTATATAAGGAAACAATCTCTGTCCATCTTTAATACTTCTAAGTCCCTTGAAACTCTACAAAAGTTCTTCAAATTTCACAGAGCGAATTCTCGGGTCTAATATAGATCAAGTTTTAATTTCAGCAAGATCAGATTATGCAATCATGACTTGACCCTAAAAACTCATTTTTTATTACTTTTCCTATAAAAGTTTTATATTAATGCATAGATATTATTGCATAGATATATGAAGGTAATGAAATTTTTTTTTACTCTAAATGTCTGGCTTCAATGTTGAGTTAATTTCACATCAAGTGGGGCCTCAGTGGCCTAGTGGCTAGAGCCCACATAGGGCAGCAGTGGCTCAGTGGATAAAGTGATCCCAAGTGGGGCCTTAGTGGCTCAGTGGATAGAACTATATCCAATGTCGAGTTAATTTCACAACCTTTTTTTCAGTCTTTGTATGATACCAAAAATTTGTAACATCGTAACTTTTCTAGGCACATAACCATACTGAAAACACAGTTACAGGCTAACCCCTAGTTTAAAATAAACATTTGTGAAGGGTTCCTGTTAAAGAACACCCGGTTGAAAGTTCCAGTTAAAATGCAACCGTACATTCTCGCCGTACATTCTCGCACAACTTCACAAAGGACATTTGGGCATAACTAAATGCAAGGTCTGAGCTAGGGAAGCTGTTTGGTGATTAGGACTAAAGACCTAGATAGAAGCAGTAATTGCATTGTGTCCCATGTGCATCGAACATAGGAATCAGGCTAAGGAACCGTTCATTACAAAAGCCATTTAAGACTACCCACTACCAAAAATCGGTATGGACCTACTGAAATGTCAACGTAGGTGGTTCCTGGTAATGGTAGACTACTTTTCCCAATATTTTGAATTGATTGAAATAACCAACTTAACCAAAGCTGCAGTCATCCACCAGTGTAAAACATTTTTTGCAAGTTTCGGAATCCCCGAAACAGTACAAACGAATCACGGCCTACAACTCAGAGGTATGTTTAGTCACTTTGCTAAGGAATACAGGTCCAGTCATCAAACTAGTAGTCCCCACTACCCCCAGTCCAATGGCTGTTGAGAGGCAATTGTAAAAACAGCCACTAATTACTGAATAAATGTCAGGATGTTCACGAGGCTCTCCTTGCGTACCAGAGCACTCCACTGGCATGTGGTCTTTCCCCGGCGGAAATTATGTTAGGCAGGGAAGTTATGACTTCACTTCCATTTTTGAGCTTATCAGGAAAGACGAACAAGAAATTGAAAAAAAAAATTAATGCAGGCCAAAGAGTATCATGCTCAAAGGTATAACAATCGCCATCTAGTGAAAGAAATCCCTCTGCGTAGGAAAGGTGATCAGGTTTGGGTCCAGGACCTCAAGAAATATGGGATAACAGTACATAGACCTAGTGAATCATCTACACCTAGGTCATACCAGGTTCAAGTAGGCAGTGGAAAATATTGGCACAACCGCTGTCAACTGTTACACGCACCTTTGCAAGGAGGACTGATCGGGTTAAGTGGGAGAGTTGACGCCGAGCAGAAGTCAGTCACTAAGGGGCAATGAGCAAAGCCAAGGGAAAGTATGGCAGCCTGAAGGGCCCTCTGCCACTGCTCCATCAGAGGGATCTAACGAGTCAGACAGGGACACTAAAGGGAAGCCTGAGAACCAAATCCTTCATAAGTCAGATAGGAAAAGGGGCCCACCGGGATAGATGGCAGAGTATTGTAGTAACCTTGTTTATATTTAAAGTTTGTAGTGTCAATAAGAATTGTAACTTGCACTTCCCATGCAACTGTGTGCTAGTAACTTGTGTCTTGTTTCTATTTGAAGGTTTCAAGGTTGTGAATAAAAAGGGGAAGATGTTATCATTGGCTAGAGCAGTTGTTTGCAAGATGGCCACAAGGTTGGGTAAGGAGCAATGCTTAACCATCATCTACACATATCCAAACAATATCACGTATGGCCTAGAATTACAATACAACATAAGGCCCGAGGAATATCCTGGAGAAACAAACCCTATCATTCGTACAATATCTGCGATACCTGGCACTAGCAACAATGGTCGTACACATACCAGATGGAACTTGTTCAACAGCTGAGAGCACTAATTTAGTATGTCTTGAGAAAAAGTTTACTTCACCAAAACACGCGTACAATTTGTCCAAAACACAATATGCCAAATTTTAAGCAAGCAGCACAAATTGTAATCAACACAGTGATGAACTATTCTGGTCACTAAGGTACAATATGTTACAATTCACCATTCCTGCTTTAACATCAAAGCTGATGTAGATCCATTAGCTGACGAGACATCCATCTTTTCATGAAGTAATTATTTTGAATATCCAAAACCCTCTGTAGTATGTACTTCACACCTATTATAGACCATTCATGGTGAAGTGAGTAATTTTGAAAGCCCTGCTCGAGTTCTATTTTTAGCTAATTTATATTGATGTGTGTTGGTGCTTTGTGTCACTTTCTTGACCTGTCCCGACTATTGATGCTATGAATAAGAGCTGTAAGAAAAAATAAAAAAATCATATTTGGTTCTTTTATTTTTATTAAGACCTCCATTCCTAACGAACTCTGATATGCCCCCTTCAGACATCTTCCAACACTGTTCCAAAAGAAAATAAATTTCTTGGTACATGCAGTGTCGGCCCATGGAATTGAAACAGACCTTGAGATGACTAAAGCAATAAAAACATTGGCAAACGCTAACAGACAAAACTCAAGTGCAGAGTCTTCTGGGATTATGTGCTTATTACCATCAATTTGTACCTGGGTTCACCACAATTGCTAAGTCGCTAAATCAACTGAGGTAAAAATAAAATTTCATTGGACCACTGAGTGTGAACATGCTTTTAGTAAGCTAAAGTAAATTCTGATATATCTGCCAGTCCTGGGTGTCCCAAAAAATTAGGCATGTTCATTTTGGACACTGATGCTAGTGATTTAGGCATTGGAGTTTTTTTATCTCAGGTTCCAGATGGAAAGAAAAGACCACTAGAATACTTCAATATAGTATTGCGTAAGCCTAAGCGAAATTACTGTTTTACGCACAGAGAGATTCTGGCCATGGTGAAGGCAATTTCAGTTCCACCACTACCTTTATGGCAGATATTTTATTCTGAGAACCAACCACGCTTCATTACTCTGACTACTAAATTTCAAGAACCCTGTAGATCACAGAGCCCGGTGGATACAGCATCTTCAAGAATATGACTAAATTACAGCACAGATCTAGACACCTTCACAGCAATACAGATGTGGACTTTCTAGGAGGCCATGCGAGCCATTCTGTCTAGCGGATGTCGTTTGCAGTGTTGTGAATTCCTTCAGTTGTCACCGCCTGGGGCACCTCTTTTACACCCTTCCCTGCAGCCTGAAATTCTGCATTTGTCTCACTCAGTCTACCCATTATTTAACATCAAAAAATTTGTATTTTGTTCAGGTGTTATGTTCTCCCACCTCTGCACTTCAGCACAATTCAGCTCTTTTCGACTGCCTACTACATCATCAAAATTGTAAGCTTTTCATTTGTATTTTGTTTAGCAGTATGGCTTTCTTCTGGCACCTTTGTTAAAATACTTTTCATCCCACCGCCACGTGTAGGGTGTGTACGTGCTGTGCTGTGGCAGTGATGGTATTTTTTGGCACTTAAGTGCTTGCTACATTATGTAGTTTGTGACCATCATGTAGTGGGTCTTAGACCTAGCATTTAATACTTGTGAGTTGTGTCTTTCTTATTTGGTTTGGTGCTTCAAGATGTAGTGCTTCCTTTACATATTTATTTTTCCCTCCTTAGTGAGTAACATTCCAGTTTTATATCCTCTTTCCTCATGTGTGCACCAAGTATTTTCACTAACTAATTTTTCACGATTGCATTTTGTTTTAGTGAGGGTGCAAGTGGCAAGCCAGTCACGTATTGGCGAAATTCTTTTTTTCATCATAGGATAACCCCTCTGCACATTGTCTCCCCTTTCCTGGTTTATGGCGATGTAGTCAAGTTAATTTCCTCCATCCTGGTGTTTTACTGCAAACTATGTAAATCATCTTTCCCGAGATATAACTTACAACTTATTTGCTCCCGTGGATTCAACAGTCGTCATACAACTAAGTCACCACAGAACTTTTATATGAAATATTAATTTATTTTTACGTTAAAGTATCATACACATGTTTTCTTCTTTTTTTTTTACTGTGGGTACTTACAAACATTTAATTTATAATTTCTCAAGGAACTTTAAAAATAATTTACAACAATTAATTTGTGTATAGGAATGGGGCACTTCCAATTCTTTTTATATTTTGCTTTAATGTTTGAATTTTATTTACTGGAATATCATGTTTAAGGGCCAATTTGTTACGTTTTTGTCTTCTGTCCTATGATTTTCTGGGACTAATCGTTTTCATTGCTTCTCTCTTTTGTGGTAATTTGAAAAACTGATTTGTTTAAAATGATACTAAATAATATTTCTCTTTTGAAAACAGTTGTTCATGTTTAAAAAAATCAAAGGAAACATTAAGTAGCACAAACCAAAAGTCACGTCTTTTAATTTATAGACAATTAAGTCTTCCATTTTAATATTTTGTATTTTATACTCTCCTTTGTGCAATGTACGGTCACCCATCATGATTAGTTATTAGTACTCCCTATTTGGCTTTTGTGAGCATATTTTAGTGTGTATATTGCTTCTTTTTATATTTGTTTGTGCCAGGTCCTTTGATAATTCTGTTCCTTTATTATGCAACTTTTGTTTATAATTTTTTGTGGTGTATTGTTTATGTTGTTTGTTCCAAAGACTCCGAACATTTCTGTGTTGTTGGAAGTCTATATTTTGCCTTTATAGCTTTTAGTCGCAAATGGGCAGAGTAGTAGGAAAGATCAGCTGAACGATTCCACTTTGCAGTCCTTACTGAAGTGGAAAGAAACTGGCTGTCTGCCAAAATGAGAAGAAATATCTAAGTGAACACAGCAGTCAAAGCATACTGGGCACAATGGAATTCCCTCAAACTGAATAATGGCATACTTTAAAGAAACTGGAAACTTAATAATGGAAAAAACACAAGCTCAAAGTTGGTCCTTCCTTCCAGAATGCAGAGTTCCAGAAGTCTTAAAAGAACTGCACAATACGGGGGCCAGTGGGAACTTAGGTGTTAATAATACCCTTGACAGAGTTAGACAGATTCTATTGGCTTCATTGTGGGGAGGATGTTGAGAAGTGGTGCCGAATGTTCAACACCTAGACTGCGAGGAAAGGCCCAAGAATGAGAGGACAAGGTCACCTCCAGAAATACAATGTTCAAGTCCCATTAGAGAGGATGGCAGTAGATATTCTGGGCCCCTTGTCTATCACAGAAAGAGGTAATTGATATTTACTAGTAACCCAAGATTACTTTACTAAGTGGCCTGAAGTCGTTCTCCTCCCAAACCAAGAAGCATGCACTGTGGCCAATGCACTTGCAGAGCATGTCTTCGAGGTTTGGTGGCCCCACAAGAACTCCATTCCTACCTGGGAAGAAACTTTGGAGATGCAGTGCTCCAAGAGGTAACCAAGATTCTAGATATGATAAGACTAAGGATATAACCTTACAGCCTCAGTCGGATGGAATGGTCCAAGACGCGTAACCACACTTTTGAGCAGTACCTGACAATCTTTGTGGCAGACTACCAAAAGGATTGGGATTCAAAGGTGCCACTGTTTCTACTTGCTTACCGCTTGGCAGTTCCGGAGTCCACAAGGGTAACAGCAGGTCACTAGGAAGGCGTAGCTCTCTTCCAAACAGTCGATGGTGTTTTGCCGATCAACAGAAGACGCTGCAGCCCCTGAATATCCCAGCAAATTGCACAACAGACTAGTTTGTATTTGATATTCATGCTTCTGCTCAACAGCAACTTAAACTAAATAGAGTCAGATAAAGACGCAGTATGATAGGCGAATGTTAGACAAGGTATTTCGAGGAGGACAATTGGTGTGGCTGTACAACCAACAGAGGCAAAAAGGGTACTGCCTGAACTAGTAAAATGATGGAAAGGCCTCTACAGGATACTGAATAAGATCAATGATGTAGTCTTTCGGATTTATCGTTGAGGCTATCGGGTGGGGGCGAAGGTTGTCCACATCAACAGACTGCCACACTATGAAGGTCCGGATGTTTCAGTCTGTTCAGGCCGAACAGACTTTGGAAGAGGGCAGTGTAACGTATGTGTCTTGCATCACTTTCTTGTCTTATCCCACTGGAGCGAGGAAACAGTGAGCCAAGGTCAGAGTGGTTATGCAATATGGATGGCAAGTCACAAAGGGAAGCCTCTGCATGCCCCTGCAATAATGGTACTCTCTCGCATGAAGACTTTTCTAGTTGTTTGCTGCCCTAGTTTCTCGCAGCATTATTCAGGGTGCATTGAACCTTACAGATCACGGCCGGCGATAGTATAAAAGTGCAATAGGTCTCCAAACTAAAAATTTATAACAGTCTGGAGTCTGGGCGATTGTGCAACGTTAAGCGATAGATGACACGCTAGAAGAGCAACCAGTATCACCAGAAGTGACCAGCAGGAGGAAAATCTGCAACTGCGAGCATGAGAGCAGTGAAGAGTGTGACTGACAGGCCGGACTATCGGCCCGGATACATGAGTGAAAGACATTACATATGATTGCAACATATAGACTCAACATGTGTTAATGATGAGTATGATTTAATTGACTAACCAAACAGAGACATTAAAATGGATGTTAATTAGAGTTGAAACAGATATTAAATATTGTGGTCACTGAGAAATAAAAGGAGTAATAGTGGAGAGAGATTATTTAATGATGTAAACAATAGCTGTGTGAATAAATTAAAAATCAAATTTAGTTCTTTTACTTTTATGAAGACCTCCATCCCTCAAGTTCGGATATGCCCCTCCGGCATCTTATTTCTGCAGTATGTTAAAATACACATTGCCATATTCTTTATTTTCGTACACAACAATTACATTGTACTACTCAAAAAAATTAGCCAACTAAATATAATCAATAGATACACAAGCGATGATGTGATAAATATCACAATTATCTGCAAATTAATGTGTGTACCTAATTATTGTTTCATGCAAGTCAAAAACCCTAGGCCTTTTACAGGACAGCATAGGGTAAGGAATCTGGAGGATGTGCGTATGGGAACTGCATCATCATTTCCGTGGAGAAGGGTTGAGAAAACCACTTTGACAAAAGAAAACCAAATGCAGCCAACCAGACTCGAACCTATGACCAAACTCACACTAGGATCATAAATTATTTACACTGTTCATGGTAAAGTGAGCACTTTTTAAGGCCCTTCTAAATATTTCCTTTCATCCAATTTCCATCTTCCTGCTGCTTTTTAATATAAGCATTACAATGTGCCCAATAATCACTACGTATATATTTCATCACCCTCAAAATGTAATGTCTGAGACTGCAATAAGATATATTTATCAGTGGTTAAAACCTGTTGGGAGAACCTTAGAAAGTGCTCACTTTATCATGAATAACCTATATCAGTTTATTTTTATACAGTGCAGTTCCCTGTATTCCAATCTCCTGGAAGCCCCCAAAATATAAAATTCTTTTCCAAATCATGCTATGTGCTGAAGTAGTCTCAGATTTATACTCTATAAAGGATGAGTATTTTTTCAGGTTTTAAACACAGGTCACCATAAAGTCTAAGTATCGGCTGGACTGAATTTATTCCAATCGTGGGCATAAAACATTCTAAGATAAAAAGTTTAATTATTTTGCTATTTGGTGCATCAAAAAGATATGTCTTGGTGGTAGTAAAATTATGGAAACCACATAAAACATTGAATACTACAAGTCAAATGTTCGTATGTGAAACTTCAAATCAGCATTAATTATGAATTTCCAATGTCCATGATCAATTATCAATATCACAACACTTCACCATATTAACTTGCATACAATAAATGACAATAAAACTTTCCTAGAAATATAGTCATCTGTTAATCACAACAGAGACCATTTCATGTAATGTAAGACACATTTAACAGTTTTGTGCAATTTATATTCCTTCCAAAATTAATGGCATATGAAGTTTGCTGTTTGTGATAGGCTTTTGTGTACCGGTTTGAGTGGAGAGATTTAGGCAACTCTGAGGTCTTAAGAGCAGATTAGGGTGAAGTGAGATGGGCATGGAGCAGTGCCAGAATGTGAGGGCGGGGAAAATGGGAGATACTTGAGAAAACCCACTGACCAACAGCATTGTCTCGCACAATTCCATGTGCGAAAATCTAGGAGCACCCCTACGTACCGGTTTGATGTGGGGTTAGTGTACATTTATTTACATACAAGACTGCAACACAAAAAAGCCATAACGAACACAATTTCTTGAAGTGCCTTCCAGGTTTTCTAAATATTTGTTGATGTGACTTGCAAGTAGGCACAATAAGATACAAATGTTACCACTGCTTTCTCACAGCAAGAATGATGCTTTCATGTAGAGTATATAGGTAAATGTGTAACCAACAAGGTACATGTTTATAATAACCACTATATATATATATATATATATATATATATATATATATATATATATATATATATATATATATATATATATATATATATATATATATATATATATATATATATATATATTTATATTTATTCGGAAGACACCACAATTCGTACAATGGACACCAACAGATGGCACAGTGAAAAATCTACAATAATCTTGTACGATTTTGTTTGGTAAACAAATTTCCAGTGAATCCGTAACATGCCAATTGTGTATTTAAACATACATGCAAATTACCTATATAACTGTATTGATTTATCCACATGTGCATCCCCCCCATTTCTCCGGCCAGCCTAAAGAATGGACGAAATGAGATTAGGTCGCTGCGACAGCAGATGACAGCTACCAGTGAATTAATGCAATAGGAGCATATTTTTTATTTACAAAGTTTTATATTACAGTTATATGATATACATATATTTGCTTGAACAGTCATTAAGTTCTCCCCCAGATATAGGGATGGAGACAGTGGAATGAAAATGTGGCAGGAAATAAAGAGACCCCAGAAAAACCCCACAACACAGGTGTCTGCCACACCCCCCACGAGAACCACCCTTCAAAAATTTCCTGCCCTTCAAAGCTTGGGAGTGAAACAGGAACATCATTAGTGGGAAGGCAGTGACTAACCCACTAAGCCAACCAATTATATTAACTTGCCTAAACATTCCAACTGTGTGTCTAGCTTAAGTGTTGGCATTGTTAAAGGCTGTTCACAATGAAGTGAGAATATTTAAATTGAACCTTAAAAAAAATGTCACTACTCCTGCGTTGCATATTAATTTTAACAGGCTCGCTGAGCGACACGTGCCCAGTAAAGACTGTAGCGATGGTGGGAAAATAGTTCCATATACTAACATTGAATAAAAAGTCTTGGGTAACCATTTGCCATAACTTGAATTTTTTTTTTTTTTGTGTGTGTCAAAGCGTAAAAATGAGCAGATTTGGTAAATATTTACTTTTCTAATAATTTCAGAGTTTCACTTGACCGACGTATGAATAAAGTTTCAAGGCAGATAATGATAATTTTACATAAGATGGAAGAATACACGAGTATATTAGCATATCTTAAGCAGGACTTTCAAAAGAGCTAACTGTACCGTGAACGGCCTATACTCTGCTCACTCTTCTTACCCTCTACACTTTGAATATCTTGCTCCCATTCCAGGCAGTGGCTAATTC
Source organism: Dryococelus australis (assembly GCA_029891345.1). Classification (NCBI taxonomy): domain Eukaryota; kingdom Metazoa; phylum Arthropoda; class Insecta; order Phasmatodea; family Phasmatidae; genus Dryococelus; species Dryococelus australis. The sequence goes on from CM056998.1 coordinate 41,539,042, forward strand.
CTCTCCCTAGGTCTTGCTCTCTGGTAGTAGTACCTTCGCTTTATTCTATGTTCTGTTTTAATTCCTGATATTGAAGGAAGAAAACGCAAAAACATTCGGAACACAAAGACTAAAGTCATAAACTGTAACATCAATTAGGAACTGTATAATACTAGGTTCTTTGGTGGATAATTTAATAAAGCATCCATTATTTACTCTGCGTGTTAAAACTTGTTTTATTGATAAGGAAGTGAGTGAGTGCTCCGTAAAGTGAAGCATATAGAATATGTTTGTAAATAGTTAAACGTGTAGCACCAACTACAGCACTTTGCACATGTGCACCTGGTTAAATTTTGAAATCACTGGTAACCTAAAGACAAATTAAACTATTTCATTTGCCAGTAATTCATGTGTTCCCTCAATAAGATGTTAATATGCAGAACCACTTTCACAATTTGTAGCCTACTTCACAGAGCCATTCATCCAATGTTAATACAGAATATATACAATAACCAGTAGTAATTTTTTTTCTACAGTTTATTTTAAAAGTGCTTACTTTACCATGAACAGCATATAAACAAGCGTGTAATTTCTTCTGAATGAACCCACAATCAGCAGGCATTCCACCCTCGTGCCAATGCGACACCTCACAAACAGGCAGATCTTCCTCCAAGGTAGTCTTTCAAGCTGATATGGTATAGTTAACCAATGCTGACTTAGCAGACAGGATGACCAATGAAAATGGTAACTCAACCAACATTGCATGCAGTTTACGACATGTGATGTGTAGTACTGGACCCATGACAAATTTTACTCGCTTAGCATTATTCTGTGAAAATCCCAAATTTACTCAATCAAGTACCACCACAGCTGTATATTTGCAATGAAGCAAACACACTAAAGACTATCTACACAACAAATTCATTACATTGATGTACAACAAAAAAAGGTAAAAACATTAACACGCCTGCGCTGTAAGTCAACCAAACTTAAATGCACACAATACTTGACAATAAAATAACCTGAAAGCAATAACATAATATTTTTAAAAATTAAGAAAATACTTACAAGAACAGAACTAAACATATTATCGGAAAAATTTCAGTACAGAATTCAATTTACCGACCGAGTTATTGCAATTTCAGTAATAACTGTACAAAGAGTTGGCCAACAGTTCTTCATTAAAAAGACCAGAAGGAGCTCATAAAACTTAACGATAATAAATTAAAATTGTTAATATTAGGCACCATACTGTAGATTTTAGAGAATATTTCAATCAAGCAAGCAAGCAGGAAAAAAAAAAGCAAACATGCCAGCAAATAAACTACCAAACAAAACTCAAAACTTAATAAATTTATATGCATCAACTAACACAATAATTACAGCAAGTTTCTCTAATTAGTGTCGATTTCACATTCTCATAACCATTAATTTTTTGGGATGTAAAAAATCTTTCACCACTATAACCATAACTCTCTGTAATATTAACTCACATCTCCCCCAGCCCTCTGGAGCATGTTCAATCATGCAGAATTTTGAGCATGAACATTCATACTATTCTCTTTTAAATTTATAAACATGTTATAAAATTCCCTTATTTGAAACCACCTTCCGTTCATATTTTATAGGATACGACAGTGGTTATCCATGATGCATGAAGGACTAGAAACAAAATTGTTTCATTAAAAAATAACTCACTGAAAATGGCTGGTACATCAAAGTCTAACAGCATGAAGACAGCATTTACAAGTATGTGGTAAACAACGGCCAATTTATTAACTTTATAATTTTGTGTGGCAGAAGTTACAGCTAGATCACTTCAATAAAAATTGCAAATGCTTTTTGTACCTGCATCCATTTGGAGGGTAAGTGTCCAGTGAGGGAATGAGAAAACCCTCTCTCCCAACATTTATTTTTTAAATTTTCAACAAGTTCTAGAAACGGTTATTTGGAATACATAGCAAGTTACTATAAGTTGTTCCTATTCATAATTTCTTTGATTGCCAGTCACATAAATTTAATGTGTAACAGAAATAGAACAATAGAACAGTTTTTAACTTATCTTATCTTGAGGGAATATTAGAGAAATAATTACTTTCAGCCCCTCACAAGCATAAACACGTGCGTACATACTGTGCAACAAACTCTAGTATAGTCCTGGGTGGAGGTGGTAAGAGTGCTCATGTAAGGAGGTTGCCTTGTGAAAACACGGGAGGGATATCAGTAGACAGGCGGGAAGGCCCTGTCTGTACACTTCGTTCAAAATGCAAGAGACCATAAGTACTAGCCGGCAAAGACGCATGGTTTACTTTAAGAAAAAAACACAGCATATATATTATTGTCTAATATTACTTACAGGAACAGCTTTATTTCTTGATTAATAACTGTTAAGGTGCAACGGTGCTAGAAACTTACCTTCCATCAGTTCCTCCACTCAAAAAATGTTTGCTTCATACGTGTGTTTGGCTTCAGTAAGGTCACTTGTGCTGCATCTGTTGCCGTTACTTCTGCTGCTACTACTTTGTAGGTTCACCAATACTTGAGAATCTCCTTTATCAGTCCGTCATTTACCCAATAATTGTTTCCTAGTTTTTTCACATGATTACATTGTTTTTTCCAGTCTGCTGGTAAAATACATTGATGAATAAGCCAATTGCAGAAAGTAAGAGCTCGCAATGTTGTGGGATTATACCATGTTCCAGATGTTATCTATTGGGTTTGTCACAATGGTATGGCAGTAATCTGCTGTGTCCCCTTGGGATGTAAACAGTTTATTGATGGTATAAATGTTGAAGTTGCTGATGCAACCGAATCTTTAAAAGCAGCTCCGATTCTCTCTCGTCGGCAGAAAAAACAATGTTATCAGCCGATTTCTCATGGTGGTAACAGCAGAAGACCTAGTTGGAGATTGTTCTCATGCATGCTATGGAGCTGATCATTATCAAGGACAATAATGGTTTGAGATGGAATGTTGGGTAGCAGTTGTGTTTCACACCATTTCATGAAATCGTCGCTATTCATTTCATCATGATAGTCTCTGCTTTTAGTTTCAGCTTTAAAAATAAACTTTGATTCCTCAATGAAGCCATTTTCACTACCTGCGTTAACTATAATCCATCGCTGGCCAGGATGATTGTTTTTGTACACTTCTGGTGTTTCAACATGCTGCGAACATTTGTTCATAATGTAATTAGGATGACCATGGTTCATTGAGGTATATTACGGGTAATTTACTTTTGCATTGTCATTTTCCCTTATAGCTCATGGGTATTTCACTCGTCATGCAACAATCTCGTTCTTTCCATTAAGAATAACAGCATTTTTTTTTTTATTTGAACACCATGACTGATTAATTTTCACAAAGTTTCCCTATTACTTATGAAATAAATTTCTATTGCCAACACTGCCTGCAAATTTTTTTAGTGTAGGTGTTGCTCTTTTCGTCACATAAAACTCTTGCACTTTTCTTCACACCACTCCAGCATCAAATGAATCAAACTGAATTCTTCTGTCTGCAGTTTTCCTCTTCTTACCAGAAGTTGACAATTTTGTTCCGCTGCTAGACGCTATACTGTTCTCTTAACCTATTTTTTAAATAAAAGCTTCTGATTTTCCGGTTGCAGCTGAAGCAAGTTTTGTTGCACACTGAATATGATTTGTCACATACCATCTTCCGTTTCTTCATCACAAAACTGAATTAGACTTAATTCCTCTAGCTTCGCTGTCCAAACACTACTTTATTACATATAAGTAGCACATTTTATTTTTAAAGTTTTATTGAAAACTAGGGGTGCGACCGACCTACAAGCGAGAAAAATGATTACGGTGTTGGAGAAAAAAATAGCATGACATTTCAAACAAGGTTAACTTTACTAGCAAACTAAACAGTAAACATTATAAAAATATCACTGAATTAGTTTTTTAAGTATTTATAGAAAAAAAAATGGTGTTTGCAGTCATAATATAATGTAGCTGGGTAACCCTTCCAGACCTGAAAGAAAAAAATTGCTTATATGAATATAAATTACATGGGCTAACTGTTTAACACTCGTTTAGAAACAACCGTATTGCAGCCTGTACTCGAAATATTACTCAAGTATCCGTAACTTTTCATAAACTTCTTTAAGGTTGCGTGCATCAGCCATACGTGGCACAGGTAGTGTGGTACAGGATGTAACAACCACAAACATGAGCGCAGCCTATACTCAATATAAAATTTTTTCTTTAACACCCCTTGAAAATCAGGGTGCGACCTATAAGTGCAGGCAACTTATATGCTATAAAATACAGTATTATAATTGATAAATAAAATTTCCCAGTGCAAACAAACAACTTTATGACAAACAGCTCCTGATCTAGCAAAGACAACAAATGTGTGTATTTCAAGTCACATTACAACATACAATGGTGGTACTACTTGTAATTTGCGGGTAAATGCACTCAACATGAAACTGGATGAAAATAACTATATAAAGTTGCTGCAACTTGTTAACACCGACGTTGTCTGCTTTGGTAAACTGACTCCCGAACGTGTCGCTCTGCACGGCACCCACGCATTGGTGCAAACGGAGGAACCAGTGCAGTATGTGTACGGTTCCTTCCATTCACAAAATTAATAGGTCCAGAGACCCGTGTATACCTGTATCTATGATGGAACCACCATAATCCAAGCTATTCCGTTTGACAAAAGGGGTAGTTTGATAAAACTGAAATCATTTAAATGTTGGCATATGGCACAGTGTACGCCATAATGATTTGTGAAAGATGTGTTATCTCAGAGAATGACGGACACATGAGAATTTGGCTGCACTAAAATGCCACATGCTTTTCTGAAAACTCTTTGCACAAGTAATTGGCACACTGCATAATTAAGAGGGTAATTTTAATGTTTATTTTAATAGTCTCGTGAAACATCTCGTATTGGAACATTCCAGAACATTTGGCACCATGGTAATAAAACCGCCCAACAGTTCCGGAAATTTTTCCCCTACCTTTACAAACTTAAATTACCATGAGCAATACTTCATATTATCGGCGTATTAATTTAATGACTTGTTTTATGATGAGTGTGCAATGTATTCCTATGTTTATTTTCAGAGTATTTTTACCTTTTTTTAGCACATAATTTGCAAGTCACACAAAAAAGACTGAAATATAAACTAAGTATGATTTCAAGCTTTCCTTAGCTTGAATAGTCTTTCAAAGGGATTTCTGTACCTATGCTAACTTGTCAGTGTTTCTTTTTGTGTCTAATATTTTCCCTCGTGTGTGCAGGAGACAGCGGAAAGCTTCATCACTGCCTCTCTGCACCAAGTTAGTCCGGTAGCAGCGGGCGTAGGACACACTGTGCATACCCGGGGGACTTCATACTTCAACCATGTTAGCTTGAAATAATTTATAACCATAACCAACTGGAACCTCATGATTACTTCATCTCCCCGGGGAAACTGCTGAAAATTCTGCACCAGCATCTACAAATTATAGTACTTAAAAAAAATTCTGAAGGTAAAACACTCTTATCATGCTTAAAGTTGCATAGCTGATGAGACACTCTTAATGCATTCTTTCAGATTCACCACCAACTTCATCTCTCATAGGCTCACAAACATGTCGACTGGATAACTAATGAATGGAAGGTGTGTTGATCCGACAAAATTAGGTTTTTGCTACACCAAGTCAACAGGTGGCCATCAACAGCACACGCTGCATGTTAAGTGCTGTACAGCCTGAAGAGGATGGCTTTATGACGTGAAGATGCTACTAATGGCATGGAATAATGATAGTGTGAACCACCACTGTTAGGGAATCGCATAAACCCAACAAGCAAACTTCTATTCACAACGGTCAGCTCTTCCAGGATAATAAATACGCAATGCCACCAAGGAAGGACTATTTGAAATGGTAAAAGGAACATTTACCACAAGATTTACCACATGAACTGGCCTCCATAACTCCCATGATCAAAATCCCATAGAGGATCTGTTGGATGTTGATGAATAGACCATTTTAATTATACAATATAGACCCAATTCAATCAGCCTGTTACAGTCTGTCATTAGGAATATATCAGATCACCATGGATACAATCAGCATCCAGTAGAATCCCCCCTCCCCTCCCCCAATTATCCTTTATTCATAAGGTGGATCAACAAAGTATTAACTTGGTGGTAACAACTTAGTGAGCACACAGTGAACTTACAGTGTTTTGTATGTTATTTGATCAAGTTACAATTTACATGTAGCTATCTAGCAAAATTTTTGGCATCTTCATAGTCTACAAAATTATGTTATCACCACTTTTGTATAGTTTTATTATTATGCTGAGAAAATTACTAGGTCTATTTAAAAAACAGCGGTTATATTTTTTATTCAAATTTTCTATATAAATCTTGGTTAAAAGGTGATGGTACCACCCATAACAACATGCTGCCAACACACCAAGAAAGCTGAAAATCATCAAGATAGGTTAGTATGTTCAAGTTTTTCAACTCTTTCTGTGCAATGAACAAACATACAATAGCAAAACCATTAACATTTATGTGCGCATAAATATTCATTTCCACTTGGTAATTTGTTGTAAACAGCAAAAATTATACATACTTCACTTATTTTGCCAGAATACATTTACCAAATAAACACTGAAGTACTCTTGCTAATGCTCACACATTCATTCCGACTGTAGCATAAATCCTGCAAAATGTCTTCTGCCAGCGAAGATAAAGCAAGTAATGTGACTGCATAAAGTAAGCTGAAGTAGATCCCAACACACACACCAGCAGCACTACACATCTATGCACCAGTAATTTTTCTAACTGCAACACTGTGGAAGAATCCCTCATGGTTAGCCATCAGTTAGCAACTCCCAGCTTCACTCATTTAGTTTGCAGCACTAAAACTTCCTAATCCTCACTGCCAAGAAGTCAAATATACACTACGAAAACGGATATCCAAATGTTAAAGTGGTTAGGGTTTCAGCAATTTTCAAAATGTTATCTTACAGCACCAGTCCAATAAAATTACACAATACTGCTGTCAGGAAAGCGTGGAGTGAATTAGTCCATGGGAGAGGTACGCAGGCTGTTAAGGGGGGAAAAATATAATCAATAGTGCTGTTGTGTTTAAATATACCAAAGAAACGGTGGAACGGCGAGTCGAAAAAGTTGCGGAAATTGTAGCTTCGTGGTGGCCTAGACGCTGCCTTCTGCCTCTGGTCGTAGATGCGCCGCTTGTTTTCTGTGGGATTGTATCGAAACAAACATGAAACCTTCAACTGATGAGCTACTGAGATAATACACTGCACCCCCTCCCCCACCTTCTCACACAGCATTCCAATACTCATACCACAAAACTTCAATAGGAATTAACATCATCTTTAGCCTACATGAGTACCATTACAGAATATGATGTATAACTTCTGTAAGTGACACAAAGGCAAGCTGGTGGATGCACTTTAAAAAAGACTAACAGGTGAGTTAATTGCAGATATATTTAACACTATTCATCCTTGATTTTATGTTCTAATTAATTACACAAGTTTTAAAGGAATGTTTTCCATTTAACACAACTACTTTATTTCTTGACATTTATCATTATGTTAAACTAAACATATTAACATTTTCAGTAGCATTAAGAAATGAAGAAAAAATTAGTAATAATATAATTATAATGAATCATCCATAAAACTGTATGATCAAGATACAGAAAAAAATGAACTTTGCAAATTCATTGCTGGACATAATTACTTACAAACCTTGTTCCTGACATTAACATGCAAAATGTTGAAATAAAAATAAAGACAGTTACATGGTTTTAAAAATCCTCCCTTTATCCTACCTTATAAGTACACCTACCAGTACTAAGCCAAGACTTAACTTTTTATTTAAAAAAAAAAAAAAGTAATCAGGAAGGTTATTCAGTTGCATTCATACCACAGCAGAAATTTTTTATGTATAGTTTCTGGTTTAACTGCAAATAAACATTTTAGTAAAAAGCCCTTAAATAATGGCAAGTGCTTTCTGTCCCATCAAAAGCAAACTATTTAGTACTTTACAGATAATTAATGCTTTAAAAAAAATTATGAAACCAAGAATGTTAAAAAGATATTTGTTAACAGCAAAGTACCATACAAAATCAATGTTGATATAACATGAAATTAACTGCCATACATTTAAACAGCTAGTTATTTCAAACACATAATTATGATGTTTTGCAATATTCACCATCAGAGAGGACTTCATAAGCTTCTGAAATCTCCTTGAACTTTTTATTTGCCTCTTCAGCATTATCTGGGTTTTTATCCGGGTGCCATTTTAATGCCAGTTTCCGATACCTGTAAAAAAAATTGACTCAATAAAATAAAATGTAAATTACTCAATGACAAACATTACGAAATATAAATATTATTTACTATTTCCTATATTGGTAACTCACATCAGTACTAAACTTCACTAGTTTACACGTAGCACTGCAACACTAATGTTTACAGTAAAAACTCCCTTATGACATTTCATCACGCCGAAAGAACCCAATTTCTTTTTCCTCTGAGGAACAAATGCCAATCAACAATTTTATGCAGGAAAAAAACCACGTTGCTCATTAAAAAATTCCACCTGTGAAAAACGTTTAACTTTAAGCCACTAACCCAGCAGGTAGCTTTGGCAATGGCTCCTCATGGGGCATTTTGCACAATAACAACAAAATAATCTCATAAAACCATAAATGTGTACATTTGTGTATGTGTATACAGTATGTGTACACACACACACTGCAAAAATATATACATATTGGTCACATACAGCATATAAATGTCCTACCTTTTTCTCTCTCTCAAAGTATCACTTTGGGTAATTGTAAACCCAAAACAAGGCTTTTTTAAATCTGGGATTGGTATTGAGTTATGCGAACTGTATTAACATAAGTAGGAATCCAAACTACATGAAGCTGAGCTACCAACTGTAGTTCATTGTAAGTGATTGTATACAGGGCGAGTCACCTAAGATGTTAACCAACAATTTCCAGAACCGTTAAAGATATCGTTATCCTGTTTTTACCCTGATGAATTGTCAAATACCTTACTAAATGACGTGTAGCATTCCTGTCATAGGAATGTTAAATATAGAGATAATATCAACATGTTATTTCCTAATGGAACTATAGTAATTTGTACTGCTAGCAACGTCAATCTGAAAGAGGCAAATTCAATGGTGTATCACTCTCCAAAATCGGATATATAGTTTAGGAGAATTGACAGTATGTAGAATATAGGATTTCTCTTGTTGTATTATCAGATTGCATGCTGTCACATTCGTGATATACCTAAAAGGAAATACATTGCATTGGATCACGTGGAAACTGAATGTTGTGCCACCACAATACTTGTATAAAAGAGTCAGTGAGGACACGCAGCTCTGTATTCTAACTGTGGAGTGCTAGTGTGTAGAGTGCTATGGTAAGGAAAATGTCATTTACGAACCAAGGAAGATTGGATATGCTATTTCTTTACGGATAATGCAGAAGGAACACGAAAAGAATTATTCATCTGAGACTGCGCACAATCTGGTTCAGTGGGTCTTCGAGGGCAGACATGCACCGTTCCGTGCCGCGGGAGCATCAGGTTATGCTAATCATTTAGGGCGTCAATAGTATAAGCATTTAATTTTCCAGAACCTTTTCTTAGTTTTGCTCTCCCATGTGCCGACCTTCCTCTCAGTCGACTCGCGACCCCGGAAAGTTTCTTCACACAATTTTTCACTGGCTAGTTAAGCCATTTTCACCACGTAGGCGCCTGGCAGGTCTCGTGTGCCAGGCCTGCTTCAGACACTGCAATCGTTTATATTACCACATGTACTCTCTTTTTGGTAATATATTTCTTTGTTGAAACCCACTTGTCTTATTTTAATTTAAATAACTTGACCTCGGGAACTGGCCCTAACTAGGAAGCGTAACTACGTGGTCGCCGACCATGTGCTCAGTGTGTTAAAGTATTGCCATGACTTTCTTAAACATTTCGTGAGACGTGTGCTGCGAAGGGATGCCGCCACAGGCTGTCGACCTGTAACAACCCTGAGAGAAGGAGATCCTTGTGCTTTTCCGAGTAATTGAAAAGCTGAAACCCTGGCAAAACTACTATCTGAATCCACCTCCATTGACAATCTGGAGCATCATTAAGGTAATCTGGCATCATATGCCTCTCACAAGCCCAAAGCCAAGTCAAAGCAATTTTCTGTTTTTTATACAACAGTTCGCCCGATGGTTTGTGGCCAACCTTTTCATCCGTGGCATGGTCATTTTGAACATGATTCCACTTCTTTGGCCAACACCGCAGTAACGTATGTAATGCAGTTTCATCGTACAACTAACCTCTAAATTATTTTTGCCTGTTGCAGGTTTTTGGGAGTGCTCCGAACATTTTCTTCCAACGCTATATTTCTTATTTTTCTCTTTGTTTAATGTAAAATAGATAAGAAATAAGTGTTGAATGTAATGTAAAATTTAAAATGAAGCAATCGCAAGTACCCCAACAACAGTCATGGTCATATAACGTAGTAAAATAATTACAAAAAAAAAGGGGGAGATTTTAGTTTGTTCAGAAAAATGTATCTAATACTCTATTTTAAAAAAAAAGGAAAAATGAGGTGTGGTTGCATTGGGGAGACAGCCATTTATTTTGGTTGAGTAAGTCTACGTTTAAATGCTCCAATACTTTTTTCTTTCTTTCTTCCTCGCATTGCTCCACTTTATCATATGGGATTTTATGAGTATCAGTATGAGCTTTTGAGATGCTCTTTCCAACCGTATACAATTTCTGTATTTTGACTCGTCTTTTTGACTAGTATAGGCCGAAATTGTGTAGTTTTCTTAATTTTTTACATTTAACTGATACAATTTTACCGTAACCACGCCACACAAATGTTTTTATAGATGCAATTGATTGATTTTGACTAGAGCTGTCAATTGAAACTAAAATGAGCGTCATAGCTTCTCCTACTCAAAAGTTATACTATGCCAAAGTTCTGAGACGCAGCGAAAAACTCAAAATCATCTTTGAAGTTTGAACACCACTTATTTTTAGTGAATGTTAAATGTCTAATTTCTCCATTTACAGTTCTCCAGTGAACCGTTTTAAAGAAAATCACTATTTTTAATGCAACTATTCTATTTTTAAATGCATCACTAAGTATTTTATGGTATGTCATTGCTTTTGATATATGCTACAATTAAAAATTTTTATGCTGTTATTGATATTAGCTATTATTTTTATCTATTTTAAAATTTGAATTTTAAAATAATTTGGTTAATTACTGGTATTGCAAATTTTTATAACTATTTAGGTCCCTGATAATTAAATTCATTTTTATCTATCTTGAGAACTTGATTTTAGTTTTCACTCATTAGTAAAATTGTGAGAATTTTATTATTAATTATATCATTGCCTTTATTATGATTGTGGTAATTAATTGATTATGTTCATCTTGAATTATCCAAGAGTTGTGTAATTAATGAAGTATTTTGGTCCAGTAAATAATACCTTTATTTTAAGTTATTTTCCATTTATATAATTCTTAGTGAAAGTCCAGTGGTCAGAAATTTATTTGTCAGTTTTTGTGTTGGTAAATATTTTACATATTTTGAGATTTGCTCTAGGACTGTATAATAGATTTTATTTAATATTCTAGACTACTTAATGTTTAAGTATTAATATTCTATAATTTGAATACTCTCTTTGTAAGTTTCATTTCAGCTTAGGAATCATACTTCCAAAGCTACTTCTTAAATCCAATTAGAGGTTACCAAGCCTGCGTTTCTCCACTCTGTTTTTGTTGTTCCAACAGATATATGCTGTGTCGTTGGCAGATTCTTCTGTCTAGACATCCATCATTACCCCCCCCCCCTCCCTCACTTAGTTTCTGGCATATCTGTGGTGGCAAAGTCCTCGTGTGATCATGCGCTTGGTGTGTGACTTCACATACAAACTCCTGTTCCTCACGTGTAATTGGCTTGTTTTAGCCGAGCTGCCGACACTTTCTTCCTCCTGGACTGTACCTGCCCCCTAATGGTGTTTCCTACACTAAAACATTTTTTTTTTTACTGTCAGTGTGCTCCATGCGCTGTTTTGTACTCACATTTTTCTTGGCGTGCTACCAGCATGGCACGTTTACACTGTGAGGTAGCGGGGATCATTTTATTTGGCTCTTACTGCCACTTTGGTGGTTAACTTGTCCACCAATCAAATAGAGTAACACCAAGATGTAATTGTGCATTATTATTTTATTTATTTAATAATTTATTTGTGAGAGCTGCTTTGGGAATTTTGGCTGATCCCAATGTTCTGGCTTTCGGTGTTCTTAGTGTTCCCTCATTGGTGAGGGAGTTTTTAATTGACTTTCCCCTCCCATTCTTATCTTTCTTTATTGCTTGAGTAATTAATTTTGTTGCTCGGTTTCTGTTGTAGAGAGGGTCCACGTGTTCCACCTGTTCCGCGTGTTGACAAAATGGCCTCGTTTCTCCCCTGCAAGTTACGGAATTTTCTCATCTCATGTTGCGGCGAAGTCCTGCTGTAAATGCAACTTCTAGTTTCTCCTGTGTGCTATTGGGTCTTTTCTTTGTCTGCTTCCACAGCTAAACCTACCATTGAATGCAGTTTTTATTTATGTTTCATCTGTTTTTGTCGAAGTAGACAAATGCTAAAGAAATATATTAATTTTGTTAGTAAAAAAACCTTTACAAACATTTTTGTTCGACTTTTTGGGAGATCGAGTTTGAGGGTAAGAATGCTGTTTTAAACCATTTAATGTTAATTTAGTTACCTTACTCTGTATCGGGTGCACCCTAGGGTCAATAATGTTATATTATAATACTATCTAGAGTCAACAAACTAGATTTGCTGCACTTTTGTTAGTAGAATATTTAATTATACTTGGATGTAAAGTAACAGGGCTTGCATACAAAAAGCAGCTACTTATACTACGTTTTCCAGAAGTTAATATTTTGTTGTTAAGGCAAAGACTCTGAAAATTCGTGCCAATATCTTTCAGTTGCCTAGTTTTGTTAGAACTACCATGTTTATTCAATGATATTTAATTCCATGATATATGAAAAGAATGAATAAATATAAACAGAAAAAATTAGGTTAATGTACAACCACAAGATGAGTGTTCTTATTTGATATATTCATAGCATCCTCTGGGCCTACACTGATTACTTCTGAAGGTTATTCATGTTTTGACCTATTGTATTTATTCTATTTTGCGGCATTGTGCAATGTTACGGCATGTGCCCTCTCTCTACTATATTTTTTCCTCTTAAATTGCTTTTCTATCGATTCAAGCTTGTTTTGCAAAGCCCGTTTTTATTTTGCTTCCTTGTTACTGTTCAGGACACTACTTTTTTTTAATGGTAATTTTAAATTTGTGTGAAACTGATTTTTAATTTCTCTATTCCTCTTAAAACTGAGCAGATTATAAGTGTGTAAACCAATTAATATTTCTTACTTTTTAATTTGTAAATGCCGCAAACCGCAAATGCTAAGAAATGATATATTATCTTTGGTAATATTCAGTGGACTCCACAAGATATTTGGTACTTTGTCTGCCGCTGCAATAGAGAACAACACTTTTACTGTAATAAGGCTAGTCACTAACAAAAAACTGTTATATTTGATTTTGGGCAGTTATTGTTTGTTGTATTTCTATAATCCTTTTTTTGTCAACTTTTTCATGTCATTTTTTTAATTACATTCATAGTCTTATAATCCTAAAATATGGTCATGGAATTTTCCACTACATTTTACACTCGTAGTATGGTGTTTCAATATTTATCCATTAGCCATCTCACGACTTTTAGAACTTTATCCAAGCCACTCCATGCACAAGGGAATTTGCTGACCCCTTCATCCCGTTTCCACCATGTTGCGAGTGCAAATAAATTAACTGCTGAAGATTTTCATCATTTTTAGTACTGCATGTAAGATTTCAACACTGCCATCTTGGTAAGTGGAATCTTGGTAATGTTTATTGCCTCACCTCTGTTAGCGTTTGTAACGAAAGTTATGTTTTGAAATTTTTTTTTTTTATATTTCTTAGTGCAGTCCAAGTCTACCCCAGAGAAATGTAAATGAACCCATGTGCAGCTGAACCTTACCTGCCTGCCCCTTGCTGCATTTTTCTAAACAACATGTGCTAAATTTGCCGAGCTGTGTGTCGCTGCTCACACCGAATTTTCGTCCAAAACCTCATCGTCAGAACTTTATAATTTTTTGCATGCTCCTTGTGCATGATGCGATAAACTTCAAGCATGGCACTTACGGACTAAATTTATTGCGCTTGCTGTGCAAGTTTTCTTGACAAGATGTGATACCAAATTTTATGATTTTTATTTAATTTTGGTAATAACAAGTAACATTTCTGCTTAAAATAATATAACAACTCTGGTTTCCAAAAGTTACGCTTTATTTGTGTTAACTTATTTGTTAACATTTAACACAAAAGTTTGGGTGCACCCTCTTGTTCTCTTGTTAACTCTATTCTGCGGAATTTGCAAAAAAAAAAGAAACTATAATGTTGTTAAAGGATGAGCTCATCTTTGAGTTAAAAGTGACACACATTCAGCCCACTGACCTCATAGTGGCTGGACTGTGTAAAATGTTGCGCGAGGCTATCAATGAAAATTTACCTCTTTCCCCCACACAATTCTACGAGAGTGAGGTTAAGTCAGAATACAAAGCTTGTGCTTCGAAGATTTTTCCCTTGATTGAAATTGTTGAAAATTTTTGAAGACGAGCAAAGTGCTTCAAATTATGTTAGGATAAAACAAATACTGGCTCACCTTGAGTGATGGGCAAAGAATCCCATCAGTTCATCAAGTGAAGCCCTATCTGACTCCCAGGTTGCATCACTACAGCATTTTATTGAACAAGTAGCAGTTCTGGTTGAAAATTTTAATCGTGTAGAAAGTAATCTCCCTCTTGTTCCTACCAAACAGCAGGAAAGTACAGTTGCTAATGTGTTAGACCAAATTAGTGTTCTTACACTCCAAGGCCCTTCCACTTATCAAAACCAAAACCAAGTTTTAGGCCTACCCCCTCCTGCCACATGTCCTAATTTCCACATTCTCACCTGTTTTAACTTTAGATGCTGGTATCGCAACAACACATCCTTCATCTGCTCACACTTGGACCTACTCACACATCTATATTTGTACTCTGAGTTAATATGACTCATACAGTTTGTGCAAGTGCATATCACACACCCTCATCTGTTTTTGGAAAAATTCCACACCCCCTTGAACGCGTGCTAAAAGATTTACCCTTGACTGATGGGTTAGACATAACCAAGTTTAGAATTTTTGAAAATCATAGTTCGGTTACATCAGCGTCACACAGTACCAGAACCCCAATCACTGGAGGTTAATTTTCCTTTTACCATGGGACCATTAAGTGAACGCACAGAATTAGCCATTGCACAGCGCCTCAATTTTGATGCATTTCATGCAGATGTATTAAATTTCTTTATTCCGGTTAGGCTTTTGACTGACTTACGCCTGGAGCATGTTAATCATTTGCAAGGTCCTTATGAGGCACTTTCAGTTTACATTAGCAGTATTAAAGAGGCTGCAATGGTACTAGGGTTGTCACTGAGTGAACAAGATGTGGTTGACAACATTTTGGAAGGCCATACCCATTATGAACGTACCCCGTTAGTCTTTTTTTTTTAAATCAACAAATTTTGCAGGCTTAGGCAGGATATGCATAGACTCCCAGAACATCCATTATGTGGATCAGAGGCGTGAAAAACCAGATCTCATATAAGCATAATAATTTCCAGAAACCATCACAAAATAAGTCAGGCTCCTTTTCTATACAAAGTGAAAAGGGCGGAAACAAACCTATTAAAAAAAAACCTTCCGTGGCAGAGAAAGACAAGTTCCTAATTTTAGGGCTCAGGGAAACGAGGTAGCTAAACAAGAACCTACCACCAGTAAAAGCAACCTCCCTGTGTGTTATTTTTGTAAAAAGGTTGGGAATGTAGTTGCCAGATGTTTTCAGTTAAAAAACATGTCCAGCGAGGAGGAAAAGTGAGCGACCATGTAAATCTAGTCAAGTCTCTTACGATGCTCACATTTCCAGAGTTGACATTTGTACCCTTTTTCAGTAGTTGTGTGTGACACCCTGATGTTCACAGTGAGCATGAGCCTAATGTTGTTGATTCGTGTCGTGTAGCTTTTTCTAATGTTGTTGGTGTTAGAAAAGTAAGTACACCCCATGTTGAAGTAAATATGGGTTCTTTGTTGGTGCACTGATTGATTCAGATTCTGCACGTACTATTATTTCCAAGAGTCTTTTCAAAAGTTTACTTGATTTAAATCTCGCAAGGTCAGTTGAAGATAACAATCGCAAATGTTTCACTGCTTCTAAAGCTCCATTGCCTATTTCTAGCTGTGCTGTAATCAAAGTAAAAATCTCTCATTTTACTTGGATGGTAAAATGTCTCATGGCTAACTAGTTAAGTTTAGACACTATTATTGGAGCAGATTTCACGAGATAAACAGGGCTAGTACTAGATATTCAAGAGCAACAAATTTTTTTTTAAATTTGCCCCAAAAGAACATTCCCTTTTTAAGTAATCGTCCCTGTTGCAGAAATTAATGCAGGTTGAGAAATGAAAGTTTCAGAAAATCCTTTTGCTCATTTGTCTCTTTCAGAGCAGGAAACGCTTCAGAAATTATGTGATCAGTTTCCTAACGCTTTGACACCAGAGTTAGGCCTCACCAAAATCCTGGAATACGAAATCAAACTTTTGGCCCAGGAACCAGTTAAAAGTCAACCTTACAGTTTGGCCCCTCCAAAAATGGAGTTACTAAAATTACAGGTACAGAACCTGATTGACAAGGGAGTAATTGAACAATCCACTTCTTGATATGCAAGTCCAGCTTTTCTCGTCCCTAAGCCTAATGGCAATCATCGTATGGTAATTGATTACCACAAACTAAATCAGAAAATTGAAATTGAATCTGTGCCTTTGCCAGATTTACTGAACCAAAGGCAGTTAAGGGCAAAAATTTTACTACAATAGAACTAAATGCTGCTTACCACCAAATTCCTCTTAGTAAAGAATCTAAGCCCACAACCAGTTTGTGTGTGCCGTGGAATTTATACCAATTCACTAGTGTTCCTTTCAGCTTAGCAACAGGTACCCAAGTACTTGCTAGGCTGCTAGATCAAATCTTCCACTACATAAAATTTAAGTTTGTTTATAATTATCTGGATGACTTGGTTGTTTATTCAGAAAATTGAGGAACATTTAAACCCACTTAGACGAAGTCTTTTTTAGATTATAAAATGCAGGTTGACTGTAAACCCGGCCAAGGTTAAATTTTCTACAACTGAAATTTTCTTTCTGGGACATAAAATTTCTAATCAGGGCATTTCCATTGACCCAGAAAGAACAAAGGCCATTCAACATTTTCCCCAACCTAGATACGCAAAGGGCATAGTCCACTTTATTGACATGATTCAGTTCTTTGGCAAATTTATACAGAATCTAGCAGAGAAGTTATGTAGGAAAAATGTTAAATTTGAGTGGGGTGCAGACCAACAAAAGACTTTTGAAACCCTAAAGTCAGACATAATCAACCATCCTGTTTTGCATGTGGCTGATTTTACAAAACAGTTTATATTGCAGACCGATGCATCAGGTTTGGCAGTTGGTGCAGTTTTATTACAGGAAATTGACTGAGTAAGTCAACCAGTTGCTTTCGCCTCGCACACCTTGACACCCCAAGAAAGAAAGACATCTACAATTTATGAATTAGAGTGTTTAGCTGAGGAAAGATAGGCCGTTAGGTGATGAAAATTTCTTCACAAAAATTTAAGGTCCAACATATTAAGGGTACCCAGAATGTTGTTGCAGATGCACACTCTCACTTGTCTGAAGGAACTAAGGTCTTGGAAGAAACTGAAAATTTAGCAACTTGCAATCTTTTGACTGAATTCCCTTTGACTTTTGATAACCTAAAGAATTACCAAGAACGAGATCCTGAATTAAAATCTATTGTCCAAAATTTACAGTCTGGTGTTGAACAAAAACCCTATTCCTTGTCTAAAGAGGTCTTATTTTGTAAGTCTTGTAACACCAGAAAATGTATTGTTTTGCGTAACATTTTGAAAGGTACGGTATTTGAATATTTTCATTCTTCTCCCGTAGGTGGAGACCTAGGAATATATAAGACGATTCAGGCAATCAAAAAACATTTTATTCGGAAGAAAATTATAATGTTGAAATTGCAGATAGAGTAAAGATGTGTACCTTATGTGCCATGAGCAAACCTGTGCAAAATACCCATTTAGGATTTCTCACTTCTGAAATTGCAGAGAGGCCAATGCAAAAGTTATTTATTGATTTTGCTGGACCCTTACCTCGTAGTACTTCTGGTCATACTATGTTTTTGGTGTGTGTATATGCATTTTCCAAATTTGTATGGTTAATGCCTTCGAGAAGTCCACCCCATTTAAGTTAATGTTTATTTACTTGCCAAACAATCCCTTGTCGAATGTGGGAACTTGGTGATTTGCTTCCAGACAACATCAGCAATATAAGGGATGCTGGGCTTCTGCCTTTAAGAATTTAAAAACTGCTCATGAAAGGACGTGTGAGCCGTATACTGCTAATAGAGTTCAAAATCCTTTTGGCTTTTTGCTACAAAACCTCTACTCCAACCACTTTTCTTTGTAGATCTACCTTCGAATCCTCATCCCCTGTTACTCTCTACTTAATTGGCTCAGGAACGATTGCCAACACGAGTCATTGTGACATTGTTAGCCCATTCTTTAAAACTTTTGTATCTATAAGCTCTGCCATGCATTTAAATCTGTCTTTCCTTATGATCCATGTTCCCAAACTTCCTACCAATCTCTTCTCTCTGTATTTTGGCAACCTTCCCAGATTCGTTCTTAACGATTCTTTTATTAAAGATTCGGAAAATATTTTAAATTCTCAGTCTAAGAGTGCTGATTTTCATGATATGCTCAGTCTCCACCACTATAAGTATCAGAACTCTCCTGAAATTCAGTTAAACATACCTTCCTTGGTTGTTCCTACCGTACCGTCAGTGGTGCTTTATATCTTGCTCTGTGCCTATAGTTCATGTTCTTAGGTTTTGTTTACAGTTTGAAACCACGTTCCAGGTGAATTTGTTGTGGTTACTTTATTTTTATGGGTGCCAAGGACTGACAGTTTTATATATGGTGAAGTGATTTGTTTACATTTTGGTCACGACTGCACATCGTTACACCAGCAACAACCTTAAAGTCCAAGTTGATTGACCAAGTTCACAAGTAGTTCTCTCTACAACTAAAAACTCCACATTATCTCATTTTCAGCATTAACGTGGCTTGTTACAAGCTGTACAAACTCACTTTCAATATTTGTTCTGAAGAACTGGTTTTTGACCACAATCATGTTTATTTATCACTTGTAGCAGATGCTCTCAGCAAACATGTTGACCAAATTCAAAAAATTGCTGCACACATCCAAGGCTTGAATGTAGACCTATCTGTTAACTGTGCCTTCTTAATGCCCCTGAATGTGGAGTTTAGTGCCACTTTCTTTTAAAACCGTTTATTTTGTTGACACACAGCTTTTGCTTACAGTATAATCTATTACGATTAATTTAAATATAGCAAGGTTTTTTTTTGGAGGGGTTAGTAAGCATTTGTGACCATGTATAAAGTCAAATATGGTAATTATACTCCTATATGAGTTTGCTTTGATTTATGTTATCAAATATTTAAACCACTGCTACTAAATTAAGAGACATGTGTAGTAATATTTATGTTACACACACAAATTTAAATTTTAAAATATGCTCAATTACCTCTTGGAAGAGAAAAATGCAATTGTGCAGCAGGTCACAGTGGTTGCTAGGGGAACATTGTTTACATTTAGACTTAAATATTTACACATAATTTATGGCCATTGTACACTGAGAGCATACAATATTTTCAGATCCACATTTGCTGGTACCTTAAAGTCACTAATAAATCTTTTATCTTTATCATGGGTACAATTCAGTGTTATTATTTTAGATGTCATGTGAATATACAGGTCTTGCAAGGTTATTTGAACACTACTGAAAGACCTGCATTTCTCTCGATAGGGTCAACTACTACAGTGATTAACAAGGCCACAAGTGTAAATACTTTATTCATGGATAGGTCAAGAGAATCCGTACAACTTTCAGGAATAAAAATATTTTACCAAATTACCATAAACATGGAAAAAAAACCAAAGAACTCATTTTGGTACTTAATTTAATTAATACATTTTTGACATTAACCAAGACATGAAATTAGACAGGGCGAGTCCTTTAAAAGAGACCCCTTGGGACATCTGTGTAATGGAGCAAGGGAATGAGGAAATTCAGTCCGGTGTGACAAAATACCTACAGTAGGTGCTTGAAGTGGCCGCCATTGACACTTCCAGCACCTTAGTTATATGTTGTCACATTGGTCTATATTTCCTCATTCTCTCTCTCCATTATACACATGTCCCACAGGGCCTCTTTCAAAGGACTCTCCCTGTATTACCATGTTACTGAAAACTTCACTGGGCACATGACACTCAAATGTGCCTGAATGTGCTTTGATGGGCAGCCACATTTTTCAAAGGTTAATACAAAAGAGCTCTATTAACCAGGAATCTGCTATTTTTGCCAGTGTGGGAGTGGACATGGGGGGGCCCTGGGCGGTTTATCTGTGTGCCCATGCCTGGACTACCACTGGTGGTCGCACATTGTTCATTTCATAAAATCACAGTTTACAAATAAAAGGAATTCATATCATGGTCGTAAAACTAATCCCTAATGACAGAATTCAGAGAACTCTTTCAAACAAGGGTGACTGCCATTATGATATAAAAATTTTTAACTTCAGTATTACTGGAAGCATGATGCAAGTAAATTTGGTTTCTGCACAGTAAATTTCTCTCGGAAAGTTCTGAAATAGCCCACACATAATATCCCTATGAAAAAAAATATCAGGTTGCCACGTACAGTACTACCAGTCATAAGTAGAAATGCACAATAAGAGTCTTTTAATGAAACGTGATTACTGGTACCTATAGTTGGTAATATTGTGTGTGAAAGTTCTGGCAAGTTACGTAGACCCCTTTCAATAGTGACTGATGTAGTGCTGAAATGGCGAGGTACATACAAGAGTTAAGCACCCCAAACTAAATATACCAATTCCAAAATATTGACATTCGAATCCCCGAAGCCAATGATGTGTGTTGGGTAACAAACTGCAAACTATCACAAAAGCTGTGAGAACACTTGTCTCACGAAATGAAAATGATAAATAACTTTATGAGAGTTGAGCCTCAAGGAATGTTCCATGATAACTAACATTTTATGAAGCTTACGTATACAGAATATTCACACAGCCCTAGTCATCACTTAAAAACTGTGGCCAACACTTTTTGACTGGAATTGGAAAATTATTCTATTCATGATCATAAAATACCAACTGCTACAAGGTAGTTTCAATTGGATTCTACAGCCAAGCTGCAACTCATAAGCTTAAGAAAACTGTAGCATGCCACAGCGTGTGTTTGCAGCAGTGCAAAGCGTATCACCACCATCACTCTGCGGGTTGACGAGTCATACCATGTGTTATGGCGATTCAATGTAGAAGTGTGGCAAATGCCTGATAAGCAATATTTACAATACAACACTGTTCCTGCTGTGAATTTCACACGAGGTGGGTTTATGGCATGTTCCAGTTTCTTATAACACCTTAGTCCAATGGTTTTGGTGCCTGGACCTAGAAATGACTACATTTGTAAAGTAATAATGAAAATCAATAGATATAACAGTGGC
Organism: Dryococelus australis; assembly: GCA_029891345.1. NCBI lineage: Eukaryota > Metazoa > Arthropoda > Insecta > Phasmatodea > Phasmatidae > Dryococelus > Dryococelus australis. The sequence goes on from CM056998.1 coordinate 41,560,891, forward strand.
TTCAGGACACTGGAATAGATAAACTCAAATGACCAGCCTCATGCTACCTTCAACATCATTGTACAATTCTGCGGTGAAAAGGAATTAAGACTGAAGAAAGCCTCACGAAACCACCCACAAAACACCCTATTTATTCATCATACTGAAGAAACAATATAAATACCTATAGAAACCATCACCAAATGGTGGAAAGATTTCTTTACGGGTTGAGGTTATTTATATTTAAGCAGCGAGATGTGTAATAAGTCATCAGATCATGGAACAAAATTTAAAATGTCAAACTTTGATACTGCATGCAAACAAAGTTCTAAAATGTTGATATGTAAAACGTTCAGACCTGTACAAATTTAAATTCTTAAAATTTACTTCTTGCTCAGAAACACAGTAAATTAGATCAGACGACTTACTTTTGAGGGAAATCCATTGCAAAATGTTTTAATTTCAAGTAAAGGCAACTTTATTTTGAGGGCACACATGAAACACTATTGAGCAGGGGAAATTGGAAGTTCTCATATATACATTTTAATCAAACCATATATCTAGTATTCAAGTTGTGCAAACCAAATTATACTCACGCCTTCTTAATTTCCGCGGTGGAGGAGGCACGTGTAACCTCCAATACTTTGTAGTAGTCCACCATGCTGTTGTTAATCACTGCCCTCAAGGGGGCTTCCCAATCTGCAACAAACAAAACAGTACTATCAAATAAATATGTTGGGAAATACATACATGATTACTTTCACAAAACAGTAATTAAACTTAATTTTTATAACTTCTAAAATAGTTGAAAGATTTGTCAAACTTTGCTTTTCAAGCAGGCTAAAACTGACTAACACTAAAGCCCTTGTCACACACTGCCATCAAAATGCTTCCAATTAGTTGTCAAATGAAGTTGAAAAGTGCAACATCACTTAAGTGTCATAAACAGACATTTAAAAAGGCAACCAATAACTAGAAATGAAGGGTATGGAAATGTAATTTAAATGCCTGTCAGAGCATGCATACTGCAAGTGCACACTGAACAAAAAAAAGTGGTTAATCTTACTGCGCAATAAAGTTAAGCGATTTATACATTTTAAATTTACTTTAGAAATGAAAATAAACCACACAGTTCTTAATACTTCCTATGAGCTTCATGGCAACAACTGCATTATCATAATTTGAAAATTATTTAAATAAAAAAATCGCACTAGATCTGTCAAACTGACAGCAGAGTGACATTTCAAACACTCAGGATTATTGGGCCAAATTTGTTTGATGGCAAGGAGGGAATAGAAATGTTTACAGTGCAATAGGTGAAAGAGGGCACAACAGATAAAAATTGATGTGGGGGGGGGGGGCAGCTAATTAAAAAGACCTTACACAATTGAAAACATTAAACAGTACATTTTTCATATGTTGCCTTGCCAAGCACATTTGACTTTACAATTTCAAAAAGTTGAAACTAAGTCAAGCAGCCATTTTGTTTAGAATCTATTGGAGGTTATGCGAGATGAATATATGTTTACCTTTTATCTCTGTATATTATACCAAGGTTTATAGATTAAAGAAATGGCAAACATTATGTAAAGAGAAAACATATGACTCAAGTACACAAGTTATTTGTTTGAAATGAAAATTTAATGTAGATAACTTATTTTAAAAATGTAAAATTTATTTTTGAGTGATTATGTTATACATAGCAAGATACACTTTTACGAAGATAACAGAACATTTTCAATTGTCTGATGTTTACTTCTATTATATCACAAATACACTATACAGTTGTAGATACACAGGAAGCATAAAATCAAATGCTCAAGTTTTCTACTATGTAAGGGAGGCCCTTAAGTTACTGGGTCGTCGCAAGATGGCGCCACGAGTAAGAGAGATTACAGCGCTGCACTGAGTCCAGTCACAAAATTAGCCCCACTTAATTTTTAAAAAAATAATACTGGAGGAACAAAGTTTTTTTATTGTTGTACTTGTATAAGTTGAGCCCTCAGCGGCGCACCAGTTACGCCGGCGCGGGCGACCTTGCCGCAACACGCTGTGAGCTACCACCATTCCTGGCCACAAGCGACCCGACACGCAAGGCCGTGACGTCAGCAGCGCGACCCACAGCCAGCCTGCCGGACCTGTACCGGCGCGGCGCCGGACCGGAACTGACTGCGCGCATGCGCTGTGCGACACACACGGCGGAGTCTAACTGGACGTGTCGCGCAGGCACAAAAAATTCGACATTTAAAACAAGCGACACGTATTCCCGTTGACAATGGTGCTGCTCGGGGCGGGATAGAACCGGAAAACAGGACAGATGAATTTTTGGTAAAGGGGGGGGGGGAGTATAGACCCCCTATTGGTTGTATACAGACTATCCGCGGTTTCTTCAGACTTTTTGGATCAAAACCTTTAAAAAAATATCACCTCATGTATGACGTGCTTGGTTGTTTTCTAAATGACACGTGTCACAAGCGTTTTAAACTTGTGATAACATAACCTTACAAGTAAATTTAACCAGAAATATTGTTACGCACTGTAGCTCGCACCGGCCGCGAGCTCCCGTTATGCACGGTCCGGAGAGGGAGGGGTGACCCACCTGATCCCCCCCCCCCCCACACACAACGGGCAGCTGTGGAATGATTGACAGCGGCGAGATCTGACTATAACGTCACAGCCCCCCCCCCCTTTTTTTTATCATCCTGCTGAAGAAGCAAACAAATATAGGGGCGGCGTAAGAATATTATGAGAATTAGGACCCTCGGCGCAACGCGGGATTTAGCAAAAATTCTGGGCGATGGCCTACGATCCTATAAATACAAGCCACAGCTGGAATGGAGATCGCGAGGCGGCGGCGGCGGGCGAGGTGTTAGTGGTGTGGATGGACGAGAAGGCGTGAAACCCGAGTGAAGGCTACTGTGCGTGAGGGCGATCGGAGAACTCTATAACATTGCGGACTGGTGGAACCTGGATTAAACCAAGGTGGGACAATTACATGTGATGCGGACTTTATTGTAAATAGTGGAACTGTTAAAAAAAATAGACATAATTTGTAAAATAATTTAAACAGTTTGATACACAGTCTATTGGGACTGATCTCTAATTCCTTTCTTTACCTACGATAATGTCTTTGAGGTAACTGTAAATTGCAGTCACTAATAGTGAACAGCAAGTGATATCAAATTTTTTAAGTGATGTTGAGTCGAGATAATTGTGTTTGTACTTATTTATCATTTCCTAATATTATTTACAATAACTTATCTAATTAAGACCTCCATCCCTTAACGATTTGGAGAGAAAATTTTTAATGTTTCTTTATAAATAATAGTATTTCATACATAATATAAATAAAAGCAGAAAATAGGCGTGTTGGTAATGACTAGAAAAAATATATCTAATGCAAAATATTATTACACAGACAACGGACGAATGCGGTGCGTTGTCATTCTGGTGTAATTGTCTACACTTCGTTAAGCTTTGGTTGCACGAGGCGGAGAAGTATCTTGAAATTAGGAATTAGCAGGGCGCCAGAAAAGTTGTAAGTAACCCATGAAAGAACTATACGTAATGAGTCGTTAGGAGAGAGATAGAAGTCGTCGTGGTGTTATCAGTTTTTTAAACTATAAAATATATTTACAATTCATTATTGAAATGTCTTCTTTGACAAAGAATACTTATCACTCACACGGTTGAATAACAGTAATATTAGTGGAGAACCTCTGTTTGCCATGTGGAATAAATGGGAAATTAATTTCTGATTTACTTCTGAGAGAAGCGACAGTAGTACAAGAATCCAAACTATAATCGTCTCTAATATTCTATGTCGCAAAAAAGTCACAAATATTAAACTGAAATAATTGACAAAATAAATAAACTCAATATGGCGTTCAATTTACCTTAAGCACGATATAATCCGAATCTTAAGGGAGTTTGCTCTCCCAAAAATGGAGCTGCCAGAGTCTGTATTTTGTAAAAGCAAAAAACTTGAAAGGATCTTTCTATCACTGGATTCAATGTTATTAAACCAAGAACAAAGGCTTAATTTTCTTATGTCAATTGCCCATCAGTAGTTCACCCCGCCCTATTTTTTCCCCCGTATTCGCAATAAATGGGATAAGTCTACAGAAATAATATTATTAATACTAAACCTGAATTTCGAAAGTAACAAAACGGACCGTCTTGTTGGGAACACACTCCAACAGTACCATTTCATAAATAAACTGCTTTCAAAAGGGGAAAGGATACGTATTCGTATTTATGCCTAACTTTCTCAAATAAATCCACTCCCTTGTCAACGACACAAGACTCGTTTGGGTGATTAGATTAGGCCTTACGTGATATAAACGCGCGGGAAATGTATGTGAGGAACTATACTTCGCAGAATTCTCGTGTAAACAGCAATCGCACTGGATTTGTGGACTTTAGCTGCTACATTTGCCCAGCTGCAACTATGAAGAACGCAAATGGAGTATTTGCAAGGGTATCGTAACGTTATCTACCGGCAATAAAGAGTCAATAACTTGGTTCCTCGCACTCTTTTCCTGCATGAAATTTTCTGGGCGCCACTAAATGCCGCCAAATCATACTTTCGCAGGTCTCAGAGACATTAATGTATGTTTAACTACCGTGATCACGCCCCTCACACTCTAAACTATGCAATTTAACGTCGGTTTGTGCATTTGCTTCAGTTTTATAAGCTATCCATGTGCAGTAGGCTATACTGCAGATGGGTCCCGGTTCCACACAATACTGGATATGCGAGATCTTTAGGGAGCTTTTGGTGACTATGCCGTTTAAGCCAAGGTAAGAAGGAGTAAAGACTGTTCACGATAAAGTGAGCGCTTTTAAAATCAACCTAAGAAGAAAGTCACTGCTACTAAGGTCATATTTTAACGGGCGCACAGAGTGACATTCGCCAGTAAAGTTGGTAACGATGGAGGGAAAGTAGTTCCATATCTTAACGTCAAGTAGAAAGTGTTGGGTAATCATTTATGATAAAGTATTTCTTTCGAAGCGTTAAAATGAGCAGACTTTTACAGTATTTGCTTTTCCAGTAATTTCATGGTTTCATCTAACCGACGCATGAATAAAGTGATGAGGGCTGTGGCAATGTTAATTTTACATAAGGCGGAAAATATACAACGGGCATACTAGTAGATCTTAAGCAGGGCTTTCAAAAGTGCTCATTTTACCGTGAACAGCCTATAGGCATACTGCTTTCGACATACTGGCGTGCCAGAATAACGAACCACCAAGCAATGTGTACTGTACGCTTACGAACGTCGATGTTTCTAGATGAAGATCTCGACATTTTAAGATTAACTTTATGAAATTACACATATGTCGTCTTGCCACAGATGAAGTCTAATGACACGTCAAGTGACGCAGGCAAGAGTTGATTTATCACTCCACGTTGAGTGGGTCGACAACACTTTGTGTTTGCGTTCAGAGCACCCTGCTTCACAAGCCCAGAATGGTCGATGTATTTTATTGAATTTAGATGGGGCACACTAGGTGAGAAAATGTAACATCATCATTTTTCCTAATTCGTCTTGATAATTGTTTAAGGTTGAAGTAAAGCAACTGCCTATGGAGCACTGCACCCGAATATACAACGTGAAGAACTCGTAAAAATGTAGTACAGACGCCATGAAAATAGTCTGAAAAGTGTGATTTATGCTGCAAATGAAAGAAGAATGTATATATATTTTGCATAATTATAAAATATTTCACTAAAATATACTTTTTAAATGTAAAAAAAAATATCGCTTGATAGTCCGCATTTTCAACACGATTTAAGCGCATTTCCTTTTTGGATACTTCGGGAAGCAGAATTGATACGAAAATCATCTTCAAGAAAGATCGTCGTAATATTTACTTTGATCATATCTAATAAAATAAAAGTAATAATGTATAATATCAGTTTTATAATTAACTTTATTTACGTCAGTATCAGCCATAAATGTGTGACTAATGGACACAAAATCACTCATGAAAATGATTTCCTAACTTATTATTACAATTTTCTTACATGCAACGATACTACACATTATGACGATATTCCATGAAGATTTTTTTGCAAATTCTGCTTTCAGAAATATCCAGAATGGAAATAAGCTTAAATTTGGTTAAAAATACTGACTATTTTAATAGATTATTTTTTTACATTTAAAAAGTATATTTTATAAAAATATTTTTATGTAAAATATACAGTCTTCTTTCATATACAGCATAAATCGCACTTTTCTGACAATTTCCACTATGTCTACTACTTTAAGAGTTCTTCCCGTTGTATAATCGGGTGCAGTGCTCCATAGGCAATTGCTTTAACTCAACCTCAAGTGCGCGGCACTAGGTGGTTCTCACCGTAAGCTTGTTCTTCAACCACGCCTCCCTCAGAAGTTCCAAAAAAAATAATAGAAGACGTTTCATCGCCGTTGGCAAGCTCCGTCGGCAGGGAAGGTGAAGGAAGCAGCGGGAGAAATTTATATTTGGCACGCTTTGAGGTCCCGTACATTGGATGTTTGTGTGAATGAGAAAAACAACTTCACACCCTTACGTTTTTCGGACCTCGCGCGATTTGGCTCAAGACTATTGCTGCTGAATTTATTCCTGCTGGCACCTAAAAAGATGGTAAAGTACCATGAACCTATCTTATATTTACTTTTTCGATTACTCGAAATGGAGAGCCGAGAGCAAAAGCCAAACTATTCCAGTTTGGGTATTTACCTTGGTTAGCTATTAGTAACTATCCAACCCCCCTCTCCCCATATCACACATTCACAAACAAAATATGTGAGGAGTTGGCGCACAAAACCCGATTTCCGGCGGCTAAGACATCTTCACGAAGTTTTTCTTTGCCCTACAACCCGAGTATTGCGAACTGTTTCAGCGAGGTCATTTAAACCCATTTCAACAATACTAACGTCACAGCTTTAATTCCTGGTTTCACTTTAGTAGTTAGCGGTTACGCTCGGCTGATCATGGTCGTCATGAAAGTGAATGTGAAACTTCCGAAGGAGAGCTCACTAATCATAAGGAAAAAAAATATCCTGGATTGTGCAAGTCCTGGATTATGCAACCGAGCGAGGTGGCGCAGCGTACTCGCATTCGGGAGGACCCGGGTTCGATACCCGGGTCCGGCCATCCTGATTTCGGTTTCCCGTGGTTTTCATAAATCACTCCAAGCGAATGCTGGGATGGGCCCCTAACGAAGGCCATGGCAATTCCTCTCCCATGTGCAACTTGCACCGACTCAAACGACCTCGATGTCGAAGAGACGTTAAGCCTATTTACCTACCTACCTGGATTATGCACGGATAATAATGTCATTACTGTATAACCACCTTGGTGAAAACGCCAGGGGTGCATTTAAGAGGGGAGGGGCAAATAAAACCCTTAGTCTCCCCGAATTTTTTTTTAACATTTAGCGACAGTGGAAATTACGATAAAGCGTTTCTCTCCAACACTGCGAATTCCTTGCGAGATAATATACTATTTGCTGAAGATCAACGCGACTGAAATGGTCTTTATATTACTAAAATTTAAATGAGCAGGCATAATGTCCCTCGTTCTACACTAGAGAAATACTTCAAGGGCAGTTTTTGTTTGGACGATTCCTTTACAGCTCTGGAAGAACGTTTCCAGACCTACTAAGAGAGATTTCTCGACAAAATGTTCTACAAGTAGTGTCAAATACTATATCCAATAGTAACATTTTAGGTATAATCGACCTGTAAACCCATGGAAATACACGTGTTCGTGAAGGAGCTACCGAGAAGTTTTCAAAAATGTCACGAAAACTTGGCCGAAGAGAGTTCACGGTGTCAACAGTGAAATTAGATTTCAAATTGCAGCCTTCGATACTGAGTCTGCTTTTACTATCGATATTTTTAAAATAACGACCAAAGCACATGTCGCTGGAAGACGAGCGCAGTGTGTGGCGTCGAGAGCTCCTCTTGTTATGCTACCGCATGCTAAGTTATAGGCTGTTCGCGGTAAAGTGGTCACTTTTGAAATCAACCTTTGAAAAATGTCACCACCCCAAACTGCGCCTGTTAACAGGCGCACCGACTGGCCGTGCGCTCGATAAAGTTGGTAACTACGATAGGGAAGTAGTTTCGTGTCTTAGGGCGATATTACACGATACCAGATTCCGTAGAGGCTTGTGCAAGATCCGCCATATCAGCTGGTATACGGGCATTGTACGGCCAGATTTCGTACTACCAGGTTTGGTAAGTGGACACGTCCTATTTTTCGTGGCAGGTTCCATACCGGCCCTCGTACCTGGCCAATCACATCGCAGTTTCAGAGCGTTGGGCGCTCCCCGTGGCTACTTCTTGAAACGAGTTGATGAAGAAACCGAAAAGGACACCTCCATCTTGATTATACATCCGTCAGGTTGAATCTTTTTTTAATAGATTTAAAATGCACAACGACGAATAATATTGGCCATGACAACTTTTAATTAGTGTTTAAAACCGTTCTGAATTCTTAGAACATTGCCTACTTTATGAAAAATGAATTTAAACTCGTGTGTAGTATATAAACTCTACCACCGTACTAGTGCACACAACAGACGTGAAGTTGCATGCGTCCGCTATAAGCACTCAACTTTTGGGCGCGAGTTAAAAAAAAAGATGTGGATCCGACTGAGTTTCTATAATTTAATTTTACATGCTGATAATATCCCGGCATGTAAGGAAAAAGCTATATTTTGAAACCGGTCTGTATTTTCGTCAAAATTTAAAATAACACACACTAGTGACTTCAATTCATTTTCTTGAAAATGACGTGAACTATACTAGTAAGCAATAAATTTACGTAAAAGGCGAACAGTAATGTAGCAATATTAAGATGTGCTTGTAATGTTTATAGGCCTACGCAAGTTACTAACTGGTAGCAGTTCTAAGATTGGGGTTAATATGTACTACAATCCACACACTGCGCACCGTGGGTGCCAAATGCTAGTATGCAAACTGCTGTCGTACAATATGAATCTTCCCTGGCGGCTCGTATAGCGGCTGGTATACCGGCTAGTGCACTAGGGCTTGTAGAAACTTGTACAAGAATCAAGTACGGCTACAGGTATCTTGTAATATCGGCTTTAGCCGAATTGAAAACGATGGGTAAACACGTTCGTGAATACAGAAATGAGTTCTTTTGCATTTAAGTGTAATAAGGGTGAAATTTGCAAGATATTAATTCCACAATTTCACTTCAGCGACGCGTGAATAAAGCGATGAGGACCATAGCAACGTTAAAGAACAGTGTGCATGCCAGTTGAGCTTAGGCAGGGCTCTCAAAAGTGTTGAGTTTACCGTGGACAGCCTATGCAACGTCACTCAAGATAGAATTTTAGAAGGAAACGAAAGGAGAACGCTGAGTCAGCCAGGCGGTTGTTCCCCAGCAAGCGAGACGCGCCGCCGCGCTAACACGGGAAACAAGTCATTGATACAATCAGCAACGACTCGCAAAACCTGCTCGACTCAGCCGCTGGTCAGTCCCCGAGCGTTTAGTACCGGGGGGGAGGGGGGGATCGGTTGACCTCGGTTACAAGTTCGCGGGGTCTAGCACACGTGACTGTACCACCAGCACGCACCCGCGGCCATGACTCGCGGCTTTGTGCATGGTCGTGAGAAGTAAACCACATCTCATCACACCCGACTAACGGCCCTTATAGGCTGTTCATGAGCACTTTTGAAAGCCCTGCTTAAGATCTATTTGTACGCCCGTTGTGTATTCTTCCGCCTTATGTAAAATTAACATGGTCATGGGCCTAGTCACTACTCATGCGTCGGTTACGTGAAAGTGTGAAATTATTGGAAACTAAAATAATATTTTACAAATCTGGTCATTTTTATACTTCGGTGCTTTAAAATAAAACAGAAAGCGAAGTAAGTAATTTAAGTTATCACAAATGGGTTAGGCTCCTACCTAGCACTTTTTATTCGACCGTTAAGACGTAACTACTTTCCATCCATCGTTGCCAACTTTACTGGGCGCATGTTACACAGTGCGCCCGTTAAAATATATGTCGTTGGTAGCAGTGACTTTTTCTAGGTTGATTTCAAAAGTGGTCAACCTTATCGTGAACAGCCTTTACACTATTGAAAACTAACATTTGACTTTACGTTTGCTTTCCGACATGTTTCTTATGGAGCTTGACCAATGGAACTGTGAAAGGTAAAAATCAAGCACACTTTGACCTTACAATTTCGAAAATTTTAAATTTAAAGTCAAAGTCATGCAGCCATTTGGCCAAGAATCTAATAGAGGTTATGTGGAAAGCGCGTTATTATATTGTAGGGCGATTTCAATCTCGGTATATTAAACAAATGCTCGTCTTAAATTAAATAAATGGCAAACAAATATAATGTGAAGAGGAAATATATGAACTGACATTTTAATAGAGTAAACAAATAAAATTTATTTTAAAAGTTTATTTCAAAACAATTAAAGACTATTTTTAAAAAATTTACGTTAAATGCATTCCTGGATAATATCAATTAATTTCATAACATGATACACATTTTTACGAAGCTCACAGAACCGATGTTCAATTGTCTGAACTCTTGACTTTACAGTTGTATTGTGTATTGGTGGTTTCGTCAGAGGAAAGGAAACAAAGTCAGATGCTGAAGTTTTCTATTGTGTAAGAAGCTTCGCTCAGCCATTCAAACTCAAATTCAAGATCTGGTATGTGATCCACGACGTCCAATTTTTATCGATAGAACTGAATAAACTACTACAAAAGCCTAATTCCGGTGCGCGACTATTTCTCGATGTGCTAATTCCTCGACAACACGTGCAGATGCAACTGATTCCATACAGCACAGTTGAGGCAACAAATAAACACGTCATACGTAAACTAACAAGGTTATCGTCGATTCTCTTCGCCCGTGCAGCCCTGGCCTGCACGAAGCAACTCTCATCAAATTCGCTAGCGATTTTCCTTCACCGCGCATGCGGGTAACACTAGGGCGGGCGAAAATATGCTTGGATAATCTAACAAGTTTTCCTCATAATATAACCTCGTTACTCCTATTTTTATTGTTTGTATGTATTTGCGCAATTATAACATTTAAAGAATTACCTGATCGTGCATCCACTAATTTTAACACAAATTTATCTTAAATCTGGGCTAAATAGCATACGTATAATATTTTTTTTTTAACAATAAAAAAATTCATTCGATTTCGAAGTAGTTATTTTACATGAGAGAAAAAAAAACATCGGTTTTTTTTTTGGAGTTACGAAGTTCTCAACGAAGATGTATTGGGAGCCACATAATTTGGCCCTCCCAATACTAAAGCAGAGTTATAAGCAGTTTTTTTTATCTGATGTCTGGAAGGGAAAGCAAATTATATTTTATGCGAAAATTTTCGTTCGTTACGCGACTAAGCTCGGATGCAAAAGACGTGCGCCAAATACGCGCGCACGCAATACAATTGAATGTGGGGGTATAATTAAAAGAGAATATACAAAAACTAATTGCCACGATAGCAAGGAGCATACGGTAACACCACGTACACCTGGACCGGACACTTCTTGAACAATTCTTTGTATTGAAGCCTACATTTTTCAAAAATTAGCTACGTGGTATATCAAGGTAACGACAGGTTCTGGTAACAATTGTTTTTATAACTGTATCCTATTAGGAAGGAAATGAACGGAAGTTCAATGGCAATTAGTTTTCGATTGCAATATTACGGTGTTCATTCAAAACGTGGTTTTACATACGTAGTTAAAGGTTACAAACAAAAAAATGGTGAATTTGGGAATCCTGGTGACGTCACATAAGTGCTGTTCTTTCCTCTCACCTGTGACGAGGAAAACTCAACAAACATATTCCGCTTTTCCACGTAAGACAATAGAGTGCGGACTTAATTCTTGTAATTGGCTCGATTATCTTACGCAACGGTAATGTGTTCCCGTGAAAGCGGGTCTATCGGAAGCATTTAGAGCAGGGGTTGCAAACTTTACTTTATCACGCCTCCCTTCAACAAAAGTAATAACTAACCCCCGCGGCCATATTTTCATTTTTATAAGCGAAAAAAAAATAAAAGTCTCAAAGGTTCTATTTAATCATTAAATTTTAATGCTTATTAAATACAAATGGTGGTGAACAAATCAACGAGATGGATGAACTTTTAACAAGATTCCATATTCTTGATTGAATAGAAGAACTTGCACAACTTAAATCACTGGCAATATCGAGCTTGCTTCTATACTTTGTCGCCCCCCCCCCCCCAACTTCGAAAATCAATGATTTAGATGGTAACGTAACAGCAATATCACGTCTTTAAAACTTACTAATTCACGCGTGAGTAAACTTCCCAGCAGCAGAACAGTATCACGTTCCCAAAGTCTCGTTCACGAGAGCGAAAATTCCGGCTTGTCTGAAAACTTCGACGTATTGTATATTTCATATAAGTTGGGTAACATTCGACAGACAGCGTGAGCAACCTACATAGAATGTAAACATTTGTTAAGTATTGTATAAGTTGATGAATTGCTACGGGATGTGTTAGCGATTTTGATGATGGCTTTGGAAGAACTCAGTACATGGAACTAAAAGTTGTAATTTAAAACTTTACTTACCAACATTTATGGTATAAATTCTGTTTTAAAGCAATATTGAAATTCTTTCCGTGAATTGACTTTAAAACACGTTTAGCAATTATGACGGAGCATGTCGACACTTACAAACAGTGAAACATTTTCTACCATGTTTACAGCCCGGTGAAAGTCTTTGTGCATGTGCTTTTTTTCCCTCGTGTTTATAAGACTACCGTGTTGGTGTTGTGGGTAAATAACATTAGTTTTTTTGTCCTACATCGTAAATCCAACGAGTGTAAGGTCGAAGTGTTTTTTTTTTTGTGCGTATTACAGCACCTGTCAGAATAACGACGTATACAACGCGTTTTCTTTTCCATTGAAACTTTCAAAGTTATAGTAATTTGAATGTTATTTTCGTAGGAGCAAAAATTCTCCACTGCCCCGTCAAAACAATATGCAACTCAAAATTACACGTTCGTAAGAAGAACCTCAAAACATTGTCTCGCGAAATATGTTAAACTAAGCCCACACCCCCGAAGGGTTCCGTTTTAACCACGAAATAAAATAAACAGGACACCAACGAACTTAACTAGTCAATTACAAAAATAAAACAGGTTGTAATACCACTCTAGTTATATTTCAATACATTGATTACTGGAAGGAAGTTAGTTAACGTCAGTCTTTCAGTGCCTGGCATGACAGAAAATACGAGGAAAGAGAAAACTAAAATGTGCACTGGACTGGTAACATTCGTTTACAAACGTTTTGTTTTTCTCTGACAAAAAGCTGTGATGGAAGGATACATTGTGGCCGTGCTACTTTTCTAGAACTGTCAAAACTTACCCCACTTACATGAAATAGACAATACCGTGCCACAACGTGGCTGGTTGTATGTTGCTGCAAATGCTTGCGACCTGCGACGGGTTTCATCGACCTTGGCAATCTTATCTCGCGAACGTGTGGTTATCGGGAGGCGTTCACTGTGACCAGGTATCAAGAACGATCGCTCGATAAATAATACGATGTTGCAAAATGACTCATTTGTAAAACCACACTTGCGACTAGATGAAATTGTGATTGCAACTTCTAAAGTAATAATCTGAGTGGCCACGTCATCCGACACCCTTTTGCTTCCAGTGAATTTGCTTACGAGGATGTTACACATTGTTATGTGTAACTCAAAGTTCAAACTTAGATCGTAGGTTGTAATCGTCTCACTAACTTGATTAATACGTGAGACACATACCCTTGAAAAATAAGAATTAAAAGTAGTTATTTGAAGAACGTGAAAAACAACTACGTTTTCCTCCAGAACAGTTTGCTTAAACGTATTATACCAAGGCTTCCTTTCGTGATACTTTTAATGTGTACATGATTATTAGTACGTCAAAATGATAGCCGATGCTATTTACCCGCCAAATATTTACAGATGGCAGATATAATCAGGACAAAACTATTAACGAATTTGTAGCTTCATCTCGCATAGTTCGACATTTTTTTTAATTAATTTTTAAACGGTGTGTGTAATCGTTAGCTCATAAGCCATCTCATGTTTCCTACCTCATTTTTCCAAACGAATCATTTCACAGAGTTGCTAGTAGTAAATTAGGATAATTCTGTATAATAGAAAACAAATCCATGTATGTTCAAGCATTTGTGCCTTCGGTCACGAGTCAGCCGAAACACTTGTGTGCATTCGAAAGTGGCATGACAGTAGGTACAATACACTCACGGTTACTTAAACTTTTCTGAAGGCCTGCAAAAGTACTACTTCCAGGATATTCTTCCGCCTCATGTGAACAAAGCTTAACCGGGTCTAGAAAATTACATCAAACGTACAACGCACCGAATTCGTTTAGTTGTATTTAGAATGAGAACTATTTATTACTAGACAATACCTACCAAAACACCTATTTTTCACTAACTGTATTTATATTGATTATAAATTAAATTTGTATGTAAAATGTAAGTAGAAGTTCAATTTAACCAAAAATTGGTAACTTTAATTTAACACAAGTATAAAACGTTTGTGATGCAATACATACATAGGAAACAACCGAACGTGTCATACATGGAGTGATTTTTCAAAAAAAGGATTGATTCAAAAAGTGTGAAGAAACCGCGGAATTAACTATAGCAATTAAATGGGACATTTCGTCAAATGCCTCAGCAATTGCATGTGCCTTTGTCCACTGTAGGTAATACCCCTGTCAAGTGGGAAAATGTCGTGGAAGCGCTGGTTCCAAGCATCGCTCTGGTCTGCCAAAGAACCTAAACGGGAACGACCAGATCCATGAGGTGTTTAGCCTATGCGAGAAATGAACGACTGCGAGAACTTACGCCACAATTTAAGTACAGACTCGGCCAGAGGAGACAGTACCTTGTCCTGCTGACAGGAAGCCACTAATCACGCCCGCCAATACCCAGCGTCGTTCGAGTAGTGCAAATAACACCGTCATTGGACTGTGGAGGAGTGGAAGGTCTTATGGAGTGACGTGTCACTGTACGTGCTCTGGCACACTAATGGAAGTGTGGACCTAGCGGATACCTGATGAATGTTGCCTATCTGAAAGTGTTGTGTCCACAAGTAAATTTGGTAGCAGCTGTCTTATCGACAATGTGCCAAGACATTTTGGACAATATCATGCTGATAGCACTATGGAAAAAGTTTCGAATAAGCCTTTTTGCCTGTACCAACATGATAATTATCTTGTCCATAAAGCAAGATCAATTGCATCGTGGTCTGAATATAATACTTAAAACTGATTCACTTCAAGCCAGGAGCGGATCCGGGAGCCTGTCTTAAAGGGTAGGGTAACTGCTGCTGTTCTTGCAGTTCCTATCCGTTCCGGACGTTGGCAACCATCTCAGCTGTGCTATCTATTAAGCACTGCTCGGAATAACTCCGTAGATGTCTTAGAGGTCCATGTTCCGAGGTTTTCCAACCAGGAGATTATTCTCCTACCAGCGCTTCTCTCCCCAGGTATCTTTCCTTATAGACTAGACTGTAGTAGCTTATATCTGCTTTCGTTCCTCATGAAATGGCCGAGGTACTGCAGCTTCCTTGTTTACACCGTGATCAATACTTCTTTGCACTTTTTCACCCTCCGAAGAATTTCAACATTTGTAACATGGTCTGTCCATGGCACTCTTAACATTTTCCGATATAACCACATCTCAAAGGCTTCCATCTTTTACTGAGTGACTCCGTCAGAGTCCAAGTTTCGACGCCATAATATAGAGCAGTGAATATTAACAACACAACACATTTACATGTTTATATTCTTCGTTCAGTTTACAATGCATAACTCAATGTGAATAATTTTTACATAACATAACACTGAGGTTTTCAGTAACGAAATACAGAAAGTATATACAATTTCTTGAGCAAGGTAAAACTCTTGGGTAGAGGGGTATTCCCCACCCCCTTCCTTTATCTACTCCTACCCAAAGCCCCGGCTTCAACACAGCAAAACATCTTTGGGATGAGCTGGGGCGTTGATTGCTTGCCAGACCCGCTTGCCCAACAGACGCAACTATTCACTATGCTGAAAGAACAATGGAAACAAATTCCGCCAGCTGTGTAGCAGAACTTAGTGGGCAGATTAACCCGAAAGGTTAATGCTGTGGTAATCAGAAAGAAGTCCGAAGGCTTTGGCGGATAATACTTTTGGAAACAGCAGCAATAGGCGTCCAGTGTAGACAAAAACCGAGGCAATGAAAACCCAATACCCATTTTTCTCGGCATTTGTTAAACCTGGAAAACAATAGGAAACACTCACGATTACACACAAAAAACCAGCACGATGACAGAAGTCAAATACTTATGACACTACAGCAAAACGATTCTGAGGCAAGAGGTGTTTGCTATAGGCTGTTCACGATAAAGTGAGCACTTTTTAAGGCCCTTCTAAATTGATCCTTTCGTCCAATTTCAATATTCTGCTGCTTTTTAATATAGACATTGCAATGTAACCAATAAACACAGTGTATACATTTCTCCACCCTCAAAATCTAATACCTGAGGCTGCAATAAGATATAATATAACTTAATGCCTGCTGGGAGGGCCTTAAAAAGTGCTCACTTTACCGTGATAAGTTATAAATTGTCGACAGCAGCAGCTAAATAAAAAATTCAGAAAAAAAAAATTTTAATACGTCAGCGGCAGTGTATAATATCACAATAGCTCTAGCAGACAGTTTCATTACGTACACTTATTTCCCTTCTTACATCTACAAGAACACACATATTCGCCTTCACACGATTTGTAACGATGATGGCGCGACCAACACACTACCGGATGTCGAACATCACGACCAATTACAAATGGAGCATTAACGGATGTCCAATTTCATGACCCCCAGCTACTATCTTCGTATGTAGGCAAACTCGTTGCAGCATCTGGGAAGAGCAGCCAGCAGCCTCGGGAGAGTCGTAAATCAAAGTAAGCCTGCAGGGATATAGAGGTACCGCGTTAAACGCTGCCGCGGCGCCGATAATGACGACGGCAGCAGTGGCTGGCCGGCCGGCATATTCCGGTCCAGGGCGGACTATGTTTAGCCCGGCGAGGGGCTATTATTACGCCGGCCAATCAAACAGTGCGGTCCTCGACAGCTGGCGCTGGCGCTAGCGCGGGAGGGAAGGCGCGGCGTATCGCTTCCCGCCCGGCTGCGCGCGGGTCATTTCCGTGATGGACAGCAGGCCGCTGCGGCTACCTCGAGGGTTTGTAAACGTGGCGGTGGCACACGTCACGCCATCTTCATTCACTTCGCATATTCTTCCTCCATCGTCTCTTACACTTTTATACTACATTTATTACAGGCTGTTCACGATAAAGTGAACACTTTTTTAATCAACTTTAGGAAAAAGTCACCGCTCCTACCTGCATAATTTGAACGGGCGCCCTGAGTGACATACACCCAGTAAAGTTGGTAATGATGGATGGGAAGTAGTTCCATATATTAACGTCGAATAAAGTGTTAGGTAACCATTTGTGATAACGAAAATGATTTCTTTCGCTTTATTTTTTTAATGCATCGAAGTGTAAAACCTAGCATATCTGTCAAATATTTACTTTTCTAATATTTTCAAAGTTTCACTTGACCTACGCGCGAATAAAGTGATTAGGCATATGGCAATGTTAATTTTACATAAGGCGGAATAATACACAACGTGAATACAAGTACATCTTATGCAGGGATTTTAGAAGTGCTAATTCTACCGCTAATTCTACCTCCAAAGTCACATAGCACAACGTGACACAGTTGTCAAAAATGTACACCAAAATCAGATGTATTACAATGTACAAAATAAGTACATACATAGCAAAAGACAATTACAACACATACAAATTTAAACCAAACAGGGCAATAAATTGCAAAAATTATGGAAAAACACAGTTTAACAGTATTCTTGAATACTATAAAAACTATAAGGTGATTTTTTTATTGCAATTTAAAACAAGAAAATTCTTTTTTAGTAGATCCTGTAGTTTAGAAGGGAGGTTATTAATGAGTCTAATAGCTGTTTTTCAACTGTTTTTAAACTTATTTCTATACGAAGTGAAATGTATGTGTCTTATGTCGAGTATCGTGTGCATGTATTTCTTGATTGGTTAAGTAATTGATATTGTTTAAACCATACATAATTGTACGATAAATATATAGATTTGGTACTGTAAGAAATCTCAGGTGTAACATGATGTTTACTGGAAATTGGAACTTTTATATTGCAATGATCCTAACTTTTTTTTTTTTTTTTTTTTTTTTAATACCTTATCCCAATTTTCAGAAACACCCCAAAAAATTAAACCACACCATTCTTAGTTTTCTTACTGTTGTAAGATATGGGTAAGGTTTATTTTACTCACGTTAACGTGATTTCTTATGGGAGAGAGCGTCCTAGGGAAAGTTCCCGCCGCCAGGGGCGCAGTGTTACGAAAGATAAATTTCAATTAAAATTGTAGGCTGCTTGAATAATAAAAGAGAGATTTTACTTAGTTACGAAGTTATTTTATATTTGATTTATGACTGCAATTAACCCGTTTACAACGTAACAAAGAAAATATGGTACACATGCGATATCGGCGCTTACCTACTGGCGAACATTTTTGGTTGCCAAACTTTGAACACTGTTCTTCCCAACGCTAGTAGAAATAACTTTGATATGGGCAAGTGGTTTTTAACCACCAAGCCTAAGTCTGGAGCCTCTCAACTTGAAGTCGCCGCAACGCTTCAGCATGTTCAATTAAGCTGTGGTTTGAAGTCTTCCATTAGGATGAAACTACATCAATTAAATATACAAATATAAGTGATTATTTTAAGATCACAATACTTTCTCTTTCAGTGGTTTCGATTGTCAAAAATATTTTGTTTTTGTAAATATTGTGGGGATTTGATTGTCAACATTTCCCCCCAAATATTTTATTGTTCACTCAGATATCTCATTCTGGAATATAGTCGTGAAGTTAAATAAGAAAGCCAGCGACCAAAAGTAAAAAATAACAAAACCAAAAACAGCAAAAAAGCCGAAGGGGGGGGGGGGATCGAAATCAACTGAGAGGGATTTTCGTCTAGCAACTGTCCAGCTGACAATCAAACCTACACCACGGATGTTACCTTGTGAAGCGTAGCTCAGTCCACATTCCAGTAACAACGTTCTACTTTAAGAGACTAATCGACAAGCCCGTGTCTGCCACACCGTTAACACGAACCCGCAGATTTAGCAACTCGCGCTACAGCTGGATATTTCCTCATCTTCCATTCGTGAAGCCGTGGGACGTGACTTGTGACGTAATCCTCACCTCTCGTGTGAGTCAGAAGCACTTTTTCCCCATGCTACTTTCTTAAGGTCGCCGGCTTTCTTAATCAACTTTGCTACTATCCGAGACAAGTTTTACTCCAGAATGAGATATCTAAGCGAACAATCAAATATATGGGGAGAAAGAGGGGGTGGGGTGTTGCCACTAAAATCCCTACAACCGATACAACAACGAGACATTTTTCACAATCGAAACATGTTTCATTTATGTAGTTTCATCCGAATGCAAGACTTCAATCCACAGCTTAATCGGACATACTGAAGCACAAAACTCCTTACTTAAGGAAGAAGTCTTACTGTGAAAAATAATACAACCACATCCTAAAGCACAAATCTCCACAATTACTAAAGAAATCTTACTGTGAAAATTAACACAGTCCACGACTGGCAATACGGACACGGCAAATAATTCGGCGTAAACCTGCGAAACAATACCCGAGATTTATTTAAAAGGTCGGTTTGTTCTTAAAATTTACAATTTATTAAATCTGGAACAATGCCTAGCAAAAACATGAAAATTAGAAAATAACCAAACGAGGCAGAAGGTATAGGCAAAAAGAAGAATCATATAGGGTGGGGTAAAGCTACAGAAGGAGATACAATTGCAATTTCCCACCTTTCCCCCCCCCCCCACTTCACGAACACTCGTGGAATTGACTATCAGATCAACGTGGTTTATTAATTCCCGGCATTATGACCCCCAACAGACACTCCTATCGTTCGCCAAGTTGTCCCCACCCTTCCCCTCCCCTATTGGTTGCTTGGACCCGCTGCTAAGCCAGCACAAAAGGTTGGGGGGGGGGGGGGCTTGCAGCAGGGCCTGCTCCTATCCGTTCGTAAATAATGCCTCATAAAACTTTACTGCGAGAAGAGCTCCGAGAAGTCGGGCCGTGCGTGAGGCCAAACAAACTGCCGACAATAACTAGGCTGCTGCATGGGACGGCCCTCAAAACTGTCGAGACGCAAGACGTCAGGAGAAGGGCCGTCACAGCAGATGGCTGCAATCGCGAATTGTTTTTCATATGCTCAGTAACGTAAGTACTCTATTACGAGAAAAATCCATGGAAACTAGGTTGCCAAGAAATTCCTTTGCAAAACTACAAAAAGTTTCCTTGTAAAATCTGCAGAACAAATAGGCCTATTTGTAATATTACAACTTACAGAGTTGAAAAGTATACATAAAATTATTTTTATTCTTCTATAAAACATGTGATGAATTATTAAAAGATACAAAATACAATTTATGGAGAAAAAAAAAACATTACACTTTGCCAGCACAGAGACTACCCACCGCCCCTTGTACTGTTAGCCTATAACCCTTAACGACTACACCAACTTGACCCACGTACTTGGTGCTTATTTTTATATTAAATATAACTCCAAGTACTTACAAAATATAAGGAAGTCATTTGATTATTTCATCTTAAGAGTTCCGTGTAGCTAGGAAACATTAACATTTAATGGGTAATACGGTCTCGTATGATTGAAATGGACACTTTATTATGATTATTTGAGTTCTTTAAGCGTTTTACGTTATTCAAACTCGCAATACATTACTTCTTGCACGCAACTACACCACAGTTTTTACACAAACAGCTATCTACGGTTTTACGTTGTTGGCCGAGTGTCCATTTTGCTGAAGCTAGTGGATACGGGTCAATATAGCACTAACATTTCTCGAGTTCTACTACAAACACGGCCCTTGTAGTTTTACAAGAGAAATCTCCGTACTATTACAAGCATTTGTAAAATTAAAAACAATGTCTCACTAAAATTTTTACAGTGTAGCGTGTTCGGTTTCGTTTTCAATGACTTACCTGCTACACACGCAAACAAACTAATGTTTACGCTCTTCAGGCGGGAATCGCAGGGGAACTTAAGGCTCAACTACAATTGCCGTGAATTACATAGCGTTACTTACAGGCGTTACACTGAATCTAGACTGTCCACAATTGGCCTCGACGTAATTTGCGGTAGTTTTGTGTTACACAAACACGTTTTACGTATTTCCACGTATCTCTACGGGAAGAATCGAAACAACAACAAAGATAACCCTTTAATGCACTGCAGGAATCCGAAGTCAAATACAATCCACTTTCATTTCTTACAAACGTGATTTGACTACTACGGTTATTAAGACGTTCAGCATTCTGATACGCCGCCGTTAAAAACGTGGCGCAAGATGCTCAGAGATGACCATCTTTCACGTTCTGCACGCCATGTAAGTTACGCCGAGTCATAGTTGTGAACGTTGCCATTTAACCTTCAGGTATTCAGTTTCTTATGTGGCTAACGTTGTGTACGGTACGGCAATTGTAGATGAGCCTTTACAGACAATCTTATGGACAACGTTGAGCGCGTGCGAGTGAGTAGCCATTCAGCTGTTGTCAGCCACGAGAGGCAGCCACGAGAGGCAGCACTACAATTTTGGTGGGAATGGAAGAGGTTTTCTTTAGAGCAATGTTTAGTGGATTTTAAAGTGCAACAAGAAAGTTGAGAACATAATTATTTGACGGGGCAGTGGCAGGTGGAAGTAACCGTGCACTGTGGAACGAAAACAATTGTGCCAGCTGTTCAAAAATAATCTTCCATTCACCGATATGCAGGCATAAAGAAAATGCTTCTTTCCTGCTCCCAGTTTAAATTGCAAATTTGCATTACAGGGACAATGGGAAATAAAACCCATGTGATTTATTTATATAAGCTAGGGTTCGAAAAACTGAGATAAAAGGTGTACCAGTCAGGAAAAATTCAAGCTCAAAATACATGCAAGACTAATTTTGTCCTGTGATAAACAGCAATGAACGTGTTTATTTACAACTGAGTTTTCAACACACCCGCCCTTTCATACGAATAAGTCGACTGATTTCAATATATTCTAGCTGTATCAAAACTAGGTTATATGAAGCGTACAAACGTGTAACATTGCGCGCATGAAATATGTTCTAACCTCCTATCATATCCACGTTTATTTGCAGAAAAGGGACATGTTGGTGAACACGCAGTGGGGCTATTTCGCAGCTCGCTCCATTTCTCCTCTACGGGCACCATTTACGAGCGATGTCTGCTATCAGCACTGATAGCCTTACAATGGCTATCCTACCGCGAACGTCGTAGGTGCACGAGTTCACATCCACAAACTTTGGAGGCAAAATTAAACCCCATTAAACAAGGATTTAGACAGGACTTGGGTTCATCTCATTTAAACGTGAAATGAGCCGTACTTTAAATATGCACGTGTTGTGTTTTTTTTTTTTTTTTTTTTTAAGAACCACGCTGCAAAAACGAAGGCAACAGGAGAAAATTGTTCCAAGAATTTTACATCAGATACTTATTACACCTAGTAAATTGTGTTTGGCTACAAGGCCGGGGAAATGGGGCAGGAAATTGCCCGTCACTTTGAGGGAGGTGAGAAGCAATATTCTGAAATGAGGCGCGCGGAATAGCAGATGTTACGAGCCAATTCCGTGGATCGCCTTCCCAATAACGACGTGGCGTGCGAAGCGAAGACGACCCGATGTCACGGCGTGTACCTGAACCCGATCGTTCGAGGGATATTAGGTAATGAAACCAGTGCAGAGAGATACCAGTTGGGAGTCAAAATTACATCTTACGCGTAAATTTTAAAAAAATATATTCCAGATCATAACGCGAGCCCTTTATCTTCTTATACATACTAATATAGGGCAAACGAAATTAGCAGATTTAAAGATATCGTTTCAAATTTATGTGCGCGAATATGTCTACAGCTTATCGTGAATACTCTGAAACGTCGTATTCACTACCTAACAGTTACCGAAACAATTTCTGGCTTGCCTTGCAAATCAAGTAAATTCGGCACTTCCTAATTAGGGATCTAAATCACCTTAATGAACAATTTAAAGATCTACGTTCTATTATTTATGTGCAAAAAATTTTACGGATCTGAAAATATCTTAAAATGCTATCAAACACTAGATTCGCCAGGAACTTTGTGAGCCATCAGCAATTTATAGTCCGGTATTAAAACAGAATTTGTTTATGAAACACAGATCAAATCACGAACTTGGGGTGAATGGATTGCGCTTTGGGTCGAGCGTTACTGCTCATCGAAATAACAGCACCCACTCCGAGACCCGTCGATGGCCATCGTTCAAGAAGGGATGAAGTGAATACGGGGAGAAAGACGAATTGAAATTCTAATGCCAGGGAGATAGCATCCTCAGAAATTTAGAAATTAATTTTTCTCTTGTAATTCAGAGATTTTATATATATATATATATATATATATAATATATATATATAATCAGGACCCGTTGCATATTTAATCGAGTTTTCGATGCAAATTTTTTAAACAACTTTTCCATACGCCGTTTTCATGTTGCATCGTTTTACAAGTAGGATAAATTATAATTTGATGAAAATTGATCAACTGGTCTGAAATAAATGGAGAGTAACACAATAACGGGGTAGTTACGCAACCCGCCTGGGCGCAGTTTCGACAGGCTCCCAGTTCTAGGGATTTGTAAAGTACTTACATACTTCCGCCATATGGCACAGAAGTTGTCTTAAACATGCGTAACAGCGGCGTTCGTCATATTGTTCTCAATAACCTATGTACCGAGACATGTAATATTAATCAGAGTACACAAATTACATCACGAATTTTCGTGCAAATATAGAAGATAGTGCGTGTGAGTAAGCAATATAAAGAGAATGAGTGTGCATATAAGATAGAATGTATATATTCTCAGGCACACCTATACTGTAGCACACAAGTCACGGTGGTAGAGAGCAATTAGTTTACATTCGCCGATGAACTTAGCCTCATGGCCGAAAAACAGGAAATAGGCCTATACTAATCGCGACTCCAATGCCCGGTTGCACCATCGTGGTTCGGAACTCGATCCGCTATCGGATCTAAGATCGACAGAGAAAACTGTTGCACCATCCGAGTTCAGAGCTGGACTGGAGATCGAGATGAAGTTCATTTCGAACCGCCGAAATTGACGGTTCGAAATCTCGATCCGATATCAGCAGCCATCGTCGACCAATTTAGTTTGAAAATACGGCAATAGAACTATGTTCAGTTGTTTTCTTGAGAAATTTGAACATTATACGCACTTGAATATTATTCAGTAAAATTCGTACAACAATAATTCACTCAAAACATATCAAACATTGCACATCTAGTTCAACATATCAAACATTGCACATCTAGTTCTATCTATAGTAAAAAAAAAAAAACGCCTACTTCCATGACGTCATATTACGAACCAATAGCAAAATTTGTATCGTACTTAATCTCGATCTCTCACTTTGGAAACAAGATAGACTAATCTGTGATGCAAAATCATGAAATTTCGTTGGTGCAACACTTATTACATTGAAACCAAGATCAAACTTGATCCTGGTTCGGAACTAGGATCATTCTATCTCGGATCGGGGGAATATGGTGCAAGCGGAGGCGCAACACGAACAGCTGGAAGGCGAGGGCACACCAAGTGGGGCTCGGGCCGTGAACTTGACCCAAAGCCTGCCTCCTGGCACCGCTTCCCACGGCTGCACTCTGCCTGCGGTCCTTATTCACTAATCGACTACTTGGCCGGCGCGGTAACCCAGCCTGCGCTGCGCCTCGCCTCTGGGTAACCCCCCTATCTCCAGCAAGCTTTCAACAACACGCCTGGTAAACATATCCGATAATCACTAATATCAGCTTATTAACATTGAAAGGTACGCCTGTTCTAACACGACTATTTTAACGGAATCAGTAACTTACTTACACCTTCCGTGTGCAGCATTTGGATGTCTCACACCCAGACGCGAATACGAGACATAACCTTTACCAGCAGACTTGCATTTCTCGCCGAGTCTTACTAAGAGGAACAAACAAATTCCACGCACAGTGAGCGCCGACGCACAGCTAGCGAGACAGAACTGCCAAAATTTTAAAGTTCATCGCGTTTTGACCGGAAGAGTTCAATTGCGAATGGTATCTGAACGAATGTGCAGCAGGTGCAGTATTCGCAAACAAAGTTGTCTGCAGTGAAGCAGCTACTACCTGTCTGATAAGTAATTACCGGTGGCAGTCGGGGGAACTAGTTGCATTGTGTACCACTACACACGGGCACCTGTGAGCCGTGCTCGTACCTGTGTGTTTGTGTGTCTAAAAAGATCGCCGTGAGCATTGATTGCCGCTGTTATTTCATCTGTAAAGTGAAAGTGTTATTACGAGTGTTACCGTTACGTAACAGAACGAACCGTGGCTTGACAAGTAATCGGGGCCTACGTACAGAAAGAAATCATGGGAAGTGAACCGGTCACATAGTAGAAAGATTATTTACACTGTTTCACAATTTTGTAAAGAAGAAACGAGGTCTCGTCCCGTTAGACAAGGGTGTCCTAAGAAGTAGGTGAAAGTGAAAAGACAGTACGTAACATAGCCAGACAGTGAGATAGCCGACAATGACGGAACTGTCATTTCCACCCCAGGTAAACGTCGTCCATGGCAAAAGACGGAACTTGGCGAATTTCGACAAAAGTGTCGTGCGCCGAACGTTCTTGGAGCATTAGGAAGTACGCAAAGAAATTCCCACTCTTCGTAAACTCCTTAATGCTGTGAAAGGAAAGATGCCGTTTTCCGACAGGAAAAAATACATTTTGGAGAATGATTAAATCCATGGGATTGAAATTTAAGTGATATTGTCGCACGACATGCAGCCTATCTACATGCACTGCTGCAAAATGAAAATGGGCGTAACAAACATGTAGTGTATACGGACGAAACATGGGTTCATACACATTACACGGTAAACAAATGCTGGCAGCTCGACGAGGTTCCAGGAGTTGTGCAGTGCTGTGTTCATTAGGCCACCTAGAATCCATTTCGCGTGTGCACGGAATGTACTTCCCATCTCATCTTCTCGCGCTACACCCCTGTAATACCACAAGTCTTGTTGTCAACAGACAACAGCGCGCTCGCTCCTCATCGGTAAAGACTTGTCAAACACGTAGTACCAAGTTGTATGTCTCAATTATTATACATAATTGCAATTATATGGCTTCTAACCAAGCCACGTGTGGGATATTAGCACTGGAGATCAGAGGACCTTTTATTGACAGAACTATCACTGGTGTCGCTTAACTAAACATGCTGCAAGACCACGTCGGTTCACCCATCCAAATTTTTCTTTCAGCAAGATACCATCACGTCAGTGCCTATCTCAAGTGCAACTCAACCGAACACACGTATTGCGCGAATAAGTAGCGCTGAGTTCCGTGCGCGTTCCCCAGAACTCACGCCAATGAATCCTTTTTATGGGGATACCTTCAAGAGAAAGTTTATTGCACAAAACCAGCAACAGTTGAAGTGTTGGAAGAGCAAATTAAAGACTATCGCAATATCAAATGAAATAGTCCGTACATTGAAAAAAACTACTTTTTAGAGGCCACGAAGTGTTTTTTGGTATTTGCTCTGCCAATACGTTTGTGGTAAACATTTGATTTTAGTTCCAACCACTAAATTTTTGGGACCAATAAAATGTATATTGTGATGACTACAAAAAAGTGTGTGTCGACAACAAAATTTGGCAAGGAGAATACCAAACCACTTCATGATCACTTTTTTTTTTTCCAGTTTAACGTTTACAAATCCATTGTTCCGCGTTATTAGCTGTGCCTGTAATATGACGATCGTCAATACGGCCATGTAGGTACATTTCATTTTTCACAATTTGAACAAACCGCAAGCGCCAAACACTCGCAGTCGGTTCTTGGCAAAATATCGAAGTTTTAGCACGAGTACACCTGTATATATTTAATTTACAGAGGTTTTAATATGAAAAGTAACGACTTTTCCCGTCATTTTTATTCATTACACGAAATATACGTGCTTTCGTGAAGTACAACTTAGCAACCGAAAACACCGTTCTACGTACACATGTAAGTAACACAAAATAATCTTAATCGCGGTCCACACCGGTGTCGGAGCTAACTGCGGCACGAAGGACGACCAACGTGTACTTGAACATAGCAGTCAAGTAGGAATGTTGTATCGATATAAAACGTCAATATATTTCAACGATATTTAATATAAATCAGTATCTTTTTCCATGTATCGTAAATAAATATTTTTTAATATTCTTATTAAGCTCTGCTTTGAATACAAAAAGTGTGTACTTTCGCAACACACGCCAAAATGTGTCAATATGTAATATTCCAAGCAATTTGACACAAAGTATCGGATTCCCACGTACACAAAATTGATATTTTTCTTTCGATATATCGTTTCGTAAATCGATGCTTTCATAAACAACCAATATATATATATAATATCGATGATTTCTTTCGATGTCGACATCCCTAGAGTTAAAAGAGTGGCTCAGTTAAATCACAAACCCTTCAAACTGTACGGAACAAAAACTTATCCCAATTAATTGGAGATAACATTTCACCGGCAGTCTTGTTTCTGATGTTTGGCGTAAATCTTGGCAGGAATCGAATTCGTTCGCTCTCCGTGATTTATGCAACATTGCGTCAAAACTTATCAATTTCGCCCATTCAATTGGGGGGAAATATGAGCAACTCCACGGAATGCTAATTGTTGTCGATCCGAACTCGCTGCCGACGGCACAGACACACGAGCAGAGTACACCGTCGCTGGATTGTCGCGAGTACAGTAGAACCCTGTTATATGCAGGGAAATGTTACACGCAGGAATGTTATACCACTATTATTTCATGGTCCCGCCATTTCTCCACAAGACTTAACAGTTTCCTTTGCTACATATAACAATGATTATATTTTTCATTTCCTGCTTATAACATCAGTATTTGTTCAATTCCTTACAACATTTCAAATGCAATTGTTCTGTTAAGTACAATGAGACATTGATAACGCAGTAGCCTACAAACAGATACAGAAAACAGTATATACTTGAGGGAAATAGTAAGGAATTTATAGGCGATGGACCTGAAAATTACCAACATAACCAAGAGCAGATAAGTGAGCAAACCTATAGAATACATGTCATTATGCTCTTAATTGATGCTATGGCCCATGGAATTGAGATCGCTGATATTTTTGCATCAAATGATTCAGATGAACACTCTGAAGGACTTGACTGGCTATTTATAAACAAAAATTATTAGGCATGCATTAGAATTCTGTTTTGCTTGGTATGTTCCTACAGGTGTAATACTATTTCCTGCTATAGACTGTTCACGGTAAAATGAGTACATTTTAAAGTACTCCATAAGATCTACTTGTATGGACGTTGTGTATTCTTCCGCCTTATGTAAAATTATCATTGCCAACGGCCTCATTACTTTATGCATGCGTCGGTCAAGTGAAACTGTGAAATAATCAAGAAAGAAAATTTACAAATCTACTCATTTTTACACTTCGATACATTAAAAAAAATATAGAAAGTGAAAGAAATAATGTTATCACAAGTGGTTACCTATCACTTTTTATTCGGCGTTGAGATATGGAAGTACTTTCCCTACATCGTTACCAACTTTACTGGACGCATGTCACTCAGTGCGTTCGTTAAAACATATGCAGGTAAAGGCTGTTCACGAAAAAGTGAACACTTTTGAAATCTACCTTAGAAAAATGTCACTGCTCGTAACTGCATGCATTTTAACGAGCGCAATGAGCGACATGTGCCCAGTAAAGTTGATAACAATGGAGGGGGAAATGGTTCCATATATTAACGTCGAATAAAAAGTGTTTGGTAACCATTTGTGATAACTTAAATAATTTCTCTCGCGTTGTTTTTTTTTTTTTAATGCATCCACGTGTAAAAATGAGCTGATTTGTACAATGATTACTTTTCTAATAATTTCAGTTTCACTTGACCGACGCATGAATAAAGTGATGAGGTCCATGGCAATGTTAATTTTACATAAGGCGGAAGAACACACAACGTGTATACGAGTAGATTTTTAGCACGGCTTCCAAAAGTGCTCATTTTACCATGAACAGCCTATAGGAGCAGTGACTTTTTTTCGAAGATTGATTTCGAAAGTGCTCACTTTATCGTGAATAGCCTATAGTAACATTTTAATTTACTGACCCCTCGAAAAATGTTACGAGAGGGTTCTAGTGTATTCTGCACTCGAAGTAATTTCGCGTGCGAGACGCTACGCACGCGCGTGATCTGCTCCGCGCCGAGACGACAGCGGGGATTGCCAGACACTGACAACAGCTAACAGTTCAGCTGGCAGGGGCCCCTGCAGGTGCGAAAGTCGTGTTGGATTTATTCGTCACGGTTCGCGTCAAGTTTCAAGTCACACCGCGATAACGCTCAAGATTACGTGTGCTACAGTCGACAAGAGGCTCCAACCTGCTCGCTCACTACTGCAACAAACTGTTCCCTCGAGATAACATTCCCTACTGTTATAACGACACTCCTTTGTTCTTTAAAATAAAACTGCCCGTCAACAACGTACAACGTGTTCCTAGACGATTCTCAGGTAATACTCTTGCTGCAGTATGTGTGTGTCGGCGAGTTCTGCTGAGACAATGAGGTAGGAAGACTAATCGGGCGCGAACATAAAACCACAAATTTTGGAAAAATATGTGACCATTTTTAACCGCTGCCGATGCGTTTATGTAGAACCACGCCACGATATTTACATCATTTTGTAATAATAGTTTTTCCGTAAAGTAATTGTTACAGATTAATCCATTTGCAAGAAATTTCCATGAAAATTTCCTTGCACTTTTTGTTTACTACAAAATAAAAAAACATTTTCGTAAATAATTTTTCCCATAGCTGCACTAAACTTACTTATTAACTGACGTTTGTGCTCGCTATGTAACCGACTTCCATTTACTTAATTTTTAAAGAAAAGCACAAATGAAATTCTTACGAGGGTGGGGGAATTTAACACAATGTATTTAACGCACGTCGAAATATTCTTAGATGTGTTGTACATGTGGCTTCAATCGGGAGCGACCCACCTAGTTGAACATAATCTTGTTGGGTGCGGGCAGGGAAAACTCAAATGCACAACTAATAAAAAAGTTTTGCACCGCCTATCATTTGGTTGCTCATGAAGGAAGTTCTCTGGGGCAGTAGGCGCATTACAGAGAGACAATCACAGGCGTGCTATTCTGGACAGACGGTATTTTCATCCGATACTTTCTCCTGAACCGTGAGCAACCTCATAACTCACTGATCATGGTGGTGCAAAACTTTTTTTTTTTTGAGGTGTGTAAGTAATGTTCATTTCAATGATACTTCAGTAGTGACTACCAACAGTGACAAACTTTACGAGGTAAAACAATCTCGAGCATTCTAGCTACTATTCTTCTGTACTTTGGTCTACATACACAATTTCTTTTATATGTGTCTTGCTTTTTACAGTTTAAAATTTCTTACGATTAAAACTTTTGCGTTTTAAGCGACTTAGCTAGTTATAAAACAAAAATATTTCGCAGTCCGAACGACAAAGTCTTGATCATCCAACACTCGTTACCTGACACTAACACGGCGCAAAATCTCAATGGTGATCGCCACCTCACGAGTAAGTTATTGATGCACGAAACAAAATGTGCTGGAAGAACTACACATATGCCAACAACAAATTTGCGAAACAAA
This sequence comes from Dryococelus australis, assembly GCA_029891345.1. NCBI lineage: Eukaryota > Metazoa > Arthropoda > Insecta > Phasmatodea > Phasmatidae > Dryococelus > Dryococelus australis. The sequence goes on from CM056998.1 coordinate 41,591,838, forward strand.
AACCGAACTTTTGTAGCTTCCTTTAACAGTTAATAAAATGCTCGAATTTCATCTGTAGAGAAGCAGTAGCAGTTGAAGGATGCAGATATGCCACTGCGTCCGTGATATTTTTGCAGGTCAGTGAGGCTCTTGCAGGGTGTGTGTCGATAGGTAAAACTCAAATTTCAAACTTTAAGATTCCGTTCCCGTATTCAGTGCTTTGTCACAGAAACACTACTAATTGCGTCTGCGATGGTTGCATTTTTGCCGTCGGAATAATTACGAAAAAGTTAAAAAAATATATATAACTCGCAATTGTGTAACACATTTCACTTGACTGACTCATGAATAAAATCATTAAAACTACCGCAATGTAGAGTTTTTACATTTGGTGGAAGGATACAAACAGAAGAAAATATGCTCCACGAATTCAAAAGAGCTCACATTATCGTGTACAGATGTACCACAAGAATTCATACTGCATTACAAAGGAATCAGATTTTAACGATTTAATACTAAATCTCGCCTCAAAATAATACATTCGCTAATTCTCTCCGCTCAGTTTCGGAAACAGCGATAGGTTGAGGGGAAGGACTGGGGAGGGGTCAGCGAAGCGACTATACGTGCCGGGGGCTCCCGCGTCGCTATGTAAACACAAGCGCGCGGGCTTTCGGCTAGGGCACACGCTGTATAAGCAACTGGCGGGTCGGGAGCGCGAGTTCTGGGAACTCTCCGAGAAACATCACAGACGGCGCGATACACTCGCATGTGGCCAAGGTCTGTGGCCAGGCATATGGCCAGAGAGAGAGAGAGAGAGAGACGCAAACAGCCAGACAGAGACGGAGAGGGAGACAGGCATAGGCACACACAGACAGGCAGACACACGCAGAGATGGAGAGAGAGGCAGATAGAAGAAAGATATTCAGAGGCATACAGGCAGAGAAAGAGGCAGACACTCGGAAACAGAGAAGAAAGAGAGAAGCAGATGCACAGAACCAGAGAAGCAGACACAGACAGGCAGACAGAGAGATCTCCATCCTGCAGCCTTCCGAGTTAACATACCATTTATATCTACTACAGTCCATTTAACCGCTTTACAGCATTCAATGTTATCGCAGTACATTCCATCCTGTCTTTACAGAATGAATTATTTTCTGCAGGAAACCCCATATCTTATAAATTATTTAATTTTTACGCACAACAGGCAGATGTTTTTTTTTTTTTAACCTGTTCTTTTCAACAGTTCCCTTAAGTTAACTTTAGCTAAGTCGCAAAACGACACATGCATTCGAATGCAAAATAAATATCACTGCAATAACCCATGATGGTGTCCTATTTTAACATGTTTCTTTGAATGTGTCATCAGAACTCGTGACAGGCTGGCTTGTTTGTAACACAACGTTTTCTCTTAAAAGTTTGTTTTATACGACAGGTACAATTTCTTACAAACTGTAGTTCAAAACTGCCCCGATTACTGCATTTCGATGTGTTTGTGCTGATGAAATTCGACAATATTCTATTTAAAAACTAGATTTTCACATTTATGACAAACGACGGCCGACCCTAATCCGTGGTATTCTATGTTTACGCTGAGCGACATCGCCATGTTATCCAAGATATATCCAGCAGTCAATCATGCCTTAACGGAACCAAGTCCTGCGTTGTGTTAACGAGGAAAAAGCAAAGCTTTAAGTAATTAGGAAGCCAAGTTGTGGTCACCCTACACGTTTTAAGCCGGCCATGAAACCTATAAAATATCAAGTGTATCACCGCCTCCGTAGACAATTCCCGGACACACGTCAAAGCAATCAAATATCAATGAAGAATAATTCTTACACCAGATATTCAGGGGGAAAATGTTACGTACCGGCCGGGGATTGAACACGATTCGTCTTGGTGGGAGGCGAGCAGACTAACCGCTCTGCCACCGTGGCCCCCCGATCTGAGAGATTAATTCTTTAAGGGGTTTGTGAAAAACTGCGTTGATGTGCCCCCCCCCCCTTTTTTTACGTTAATAAGTCTTTAAATTTGCAACCATAGTGGGAGGCAATCCAGAAAATCCGATAACAAAATCAGGGGATAGTTTGGTATTGCAGCTCCGAATCAATCGTCTACATTCAAAATCGAGCGGGACGAAGGGGGGGGGGGGGCAATTTTGGGCTCGTTTCACAGCGTCTCTTAACTTCCGCCTGGTAAAACTTTTGACTAGGAGAGGCTACGACGCTTGTTTAGGTTTCAATCGATTGCGTGTATAAAAACATTTGTGTGGCGTGGTTATGGTGAATTTGTACGAGTTTAATGTAAAAAAATTAAGAAAACTTAACACAATGTCGGCCTATGCGCGTTCAAAACCCAAGTCGAAATACAGACATCGTATACAGTTGGAAATAGAATCTCAAAAAGCAATCCAGTGATGCCCATAACACCCCGTGTGATCGAGTGAAGCGGTGCCGGGAACGTAAAATGAGCATCAAGTGAGCATCAAGGCGCGTCCGAGCGCACCACCGTAGACGTATTCACGAGCAAAACAAACTGCCGTGTTCCCAACACGGCCACGCCGCATTTCTTCCTCTACAACAATGGACAAACTTCGAAACCGCGTAACCGTAGTGGCTGCAGTAACGCCAGACGATGCTCGCTCACGCGTGAGACCAGTTTGCCTATCGTGCAGATGTGTGCCGTGCGTCTGCAAGGGACATGTTGAGTATGTGACCATTTAAGTAAAATTTCATATTCCAACAAATATTTCACTCTTTAACGCTTGATAAAGGGCAATCTTAGGTAACGGGTTTTTACAGATTTGTAAACAAACTTGCATTTAATTTGCATATCTTGCGCCACGTAGAGGTTTACGGCGCAAGAAATTCGTCGACAAATCTATCACTACATAAAATATCTTCTCGAAAAAATAGTAAAACAATCTAGGATTACTCTCGCGTGATTTTTCTGCCCTTGCTACCATAAATTTGAGGAATATGATTAACGCTCTTATAGAGCCGGACGCATGCCGGACGCAATCTAAATACTACATCCGTTCCTGGCTGATGAGCGCGGGTGTAAAACGTGCAGCTCTCACGTGAAGTACTCGCCTGAGTTTATAAAAATAGCCTCTGTCTCCCGGGCAGGAAGACGCTTGTCCATCCCACAGCGGGCTAACTACACACACCACACGCGACGGTCGGTGATCACACTGTTATAGGATGTTCACGGTAAGGTCGGCACATTTGAGGCCATATTTAATTTTTTTCCTTTCAGCCATTTAGTTATCCTTCCGCCACTTCTTTAAAATAAATGTTCTCACATCACTACATATAGTGCATTCACGGTTACCTCAGTCTTTTCTGAGGCCGTGTTCCAAATAGCAAGAAATGCTCAATCTCATGCACTCACACCCTGTAACGGCATCAGAGTGCTGTCCCTAATATCCATCGAGAGCGAGTGTGTTTACGAATATGCGCGCATGCATGCTCTATTCGTGCTCGCCACAACCGCCATTATTTTGATTGTTTTCTAACACCAGAGAAAATAAATAAACTGCCTTCATTTCATTCTCCTTCGCGTGACTTTCATTAACTAATATATTATAGGCCTATTTTGGGCTACGCATTACAATTTACGAATTTATACAGCAATGCTACATTACTGAAAATAGCGGAATGGCACAGGAACACGCATTCTTCCACGGTAAAGTATTTTCAGTAAATATTTACTAAATGTATAAATTCGGAAATTATTAATTCAAAATTTTAGAATAAACTGTGCTAAAATTCCAAGCTCAAACTGTTGATCTCAGATAAAATTTATCCCCGGCTCTCTTCATACATTACTAGCATACCCATAATCATCCCGAGTGATCAATCCATTGTTAATTGAATAAATTGTTTTTTTTTTTAAGTAAATATTATTTTGTTTATGCAGAATAACAACCGATTGCAGACAGTATCAATTAATTTGAAGAGAGCGAGTGTCGATAATTCAATAATGAGGGAGTGTGAGAGTGAGTGCTGGCTATTTGGAACACAGCCTGAAGCACTCTTACTACTTCCAGTATATTCCTCCGCCTCTAAGCTTAACTAAGCCTGGAGAATTAAACCAGAGGGACAAAGCACCACATACGAGCGCACTCAGCTGTAACAGTATTTTGTATAATAACTATTTCTCACTAGGCGCTACCAACACACGTTTTCTCACTGCTTTTTATTCAGATTATTTATAAATGAAGCATTACAATTTATAGACAAAATATGAATAACATTTCAATTTAACAAGTGGCTAGAACGATCTCAAGTGAGTGGCTAGAGCGATTCCAATTTTCAAAATAAATCAATGCCCAACGAAGTGGCCGAGAGTACAGCTAGTAAGTAATTAACAGTGTACATAATTCAGTAGATACTATAAAGTTAACGTCTAAGGCTACAATCTAATATTTATTACTCCAAATGAGCTTCAAAAAGTGCTCACTTTAACGTGAATAGCCTATACTTCGAATAGGAAGTCCTCGTGCACATCTCGTCCAGAAACAGCAGGAGAAACTCGTGCACTACAGACTGTCTGCATGTCCAGTGTTTAAGTGGCACGACAGATACCAGAAACACTTACGACCGTGTTCCATTCCAGTGCAACGCACCCTTGCCATCACTTCCCTAATCAAAGCCTTTGTTCCTTTCACGAGAAATATTGGACGCCTTTGTTCGTTTTCGCCACGAGTTTCAGTCTGTCGAATCTCATTCTACGAGAGTTTCATTTGTTTTTGTGATGTTAGCAAGCGTTCCCCGCGGCCATGCAAGTTTAAAACAAACAAATTAACTAATTCGAACAGTTGCGCATCGGAAAATGATTTTGGACATTATACTCATGCCCTTGCATGAAAGGGACATTCTAGAATACATTCGAAGAGCGGAAGTTGACGTCACGACTTCGATACACTTTTCTAGAGTATAAATCCAGTTGAAATCCTCTAGATGATTTTAGTGCAACAGAGCACAGACAATAGCTTCCCAAAATTTCTGAACTTACTTGCAGCTTCACTGTCTTCTGATTTCTAACAAACAACAGCTGAGAAGTAAAGACGGTAATTTAAGCAAACGACTAAGAGGCGATAACACAAAGAAAAAATATACCATATACATTTCAGGAAGAGTATTGTATACCTTATGTCCTGTCGACCAGCAAAATGTAAAACAAATTCTTTCAGGTTCCGAAGGAGAAAAATTCAAACCCGAAGGGAATAATTTCCCATAAGGTGGACGATAAGCTGGAGCGGAGCCAAGTGGTAAGGCCGAGGACAAATAGGGGAGGAAGCAAGGCTTCCTTGAAAGTTCCACTTTTCACTCGATAAAATGAGACTATCCCCGAAACCAAGTAAAATGTTAAAAACGTAGTATTAATACTGCTTACTAACATTGAAACGATATTTTAGAACAGTATTTTGATAGCATATCCATTAAGTACTCGCATTTATTTGTAGCATTAAAACTGAACGTTCACTTGTATAAAGAGCGTGTAATTTGAACGTAATGAGCAGTGCCCAATCCTTCAAGCAGCCCCCCTACTTAAATGGAACACTACACCCGCCTCTGAAGGTAAGTGTAGCCAGCCATCACGCCCGAGGGCCATACTTGTCGCTAATAAACATAGATATTTGTTTTACTTGCATCGCTTCCGAAGCTGACTACGGGAAAAACCACCAAACTTGCATCGCTTCCGAAGCTGACTACGGGAAAAACCACCAAACTTGCATCGCTTCCGAAGCTGACTACGAGAAAAACCACCAAAGGTCAAAAAATTCCCACATAAAAAGAATATCAAAGACAAAGTAAAAATGCAATCATAAAAATGCGGCATTGCTACAAAAGGTAAAAAAAAAAAAAAAAAAATTACATTCAAGTAACTATGGAAAAATACCCGAAACTGAAAAATGTAATAGTTACCCATAAAAGTAATAGTCACAATGCCGCCGATGTTACAGAACTCAGCAGCGAAAGTAATAGTAGGCTGTTACGACGAACACGCACGGAAGTTACGAGCAGATACGGGTCTGTGACAACAGCTGTAAACCCTCGCCTCTGCACATATTTCTACGTTTAGGTCACCGAATGCAAATATTATAAGTATAGTAGGCTGTATAATAAAGAGAACAGGTTTTCATCAACCGTACAACTGGACACTCAAATCACAAACTCCGGGAAACAAATACTATTTTTGTGGAGAATGAACCACTGCTCCTTATGCAACTGTGGCTTCAAACAACTACTATGGGTATTTTCTGTATGTACTATATTGCTCATAAATCAGGTTGATTTTTTTGTTAAAATTAGGCTGGAAGAAAAGTTTCGTAGCCAAATATAGTGTACAGCATATTTCATGAACTTGAATTATTTGGTTTTCATTTTTACAGACCACTTAATTCACAATAAAAATTCCAGAATGGGCCTGGGGGCCTACCGTTCACTATTTATTTCATGCGAGTTATGAAAAGTCTTCAAAAATAGTATTTTCACAGTTTGACATTGCTCTAACACCGGTTACAGCACGTCATCTGTGAAGCAGTACGGTATTCGATTTTAATAGTTACAAAAACCTATTTATTGTTTGCAGATAAACATATTTTCACAAGCAACACATTGTAAATTACACACTGTTCAAAAATTCCATAATCACCCTGAACAAAAGAATCATTACTCTACAAATAGCTCGGTAACTTACTGGGGAAATAATTTTTAAGTTCTTTGTCGGCAGTTTTATAATTGTGATAAAACAACGGCATCGGTTTACGAGAAAATCTGACAGAATTAAAGGTGTAAACTAATCAGAAACTACATTCGACATGGACATTGGACATGCCGCTGCACGACATTCTAGTCTTGTGAAAAACCAGGCTATCAAGGCCCAGTAAATAACATGTCCGATTTGTTTACTGATCACCGAAAGGTGATACTAAAAAAATTACGGCGCAGACTCGTCAAGTCAAACACGCGCTCGGTTTTGCCAACTACAGAAAAACCTCTCGATTTAATCCTGATACTTTTATTACGCGTTACACAAAAAGGTAACGTTTAGACTATAATTACAAAACCTTCAGTAACATTGTTATATTAGCAGGAAACGCAAATGTGAACTAAGCTACTATTACGCGCTGCAGCTCACCGGCTGCGAGCTTCCAACACGGGCTGTCAGGTTCTGTGGGGGGTGACCTCTACCTTTCCCCCCCCCCCCACCAACTAAACCAGACGAACGCACTCGCTGCCTTCCCCTCGGAGAATTCCGTGAATGATAAGACAGCGGCGAGACTGGCTGGGATCACAGCCCCCCCCCCTCCCCCCCTTTTTGGCTGAAGGCGACAGGAGGCGCAACTAAGGAATTATCGAAATTTCTGGATGACTGCTTATGACACTACAAATACTGCCGCGGTCCAGCGACCAGCAGTTTTGGGTGAAAGCCATCTAGCCGAGTGCGGGAGCGAAGTCAAATGCGATACGACTGAGGAAGAGGTGTTCGTGGGGTGAATGGACGAGAGGTCGTGAAACCCGATGAGTGAAGGTTACTGTGCGTGAGGGCGCTCTGAGAACTCTATTGCGGACTGCCGGGACATGGACTAAACTGAGGTGGGCCAAAATGGACATGGAATAGGGAATTTACTGTAAATATTGAAACTGTCAAATATGGACACACAATTTATTAAATCATTACATAGGTTTTGATGCACTTTCTATTGGGACTGATCTTAATTATTTAGATACATAAATTCTTAGAGGTATTTTGTAAATTGTACCGAGTTGAGGGGAGAAAAAAAAAGAGGAGAGAGAAAAAAAGAGAGAAAAAAAGAGAAATTGTAACACTACTTAGTATGTCCCAAGTGCACAGTGTAACGTCTCCTTCCCTAACTCCCATTCTGACTACTGAACCAATAATATCTTATTCAATCTGTATCAAGACTAGGACGGGGTAGACGTACGTAAACATGGACGTAGCTCTACTAGTTTACCAACAACTTCAGCAAGTTCATAACAACTAATTTACTTAACATTAAATATCTATAACACATTGTAAATTGATAAAACACTTCACAAGTAATTAATGAAATGGACAATACTCATATCAAATACTCACGAGCGGCTCGGTGCCGTTAAGTTGCAATACAGCTATATTAACTTCCCTAACCTTGCCAGTTATATTAAATAGCGTTAAGAGGACAACGGGGTCTGAGGATAACGTTACGCCCTAACTGCTAGATCAAGTTGTGCTCACCAATTAACACAGAGAGGACCCAGAGCTCTTCAAAACCCCGGTGTCATAATGCTTACGTTGCCAGCTCCAGCAACTAACGTTGTGGTACCTCAAGCGTCATCAGATCGGGGGGTGGGAGGGAGGCATCTACGGCCGTTTTATACTCCTCGCCCAGTAGGTCAGCGTCGTATGTTCATGAAACCCTCTCAATTCATACCCCGTCGTAGGTTAGGTGATAATTCTTATGTGGCCGTTAAAGCTTAGGTGATCATAATTCGTGAGCGGCCGCTACAACAGCTGTAACCGGATATCTCATAGTTATGCCCATTTTATTCATGTCCGCTATTTAAGCATTTAGTGCCTTTTGAAAAGGAAAACCCCAGTTTACAGATTTAATCACAGGGCATTTCACGGCTAAATAACACAGGGATATGTCATCAGAGAACAGCGAGAATACGCGGGAACATAAAAACCTTTAAAACCGCATAATTCCGCTATTTATTGCCCAAAACACCCCACTAGCATGGAAGTTGCCTGTTCTAGGATCAAAGCAACAGACCGCTTGCACTTCATCTGTCCTGGGAGCGCCGGCCGAGTTCGCCTCTGGATCTTAATTGGCTGGCGACCTTGGCCAGCGCCAAGGCCAGTTCGTCTTATGTCACGCCCATCCAGCGCTGCACAGATGTCTACAACCAATAATAGGACTGTTCACGGTTAACATATCACGTTCCAAACAAACCCTCGAAAAGTGTCACTGCCCCTACTTGCATATATTTTAACACATCACGCCTACGCGCAAGGCGTGCAGTGTTTCCGCCCTAACGCTTTACTGTGTAAACTAGATTTGTAACTGTGGGGTTTTATTACACGCGATGAAAGTACACAGATCAAACTATCTACGTATAATCTAACTTATCTTTTACAGCTTAAGAAAATTTCACAGGCAAGCTTTAAAAATGCGATATTTGACCACACTCACGAATTTTCTCCATTAATGCACTTAATATGATAAAAGTACAAAAAAAGCGGCATACAAATAGATTTTTTTTTTATCCTTTCTGCCAAAACTTCGTATTTCCAGAACTATTTACACAGAGACACGCGTTTAGGCGCAAACAACGATTTCACAGAAAAAGTTTAAGTACATAGGACCCTTAACAGCGAGGTCTTGAGGCTACGAGGGTGATTGAGGTGAGTCTGGAGCAGCGCCGGAATGAAAGGATAGGAGAAACGGGAGATCCCCTAGAAAAACCAACCGACCAGAGGCATCGTCCGGTACTATTTCCACGAGCGAAAATACGGGAGTGACCCGGCCGGGAATTGAACCCGGTTCGCCTTGGTGGGAGACTAGCAGGCTAACCGCTCAGAAACCGCGGCCCCGCCCGGAGGGAAAGTAGTTACCTGTCTTAACGCGCAACTAAGTGTTAGGCATGTCTGCCTGAAACAAACTTCCAGTGTTACAGGCACGAACGGAAAGGAATACTGGAGAGAATAGTGAAGTGCGTATCAAATCCCTTGTCAAAGAGGATGCATTCCGTAGCCGTGGAAAATGTGCATATGATCCTTATCGCCTAACAGACTCCAGAAAGTTTCTGTCTATCCCTAACATAACGAATATCTTACGCGTGTTTCTTTAATGTTATTGGTAAATGCAGGCTTAAAAACTGACATAACGGCACAGTTAATCTAAATTATTTATACCCGCGATTTGGCTTTTATACATACACACGGGGCTCTTTACAATTCCTTCCTACTAAATATATTTCAGACACTTAGAGGAGAGTAGCTTTCATTGTAGCACTGCGCCCCGACGATCTAACAGGCAGAACTCCACATCTACCAAAATTATCGGAAAAGTAATATTTTTATGGAGTATGAAATAAAAAAGAATATGTATTGTAAGAATGTAAAATATTTTTAAGAATTTACTTATTAATATATCTATAAAAAACACTTAACAATATCTTAATCGAAATTTAAGCTTATTTGCCTTTTGAATACTTCAGAAAGCGAATTTTTAAAAAAACTTTCATTAAATGCGACAATTATAACTATGGATGCATGTACGAAAATATTGGTACAAAAGTTAAAACATATTTCCGATGATTGTTTTATCGTGAGTGTGAAAATAATACCATTCGTTCGAGTTCTGCATTTTGCACAGTCGGGTACAGTGGAAGTCACTACTTCTACCTTAAGGGCGAAGCGACACACTAACTTGCCAAATAGACATAGCAGCAGCCTGACTGCATTTCAACAGCAGCCAACTCGTGGCACCGATTCGGGCCACGGAGTGAAACCCTACACTGTCGTCCAACTGGACTACTCTCAACGGATGTCTCGTTAACTGCGCCAACAAAATTAATGCAATCTCGGGGAACACTTTATTTAAACATGTACATATTTGTTCCACCCAAGTTCTTTAGCCTCAAGCCGCAAGGAAATGTACAACACGACTAAACTCCTGGCAAAATATTTGTTCCCCCAAAATTAATAAAGTAAAGTGATAACTTTTGAAATCAACCTTCAGTCCATTAACTGCATGTATTCAACCGTACACACTAGCATAGGTACAGGCTCCCACTTATGCTGGCGACAAAGTAAAAAAACACAGACGAAATCGCGAGGCTGTGAAAGGGTTCCGTATTGGTTGGCCTACCGGTTGGCGAGTAAGTTACCAGCCGCTTATTAGATAAATTTCTCTGGCCAGTGCCACCATTTTCTTAGAGTGTCCGGCTGGTGTTCCCGATATAAGCAGTTATTTTACCTCTGTATTGGTAAGTGCTCTGTGCACTGACATACTGAGAAAGTAATGTATCCATTTACGGCGACACACAAGTCTTTTTTTTTTTTCCCCCATACACATTATAGAGTGCGAACTGGCATAGATTCTAACAATTTCAGGTTTTAATTTCACTAAATCACAAATAAAGTAATTATGCCAAAGTCAATGTAAATCTTACATGTGGTGGAATTATACAAAATTAAGAGAAAACTGGCCTTTCTATTTTGATTTCCAAAAGACCCTCAACAACTAACTTTGGGTTTAGTTATGTCCAGGCATATTAAAATCTGATTCACATTGGATCCGTTATCTTCCTATTGCGTTAACTCTGTGCTGAAAGAGTTTTATAGAAACGTGCATGTGTTCACACTAGTTCAGAAAAGCTCTTATTTTGAAACCTGTAATTAAGTAGGGAACAAATATGATGTTTCTGGGATCAAAAATTCTAGTATATGTTTGCAATTAAAAGGACATAGAAAATGTTGTTATAGTATTAAAAACATTTTCCAATGCGTACCTTAAATCTTGCATAAATTGACACCAATTTGCCGTCGCACCCAAATGTTTACATTTCAAATAAACAAAAACAAAACTGTTTACGCTTGTTGCCATCGTGTCAATACACAATAAACAATGGAGTCTAAAATTGGTGGGAATAAATATGAATACAGATAACGAAAAGAATCGTCCCTTTAAACTGTATGGCATGAAAAAAAAAACTAAGTTACCTTTACATTACATTGAAGGTTAACTTCTCGCATGGAAAATTTACCTTAGCTTTCCTCTTATAGACTGTTCACGGTAAAATTAGAACTTTTGAAAGTCCTGCTTAAAATCTACTTGTATTCTTCCGCCTTATGCCAAATAATATTATTCATGCGTCGGTCGAGTGAAACTGTGAAATTATTAGAAAAGTAAATATTTTACAAATCTTCTCATTATTACACTTCAATGCAGTAAAAATAACGGTAAGCGAAATGAATAATTTTAAGTATTTAGGTTATTACAAATGATTACCTAACACTTCTATTCGACGTTAAGATACGGAACTACTTTCCCTCCACCGTTACCAACTTTAATGAGCGCATGTCACTCAGTGCGCACGCAAGGGCAGTGACTTTTTTTCCCCAAGGTTGACTTCGAAATAGCTCACTTTATCGTGAACAGCGTTTACTTGAACGTGAACACACTGCTGTGCGAACGTAACAACACGCAGTTAACGCGGCGAGATTATTTTTGACTTCAATGTGAAAAGGCCTTGTGTGTGTACCATTAGGTGCGCTGAGACGAAACCCACTCAATAGGCTACGCTACCAGCTCGCTGAGATGAGGTGGCGCCCGGAGTGGGAAATCGCGACACAAACACGGCTGCCGACTGCAGAGGCCACAGAGCAAGTAAGGAGACAAGAGCGGACACTTTCATGTTGTAACGATCTTCTTATTATTATGTCTTTTTCAGGGGTGGTGGGTGGTATGTGCCTGGATTAATACCAACAGCAGACACGATTTACGAAAAATAAAATAATCACCTTAGTATAATAAAAAAATTGTTTTAATGATTATTTTGTGATAAACGCGCTTCATTGAAGTAGTTAATAAGCACGTAGTGTTTGGAGTGTGTACAGTGTACATAGTGTACTGTAGACATGAAGCAGGACTATTTGTTCACGGATTGTTGGCAACCCTGCATGCAGCAGAGAACTTCTGGCCACCCAGGTTGGCTAGTCTGCACAACCAGGAAACACCAGTCAAAATGGCGCCGTAGCTTTGTTTGGTAAGCAAATCGCTCCTGTCGCAAGTTTTTTTCGAGTTTATCATTGCTGAACAGTGCCAGCTTGTTATTTTCGTTGTTTTGTTCATTATTGGCATTTTTGATGCAACACATGTTCAAAGTTTAATAAAATAGCTGATTTACAAAAATTGTATTTTTTTTTTTTAAGGATATTGCCGGGTAGCATTTAGAGTATGTTTACGACTTGCATTATTCTTGAGAGGTTCTAGAATGAAGTTTTAAAATTGCTTAATTAGAACCTACTTGACTAACACCATTTAGTTGCCGAATGCTGTTTTCGGCAATAATTAAATATATACCTGTGCTGTTTGTGTTAGCTCTGTCTAAATATAAATATATACGTTACATTCAAATGTGACCAACAATAGAATATATCTTGTACAAGTGCAAAAAAACTGATTAAATATTTCTAATGCTTTTAGTAAAATATTAAATCAGCACCAGAAATATACGTCGGTTCAATCAGTATGTTTCCGAAACAAAACACACTTAGTTTTGACTCGAAACCGATCTGTTCCACAAAATCATTACTTCTAGTAGTAAAATGTCTATGTTGGCGTTTTCACAGGCACTTCAAATAACGCGATTGTCAGCCCTATCTACTGTCACCCATAGACTAAAGATGAGGTAGACCGCTTATTCTCCTTCTGAGTATGTACCCAACAATGACCTATCCCACTCCTACACAACTGTCAGTTACATGGTCAATAGCGATGAACGTGTTTTTTACATAATTTTTAAATGACAATGAATAAAATACTTTTGCCAGTTTCAATTTAATCAACCTACATTACAAATTGATTAGATGAAGCATACATACATCTCAAATCACTTGTTTACAAATCAGGTTTCTAACCTAAAATCAAAACCATGCCGATTTCGCTAGACGTGTTGGCAGAAAAGCAGCTCAACGTTGGGACATGGAGATTGGTTGTGCGCAGCCAGCGAGATCGGTCTACCTCATATTTAGTCTATGCTGTCACCTCTCTGGCCGAGGCGAACCTGCGGCTCTGGGTTAGTTGTTCCGACAGGCCGGCCGGGTGGCCGGACCTGTCCCGTCCCGTCCGCGGAGACGCGACCACAACATCCACGGGATCTCCCACAGGAAGTAGTCTTGTGGCACTGACCACGTCACGTCCTCGGCGAGGCCCAACACGCGTCAATCACCGCTCATCATCACAAGTCGTCGGGGCGTGCGCTTCAAAAACAGCCACAAACACCAATCCCACGACATCTTTTATTTACCAGTTTTTTCCCCCTTTAATTTACGTGACTTAATTTCCAAGCCTGTCAAAACACAGGGAACATCTTAACAGTTGTTTAGAAATCCACTTTTTTTTCCCCATTACCCGTGTCACATCTATAGCTGAAATCAAATAATCTCTATTATTAAATAATAATTCTTGTCCCGCAAGGCGAAATACGGATATTACTAAAACGGCACAGACTTAGAAAATTCTGTTAAAATTAGTTTGCTAAGTCATGTGAAAACTAGAACACGAAAGTTCACTACGAAGATTTATAAGAAAACCCTATATCGATTGGATCCTTCAACCTGAAGTTTCATTTCAATTGGTAACGAAATTTTTCGCAGCAGACAAAATTGAGAATACTTTCTCAAGCTTGATTTACGGCCTTGTAAACGCAACAAAATTAAAACTTGACAAATTCATAAAATATTGGTACTCCTTTGTCGGTTTACACATTTGAAAGCTTTTTCTCTGCCATCAGTAGCAGAAATTTGAGCGTTTTCAGTATAGTCGCACTTAAACAATATTCCGTAATATTAGAAAACCTGTCTTCGCTAAGTAAGTTTATTTTTTCGCCTCTCGCCGCCTTCTTCGACGCCTTGTTTTGATCGCAAAATAAAATGGATATTAAACAGAAGCTTATAGGCTGTTCACGGCAAAGTGAGCACTTAACTGTGCTTTGAGAACCTAGTTAAGTTTTTATTTCAGCTTTTCTTTCTGCAATGTACCTACCTCTTTAAAATAAATATTGCCTCGTAATAAATTAACACAGTGTGTAGATTCCCCCGCACTCTGAAGATAACGTCTAAGGCTAAAATAAAATACATTTATTGTGTAAGGGTTCGTAATGATAGTTCGGGATTGTCCGCAGGGGAACGAGGTGCTGCCACCCAGTAATCGCCATAGTCCCGATTGACATAGGGAGTATAGGAACGAACTTACGGTGCAATAACAACGCGCGTGTCAGTGCTACAGCACTCAATTTTATTTGCCCACTTCAAGTACACGTCACATCATTCGACTGAGTGTCGCTGGACACGGTGCAGCACCCGGGCATTGAACCCTGAGCTCGCGCCAGCAGACCCGGCACACGTAACACACTAAGTCTCCACTGTCCAGCTTCAACTCTGCAGAACAACTTACTATATGTTATTCCACATAACGTGAGCACTTTTGAAAGTCCTCTCCTTGCACGTTAACTTCAGGGTGCAGTGGGATATAAACACTGTTTATTACTTTCATTGCAATGCTTATTTAAAAATGCGGTTAAAGGATAAAAAATTGCTGAAATAAAACAGTAACTAGGGCCTCTAAAGTGTTCACTTAACCGTGAACAGCCTATAGCCGGTGCCGCCTGCCTGCGACGAGAACGCTAACACGGTGCATCGTGTTGCAATTCCTTGCACCGTGCACGCTATACTCTGTGCAACGTACATCACCTTACAATCCACTATTATTCCAAATGAGAGAGCTTTCGGAAGTGCTCACTTTACCATGAATAGCATACAGCACATATTTTCCCCGGTGAGCTATGCTAGTAAGGCAAAGTTTCTAACCTGAATGGAAGTTTTATCATCCCAATTATGAACTCGGCGCGTTAATTTCTGTCGAGATTCGCCGCAGTTGATTACGAATGTAATACCTCGTGGATTTTCAAACAGTATTTAGACGATAACGAAAACTGCACGTTCAGTGACTCCATTTGACCACGATCAAACGTTGGATGAAAGGAAGCCTGCATTACGAGCAAACAGTCTGCGACCGAGTAGTCTGCCAAAAAGCAGCGAGCCGCATGTGCCTGCACTTGTGATTTATGTACGAAATAACTTATTTCCGTGGCAGTTCAGTTGGCCCTACTCCCAGCCATCACGCAGGTAGGGAGGTACTAGCAAGCTTCGCTAGTATTCGTGCTCGGACCGCTAAGTTTATTAGTGGACGAACGGGACCAACAAGTTGTTTCCGCGTTCAGTTCATTATACAGCCAGGATAACGCAACCCGCGCGACTACAATCATTGAAGGTAATTATTCAAACAGAAAGTGAGCTAGCGTGAATATGACCACCACATTAGAAAATAGTTCAGGTGCACTGAATACGTTCAAGGTGAGATCAAAGGTATCAAAGTGCCTGAAGTTCGTATTACCAAGTCACCTCTAAGCTATACATCGAGTGCAGCCATGCATTTTAACGAAATTTACTTCACATTGTCGGTGAGAATAAGTTTGTTTGTAGTTTAAAGGAATTTCGTCGATGCTTTCCGCCTATGTTGGTTGTTTAAAGATAAAAAAAATTAATAACAAAACTGGTCCATTAAAGTGATTTTTTTTTATATGCTATTCTAGTATAGGAGTTATTCAGAAAGAGTGTTAAGTTTTATGAGTAGATGATTTAATTGGTTAGATCCAGCACAGCATAAACCAACATATGGCGAAAGGACTGGGTTTGCACGTGATCTCCCAAAACATTAGCAACCCTTAAATACGCAAGGCTGGTCGACTAGGGCACAGTACAGCTTTTATGAATCCCGAAAAGTCCACACCAATTCGTAAACATTTCTCAAGATATTTTAATGTAAAAACGGGTAAACCACCTGTATCAGTGAGCCTATCTACACGTTATCTTCTAATACAGTACAACGATTGTACAGTCTTGGGTGATGCGCCTACGTACAAATGATAGCATCGCGTTGGTAATTTTGTTTATGGATAACGACCCATACAGTACTTTTAAATGGCAATTATAAGTATTGTCAGTGTTCCTTCTGTGTTGGACGCAGCAGGATCGCACAACAAAACAGACTTGTCCGTAAGAACGACAGATTTAATGTGCGTTCTAGGGCGTGCAGCTTTTGCCACGATTTCTACGTTTTCATACAAGAAATATAGGTGACCCTTTAAGAAAGTAAAACAAATTACCAGTTGTTTACAGCCATGCGGAACACATTTTCCATCGTTATCGTGAAAGGCTATGACACCACTACAGGAAGCGACAACAGACCGCAAGCGATAAATACAATCTTTTTTGAGGCTGTGGACATGATGTCACTCCTTCATGCGAGAAGTTAAAGAAAATACTCTAAATCACGGGCTGGTGCACAGAAATGCTTTAAACGAACGGACATGGTTATTGCAGTCTCCAACCACTGCTAGACGCTAATACGATTTTCAACGAAGTACTTTCACTACGAAGTGACCAGCTAAGGCAGATAACCGCCCTAGCAACTCATCCTAACGCACACTGGCATGTCCGAGGCTTAGAAGGCATCCGAGTGCTAGGACTCAGAGACTTCCAAGGCCTTGCAATCTGTTAGCCAAGCTAGTGATGACGCAACAATAGTCTATTCACACGTATCACAATCGTTTCATACTTGTGTTAACATAAAATCGCACGTCATTTAGTTTCCTCACGAAGAGTAAATGCTTGGTTAAATGATATTTCGCGAGAGAGTTTCATGCGCACAAAGTTCTTACGCATAAGTAGACATTTATCTGTCAACTTTATAGACTTTCAGTAGAAAATAAATAAAATTTAAGCGTGTACAGCTGCTATCCTTGACTATTGTTCATGACTTACACTGAGGCCGACTTTCCACGCAACTTACATACCGATTTTTGCATTATTTTGTGTTTAAATAAAACCGATTTCGTTGGTTTTAAGTATATTTAATGTATTTCAACCTTTTAATTGGTCAGTTTCTACAAATTATCTCCAATAACATATGCAGATATTTTACAAAGTATAATATTGACAATACGTTCTTCATTAAGTAGAAATTAATCTGACAATTACTATCTAAAGAATAATTAAGAAAATGGCTTACAACTATTTTATATATTCAGCGAAAGTATTATTAGATAGGCTAATATTTCTAAGCACCGGTATTTCCTTGTTTGCAGACTTCAAACGTAAATTCAAGAAAAATAAAAAATGGCGTACAGCTGATTTGTATATTCAGAGAATGTATCAAGTTATATTTCTTAACATCGTTCACAGCACATGCGACAAACAAAGAACGAAAAGTTTGTATCCAGTACTGATCCCCCCGTTACTACATATTCAAAAACAATGTATCATAGCATTGCCTAGGCCTATCGTCAGAAGAAGCAGATATATCCTCGAAAAATGGACAAGTGAATTTTACATATTTTTCATTATTTATGACAACTGCTTAATTAATGGTTTTGAAAAAAACTCGCGATAATTTTAAGAATTCGCCGATGGCGGCATTGGGCAATTAGGCAATGCAATAAATGTAAACATGTACATTTAAAAAACCAATTTAATAACTTCACACGAACAGTTTTTTTAAATACACGAGAATGTCATCCAATTTAATAATTTATTAAATACACTTTCACGACACGACCTAACCTAAAACCAAGATGTAAAATATTTCCCGCCAACCACAACTGTCCCTGTGCTCTGATTGGCTACGTCGTCCTCTTAACTTTTATACAAACTTAAAAAGTCAAGCCAAGAACGCACATGACCTGTATAAGACACGCACACTCCAGTCATAAACAGATACCCTTAAAAACATGTGACCACATTCTAAGCACACGGTCCTCCATTAAGTGAAACGTAAACCCATCTTAAAGGGAGTACACGCAATCCCAAACCTAAAAATTAAGCAGTATAACTTTCATATTTTTCCACCGCCCTGGCTCAAATACACAATGAAGTTGCTGCTTATTACTGTTAAATTTTGCAATAGGAAAAAAAATTAAACTTATTCCCAATTACAGAGGAGCTTACATTCAAGTCAACATATTTATAATTTGATTTCAAATGGCGAACATTGAAGATTTACGTCTGTTTGCATGCCTCTAGAAACGATTGACACGTCTGCAAAAACACTATAGGCGGTTCACCGAAGTGTGCACTTTTGAAGCCCTAGTTACTTTTTTATTTCAGCATTTTTTTTATCCTCTAACCACCCTTGTAAATAAATACTGCAATGTGGGTAATAAACACAGAGCGTAGATTCCACCACACTCAAGTTAACGTTTAAAGATAAAATAAGATATATTCATCGACTACTATCCCAAAGGCAGGGCTTTCAGAAGTGCTCACTTAACCGTGAACAGCCTATACATAAAAACCAGTTTCTATTCTATTTTAAATTACACGCTGTACAATGCTCTTCTACCGGCGGAACTTGGGCAGTATGGTCGTTATCGTGTTAATTTAATTTCTGAAAGCAACTGCTTACTTGCGACTGCCCTGACTAAAGGAGGTGAGGGGGGGCACATACTATCCGTTCACGACTGGAACAGACTTTTGAACAACACCTTAGTCGTCAGCTGCACGCATCGTTACTACAAGCAGTGACGCGTGGATACAGTTGGTTTGGCAGCACGGAGAAAGAATATAGTTTGCATGTTTTGAAGTTTTTTTAAATATCTATTGCTTAAAAATGGGAGTAGGAAAGATTCCGAGAAAGTCTGTTCCAGTCGTGAAAGGACTATAGTCGATAGTCGCCGTGGAAGCAACCTCGTCAGCGCAGCACAAGCGGCTCGGCGGCTCTCCTTCACTTCCTATTGCGGCGACCGAAGGAAGCGGAGAGGCCATTGGGATCAGGGCCACGCCGCGCTGGCAGCCCCAGTCAAGGGCGCCTCTATCCGCCCGGGACTCGGCTGTCGACTGCACCAACCGCCTTCCTATCAAAATTTGTGTATCTTTCACTTTTCTAAAATTGCCGAGGTGTATCAAGAGGGACAGACTACGGTAGCAGACACCTCTCCCCCCTTCCCCCTCACAGCCGGAGAAACGACAGGCTCGCAATTATCTTTCACTACCATTCTATCATTTAAACAGCGTGCGTCGAATTTATTACTACACATCGAACATTCCTTATTTTTTAAATGTTTAATAAAGAGCTTTGGATAAACCACCACATACCCTTGTTAAGACCCACCCACATTTATTATCCAGAGGAAAAAAATTCTGATATGCTCTTTTCTATTCAATTTATTTCTCTCGCATCATATGGTGTAAGTCGATTATACGTTAGCTGTGTACACTAATTATTGACAATTTTAGTACTTTAGTTGAAAATTCGTTATCAATCTTAGAGTCATATTTAACATTAATAGTAATTGCCGCAGGAAAAAAAATATTTTGTCATGCCGTAAGGTTGCCGCAGCGTTTCGCCTCAAAAAAATAATATATTCATTACACTATCTACTCCGCAGCTTTGCCCGCATGTAATTTTAATATATTATTTAAATTTGAAACTAACTACTGCTTGCGGCCAAGTCCGCTCAAAAATCCAGCGTTGAAATGCAAAACCACACTGTAAAAATACTGTAAAAGTATAATGATGTTCATATAAAAATATGCTGGATATCTTTTAATTTATTTAACCTGTTCCTTTGCATTATTAAATCCCGTACAGTAGCTGTTGGGTGAACAGATTTATTGTTACTACCACGTAACATTTCAAAAATGTAATTTCTTTTTTTGTAAAACGATGGAACTGTGTTCATAACAAAAATTTCTTGCTGCTTCATTTCTGAATTAAATTTTTCGGAGAAGACTATGTGTTGCGCGATGATGACAGCCAAAAAGTTACACATTGTCGTAACATGTAATAAAAAATAAAATTACAAATATACTAAAACTACAAAATACGAGGCGAAACCTGGTGCTCACCGAACGATATGGAAGAATACGACAATCGCGCAGCAAAGAACTAAGGTAGCTAATATTCTCCCTGAATAGCGTAATGAAATTCACGAACCCCTGCAGTCTCCCTGGAGACAGTCGGTTGGCATAGAACAGCAACTTCACGACTGCTAGTCAAACTATGGCTAACGAGACCAATGGAAGAGCGCGACTAACGAGAAGTGCAAGGGCACGTCACAACTAATTGCGCATCTGTCGACAGTCTATTAGTTCCAAGATCCAACAGCTGCCCATCTGACCAATCGGTATCATTTTACAAACTCTAAATTTAGCTGCTGCTGTAGTACCACGCCATGTCGGCGGTTTTCAAGGAGTCCACAGTCGATTCTACGGCATCATGAATCGAACCAAGCGCCTGCCATGCACAAAACCATCTATGCCGTAAAGAAATTTCAATAAGAAGAAACGCAAATCGGTTAGAGAGCTACCGCCAAACACGTTGTTTACACGGTTCACAAAGGTGAAAATATCACTGTGGGGTTTCTAGAAGTTTTTTTTTGGGTAAACGCACCCGGAAGGCCATTACTTCTGATCGCCGAAATTCCGGTTCGTACCAAAGCCAAGATCACTTGCGACTTTTTATCAGCAGGCTCCAATTGAATAAGTATGCGAGTTATCCTCCACTTATTTCCCTATGAACGGCACATAAGCAGGTATGTATAGACTGTTCACGATAAAGTGAGCACTTTTTACGGCCCTCGCAACAGGCATTAATCGTTAATAAATATATCTTACTGCAGTCTCGGGCATTAAATTTTGATGGTGGTGAAATGTATACACTGTGTTTATTGGTCGCATTGCAATGTTTATATTAAAAAGGAGCAGGAAGATTGAAATTGGACTAAAAGAAAAATCTATAAGGGCCTTAGAAAGTACTCACTTTACCTTGAACAGCTTATAACGTGGGGAAAGATTAGTGAGCATGAAAGAGCTTCCCCTTGAGAGAAAGCTGGTGTAGTGTTAGGAGTCCCAACCTCTGTGGTGCAAGAACAAGGTACATGTTGACAGAGTGCAACATCCTCCAACTGCCGGGAAACAAGATCGTGATAGGATGCTGGCGTACAGGACGCACCTCCAACCAGCAGGCGACTTGCATCATGCGAGGTTGCCTGCTGAAGGTCGCGACGTGCGCATGCCCAGAGCAGAACCACCACGCTGGAGAAAGGGGCGATGTGTGACGTTCTGTAAACACTCGCGAGACAAGCGGCGAGGCGCTCATTTCACTAACGAGGCCGCGTCAGCAGAGGAACTGCGTCTTCGTGGCGATGCGTCAAAGAGTAAACAACCATCTTCCGGACGCGCAACTGCCAGTAGCAGCGGCCTCGTCTGGAACAATCCGCCAGCCGACATTTCACCCGCCAGACCGTTAGAAATACGTATTCTTGCGTTAACAACAACTTGAAAGGCATGTTGCTTATCCACAATATTCTGGAGTCCAACTGGCGAAGGACATTTCCAAAGTCATAATATCTAAAAACCAGGTGCATAGGAAATGTGCAATATAAATAATCAAACCTTACTACCACAAACAGTAACACCCTTCTTATAAATTCTGATAAAACGTTTCCCAGCTTAATAGGCTCTAAAAAGCCTGTCCTTAGTATATTACTAACACATAACTTTATCCTCTTCAGAAGTTTTCCTGATTAAGAAGCGCACACATTGCAGTATTTTTATGAAATGTCTGGACAGTTCCACTTAATAGGATCACCGTTTTAAAGTCCCGGCTACATGGTAAATGGGGGAAAAAAGCCGTACCGCTAGTTCACGCGATAATTTCGGACACTGCTTACATAGAAGGAAATTGTGCCACGTAATAAACTTTTGCCAAATTAGAGTTTACTAACGCCCACTACTTAGCGACGAAGAGGCTGGTGATATTTCACTTGTAACAGACAACGTTAAGGCAGAGAAGTAAGCTAGCTACTTTTACTGAGCTATGGCAGAAACGATACAAGAATGCCGACTCGATGCATGCTCCAGCCCGCATTATTCTGAATACGATTACAAGCATGATCGGTTGCCAATGTGGTAAATGCATTTCGCAATTTAATCAGTCAATATGAATCATCGCAAACATGATCATACAAACTATGCACCTCTGTCTTCACCGCTCGTAAATCGCACTGTTCAACCACCATGAAACTGAATTAAAAGTTGGTATGGGCCGTTCACGATAAAATGAGCACTTTTGATGCCCTAGTTTTTTTCTTTCAGCCAATTTTTATCCTTTAACCACATTTTTAAATACATATAGGCATAGAAGAAATAATCACTGTGTGTGTATTCTACCGCACTCGGAAGTTAACGTCTAAAGCTGAAGTAAAATATATTAATTGGCTATTACTCCAAACGAGAGGGCTTTCAAACGTGCTCGCTTCATCGTGAACAGCCTATAAAGGCGGTTCCCGATAAAGTGAGCACTTTTGAAATCAACCTTAGAAAAAAATCACTGCCATTACCTGCATATATTTTAACGGGCGCAATGAATGGCATGTGTCCAGTAAAGTTGGTAAGGATGGAGGGGAACGTAGTTCTATATATAACGTCGAACAAAAAGTGTTAGGGTAACAATGTGTGATCACTTAATTATTTCTCTCGCTTTCTGTATTTTTTAATGCATCGAAGTATAAAAATAAGCAGATTTGTGCAATATTTACTTTTATAATAATTTCTTAGTTTCAATTGACCAACGCGTGAATAAAGTAATGATGCCCATGGCAATGTTAATTTTACATAAGGCGGAAGAACACACAACGTGTATAGAAGTAGATCTTACGCAGGGCTTTCAAAAGTGCTCATTTTACCGTGAACAGCGTATAGAGTGTGAGGAAGGAACCTTAATTTGCGTATTTAAGGTTACGTTGCTTCAAGTTCAGGTTACTTTGAAATCCATGTCCGCATTCCGATACCGCTGATGACGTTTAAAATGCCGGTTCTCTAAGACGGGAATTTTCGAAGGTCGGGCAATTTTCCGAAAGAAGTCCATTCCCTCAACAGCACAACGCCTTGTATATCTGACATAGCAACTAACGGATGATGAATGAGAAAATTTACATACAGACATATTGAGTATAAATACACCACTACAAATTATCCGTGTTTCGACACACACGTCCATCAAGAACATGCATGCAGGTATACGTACACTATCTCCTACCCGCGGGACGTATTCATCTTATCCCAGCTCATAATATATTTCTTATGCACTTTCTTATTACTGTATTTTTTTGTTTGCTTTTGTTCGCGTCCCTTGGTCGCTCGCGGCTGGTGTCTTACTTTCAAAGTGACCCACGATGTTTTTTGCAGCCAGATCCACTCAATCCTGAAGTCTCTTAGTTTATTTCCCTTGATACACACCATTATTACTTCGTCTTGTTTCTCCCTGCCCCTTTTTACTATCGTATTATTCCCAGCGACCTGGGGATTTCCTTCCACAACACCTTACAACTGAGGTGCCAAAGAAAACTTCAAACAAATGTTCACCTATTTGCTCCTCTTTCCTTCCCTTGCGTAATATTTCCACTCTTCTCTTTTAATATTGTTTGTGGTCAGTCTGTACAACATGTTTACGTCAGAGGTTTCATGGTGCCAGATAACGATGACTAAAATATACTCGTTCTTTCGCTTTCCTTAGCTATTCCCTTTCTGTTAGTATTTTCAACACCATTGTTTCCTTTTACCAGGTTTCTTAAATGTTATATTAGTAGTTCTATACCTCGGTCATTGTCACTGTACATATGGCAACGTGCGCATATGTGGCACTCGCGCTCCTTGCCCTTGCTAACCAAGCATTCCTGATCAACTTAGCTTCTCTGTCTACGATTTTTTTTGTGTACACCTTTTCATTTAGTTGCTACCAGTCACATTCCTTTCTTTTCTTTGTATACTTGTCCCTTTTTAATGGCTCCAGGAGTATTTTTGTTAGTATTTCGTAATTAATGTATAGTCAATAGTAGAGAAATTGGCATACGGGAACAGGGGGTTGGGGGGTTCGGAAACTCGGGAGCCACATGGCATCTGGAAGAGGACCAGAGGAGGGCAGTGGCATCTGGCAGAAGACAAGAGGTGACCTTGACAGACGCATTGCTCGGCATATTTTCTGCAAATTTTACAAGCGAAATAAAATATATTACATTAAATACATAACTTTTATTTATATCTGTTTGTATAATTGAAAGATATTACATCATAATCGAATTATTTTCGAAAATACGAATCCCCAACAAGCAAGTTTAAAAGTTGCCTCTTATTTACAAAATTATGCATTTTCAGTGCCTTGTCAGCATGGCTGTTGTGTAAGTTTACATAATGACCATATCTAACATGCATCTCTCTAACTCATACCTATAACATTTAGGAACAAATACCTATAGGTCGTACATTGCCATAACACTTCATATCTCGCACGTAATATTTATCTAATAGAAATATCCTCATGACTATTACATTCTTAGAAAAAATTCATCTCCACACTTATATTTTTATATGTACCATATTTAAACCCATCCTGATACAATGGAAATTTTTATAAATACATCATTTAGACCTTTACTGGCACCCATGTCCCTGGGTGACTCGGTCGGGAAATGGTTGTCTTAAAAGGACTTAGGGCATAATCGACCCTGCCACCCTGATCGTTGTCGGGAGCGATGCAAGTGATACGAATTTGGTGGCTAGATCTTGAAAGTTCGGAAATGGTGGCAAACAATGCTTATTCGAAGGCTTCGGGCATACTTGACCCTGCTGACATTTTCGTCGTCGGGGGTGATGCCTATGATATGAATTTGGTGGGTATATCTTAAACAGTTCCGAAATTATGGCTAACTATACCTATCAGTTTGTGGGAGTCTGATGTAGACATACTGTCTTTGGTGTAATTATCAGGCGTGTGTTGTTTAGCACAGTCTTACTTCGCATAGGTTGTAAAATATGCTTGTAACAAGGTAAAGTGACAGAATGAAGTAGCATCAGAGGGCGATGACATAGAAAATTCCTGAAACAAGATGGTTGGTGTTCACATGGAATGACAAGAGCATTAACTGGAACAATCTTGAAACAAGATGACCCTATGCAGACTTGGAATGAGAGCATGAGGTAATACCTCGGAAATTCTAGAAATGAGATGGTGCCATGGAATGATGGAGCATGAAGTATCATGTAGAATGACAAGCACCAGATGGCTTGTTTTCATCCCCCCAACCCCTGTCACAATGCTATGTTTGGACTTTGTGACTCGTACAAATTTGGCAAAGAAACATTGTGCAGGAAATTATGCAGCTTTGGAAGGAAATTCGGGGAATTTTTAGAAAGTTCGAGCGTTTTCCAAGGTCAGCTCTGGTCCTCTAACAGATGCCATACGGTTCTGGGGTCCTACATCCCTCAGTACGCCAAAGCACGGCACACAACCGGGGGGTGATCTCGGGCACGAAACAACTAATCACTTAAGCATTTGTAATACCTCTTACCTATGGGTAATTTCATTTACATTCTGGATGTGGAAGGACTTCCATTTATGCAGGGGGTTTATCAGACCATCTGACGAACAATGCCAGATAACAGAGGTGCCAACTTATTAGAAAGACAAAGACGTGCCATTTGCGGATGTCCTGTCCTGGCAGCTCACCGGAAGTCAGCCAATGATAATGTACGAAAAGTACCGAAACAATAGGTACAGCAATAATCACATGACGGAAAACGAACTTACGATTCGGCTAATATTTGGATGGGCATTCCTATGCACGCCAGGGCTCGACACGCCCATCCGTGGCTTTTTCTACGCACAGTGTATAATATAATGCTAAACGTTTATTTAGGACTGCCATTATCTGCATGTGAAAATCAAAAGCTCATCCTGACACTTCCAAGATATTCTGATTTCCGAGTTAAGATAGTCTAAATCAAACCAAAAAACATAACCTCGAAAATATGAGAGTACCTTAAAGAAAGCTTACATCTCCAGCCGTCTGTAGATTCTACGGCGCACAGCACAGTCGGTGGCGTGTACTTCCTGGCACGATCTCTGTGCTGCCTCTTGTGTCTTTCGTTATCTCGTGAACAAACACGGTGAGTGTGGCACTTATCCCAACAGCTGGTCTCGCGGGAGCTAACACATCTCGCTCAGGACACACTACTCCACACGAACTGTACTCCAGTACTGTTTTAAATTATCACCGTTCAATTACAGGTGACCAGACAAACACTTAAGAGAGCGCAAACTTATAAACACCTGCACGATGTATTAAGTTTATTTAGTTATATTCACATTACTAGGTGATCGCACAATAGAAAATCAAATGAAGCTCTTTTTTATTTTTCGATTTACCTGCGTTCGGATGTATCCATTCCGATACAAATTTGGTGGGATTTAACTTCTACACTACCGCGCTTGCATCTCGCTGCCGTCTATCTGAATCACAGGTAAATCAAGAACGGAATTCTTCAGACGGTGGGTTTTATAAAAGCAAGATGGCACTCCACACTCTTGCATTCAGGGTCGTCGCTTACATGAATATCACAGTGCCATACACGACGCAGAGTAGCGGGAAAAACAGAATATCAACCAGTGAACAAAAACTCAAATAAGAAGGAAGTATTGGATTCAAACGGAACAGACGTTTTATTGTAGTGGTCCGGGAGATCAAATGTCGCGTGGGTTTTACAATACACTTTTAGTCATACATGGTCAAGCCAGAGATTACCTAAAAGAAAATCACGTATGTACGATACGGACTCTTCAGCGTATCTAAAAAACCTATGCCACAAGAGAGACACTTATGATGCATACACTTGAATCAAAAGGTATACTTACGTAGGTACTGAAATGCCTCGGTTCCTTTACAATCAACCCCGTATCATTTTTGGACGGCTTTGAGATTCGCGCGAAAAAAAATGAACGCGCTTGGAGAGTACAGAAGAGATGGAAGTAGGCCAGTCGGGGCACAATCCAAACAACGGCAGTCAGACAGGACGCGAGGCGCTGTTGGCGATGGCAAAGGGGCCAAGGTCCCAGCGCGAGCGGCCTGCCTTGCCGGCGTATCGCCGCTGTAGGAAGTAACCGTGCAAATAATTACCAGCCAATTGCGTAACGACATGCACGTATATCTTCTCCGACGAGTCTCCCAGCTCCCATTTCTCCAGAGATCCGGATGGTTGTTCGCTGGAGCCCACGGGACAGTTTATTTCCTCCATCATTACGAAGCCTACGTTTTGCACTCGTGCCATCTACACTAAGCAGACACATTACGGTTCTGTGCGACAATATAAGCTGTTCACGGTAAAATTAGCACTTTTAAAACCCCTGCTTAAGCTCTACTTGTAAGCACGTTTTGTATTACCCCGCCTTATGTAAAACTAACTCATCACTTTATTCCTGCGTCGGTCAAGTGAAACTTTGAAATTGTTACAAAAGTAAATATTTCACACGTACGCTCTTTTTTACATTTCGATACATTAAAAAAAGTACAAAGCGAAAAAAATATTTTACGTTATTACAAATGGTTACCTAACACTTAACCTGACGTTAATTTAGATAGAACTATTTTCCATCCATCGTTGCCAACTTTATTGGGCGAATGTAACTCAGTTCCCCGTTTTTCTAGGGTCGAGTTCAAAAGTGCTCACTTTATCGTGAACAGCGTTTACCTTTGCGTTCGTAACCACGGGTGTGATTCTCAATCACTTTCCCGCTTATAGAAAAAATTTACACCGTAGAAGCAATAAGCGGGGTGGGAAGTTAACATGACACTAAGTCGCCTTCCTATACAAATATAACTGCGCTACGTCCAGCAAACAAACTATGCTCGCCTAATTGGGCCCCAGATAAACTGAAAAAAGAATGAGAATCGCACCCCCTACCCCTCAAAATAACTGCAGCATAATACATGACTACGCAGCCCTGGCGGTCAAATGTGCCGCCCTTCAACTGCGATTCACGTTCGGTTTCGGATGGTCCCAAGAAAACATCGTACGTCATCTCATTTCTTCCAGTGGAAGCAAGACTGTCACCCTTCAGGGTCCCACATTTCAGGAAAGGTACGCTACGGTGGACACGGCTGCTGCTTGCTACAAGATTCGTTTGGAATATCGCGTAAGACTTTCAAACATTTCTTTAATACCGGAACATTCGCAGGAAAGGTGAAGCGAACCAATATTCGAAGAAGCAGTCTCGCCCATACCGAAGGTCTCTCGAACCGACCTTTTACCTTCGCGCGCATGATGATTTATTGAGACAACTGTCGGGACAGTTGTCCGAGGGACGCAGGGAAAGACCATCCCGACGTCGTTAGCGAAGGTCCACACAGCAGACCGGCTGCCGCTGCCCACGGTGTGCCGGAAAAGGCAAGTCGACAGGGCCGACCCACGGGGTGTGACGTCGCCCGACTGCGACCACTGTGAGGTAGGGGTGAGTGGGGGGTCGCCTACCTGCCCCGTGACTCACCCGAGCACACGGAGCTGCCTTGCCCGCGCGATACGACCACGCTGCCACCTGCGGCCGCCTTCCGAAAGAAAATGTGCATGTCGATAACCTTTAAGCGGCCTTTCCACCGATGAGTGTTCGTACAAGGTGACGTCACGTGCCAATACGTACTCCGAGACGATGCGCGGGAAACTTTTTACACAGTCTGTACCTTCCCACAACCTACACCGGTTGCCGAGTCTGCCTCTGATCTCTTGGGCGGGGAGGATCGCCTCAATACGGACTGTCCCAGACATACCTGACAGGCACCAAGCAACTGTTACCACGTGGAAGAGTCGTAACCACCATATAATGTAGAAAGTCTCGCTAGAAAAAACTCGCAGTATCGACAAGCGTAAAAAAATCTCAGTTCTTACAGGGAACTTGTTCTACCACGCCCAACATTTTAGACGGCAATGCTCTCGACAAAGGCACATCTGTTGTACACTGCTATCCTGGACTCCAACTTTGACAGCGAGATGGTTCGTTATGGAAAATGGGGAAGAAAAACTGCACCGGCCTTTGAATCGCCCGCCGCAGAAAGTACTTTATTTCGCCACCTATGAGCATGGCGCCTCGGCGTTTATTCTAAGTTTGTCGAAACGGAGCTCCCGATCGTGAGATAACTATTTACGTCATATTTCCGGGTTTTGGTATTCTAAGTTAAATATGACTTCTAGATTCTCGTGAGAAAACGAGCGAGAGCACTCGACAGCTATATGTTGTCGAAAGCCGCGTCCCGATCGGGAAGTGGAAATTCAACATGGAGGGTGAGAAACGTAGTGGCCGTATTTATTGCATATCTTATGGTTTCGTACTTCTTAAACATAATATATAATATACAAACGGTTACAATATATGTGAAACTTCATTATATGCATCTAATTGTATCCACACATGTTCGGGAGTCTGAAGTTTTATTTCTGTATCAGGAGTTAATTATGTAGTGTAGCAATCGCAGAGAGGTTGTGTGTTTATACGAGCATCGTGTTGGTGTCGTCGGAATAATGAATCGGTAGTTAATGATTTGTATATTTGCTTTCTTCAAGCAAGGTTGGTCGTAGTGCATTTTCTTGAGTGAAATGTGTAACAGTAATCGGAGCGTGTTTACCGCTTCGTAAAATTGCTAGTTCATTTTCTTAAACGCCGTCTGCAATGAATTGAATATAATTTGCTGTAGTTAAGTTTGTTAGTTTCAGGAAACATTCAGTGTCGATTTAACTGAATAATTCTGCAAATAATTTATTTAATGCTAGCGACGAACAAACATGATTTTAGTGAAGTACGCATGCAAGAATTAGCCTAGAAAAACACGTGCTCAAGAGGTTGCTATGTTTACAAACAGTAAGTTTGCGTGTTTTGTAAATAACGTGTTTGTAAAACATTACTATAATTATTGCAATGCACGTGGCCTGAAAAAGTCGCACTTTCCACACTTTTGTAGTGCGTGAATAGTATTTGTCTATATCGTAAATGCAACGAGTTTAAGGTTAACTCTGGATAATGTGCGATTGTATACTGCTGCATCTGTACGAGTACGAACAGCGACATATGTATCGCGTTTTGTTTGTCATTAAAGTTACAATAATGTAAATGTTATTTCCATACGGGCAAAATTTATCACTGCTCTATCGAAACAATATGCAACTCAAAATGCCACACACTCGTAAGAGCATCAAAATAATATCGTCTCACGAAAGACGATAAACTAAAGCACATCTCCCCCCCCCCCCCCTGCGAACCAACTCGTCATACATACGTGCAATAATATAATTAATTAAATGAATAACTATATAGGGTTCAGTCTGTGTAAGACGCACGTCACTTCACTAGCAATGGGAATTCCAGCATTCCTACAAACAAAATGAATTACACAATGTATTGTATAAGATTTGTTGTTTAGGCCTAACGTAATTTTCTAAGCTAACTTTACAGTTGTATTTATTAAAATGACATTTTACGTATCCTATACATTTCGTTACATTCATCACAGTGAACGTTATTTAAAAGGGCTGTTAGTTTTCCCTCTTCCCTCTAAGTAACGAACTATCTCAACTTTTAACAGTAGTTTTTATACTTGAAACAGCATGTTCCTTTAAAACGAGTAATATTTTCAACAGCCAACCTGTGCGTATAACAATTAACCATTGACCGTGTCACCATTTTCCTCGCCAAGCGTCTACGATGAGATCGTAGCCATATCGAGAAATTTCACTAAATATCCCGTGTTACGCTTTAATAAATGGAATAGTATTTGTTTTAAATAAGACAATTTATTAATAATAGATATATGTAAATACACTTTTATGCGTTAACTAACCACTTAATACGCACAGTTTATAAGAATAGCTCTACTTTAATCATACATTATTGTAGGCACAGCGTGTGTTTGCATTCGTCACGTTGCCTGCCTTAACACCAGCAGGGAGGGGAAGCGAGTTGTGGTGGGGTGGTCGGTAAAACCCGAGGATTGCCGAGGTATTGAGTTCTCGAACCGATAGTGCGCTTAGAGTAGATATTTGGGCACATTTTGCTCTCGATCGTTTCAAACGGCTTGCCTCGATCGGCGGAAAGCTGACTGTCGAGTTCGACATCTAGATCTGCCGATATTCCTCCAGAAACTTAGAACAAACGCCCTGGTGTGTTCTCTGTGTGCTAGGTATTCCCCTCTTTTTTCCTGCCCCTCCCCTTCTGCACTCCTTTCCCCTTAGCGCGTTCCTATGTTACTCCTAAACTGGTGCTCCAAGACGTCGGTCGTTCCGACGATATACCCAACACCTTTTGGCAGCCTTCCTTCGCTTCATCGACACTGCTGGTGTTAGCTGCTACTGTGATTCCACCATGGATAATTTTTTAGATACCAATACGGTTGTTGCGTAATTTTGTAATTGCCAAATCATGGCTATGTTTAAATGGTTCAAATAATATGCATATGTGTGGCCACATCTAGGTGAGTTGCACAAGCCATTTTGATTAACAGGGCAGTAGTTTTGCATCAGTTCGTGTCAGTGCTAAAGTAATGTTGGTGGGCTGCGGCGATTAGGTAGTTTGTTTCGGCCAGCACGTTTGAATTTTGGCTTCCTTAAGGTGGTTCCGGTTCCTTTTTAGATGCATACCTGTGACTTGTAGCGCCCTGTTAGATCTCGCTTTTGGTCGCCCCCACTTGTTCTGCCCGCCTTTATTCTGATTAGGCGCTGGCGCCACAACTCTAGGTTTACGTATTATGATTTTATATTGTCAGAGTTTATAATTCTTATGGCCGGTCACTTTGATTGGGCTAGTTAAAGCTGCGGGCCGGCCAGTATGCGTTTTAGTGAAACCTTTAAAATCTTTCAGCTTATTTAGTCTCGGCGGGCCTCTTGTAGGGCATGAAGGCTGCCCCGTCCGAGAATTGCTCTAATTATTGTTCTGAAGCGTCAAGCTGGGTGTAGGAACACCCTTTTTAAATAAGTTGTGGCTAAAGGTAAATAATTTGGGCTGACGTTGATTATTCTGAAACAGAACTTGTTTGTAATATTAGGTCTCGCTGGTGAGCGAGCATGGTAACGGAAAAAATTTAAAATGAACAGTAATGATTACTCAGTTGAAAAGTATAAACTGCATTTTGCGAGGTGCCTCTACCAAACGTAGTGAACTTGACCTTGAATCGAAGGCTGTAGTTACAGACCCGCGCAACTAGAATTGTTTTTTGCCAAATCTTTAAGGCGATTGTCCAAGCCTGGATAGATTAATCTGTCAAATGTGCGCCTTCGACGTTTCATACTTCGATTTGCAAAAGTTTTCGAACGACAGTTTTATGCGTTCGTGTACGTCTTGGGAGAATATAATTATGAGGCAGAGAAGCTGAAAGGGTGCAGGATCAGTATCATATATTTTTTAAATAATTTATGTGAATCTGGTTAAACTTTTAACGGCTACGTTTTTCTTATAAATTGTGTGTATTTAATTGGTTGAACATAAGTATACTATAATAGCGTATACATACACTCGCAATTAAGCTACCGCCCGGTGGCGAGCTCTCTCAACTCTCCTTCACCCAACTAACTCCTTTTCCACTCCCTTCCTGAATTTACCAACCCCTCTCACAGATACCAATTCCTCCCTCAACACATTCCCCTCCCTCACAAGCATGGACTGCCTACCCCGCTCCATTCTCCTCCACACCCTCTGAAGTTTCTCACTGTTGTTTCCTCTTCCCCTAAACACCCCCTTACTTAGCTTGCAGTGTAGCCCTCCCCATCCTCCCTCTTCATTCACCACCCTTTACATCCTGACTAACCTTTCAACTTTCCTCCTATCCTTCAATGAGCTCCACCCCATTTATTTCATCATCACCGATGGTCTACAGTTCCCTTCTTCCTCATCATCCTGCCCTTGCCTTCTCCACCTACCCTTCACCCATCTTGCTGCCTTTCTCTGCACCTTCACCTCCACATACGGCTCCCATACTGCTGCAGCATATTCTAACATTGGCCGTACCATTGTGCCATACGCCTTCTCCTCACAGCCGACTCCATTCAGCACCCTTCCCAGCATACCCAGAGCCCTTCTTCCCTTTGCAACCACCCTCTCTACCTGTTTTTTCCATTTGAGGTCTCCCTGCAGTACAATCCCTAGATACTTATATTCTGCTGCTTCTCTCTCTTGTCCCTCCCATCTGTACATGTCCCTGCTTATCTTCTTCCTTGTGAACCTCACTACCTTAGTTTTTCTTATATTTATAGTCATTTTATTTTTTCTGGTCCACGACCATATCTTATCAATGTCCGCCTGCAAATTTCGCCCCCCTCTTCCCCCCCCCCTCTAGCATATACAACACAATCGTCTGCAAACAAAATTTGTAATATCTGGTCGTTTATCTACACTCATTTTTTTATATTTACTACTCCTGTTTGAGGAATTTTGCTCAACATATTTTATATAGTGTTTAATAGTGGTGAGGCACCTCGGGTCATTTTATACAGTTTTTTTATGTGTATGTCGAAGGTTTATAAGGAAATGTGAAATGAACCAGCAATGTTTTCGAAATGAGAATAAATGTATTAACTTGGAAGTGTTATGGCTGAGTTTTTTCAATTTGTGGTTTAGTGTGATCATAAGCTTTTGGATGAGCCTTGATGTTTCTAGAATTTTGCTCTGCTTTGAATAATTGTGGTGTAGGGTCACCACAAAACGTAACATTGTCTATGATCTGATGTGTTTAAGGGGCTCAGATACCCTTGACAACTGGGAATTAAGAGTCATTTGCAAAATGTCAAACTACGTGAGATGGAACAACATAATCGTGAATGGTATCAACCTGATTGCTTCCATTTGGCCTACGCAATTATGATTAGGCAAAGCTCGATAAACACCCACGAGTAACAGAGAGGGGGGGGAGAGACTTAATAGTGTAATTTGACTTAGGTGTATGTGTAAAAAAAATCAGTTCAGAACGAATTTAAGCACGCTTTTCCATTGCTCACATATCAGATGGCAGCACCTGCCTGTTACTACGCTAGAAAACACTGCTCACAATGCAATATTTTATCCTAGATAGAACTAGCGAAGTAATAAAGGTTTAAAGGGCTAAAATACTGAATATTAAGCAACCCCGAATATTCTTGGGGGTATTCAATATGTAAAGCAGCCCCGTAGTCGGCGCCTATGACTTAATATAATTTTGTTAAGTGGCAATCTTGCACCTAATTTTGTTGTGCGGTAATACTGCACCTCCAAATTTCCTATACGCTGTTCAGTATATTCCACCGCACTCTGAAGTTAACGTTTAAGGCTAAAATAAAATATATTTATTGACTATTCTTCCAAATGAGAGGGCTTTTAAAGTTGCCTATGACGGAGGATGTCATCACCCGTATATATCAAATGAGACTACGAGTATTCACGAACTTTATGAATCGTCTCGCGTAGTTTTGAAATTTGCAAATGACTTAATTACCAATTTAAGGTAAATGTCTATTTCTTGATCACGTCATAAGTTTCATTTCGATGCAGGTTAAGACTTCCCAAAACTTAAACGTCAGGACTATTTTTGCGATTCGAAGAGGTTGATTGGCAATTTTAATTATGAACAAATAAACACTCAAAATGAGCGTAGAATTATGCGCAGACCAATCAAGAATAAATCGGGCTTCCCACAAAAGTAAGTGGTACGTCGAACATGTTACAAAGAACTGTGAAGTCTAGACGATGAGTCAATGAACCCGCCAATTCTTCCTTTCTCTAACTTACCTAGCTTCGCTACGAAAACCAATACGGTACACAAATTGATAACTGGACAACATGGCCCCATTGCTTGTCTCTCCTCGCCCCCTCCCCTTCTCATACCACTTTTCAGCCAACGAACACACGCCAGGGGAAATAGTTCTTGGCCCCGTTTAGCTTAAAATTCTAAGCATCAACAAATCCGCATCAAGATTTACGAAGTCTTGATGCAGTCTCCTTCGGTCTTCCCTTCAAAGACAATTTACATAATGCCGTCATCTTCAAACAAGGCGGCCTGTGCTCATGTGTAACTCAAATGTATGATCCTAGATACAATTTTACTCTCATTTGTCTTTCAGTCTTAGATGCGTCACCTACAGAAATATTCATACGTTCCTGCGTAAGCAGTACGTTGCGTAGCTTCATTTATTATGGGTGTAATGGATAACTAGGCAATAAAGCAAATGTAGGCCTATAACATTTACTGTATGGGTTCACTACTGGACTATGCAGGCAAATGGCGAATACCTACAAACTAAACTAGATTTAGAGAATGTCCGCTCAGACGTTCACTCCTGATCAAGCGTAACTGCCCAATACATCAGCTGACAGCAAGTTATCTACAAAACTCTAAAATTCAGTTTCAAATTTTGGACTAAACGCCGTATATCTTCATAGAACACCCTGCAACAATCCTGACATTGAACTGAATATTTTTAAGGTTTTACAAACGAAAAAAATACATTCCCATGTATTCACATTTAACAATATCAGCGCATAAAGGAGAATGAAACTCCGGCGTTAATAGGCCTACTACCCAGGGTAAACCTTGTCGCTTATTAAAATTCGTAAAATGCGATCTGCAGTGGCACGAAGTCTGCCTGCATTCACGAGACTCGTAGCCCCAGCAGATACCGCTCAGAGTTCAAATGGAGAGAAGCACGGGTCACTTTGCCAAGCCGCGTTTAGCACGAATAAATAAAAGCGCCCCAACGAGACTTTTAGAATGTGCTAATGCGCGTTCATGCATAATGGAACAAAGACAGCATTCCTCTTTGAGAGGAACAGTCATTTACCACATGAACAAAAACATCGATAAATCGAGAAAAGCGACGCTCACACTGGCGTGTACCTACAGTTTTCAAAGGCGCAAGGCCACGGGAAATAATTCGTTAAGTAGAAAGTCAATTTTTTTTTTTATTTGTACGCAGCCTAAGAAATGTAACACACATTTAATCTGTAACGCGACAGTAAGAAATGAAACCTGTATAAATTAACTTCATCGTTAACAACCAATATTAGGCGAGATTTTGTATTATTGACCATAACATCGCGAGTATAGATGATGTTGGAAGCGCGGGTAAGTTTATTCTGTCAGCTGCCTGTGGCACCCTTTCGGCAAAGTAAGTCAATACTTTATAATGGTGAAAGAATTATATACTATTATCATAATGCAGTCATTATCTAATAAGTTATGAATCTGAAAATAAAATTTATTGACGTGGCGAACAATCCAAACATTGCACTTTTAATTAATTCCTTTAATCCTTTCCCTTCTTCGATTCCAACATGACTGCATATTCTGATAGCTATGCTAAACATGCGACGCTTTTACAAACGTTGATTTAAGTGCTCAATTACCAGACTTTTGGTTTCGATGCAACCCTGGGTTCCGCGGAGCAGTTTGGGAATAATGCCCCACCCAGCCCCGCTTCCACAATTTCCGTTGAATTTTCCAGGAACTTGAGCTTCTCTATCAACGGCTACCCACGTATCCCGGGAGCCAATCGCCACTGTAATCAGCACGTAGTATTACTTCGCATGTACAGCGATGCTAACTTACACACGACTGAGCCACTAAATGATTCACCCAGGACTTTTGACACTGAAAACACTCAACCCTGTACGAGTAAGGCGAACCGCATATATTGTACCATACTTACAATGTATCAATGCTTTACTTATAACGCTGAAAATATTTACACTTTAAAGTATGTAGACGTTGATGAAGATAAAAATTTGCGTGTTTCGTCTTGCACGGGTGCAGTGTAATTATGAGACAGTGAGTAGGGTTCATACATCCCACCTTACTCATCCAAGGTTAAATACCGTTACAGCGACCGAATGGCACTAGTATGGTGCTCACCGGTGCAAGATTAAAAGGCTAAAGAGAGGCTTACTCAGGGTTGCCAACTTTTTGCATTGGAAATTTTCTTGACATTTCCCTGATTTCAAGACAAAAAGAATCTTTTTTTCCATGACATTTGACATTCTCTCCTGCGAGGATTGGTTCCTTTGCATTATAAAACATTTACACCAAAATACTTCTACATAGATTGAAAAGAAAAATGCCTAACCATTTAGTTCACAATCATTAAAACAATTTTATAGATTCTGGCAGAGGTGCACTATTGATGACAGAACTGCGAAATGCATATCACAGAATCGCCTGACATTTTCCCTGTTTTCCAGACCTGTGGCAACCCTGTTAAGGCATTCAACTGATTGCCTGCCTGACCGACTCTGGTGCTGAAACATGCGGGCGGTGGGAGGTAAGCGGTGGCTAACCATGGAGGTAATAGATGGAGTGGCAACAGCCTATCTTCTCCACGATTATCAAGTGAAGCCGATTTTTGCCAGATGTCTCAACTGCGCATGCGCAGACAGATTTTTTTTACGTCAGCCACCATATTATGGGTGGCAAGAGTTACACTGTACATAGGTATTACCAGTGACGTAATTATTGCGTTTTGTTCTTGAGGAATGTTTTAAAATGCACGTGGCCTAAATAAGCCTGTGCAACAAGATGCAATACAATATTTTGCCACTATCCGGAATTAATGAAATTAAAAACATGCCCATTTAACTACATGTAAACATGCACCTTTTTGCCACTACTAGCCCTGTCGTGTCTCTGCTTCCGCTCAATAGGCTAATACCTCCATGTGGCAAACCCAGTGGAATTGTCACCTGCCCACGCTCCGGCGGTCCTGAACGAGTGCCAGTCGGCGCGCGGGCGCGTCGTGAATACCTGGCCCAACCCCATTTCACCAGCCCCTTCCGCCGGCGCCGCTATACTTAGCCTGTCCACGCGTTCCCACATAGCGATACCGCCGTTGAACCGCACACATCACCTGGCCTTCCGCCGACACTCCGGGCTCGCTCCAGCACGGCCGTCGAGCGACAAACACCTTCACTGACCAAACTATAGTCCATTCACGGTTACTTCCAAGATATTCCTCCGCCTCGTGTTAACAAAGCCTACCCATTCTAGACAATTACGCCCCAGAGGGACAACGCACCGCATTTGTGTGCACTCAAAGTATAGGCTGTTCACGGTAAAGTGAGCATTTTGAGGCCCTTGTTACTTTTTCCCATTAGCTATTTATTATCCTTAAACCACATATTTCAAATAAATGTTGCCATGTAAATAATAAACACAGTGTGAACTTTCCATTGTATTCAAAAGTTAACGTCTAAAACTTATTCCAAATGAGAGGTCTTTCAAATGTGCTCACTTTACCGTGAATAACGTATAATATTTTGCATAAGAACTATTTCTTACTAGGTATTACCAACACACCTGTTCTTACTGTTTTGTCCATATTAATTATAAATGAAATGTTGTAATTTATAGATTAAATATAACAAAAATTACAATTGAACAGAAATTAACAGAAGTATAAGACGCTTGTGATACATGGCATACATGACGATCTTTCAAAGGTTAAGATTTAAAGTGTTAAGAAACCGCCAATAGACTATACACAACTACTGTGCATACTTTTCAATCCCCTGTTTCAAACATACAAGGAAAAGACACGCGGAGAGACTACAGTGTTTATAGTTCCGCCAGGTCCGGATTCGACCACGGCAACCTTGGCAATCCGTATTAATCACGGCGTCAGTTCACGTATTAGGCACTGAGAAGGCAAACGTGAGTGCACCTCCTATGAGTGGGACCCGAACCACTTGACCACTCAACAGTTTCCACACTAAGGGCGCATTTACACGGTGATAGTAGCTACCACGAAAATCTGTGAAAGTAACTCCCGCGATAGGTCCTGTTTACACGCACGATCGAGATATGCTGCGATAGTTTACCTCAAATGGGACGTGTCCAACAATACTCTAGCAAATACATCGACAGGCTCTGCATTTATATCCTTTTGTCAAGAGCGTCCATAGTGTAAGAACCACGGCAGATATTAACAGAATCCAAATAATTCTGCAATGTTACTGTCACAGTGAACACACGTATAAATTTGTGACTAGCACAATCACGATAAAGTGAGCTTTTTTAAAATCAACCTTAGAGAAAAAAACACTGCCCCTACCTGCATATATTTTAACGGGCGCACTGAGTAACATGCGCCCAGTAAAGTTGGTAACGATGGAGGGGAAGTAGTTCCGTATCTTAACGTCGAATAAAAAGTTTCGTAACCATTTCTGATAACTAAAATTATTCCTTCAGCTTTTTTTTTTATTCGAAGAGTAAAAATTACAGATTTGTAAAATATTTACTTTTCTAATAATTTCTGGGTTTCGGTTGACCGACGCATTATGGGCATATAGTCCATTCACGCTTTCTTCGGCCTTTTGGAATCGAACCTTTGAAAAATCGTCCTAGGCATATTATGTCAACCTGTTTTTCCAATAACTTGTATTCCACAAGTATTTAACATTATGAATAACTTTAGAGTACTGTATTATTGAATAACAAACGTTTCCTTAGTATCTTATATAACTTTTAATATTTATTTCGTATTAATTACGAATTAACAACGAGAGCAGCGACGTGTTGGCAATGGCCGATAAGAAATAGTTCAAAGTTACAATATTTTTTAACCTCGTTTTATGTACACTAATTGTAAGTTAAACGTTGCCAACTGATATATTTGTATTGTTAGATAGCACTGACGGAAACACATTTCATTGCTGCAGTTAAAAATATCCGCGCAAATTCCCGTGTGTAGGCTGGTGTAATTTTCCGTCCGGAATAAAGGTTTAATAAACGAAGCAGAGCGTGTGTCTCGTGCTCTCTGTCGGGAAGATCGTACCACCTGTGTAGCAAAGGTATACATTTTGTTATTTCTAATTTCAGCACATCTCATACTAATTACAGTAACAGTAATGATGTCAGATTGTAATTTACAACTGAAAAGAGATTTTATTGTTTAAATACCTATTGTGTGTTATTTAAATGCAACGACATATTTTAGATGCGATGGCGCAACACAGCTCGTTGCGTGACACACAAATCCAGTAGGTTGGCAGACGTGGTGTGGAAAGCGTTCCCAATATGGCGGCGGCGGGGGGCGACATACAATGACACGGTGTGTTTCTCAATGAAGCGTCAAGTTCGTACTCGTGTTTTTGAAACATCCTACG
The DNA here is from genome assembly GCA_029891345.1 of Dryococelus australis. Lineage (NCBI taxonomy): Eukaryota > Metazoa > Arthropoda > Insecta > Phasmatodea > Phasmatidae > Dryococelus > Dryococelus australis. The sequence continues at coordinate 41,632,609 of CM056998.1, forward strand.
GAAGTTACAATGTTGTGATAAATATGTGTTGCTACGGCAGAGTGAAATGTGTTGTGATCGTTGCGGATGAAAGGGCGTGGTGGCTGCGTTGTAATCGTTACGCAGGCCAGGTGTGTGTGTTATTTCAAATACGTGCAAAATATATACGTTTCAACCATGAACTGATGTTATGGCTGAATTAATTATTTACCTTCACGTCTGTTTATCACAACGTTGTACCTTTGCGCTAGATGTGTGAAACATAGTTGTGTAACGAGCTTACGTTTCTGTGATTTGAATGTCTGCAACAATCCCAACGAAATACTAAGCCCGCCCAGATAAAATTAAATAAATAATAAAATAAACCTACAAACCAGTAAGTACGGTACCAATGCATGTAAATATTAACAGAATAAATGTTACGGTAGGCCTATGTGTTTGCGTGTTCACCACTGTCTTTTACGTTTGTCGATGTGCAATAAATAAGCGACACGAGTTGCTTGCTTGAATTTACTGTGTCGTTTCCTTGGACTGGTTGTCCCTTCATTTTAATTTTAATTCCAAACACATATTAATAACAACAGGTTAAATACTACTGTTGTTCACGCCACAATTGTAACAAACATCGTGGAAAAATATTAATGTGTATTATGTATAACGTGCTATATCGTGTGTAACAAATAGTTATAAAACTGACCTAAATATCGTTATAGGCCTACATTGTGAACATTCGTAGGAAATGACTTCTGCAATATGACAATTCTTTTAACAGCTGTAAACAGCAAACAACGCATTTGACAGTTATAGAGGTAGAAGTCACATGGCAGTGTTTATGTGTACGTGTAGAGGAAGGATACGTAATCAGTAACCAAAAGTAGAAATTTGGCAGGGCTTCAGAAAAGGCTGAAGTTATCGTGAATCAAATATAAATAAAGTTATGAACCCCTGACAATGTTAATCTTGCATAAGGCGGAAGAAAACGCAACGTACATGCAAGTAGATCTTAAGTAGGACTTTCAAAAGTCTAATTTTACCGTGAATAGCCTATTGTAATAGTACACGGTTTACTCTACGATAGCTGTATGTCCTGTCACGACAGTTACTATCACTATCTAGCTCGGGCTGATATCGCGATGGTGCTATCGCAATGGTAGTGCTGTCGCGCATTGCTATCGCCGTGTAAAGGCGACCTGAGCCGAAGTGAGCGACGCGGAAACGCCTGACCCCGCGGGAAGCACTCCGCTTACGGCGATGGGGGAGAAGACAGGTACGGAAGGTCGGCGTAGTCGTGACCGCGCAGGGACACGCCCACCCGGCCGATGACATGCGAGGTCGCTGAACCTTCGACGAGAACGTGCCGTGGGTCGTGGGCAGGCGTGTGAAGACTGCTGCGGGACTGCACAAGTAGGTCAGCCAGTCGAAGCAAGGCTCCGTCACCAAACTTAGCAAGCATTGTTTCCGCTCATCGGTCCAACTGATACATCTATTTCAATGAACCATCGACGACCTGGGCCCAAACCCTTGACTGGTACTACATCAGACACTCAAACGAGGTCCTCCTGTCCGAACCCAGATTCCTAGATTGAAATCTTTCAGACAAGGAGAGGAAGGCGATGTTGATCTTCCTTATAATCCCAATTTCTTCCTTCCCGGTCTTCAGCCGCTGCAGTACTTTCATTTTGTCTGCAAAGGCCCGGCTACAATCGCCGTAAAAAATAACAATCAAAAAATTGAATCTACACTTGTATATGGGACCAGCTACAACACAACATAACAGCGTAAAGAGGATTCAATATTTTCAATTCTCTTATGTAGAGTTCTACGCCGGCCAACCACGAGTGTCAGTGCAGTGCAAGCTTGTAACAAGAACAGTTATTAAATGGACTTTGCGGTACAGTTCAGATTCCCGTTTATTTGAATAGTCAATGTAATTATTCCCGCGAAACGTTTTTCATCGCAAGCAAATAAAAATAAATATCATGTTAGCCAACACACTGTTTGTAAATATCCGCGACACATTAACAGTCTGTCTTATTTTGTGCTCGTTTTTCAATAGCCGCGTAACAGTTTTCTTACTGCGGTTGTAGCCAGTACATTTTCATACTCCCCAGTAACGCCACTGTTATTTTATTACGGGAACACAACAGTGATTGTAGCCGAGGCTTAACACTGGGTGCACATTCAGACACTCACAGCTTATCACGCAGCGCAGAACAAATCAACTCTACAAGAACGTGCGTGCATATTGAAGCTCAGTATGAGCTGCAAGAGAAAACGCAGATAGCAGTTTCTGAATCAAATCCCTGGGTAGATATGAAAAATTTATGGCTACTGAATGATATCCGCAATAGAAAGGCTTTATTTTGCGTAGTGTATGTACGGAAAATAGAACTACTCGAGAAGAGATTGTCCTGACGTGGATTATCGGAATGAGGATTAAAACTCTACTGTCGTCTCACCAGAGACCATCGAGGTACGGGAGAGTATGACTGAAGCAGACGTAACTTACATATCGCCACTTTTAATGCTTACAAAGCAAATACACATGTTTCAAACAGCAGACTGCGCGCAGGAAACTTCGTACATAGCCGACGGCACGCAGGCCGGTGCAGGCACGCGCCTACGCATCAACGTGCGACAACAAACTTTTCTGCACTAAGCAACTGCGCCCGGCCTAAAGGGCGGCACCACGTATCGCCGCTTGTACAGGGCGAGTCGTTTAAAAGCGGCCCCGTGGGACATGTGTGTAACGGAGCGAGAGAATGAGGAAATACAGTCCAGTGTGACAACTGACGGAGGATGTGCGCGACAATGCTTTCTTTAAGCAGGATGGAGCCACGACGCATACTGCACGTGCAACACTCGTGCGCATTGAGTGTGTTCCAGCCTGATCGTGCCATCAGCCGCGGAACAAACCAACCTATGCCAACCCGTTCTCCAGAGATTTATCCGTGTGTGATTCCTTCTTGTGGGGCGCTCTAACGGGACATGTCTACAGCAACCCGCACACATCGAAAAACTCCAGGCCAACATTATCACAGCTATCGATGCCATCCCGCAGCATGTCCTCGCCCGTGCCTTCCACAAATTTTGGTGCCGTCTGCACACCTGCCTCGAGGTCAATGGCGGCCACTTCCAGCACCTACTCAGGTATTTTGTTGTCACACTGGACTGCATTTCCTAATTCCCAAACTCCGTTACACGCATGTCCCACGGGGCCTCTTTTAAAGGGCTCCGTCTGTATCTCATATGTTATTTCCACCTCTGGTTGGAAGAAAGTACGACTTCACGTACGAAAGTACTAGCGTTCTGGAAATATTAATAAATCAAGTCTTCATTCGGGTTACAACCGAAATGTTTTCTATTACTGCAGTGAAACTGTCAATCAAATATAATCCAGACAACATTCTTAGCAGGGCAACTACAAAATTAAAAGTCTCAATCATTCGTTCCAAACACATTATTACCCAAGTTCCATGCGATGTACGTGTTTGGGAAGTTTTGGTGCGATGTATAGGTCATACGAGCACACGATTTTGGAGGTAATCGTATTTTCTTGCTAGATGGAAGTTAGTAAATCTGTTGGGTGAAACCAAAAAAAAATTAATACCGCATTGTCATAGCGCACGCGCAGTCTCATGTGTGAGGTATCTATCTACATTTAATGTTTGAATGTCCTGTTGTATTGCGGTTTCCAATCAATAATTACGCTTACGTTGACAATATTATTACCCGAAAGAACCTACCACACATACTAGTTACACAACAATGTTATAGTATTGGACTAATTAAAAGGATCGCCATGAAATTATTAATCCACTCAGTCCCAGCGTACACAAGAAAGACCTACTGCGTGCCTTAATACCCAATGGTAACCGATTCTTATCCGCGATACTGGGCTACGTTATGGTTCTTTCATATTACAGGCAAACAAAGAACATACTTTTCATTGGCTGTGACAAACAAGTGGTGTTCGACTATGCAAAGCATATGTCAAAATTTTTCAATTGTTCGCGACACCAGAACCCGTAGACTACATACGGTCTGAAAACTATATTTTCTAAAGTTAACGTCTGAGGGAAAAATAAAATATAATTTATTGGTTGTTATGCTTACTGGATGGGCCTTAAGAATGGCTGCAATGTCATAGGTGTAGAGGAATGCAAAAGTGGGCTAAGGCTCGTTCTTTTCTAATTTTTTTTTTTAAGTGTTTGGAGAGATGTTAGTGATAGATAGGCGATTTTTACGAATATATTTAACACAACATAATTTCAGAGTGTTTAAACGATTTCTAAGAGTGACCTAAGTGTAAATTGTTATTTTGGGGGGGGGGGGGATATTGCTCGTAGACGGTGGTGGGAGATAGGCGACTTTGAAAGATACGATTTACATGTTACACGATTTGTTTTCCAAATGCAATTTAGAGTGTTCTACTTATGAATAAATTACACGCATCGAGTCGCAAATTTCAAACGACTACATGAATAATAAGTACAATTACGCGAATCTTAAACGCAATGTGAGTCTCGAGCTTAGAAATATAATTTACACGAGAGAATTTTATCATCTGGTGTCGACAAATGCAAACTCGCTAAACGAAATCTAGCTAGCCAGTATGAAATGACACAAGGCAAGATTCTTTTTAACGAGTTCTGCGTGTGAATGAATAACACGAGAGACAAGTATAATGAACAACTTCAGTCTTTAAACAAAAACCAGCTGGTCGGTACGAATAAATACGTACAAATTAAACGATACAGCCTGGAGAATCTCTTTACTGCAAAAATCTCTAAATACGATTTAAACCAAACAATAGCGTACGTCTATTCTGATAAGTAAATTATATAACGATAGAAAATCTTACCCCAAATGATTAGTTTCAAAATAACCAACTTGCGTAGAGTTTAATCCCACATCACTTTATATGTAACGGGGAAAAATACAAAAATATCCTCTAAGAGAACATTTGTTAAATAACTGACCTAGTACAAATTTCCGTAAATAGGGCACACTTGTTAACACAAACTGTATTTTTAAACTGCTAGAAATTTACGTAGACAGAGCTAAAAAAAAAACACGTAATGAAATGGCTCCCCGAAATCTCACCTCCGTCCACCTTGGCGGTCACTAATGATTGAATGGTATGACGTACGCCTGCTTATATATACGTGGAGCTTGAGGGCGAGTTGAAATTTACGACTACCAGATAATCTACCAAGCTACTATTAAGGAGTTATTATCGACAAAAAAATTTAATCACGTCTTCCTGAACGTTCAGCGTTTCACATTGAATTTAAAAAAAACATTCCCCGCTGCCATGCGTGAAATTCACAATTTCACTTCCCTGGGAAAAATAAATCATTCACTCGCATTATTTGACGTACCCAGAAAACTGGTTTACCGCTACGAAAAACAGGAAAAAAAAGTAACACTTTCATGAACACAAGTATAAAACGCTATGGCATATGTTGAAATAACTAAACACGTCATACATGGGGAGATTTTTCAAAGGTTTGATTCAAAAAGGGTGAAGAAACCGCGAATAGACGATAGAGGTTGTTCACGGTAAAGTGGGCACTTTTTAAGGCCCTCCCAACAGACGTTAGCCAACAATAAATATATCTTATCGCAGCTTTATGTATTAAATTTTGGGGGCGGGGAAGTATATGCGCCGCATTTATTGGTCACATTGCAATGTTTATTTTAGAAAGCCGCAGAAAGATGGAAATTGGATGAAAGAAAAAATTTAGATGGGCTCACTTTATCTTGAACAGCCTGTGCAGCGGAGATGTGCGTCAGGCAGGCAGGCGCACGCGGAACTGGGAGGGCGTGACCCAGACCAGAACAGAGGGTCACGCTGCCACCGCGATCAATACCGAGCACTCCCGAGCCCGCGGCTAGGCTTCGACCCTCGCGGCCGTAACATTCCCCACCCGTCGCCTGCTTTGCCGTACTTCCAATTTACATTCTCTCTGGGGTGTATACCTTGTGTTGTGCGCGGCGCCCAATACGAGCGGATATTTGCAACCTTGCTACCCAAACGGTTCTTCTCTATAAAGTGAGCGCTTTTGAAATCAGCCTTAGAAAAAAGGTTACCGCCCAAGCCTGCGGATACTTCAACGGGCGCACTGAGTGACGAGTGCCCGGTAAAATTGGTATAGGCTGTTCACGGTAAAGTGAGCACTTTTTAAGGCCCTATAAATTTTTACTTTCATCCTATTTCCATCTTCCTGCTGCTTTTTAATATAAACATTGCTGTGACGAATAAACACAGTGTATACATTTCACCACCTTCAAAATTTAATGCCTGATGATGCAATAAGATATATTTATTAGTGGTTAAAGCCTGTTGGAAGGGCCTTAAAAAGTGCTCACTTTACCGTGAACGGCCTATAACGATAGATTGAGAGTAGTTAATTATTTATTTCGGTTTCTGTTCTTTTAATGCATCGGATGTCTATAAGCAAATTTATAAAAATATTTAATTTTTTCTAATCATTTCAGTTTCATCTGACCGACGCATGGATAAGTTGAGACCCGCGGCAATGTTAATTTTACATAAGGCGGAAGAACACACAACGTGCATACAAGTACATCTTAAGCAGAGCTCTCGAAAGTGCTCATTTTACCATGAACAGCCTTTAATGAGGGGGGGGGGGGGGTGATATGCAACTATGATATGCCGACAACTCCACCGAGAATAACACCGACGACTTTTTCTCGAGGCGGTAAAGGAAGGGAGAGGTGGGAAGAAGACCTGTCATCACTGTGACACGACTTTTATATTACACGAGAGCTAGAAAATCGAGCGACCACGACGATTCCCAGCTTCATTGGAATAAGAAGTATTTAAATAATTATTTTTCTTTTCCTCCGCGGGCGACTACCCCAGCCTACAATAAAATGGTGACAAAAGCATGTTAGAAAAACTTACGCATTTAAGAACCTTCCCCACTAAATTGAATTCTTGGTTTTCCTAGATTTAAAAAAATTACGAAAAGTACCTTTATATCCGACTAGCTATTGACCTCGCACAGCAGTACACATGACTAAACTATGAGCTCGTATTTGTGTCAATATTGATTTTGGTCAATCATCGAAGAATTAATATTGTGGCGTAATCAAGAGTTCGTAATTCTTTTGTACTGTCCTGTACTAACAATGGAACGTCAATAGCGAGTTCCGTGTAGGGTTACGCTCAGATATGCTCTCGTAATCCCGATAGGAAACCAAAGACCGCAATATGGCGTGGGAGACGCGACTTGCGGATGTTGTGAAGTCTGTCTGCGACCAGCGTCCGACCGCCTGGACGGCCATTCAGCGACCGCACGTCGGCAGGTGTTGTGGCGGAGCACACCACCTGCTGCGCTCAGCCAACCACGACAGCCGCTCGCCGCGCCGCACAAATGCGACCCGAACGCCGCCGCTCCGATGAGACGAGCATCTGGCGTAGTGATGTGTCGAACCAGTTCATTCCAAAGAGCTAGCTCACTCGCTCTGGTGGAGAGTCGTTCATAAGAGTAGTTCGAAATCGATAGTCATCTCGTTCGCGAGTCTAGTATCAAAGAGTCGAGAGTATAGATGTGCAGAGTGGCATTACTGCGCTGATGTAGACAGTTTAAGGCATTATAATTATTTTCGTAACATCGTTTTTGAATTCATACAAAACGTTAAATATAGCAGCATTATTATGTATGTTAATTTTAACATTATTACTAGAGTGAAAAAAAATGTATTGGTGAATTGAAATTCATAGAATTCACGAGAGCGCGCAGTGAACGATATTAATTTAATCTTCCCATACTATTTTGATGTCGCAATATTTGAAAAATTATTAATGAAAATATTTTTAAAACCTCGAGCTTATTATGCTTGAGTGTGTGTCCGCGCTTAGAAATACATGGTCACATTCATTCATGGTATTGCTATCTCCGGTTTTACAACTTGCGTACTCGTGAAAAGAGGAGATAGGCCCTTTGAATGCGATTGTTAAATACTACACTAACAGTTTTATCTCTCCCGAGCCGACGAACTGTCTCCTTTTGAGCTGACTGAGCAGAGCGAATCGTCGAGCCGTAGCTCTCGCCATTCATGAATGATTCGGCTCTAAAGAAGAGCTACTCGCGAGCCGCTCTTCTTTGGAGAGTCGTTCCTTTTGAACGACCCGTCACTAATCTAGCGTGTTCGCTGCGACGACGCCTATCCTTCACTCGACCGCCTTGCGCGACACGACTACCCGCGCACGCACATACACGCCATCAGTGTGAGCACCTCCCCGGAACCATTCACTAGCCTTGCAATGGCTGTACAATTCTCCCACGCCGACTATAGGCTGTTCGTGGGAAAGTGGGCACTTCTGAGGCCCCAGTTACTTTTTACTTTCAACCATTTTTTTTTAAATCCTTTAACCAACTTTTTAAAATAAATAATCCCACGTAAGTAATAAACACAGTGTGTAAGTTCCATTGCACTCAAAGTTAACATCTAAGGCTAAAATAAAATATATATTTACTGACTAATAATTCAAATGAGTGGGCTTTCGTAGGTGCTCACTTTACTATGAATGACTGCTAACTTAACCGAACGGTGATTCATACGTTCGCCTCGTTCCGATATCACTTCCTAAAAGTTCTGACGGCTATAGGATGTTCACGGTTAAATGGGCACTTTTGAAAGCCCTGCTTCAGATCTACTTGTGTGCACGTTGTGCATTCTTCCGACTTATCTAAAATTAACATTGCCATGGGTCTCATCACTTTATTCATGCGTCGGCCAAGAGAAACTGTGAAATCGTTGAGACAGTTAATATTCTACAAAATTTGATAATTTTTGCATTTCAATGCATTAAAAAAAACACGAAACGAAAGAAATAATTTAAATTATCACAAATGGTTACCTAACTTTTAATTCTATGTTACAATACGGAACTACTTTCCCTTCATCGTTACCAACTTTACCGGGCGCATGTCACACAGTGCGCACTTTACGCAGGTAGGAACAGTGACATTTCTAAGGTTGAATTCAAACGTGCTCTATCTGGACAGTCTGAGGAATTACCTTTTATCATTGTCGACTATTTCGTTTTAGGCGATGCAGCGAATTTTTTGTTCTGAAAGATACTGCCGCTGTCGGTTTGACACGGTGTCATCAGGACCAATTAAAATCTTTGATCATCATGTTACTGGCAACAACAGACTTCCCTTCATTTACACGGTTTTTTCTGTTTCGTTCACCGGAGACTAATTAAAGCAAATTACTCTGTGCAACGTCCCAGATATAAGACTGACAAATAGTATCCGTAAAACCAGTATTTGTTCGGATACATGCATCTCCGTAAATATAATATGTTCTAAGAACAAGTTTATTTCCAGCAAATTAAAAAAACAATTATCTATAATCGCCCCGTTTTACTTATCTTATTAATATATACGAAAAAAAAAAAAAAAACCTGTAAATAGTTGCAAATAAACCTGTTGAGGCGTTCCTGTTCAGTTTCCTAACGGAACAGTACATAAGTACAAAGTGGCATCTGTAATTTAATACAGTGGCTTACATACTTGCGAAAAATTCATATTCCCTGGAATATGCATACAGAAGTCTTGGAAGGGCCTGATGCAATGTCGGGCTTCCTTATGACCAAACGTGACTGAGGCGTTTAGAATATTGTTTACTATGGATTCCCCACAACTATATCGCCTATCTGACGAACCAAGATTCCAAATGCAATCGCCCATTCCCATTCTCCATGCAACAGGCAATATCCAGTCATCGTCAAAGCCAGTAGGGCTTACTGTACAACGATTCAAAAATACTTACAAACAAAAAGAGCCGATGAACGCTATATACGTAAAAAACTGGTTTTACGGTAGGTCAACTATGGTTCCTGCCAGTTAATTGCGCCGTAGGACAAACATATTCGACCCAGCGTCTTGGTCGACGTCATTAAGACGCTAATTACGAAAGGCTAATTGAGCGTAGTGTCAAGTTTGACACGTTCGAAATGAACTTCATGAACTGAAGTTACGGCGCTGACGTATTAATTTTTATTTCTGCTAACGGCTTTTACAAGACCCAAATTTTAAACTGAAAATGGACCCTTGCCAAATTGCTCTAGGGGAACCCATTATAAAGAAGCTGTAAATAAGGTTTCAGAACAAAAAAGAAATTAAAACACTGCACATCACATGGCAAATAGGCCAAGCTCTAAAAACTTTGAGAGTGCTTCAAATTAACAGATAATCACCTGTCGCCCACTAAATTGGAAATCAAAACCAATTCAATTTTGGCATACCAACCCATAATTGTAATTACTATAGAAAGTATCAACTAATCGACTGCTTAAGGCCTTTTACACGGTACCAGATTTCTTAAAAGCTTGAGCAAGGTCTGCCATAACTGCCGTTATACCGGCCTGTACGGCACCCGTCATGGCATTTTTCGCCTGGCGCTGCCAGATTTCATCACAGGTTTTGTGATTGGACCTATCCTATTTTCCGTGGCAGGTTCTATACCGGCTCTCGTACCTGGCCAATCACATTGCAGTTTCAGAGCGTAAGGCGCTCCCCGTGGCTACTACTTGAAACTAATTGATGAAGAAACTGAAAAGGAAGCCTCCATCTTGATTTTACGTCCGTGAGGCTGAAACTCTTTCAAATAGATTTAAAATACGACGACGGCGAATAACATTGGTTGAGACAACTTTCAATTACCGATTAAAACCGTTCCAAACGCCTGAAACATTATCTACTATATTAACACACATTTCATGGATATCATGAGTTTGAACTAAACTATGAAAAGCGCGGGTGAACTGGTAGTACAGTGGTAAAGTCGTGGGGTCCGCAATTAATGTGGAATTTTTGGGCACGAGTTCGAAAATCCGTTGGGCCCAAATTTTTTTATCGTTAAATTTTACATGCGGGTAAAATACCGGTACATATAGAAAGAAAAAAAAAACTATATTTTGCACCGGTCAATAATTCTCGTCAAAATTAAAAATAACTTACTCTAGTGACTGCACGTCATTTTCAAGAAAATGAAAAACTATACTAGCAAGCAAGTAATTTATGTAAAACGCGAACAGTAATATAGCAATATTAAGATGTGCTAGGTAGTATTTTTATAGGCCTACGCAAGTGACTTAACTGGTAGCAGTTCTACGAATGAGGTTCATATTTACTACAAACCATACACTGAGCACCCACAGTGTGCGCCAAACGCTAGTACGCGAACTGCTGTCGTGTAATATGGATCTACCACGGTGGCTCATATAGCGGCTGGTATATCGGCTCGTACACCAGGGCTTGTAGGTATCGAGTAATATCAGCTTTAGGGCTTTCTGCCGAGCTACTTCAGAATTTTTACTCGGCACAGCTGTAGGTAGTCAAGTCGTAAGCGAATCTCCTATGTTTTACCTTCTGAATACAAAAACACGTGTACTCAGCTGTCCGTGCAATACTGTTGTTAGTTAAGACTAAACTGCAGCACTAATACAAATCAACAACGCATACGGCCCTGACAGACTATCAGTCCCTTAAGTTAACTGTCACGTGACGACGTGCTACAGCCGGACACTGACAGAAACCTCAATGATAGTGCGTTCAAACAACGCTACACTACTGAAGGCGATATGACAAACTCGTCCTATATTGGAAGTAACCCCTCTTCCACCCACTGACTGAGACCTACCTAGTAGACCATTTCAAACGCCTCAAGGTTACGTCCTTTCGACCCGTCTAAAGGCGCGTTCACACGGCGATAGCTACTCTCGCATTACTGTTGCCGTGTAAACGGCATGATAGTTACTGTCGCACCCTCGCGATATCAGCTCTAGCTAGATAGTTGATAGTATCTGTAGTTACAAAACGTGCAACTATCGTTCCGATATCTTAGTGTAAACCATGCAGGATCACTATTGTGATAGTGCGGGTCAGAAATTTGTACATGTTTTCACTTTGGCATGACACGACACGTATGACACGACAGTGTTGACAGCATATTTATTGTTATATAATAAACCATGGGAACAATATATGTTTACATGCCAATTTCCTGTCACGATATTTAACTACCACAACAAATACCAACGCCTTGACAAAAAGATAATAATGTAGGGCCTATCAATGTATTTACACAGTGTTGACGGACATGTCCCTTTTGAGGTTAACTATTGCAGCATGTCTCAATCGTGTGCGTAGACAGGACATATCGCGGGAGTTACTTTCATGATAGCTACTATCACCGTGTAAACGCGCCCTTCGAGTAAGAATTGCGACTGCGATGGAAAAACCATAGTGTGTTGTTTCCTCGACACTTAAAGCGGTGTCAATAGGCTTTTGAAACAAAAATCTGTTCAGAAAAGAAAACAGCATTGTCGCTAGTTTAAAACTGTTTTACAGAAAAATAAACATCGTATACAGAGGCTGGGCTACTTACAGCGACTTTTGATGACGGGACACTAACGACCACATTTATATTTCAATAACGAAATGTATGAATATGCAACAAAATAACTTTCATTCCTGTCCTGGGAGACTTGCATTAAAATATTATTCAGTTTTTTTTTATTATTAAACAACTGCTTACAACAAAACTCTTATGCCAACTACGGAGACGTATTAATACCGCGTCGCTGTATCTGGACGAGCGACAAACAACGGCGGTCTGTGCTCGAACTGAAAGATGGGGAATAGAAAATCACAAAGCGACCAAATTAAAAATTCCAACACACTTTTGGCCGCGGGTGGTTTAGTGGCTAGAGCGCTCGCCAAATGTGGGAATCGTGCTTGAAGACGCGACTGGTCGGCGGGTTTCCTCGGGGATCTCTCGTTTTCCCCCACACTCGCATTCCACCTCGGTTCTCAAGGCCTCCCCGGCTCCTGCTTACCACGACACCCCCTTCTATGTGGGCCAGCAGGCCAGGGTCAAAGTGCACCAACTACAGAGGTGAACGCCGCCCGTGGAATAGAAGGGGGCGGAGCAATGGGCGGTAAGGCGCGCCCTAGTTCAGCCGATGAGCGCTCAATGCCGCTGTGTCGCACATGTCCGTCGCTAACGAGGCGCCCGGGGGCACGCAGAGGCGGCCACGCCCAGAAACACACGCATCCCGGGCCTGCCCGCCGGCGGGTGAAAACATTTCGGAGGTAGTCCTCATTAGGCCAGTCACAGGCACCCCCATTAACCACTGCATCCCGCTCCATTTCCCCCGCCTTGCAAGGAGTGGCTGTGTCTGGAGCAAAGCCGAAGATACATGTCTGCGTTAAGCTGTTTTCACAATATAGCGACGCGTCCATCGCCGGCGACACAGACTGTGCTGCCATCTTATCCTGCAAGGAAACTAGCAAATAAATGCTAAAAACGAACGAACTGCAGTGAAGTTTCTTGAAATTATGTCAGTAAAATTATTTTTTGGCGATATACTTTTACTGATATACTAAAGGCAGGTAAATTTTTTTTATAAATTTGGACTAATTAGTATCTCTGCAAACAGTTTATGTATGTTTTCAGTTCTTTATCTCAGCTTCTCTCCAGTTTATTATGAAGTATAGAAATGTTGTTCTTATTCCCCGGCGCTGGCGAGGAGCGCCAAAACTACGTCGCTCGTGCAATGTTCTCGGCACTCGACGCTAGCGTCGAGGTTCTGATTGGCTGTGGCTGATACGCGACGCGTTGAGTGGCAACTCTATTGTGAAAACCGAGAAAACACCGGATGGTTCGTTCTCAAGCATACTGGCTGTCGGCTGAATGCGACGGGCGTAGAATTTGTGTGCATGTTCCTGAACAAGACTATGTCGTTTCAGCCTAGGAATATTACGAAATATTCAGCTACTGCCACAATGCTTGAACATATTGGTTTAACTATGATTGCGACATGAAATTGAGCTTCACATGCTAAGCTTTCTAAAGAACAAATACCAAGATTTAGTCTCCAATATGGAGAAAGCACGTGCTGTAGTCTAGGTCTTCCCACGTCAGCAACGTTTCAGAAGTACTGGGGATTTATAATAATTCTACCAAAAACTGGAGTGACTCTACATAGAATATTTCAAAACGTTCTTTCTATCACGTGTAAGACACTGAAATCATTAATGAGTAAAGATAAGGGGTGGAGGAGAATGCGATGTAGTCCAATTTACTCCAGCGTTTCAAAGATCAAGCACGTTCCGACTAAGTTAACAGGTTCGAATCCTTGGCACTGATAGGTAACAGAAAACTTACACAATGAAATGCTAGTAAAAAAAAATACCAGGTGAATAAATTTAACTAGGGCCCAGCGCATCACAGTGAAATTTGCACAAAACGTGTATTAAGTCACCATAAAATACATCGAATTCAGCCACGTTGCAGTAAAACTTACATCTGTAATCATTTTCACCAAGTTTTAGCGCATGTTTTTTTAACACTGAATGGTAGGTCTGCATTCTCTTTTTTTTTTTAAGTTACCTAGAGGTATAAAAGTGGGGGTGTTAAGCACGAAATAAATTATCCATAAAAATACACCCCTTTGATAAATGTGGACCATGAAGCAAGTGACGAGGCTTGTCACTTGAGCGACACGTCAAGCACGAGATGATGCTTTGTACTCGCCGGACCTGAGGCCGCCGAGTTCAGCTGCCCCGAGACTTATCAGCGAATTTAGGTCAGGGTGGCTGGCGCTTACGTGCTCTAGACGTGCTCAGCCGACATCAGACGAGTGGCCGCCACCTCGCTGACATTAATCCAGCACACGTCGGCGGGCGACCACTAACGGACTCCTCCAGACGTCGGCCGTGGGGCAGCCCTGCGAACATTCCCACTCGCCGGGAGACTCCGGCCTAGGCCGCCAAACTATGCGCAGGGCTTCAAGTAAAAGAACTGTACTACAATACGTGTCTGCTTACTGAAGTTACAGTTAGAGTTTATCCCTTTAAAGGCTCGGCCTCAAACTCCATATTGAATTATCGGTTCTAGCTTATTTCAGTTGTATACCGACACATATTACGTAACTGCTACTATACAATCATGACAATATACGTTACGCTTAAGTACAAACAAATTCTGAAAATTCGTTAAGTAGTCATGCCGTATCTTTTCGAGAATCACGAACAGATTAATGCAATTTTACAATCACCATATCACTTGTGGATGAAGTTTTACGAGTAAATTTGAAGGGGATTGTCAATTGTGATGATGCTATAGTAACAAATATTTGGTTATTTCACTGAAAAGGAAGTTATGAAATATAAGTTGAGAATTCAACATGGCGGGTGAGGCAGAGCCTTAACGCTAGCTCCCACAACATGCCCGGCTCGCTCTCGAGCTATGAGGATAGCATCTCGCATGTGGTGTGTGTAGATGAACTCCACTTTCCTTTCCTGTCTTCAATCCCGCGCTGCTCCACCACCCTTGCATTCCGGCCGGGATCCGGATAGTTTGCTGGTGGGCCGGCTGGCGGAGACGGGGGCGGGGGTGGCTCGGGGGAAATAACCGGTCCCTGGCCCTGGTCATTCGTCATGGTGGACTGGTGAGACCTTCAGATGCCGGATCTCCCCCAGAAAGCCATGCGGAAGGGCTGGGGAGGAGGAAGGCTCACCAATCTCTGTTCACAGAGATTCGGTCGAGAAATTTGCTAGAAGTTTCGAAAATAGTTCAAACAAAAATCACCGGTGCCCGAATGAACAGCCACCTTCCTGAACTCACGACATCAGAGTTCAGGACCCATTAGACGCCCATACAAACGATAGTACCCCATTTATATGTTAACCCATCAATCATCCCAATACCCTCTGTAGTAATGTACTCTTGACAGTGGTTTCTCAATCATTTCAATAATATCAATAATGTATTTTCTTTCATGTCTCTTAAAAATTATATTTAATAACTTCTTTCAAGATTAACCCCCCCCCCCCACCTTTTTTTCAAAAAAAAAATTCATTTAACTGACTACGTAACAGAGTTCACGACTTAATTGGAATCAATGTGGGCGAAGAGGGATTAAAAAGATGCCCAGCGATCACCTTTCCGGCTACTACCCGATAAGAGGAATGAATAACGTTATATATGAAATCCATTAATTAACTTTAATTTTAAATATATAATAGAGTTCAGTTATGGTCAATAGTCGAGCACTAATCAAATTTGTAATTTCTTTGTTGTAGTAGTTGTTCCTCCACCACGCCATCCTTGCAGTAGTCCCTGCGTGAATTTTCTGGTGATCACCCCACTTCCCAATCGGCGCAACTCGGAATGCGAAGAATCTTCTGGGACAGGCCAAATGAACTATCTAAGCCACCGCATGGCTCTGTGTTTCTGGAGTCGTGGACGCCCATTAGCACCAGGTGTGCAGCTGGCCTGTGGAAAAGTGGGACTTGATGCGTGAGTGAGAAGATATTTGAGCGGCTCTTAACAGAGGTCTTGAGAGCCGATGAGGTTGAAGCAAGGTGAGTATGGAGCAGCGCCGGATGCAAGAGCGAGGGAAACGGGAAGTCCTCGAGAAAAACCGCCGACCAACGGCATCGTCCGGCAAGATTACTACATGCGAAAATTCGGGGGCGACCACCGTGGCCACCGACAGGTAGTTGGAAAGGTGATAATGAATGGCGGTGGAAATTTTGAGTGTTAAGTGCGTAAATAATACGTGAGAAATAGATGGCCGTAGCTAGAAAAAACCGTGATTAAGGAGAGCATTAGATATTTCGCTAATTGATAGGATAAGTAAAATAGTAGAGATGGGCACTTAATGTTGTAAATAATATCTGTGTATTTTTATAACGTTTGAGATAAGAGACTATCCCTCACGAACTTGGATGCGCATCTGTTGACTACAACCATATTCCCTGAATATTTCCATTTTATGTCCCTGGTCCTCCCGTTTACCCACGTGTACGCTTGTCAAAAATTGTCTTGCGTCTTTTGCCATCCCAATATTTTATATTAACGGCGCTAATTGTTATACGAATGGATAAAGGCATGAAGAAAAGTTCAGAGCATACATCGGTATGGAATCGCGGGGTGCGCCGAAGACGCATCAAGTAGGATAATTCTGGCTTCCGCAGCACGAGGATGAATGCAGCAATTTTCCAAGCTTCAGACATTCCCCACCCAGTCGACTGACAACCAATCAATTGGTCTTCGACTAACACATCAGGCGTTCTAATCACTAGACAACATGATTGAACAATGAGTGTATTGGAACATTATTCATTTTAAGGATAAAATATTGCGATAGTTTTAATGATTCAGAAATTAAGATATTTAATTCGTTTTGAACGAAGCCCATATTATATTTCATTCGATCAGTATGGCTTTAACACCATCTGTGTCCACCTTGCTCAAACACACGACACTTCTGCACACTATCAGTTTGTATAAAGACTTCATCAAACGTTTAATTAACAAACATTCAAGCTTCAGAAAATTAAATTACTGTGGGTATATCCACATTTTACGGCAAACTTTTATTTCCTGTAATGGTAACTGCTACTTCGAGTGAACAGTTTGCCGAGACATTAGCAATGAAAGTGAAGGTAGCAGAGCTTTACCATAAAGATAAAGTATCTTCAAATTTAGATAAGGTATGAATCAGTCAATGTCATGGCACAAGGTTCGGCGAATTAAATAAGTAATCATATTGACTGTTTTAAATTTTGTAGTACTATTTTTAATACACGTTCACGAACAGTTCAAGGTAAATGATGTATGTAAAGTTGCTAATAAAACCCTTTCCTCGCTTTCACTCGCAGATTCCGCAATACCCGTTACAACATGGAGCGCCTAAACGTTTTGTTGGGGTGATTTAAACTGTGTTAGACAAATATATATGTTTACCACAATTTAGATGATGTTATAGCATCAGCAGAAGTTTTAGAGTTTTTTTTATTACTATACATTTCTACTCTGGCCTTGTAGCTGGTTCTCAAAACAAAACGTGCTACTATTGTCAATACCACAATACCAACTCTGATTTAGCTAAAATTCCAAACTTGTATAGGCTGTCCACGGTAAAATGAGCACTTTAAGGCCCTTATAAATTTTTCCTTTCGTATAATTTCCATGTTCCTACTGCTTTTTCATACAAACATTGCAATGTGACCAATAAACACAACGTATACATTTCACCGCCCTTAAAATGTAATGCCTTAGGCTGCAATAAGATATATTTAATAGTGAATAAAGCCTATTGAGAGGGCCTTAAAAATATCTCACTTTATCGTGAACAGCCTATAGGAAACATTACACTGGAAATTGGCAGTTGCACACGACCTACGAAAAAGTCCATGAAAAATGGCCAGCAGTTGGCTAACATCTTCCGAACGCACTTAAATTGTCCCGAGAATTACCATACCACTGTATACTTGTACTGGGAAAGCATTAATGATTTTATCCTATACATCTACGGTATCTCTGCTGTATTTGTTCAGGAAACAAAGTACTCCACTGTGTAAAGTAACACATATATAGTTCAACCTGATGTTACACTTTCCATATAATGTGTAGGTTAAAAACGCCCTGCTACAGTTTATGAAGTTCAGTGGGGAAAAAATGGGGTGTGGCTGTGTTGTTTGGCCGTTTGTTTGGCGTGAATACGTATACGTTGACGCGCTCGGACGCTTTTTTTTTTTTATGTTCCCGGCACCGCTTCACTCGATCATACGAGATTTTGAGGATATTACTGGATAGCTTTTGAGATGTGCTTTTCAAAAGTATACGATTTCTGTATTTCGACTTGGCTTTTTGACGAGTATAGGCAGACATTGTGTCAAGTTTTCTTAATTGTTTACATTAAACTTGATACAATTTCACCTTAACCACGCCACACATGTTTTTATACACACAATCGATTGGTCTTAACGAGAGCTATCGATTGAAACTTAAACGACCATCGTTGAGACGCGACGAATCTCGAGTGGTGCAATTTAAATTTGAACGTAGACTACATATTCTGAGGTGCAATGTCAAACTGTATCCCCCGACTTCGTTATCGGATTTTCTGGATTGCCCTCCCACTATGGTTGCAAATTTAAAGACGTATTAAAGTCAAAAATTTTACAGCGGCTTGCACCGAATGTTCCATTGTGGCAAGGTGTTTACAACTTCCGGGTCGAGGCACGTTATTTCATCGCCCAACACCCGACGAGCCAAGCTAGCAGACCAACCCGCTCCTCTTCACGAGAAGTTTACCAACAGCCCAGCACCTGCAGGCCATTATGGCGGGTGATATTTATACATGGTACAACTGTAGCCTGCCTCTCTTGACGCGCACACTAGCAGGGATCCATTCTGCTCCAGAAAACACGCCCTGCCTAGGCGTCGCTATCCGCCGTTCATAAACAACACCGCCACTTCAGCCAACTAACCACGGCTTCCTACACACCCTTCACACGGGGAATGGGAGTTTGGTTGATAAAGAGCAATACTTATTGCATACCGCTTCGATATTTGGAAATATTACAAAAGCAATCCAGTTCGATCTGCGTCTCACTCGCGATGTTACAATTTTTTTTTACACGACGTACAAAAATTTTCCTGTAACTGCGCACGTGCGAAATAATAGCTAATTCGGTAGCCATTTCACTACAGGCTTTTCACGGTAAAGTGAGCACTTTTGAGGCCCTAGTTGCTTTTTCCTTGCAGCCATTTCTTATCCTTTAACCACCTTTGTTTACAGTAAATTTTGCCATGCAAGTAAGAGACAGTGTATTTATTCCACTGCACTCTAAAATTAACGTGTAAGGCTAAAACAAAATATTTATCGACTTATAAGTGCTCATTTTACCGTGAACAGCCTATATGCACCTTACCCTGCTGTATAAATTTAACTGTTCACGCATAAATATGCTACAATTAATGTACGTGGCATCATTAAAAAAAATGTTGCAATTAACATAATTCCTAGCTTAATTACAATTTTACACACCATGTTAATTGTAACACGTAATTGTTCAGAAATTACGCCTTTACTGAAAGGCAATCTCGAAATTTTTTTAAAACGCAAATCAGTAATGCCAATATGGCGAGCGAAACTGGTCCTCAAAATGCAAAAATTACATTGGAAAGAACTGGTATACAAAAGAGACCCATGTATTTAAATTGCAGCTAATATGAAACGCACACCAAGTTTCGCGTAATAGGCATATCATGAGCTTTAAACAGACACACATCGGAATTCGTGATCAGCATGCTTGAAATGCGTATTCTACTAACGGACACAAAGCTTGATATTAAGCAAAGCAGACCATTGGCTTTAATAGAAGCTGAGCACAAGTTTTCTGCTGTAGAGAACTTGACTCTATAGGGGGATCGTCTGAACTAAAATTACCCTATTTTAAGGGAGAAGTATCCTTGCTATCTTAGATTTGCGTATTTTCCTCATTAACTTAATTTTCGGAGTCAATATTTAAAAACCAAGCTAGTCATGACGTAGGGAACATTTCAACAGTTGTTTCTAAATCCCACTTATTTTTCTTACGTGATTAGTGTCACATCTGTAACCGTAATCAAACTATCTAATTATTTAGTAATTTCAGTCCCACGTGGAAAAACACAGGTATATTTGAAACCCTACAAATAAAAAAAAAATCGTTAAGTAGTCGTCCAAGTCATGTCTAACTTTCATTTTTTTTATTTCTGGTCATACATTCTCATAACGAAGATCTGTAAGAAAATTCGAAGATGAAGTGGAAACTACCACGCTTACGAGACAAATGTTAACACTGGACACCTATAGTTGTTAGAGCTCTATGGTGTTGCAAAATAGCGCGGCACGACGCTTATGAGCTAATGCAAACGTCATTTGTGGTTTCGCAACCAAGCGACGGTCTACTGGCGACAAAGTTAACTGTGTTGCCTGCCAACTTCCTACCTAGGAAAAATTCTATTTTTTTAATCCATGAACGTGACCAAATTTACGTGGAAACTTACATACTCTAAAATGTTTGTTTTTACCTCAGCAATAGGTCTTAACATAACATAATTATGTTTAGTCTTCTTTACTGCGTCCACATGATCTTAAAACAGAACCTTGACTTGCGTGTTGAGTTATACGAGGTACAAATCATAAAAACCTAAAAAGACAATGTAGTACAATCATTGCATGTTAACGCTTTTAAAATAGTGTGGTAACTGTAGTTGACGGATTAAAAATTTTTTTTTTACTGGTGACTTCGAATCGGTAAATGCTAAATCGGCACATTATGTTGAACAAATTGCTTTGATGCTAACAATTTTTTTATTCACCCAACAAACTCATCTTATCTCCTGGTTATTCGATTGTAAGAAATTAACCGTTTGAACTATGAATGTCGATATTTGTTAATGTTCGAGGACGTCAGTGATTCATTTATATAAGTAGGCCTATTTAAACGAGTATCTAAGTATAGTACAGCGCTGCGGACAGTTTCAATACGATATGTCAATTATGCTCTTAAAGGAGATGACTTCTGATACTCTCATTTTTTGCTGGATATTTGATACGCATAGGTGTTTGTCGTGTGGGGTATATTGAGACATGTATACGGGTGATAGAACTGGCCAAGGGCAGGGAATATTTTCGTCGTCAGCCTGCGATCACGAAATGTCTAAATGTAGAAATATACAGGTGAGTAAGCCTACATTTATTTTACCGAATCGATTGTGATTCACTCACAGTCGGGTTGAATCACTGCACATACGACACTCGTGACGCTGGTGAGAGTGTGTAGTTTGTCACGTATTCACAAGGAATTTTATTAAGCTACGTACTACGAACATAGATTTACGGAACTTCAAGAATACGACAACACAGAAATTAATTAAATAAAGTGCGCCTTACGCACTTGCTTTTGCGCGCAACAGGAAGCAGTGGCGAAGATTACGTGTAATCAGATTGTCTGAAGCTGGCCGTTGGGGGTATTCGGCATTTTTGTACAAGATGCTACAATTTTTCACATCTCACGATCCTCCACACTGGCTATGTTTAGAATGTCAAATTCGCGAACGCACTTACTAGCCTACAATTTGCTTTTAAATTAAATCCAACTCTGATATGACCTAGTTTCTTCTGAACGCAATTTCTGGTTATTACGAAAACCATATGAGCCACGAGAATGCAAATCAGTGAACAGGTACAGAAGAATTTCACAGGACTATGCTAAAGGATAAAAATGTAACAACACTGGTGATAACTCTTTGCCCTTTATATTTTCCGTGTAATTAACAAATACATAACGAAGGCTTTCTTACAAATATCCGATAACATGACATCTTTACCTAAAGTGTTAAATTCAGGCCGTGTCCGAAATGACGCTTATTTAGTCAGGTGTCAATTCGGACTGTTGACAGTCACTTGTTTAGCACTCGCGGCAACGCATTATTACATTAAGAGTGAAAAATATTTTTATCTAATTTGAATGCTTTAAAAGGACGTAATATTTCTACAATCACTGGAATGCTACGAATTACGGCATTTTACAACATTTTGTTGCGAAACATAAACACAGCACAACACTCGCTCGCTTTTGAAAACATGCCTAGTGTATTTTATAAACAGCTATTTGTGTAAAAAAAAATCATTTACACATTCGTGCACGTGTTTTGCAGGTAAAAAACAGCATGACACTGATTGTCATTTTGTATTTTTACTAACCTCCACTAGATACGAAATACCAAACACATCGCCATTTTGTATACAAATTCGGGTCACGTGATAATTGTCAACAAAAATCTGCCAATTCGGACACGGCCCTTGTATTGACTTTGGTAGGCATGTACGTATACAGGTAGTCCCCAACGTCACCTACGATAAATGCAACAGGCCTACCTACAAAAGCTCCGCTTACTACACGACATGCCATCACGGATCTAACTCACTCTGCGTGCAAATAAATTCCTCCACTACAGGGCATATTACAAACAGTTCGTTACACAGATGTTCACGTAATCGTGCAACACCTACGTTGATTCGATTTTAAACGCTTGTATTGGCAAGCTTATAGGCTTAACAGGCCTATTAGGCAAACTGTAAACGACACTAATCAAACTTACTATACGATGTTCAAGGTAAAATGAGCACTTTTGAAGGCCCTACTTAAGATCTACATGCATGCAGTGTATTCTTCGGCCGTATGTAAAATTAACATTGCCACGAGCCTCAGCACTATTCAAACTTCGGTCAAGCGAAACTGTAAAATTATTAGGAAAGTAAATATTTTAAAACTCTGTTCATTTTTATACTTCTATGCATTAAAAAAGTATAAAGGGACAGAAATAATTTAAGTTATCTCAAATGTTTACTTAACACTTTTTATTCGACGTTCAGAAATGCAACTACTTTCCATTCTTCGTTATAGGCGATTCACGGTAAAGTTTAGCACTTTAATGCCCTGCTGAATTTTTCTTTTCATTAGATTTCTATCTTCCCGTCACTTTTTAATATTATCTTTGCTATCAGACTAATAAACAGTGTATACATTTCACCACTAACCAAAGTTAATGTCTGGAGCTGCAATAAAATATATTTATTTGTGGTTAATACCTGCTGAAAGGGCATTAAAAAGTGCTCACTCTATCGTGAACAGGCCCTTTATTACAGGTCCCTGGCACGGCACTAGATTAATAATGGTACTCTTACTACATTTGCCTCCGGAACTACTAACTAAAGCAGATGGACGAGCGGTTATTTCCGAAATGTCGTTGACCACAAGCGCGCGAAATCTAACAACCTTGAAAGTCACAAGTTTCCCGCCTCCTTCAGACCAAATTTAGTCGTCCTTCGGGTTAGAAGTGAGGCTAGAGAGACTGATTTGAACATTTCGTTAGCAAATCACGCGTTCCTTGTCCAACAATCACATGAAAGGAGAGGCGACACCTCAACTTTACAATGGGAGCGAGTGACACACGGACAAAAAATTGTTTAATGAACTGTATGCAATAACGACAGTATAACGTACGCGCTGTCTTCCGTCAAATTGCGTACATGAGACAACAATGTAACCGCTAATCCGTGCGAAAGGATGCAAAGAAATTCCAGGAACACGTTTCAAACCCGGAATCCGTTGTCACGCAACAATATTGCATCACAATTAGCGACTGTATTTAAATTCAACCACCTGCATGTAGGCGTGAGCAAATTATTTAGTTTACAATAGCGTACTTAATGTCCCCTACACCTCGATAAAACTAGGGACCAAAAGACACCAACGCGACAGGATATTACGAAAACAGTTAACGATTGCGGAAATTTCAAACATTAGTTCATTTGTTTATAGACTGTTCACGGTGAAGTGAGCATTTTTGAAGCCCTTTTCAAACATTTGCTAGGCCTATCCTTTAACCACCTTTTTAAAATAAATATTGTCATGGTAATAAACAATATTCTACCGCACTCTGAAAATAACATCTAAGGCTAAAACAAAATAATAATAATTTACTATTTTTCCATTTGACAGGGCTTCCAAAAATGCTCAGTTTACCGTGAACTTAGCACATAACGATTTAAGAGTACATGCAAAGGCTCGGGCGACGAGAAATTTAACAGTGCTACAATCAAAATACGAGGATAAAAGTCGTCGTAAAAACAAAACACGTGTGTTCAGTCCCTTACCATCACGAATTGTCGGAGAAATAAAAGCTCGGAGTAACGACTGTTTCCCTGTGCACGGTGTGAACAAAATTTTCCAATGGCCACAAACGAGTCGGCAACACAGGACGAACTCGCAAACAAAGGAATAGGAATTTAGTACTCACTCGCTGAGAAACGTTCCGTGCAGTCGCTGTTCGAACTGAAGAAACTTTATCACTGTCACTGGAATACACAACAATCACAGGTTCCTGCAAACAGCAACAGCGCTGCACTCCATTCTGTACAAACAGAGCAACGCAAGCAGCTACACACAACCAGCCCGGCCGACGGTACAGTTCTCACTGCCGCCGCTCGCTTGCGCCGCGAGCCACCAGCGCACTCTGCGCACGCACGCACACGCCCACCCGCAGAGCTGCCAACAGCGCAGTCTCGACATACCCCACGCATCCTTTCGCGCCAGCGCATCGTTGTCTGGAAGGGAAGGAAACTTGCGAGTTATATTTCAGGATATATTCCTCACAACAAAGGACAGTTTATGCTGAAGCAACAATACGCGTGTCAAAATACGTTTTACTTCGGGACTGGAGGCTGGGAAGTTGCCACTTAGCGGGACGAATGAAACTATTCGGTGATCAAAGGGACCACGGAAAATTATTCATAATTTGACAAACAGCGACGCCGCCTATCAAAGCACTTTTAAAAAATCGTACAAAAGTGATTGGTTGACTTCCACAATAAATCTCAATTTTGGACTTTGGTACAATAAACGATTTGGGTTCAGGGAAGGACCAAATACCAGCATAGACACTTTAGATTTCATCCCGCGTATAACAGAAATTATGGATAAAGACTTGTTTGCTGCATGTATATCAGTCTGCGAAAAGTCGTTCAGACAGTGGACCACAGAATTTTTCTTTACAAATTAGAAACAGTCGGGATAAGGGGGAAAGCTTTAAATTGGTTTACTATTTAACTGAGTGGAAGGAAACAGTATATGTCTAGGGGACTCTGGAAGTACCGAATCAGCAATCGTATGTGGCGTTCCACAAGGCTCGGTACTGGAGCCAACAACTTATGCCTAAATAACCTCGCAACAATCAATCTCAAAGGTTGCCTTAATCTATACGCGGATGATACAGCAATATTTGATGGAGAAACAAATATTGGGAAAATAATGGAAGATACACAAGAGCATAATATGATAACTGATTGGCTGCAAAAAAAAATGAAGTGTCACTTATTCAAAATAAAACTAACTATATGATATTTAATAAACCTAACAAAAGTACAACATTGGAGTATTTACTGCCTTGTCATAAATGAACCGTTACAGTGGCAGGATCATAAAGCATAGTGTAAAGAAAATAATTCCAGCCATAGGTGCACTCTATAAATTAAGAGACTTTGTACAGCGTAGACAACTTAATTTCTTTATTACTGCTTAATACATTGCCAAGTAACATAACACAACTACGTGAATTATAAAAATTACAAAACAGAGTAATAAGAGATGTCTTCGAATTTCGTCCTTGTACCAAAACGAAGAATTTATACGTATAAATAAGCATCAGCCGCTGGAATTATGAGCATATACGAATTCCCTTCTATTATTAAATTAAATTAAATAAAACGTCAACTTGAGCAATCTAAAAAAATCACATCAAGAGCGACAATTCATCAGCACTACACCACACATGCAAAAAATCTGGAATTACAACACACAACACATCATCTCGGTAAAATATGGAAACAGAATTTTGCTATTCCTGGCACTCCAAAAAAAAACAACAAACAACCAAAAACTTTAACCTCATGTACCAGCCAATTAAAATTCAAAACAAAACTAAGAAAATTTTTATGGGATAAGTACAAAAATGAGGAGGGAATATTTATGTAAATTAAACTATTGCCTTCTGTAGTTACATTATAATCATCTGCTGTGTCAATGCATTTACTGTAATTTATAGCAGCAATATGTTCACAATGCTTAAATAATTTCTCTTGTGGTATCAAATAAATTTTGTTTTTTTTCTGTAGTCAAACTTTGTCTTTCTACTATGAAAAAAAATGTAATTGCACTGTACGTTTAAGATGCCTTTTTAAATTCCTTCTTTTATCCTGTTTAATACTGTATGTCCTTAATGTTTAAGTTATATTGTATGTTATCGTGTATATACTGTATGTTGCTGTGTGTGCGTTACAAAGCCCCTGAATTAACAATGTCTTTTGTGGGATACTGTATTAAATCAATAAATAGAATAAAAAGGAAAAGTATGGGAGGGGAGTTACAGTGGTATGCCAGTAGTGTTGGCAGGGCACGCGTAAATAGGATAAACACACGGAGGAAAATTTTCTTCGGGATATAACAGAATGCACCATAGTTTGCAGAAATTGCATATTGTTGTCATAATTGAAGGTTTATTGATCATTTAAATCTTAATTGTAGACATTGCCGTACTCCCGAAACCCCAGGACCAGGAACACCAATGGCTATAAAGTCGCAGCGCGTCTGAAATGGGACAACTACAACACACCTGAAAACTATAAGGCGACTCCAGAACAAAAATGAGTCTCTACGTTATCACGAATGAGTTAGTAGTAAGCAAGTGTCGATATCTCTGAAATATATATAAAAGAATCTTAAAAATGACTTGAGATACTTGCCTATGAAAAAAAAAAAAAATAGTAAACAAATATCCGTTAAAATCCCAGGCCAAGTTCCAATTCCAGTTTTGTTATTTATTTTAACGTGCGTCGTTTTTTTTTTTAGTGTTGGAAGGTTTCCGTTACAGCAAGACGTTCAGTTGACCCCAGCATGCACTGCTCCAGTTGTTGAACTACGAAGCATGGCTGTGACCAGGTAGCGATGAAATAATTTTAAAACTAAAACTCCACAAAACTTGACAGACACTGTCCCACTCTACAACTATAGCAAACACCTCCTTTAGCCGGTTAGAAAACGAAGGTACCTCTCACAAAGAAGTGACATTTCGTTGCATTTGCAGTTAAAGACTTAAAAACTGCGTTAATTTTATTAGGTAATTCGATATGGCGAGCACGCCTGGAAATACTCCAAAAATCTCTAGCAAGTGCGGTTTGAGAAAACGAAGCATATACAAGTGTCACACGAGCAGCCCATTCTTTTCCAGAGCTTTCTTCTACCTTTTACAACTTGTACACCCAAAATGCAACTTCGTGTAGTATGGTTGCTATAGTCTGTTCACTGTAAAATTAGCACTTTTGAAAGCCCTGCTTAAGATCTACTTGTACGCACGTTGAGTAAAATTAACATTGCCATGGGTCTCATCACTTTATCAAGCGTCGGTCGGACGAAAATGAGAAATTATTTAAAAAAGTAAATGTGTCACAAATCTGTTAATTTTTTCAATTCGATGCGTTAGAAAACAGGAAGCGATAGGGGAAAAAGAAAAATTAAGTTATCACAAATGATTGCCCTAACACTTTTTATTCGACGTTAAGTTATGGAACTATTTTCCCTCCATCGCCGTTACCAACTTTACTGAGTGCATTTCGCTCATTGCGCCCGTTAAAATATAGCAGGTTGGAGCAGTAACTTTTTTGTAAGGTTGATTTCAAAAGTGCTCACTTTGTCTTGAACAGCCTATAGAACCGAAACGTTCAACTTTCACACACCTCGGGGTGGTGGAGTGACGAGTGTAGGAGTTGTAAAATAGAGATTTGGCGCCAATTATAAGACAAGGTTTAAGATGTCGGCTTCCAATGATGAATTATAAAAGGGAACTTCTTGTAGATAGTGGAAAAAATGTGTTCAGTTCGACCCGAATGGAATGTAAGATATATATATATTTTTTTAATATATATTTTTTTGTGTGAAGAGATATATTGTGTTTTACTAATGCGTGGTAGGTTATGTATCGCAAAGGCTCCTTGTGAAATACTATAATATATTGTTTGAATGAATTTGGACAAATAAAAATAGTAAATCTCGTATGTACAAGCAATATATATTACATAATACGGAATTTTGAAAAATTGCACCATCCCAGTCGTACGATAAAGGCGTGATGGACATGGGCTATGGTGGAGCCGGCATTCTTTTGTGAGATTTTTCTTTTACTCTGCCCAAACACTATGTACTTCCTTTCTATGGTTATTAAAGCCTGTTCACGATAAAATGAACACTTTTGAAATCAACCTCAGAAAAAAGTCACTGCCCCTACCTGCATATATTTTAACGGGCTCAATGTGTGACATGTGTCCAGTCAAGTTGGTAACGATGTAGGGGAAAGTAGTTCCATGTATTAACGTCGAGCAAAAAGTGTCAGGTAACCATTTGTGATAACTTAAATTATTTCTCTCGCTTTCTGTATTTTTTAATGCATCGAAGTGTTAAAATGAGCACATTTTTTACGATATTTACTTTTCTAGTAATTTCACAGTTTCACTTGACCGACGCATGAATATAGTGATGAGGCCCGTGGCGATGTTAATTTCAGATAAGGTGGAAGAACACACAACATGTATACAACTGATTTTAAGCAGGGCTTTCATAAGTGCTCATTTTACCGTGAATAGCCTATACAAATTTCGCGGAGACATGGGCGGCATTGGGACTCCGCTTGGCTCGCCGCACAGGGACGGGCCGGCCAACCTTGGGCGCCTCTAATTTTCGCTCTGATTACTGATTATGATAAAGGAAGGGACTGCACAGCGCAGACTGCGTGTACAGTCAATTCAACCTGCAAACTCGCATCCGAGGCCAACCCACACGCTGTAACCGAGTGCCTGTGGAAAGGCCCGGGCTCGATTTCCCGTACGGCCGTTCTGTTCCCGCTATCCCGCGGTTTCTCGAGATCATTTTAGGCGAATGCATGGATGGTTCCTTGCTACGTAAAGGCTGTTCACGATAACGTGAACGCTTTTGAAATCAAATGTCCCTGCCCCTGCCTGCATATATTTTAATAGGTGTACTGAGTGGCATGCGCCAGGTAAAGTTGGTAACGATGGATGGAAAGAAGCTCCATATGTTAACGTCGAATAAAAAGTGTTGGGTAACCATTTCTGATGATTTAAATTTAAATCTTACGTGTGTTTTTTTTATGTTTTTTTTTGTTTTTTTTTTATTTTTTTTTTTTTTTTTAATTTTTTATTTTTTTTTTTTCCCCACTCCTCAATTTGTAAAAATTAACCGATTTAGCAGATTTATAAAATGTTTACTTTTCTAGTAATTTCACAGTTTCACTTGACCGACGCATGAATAGAGTGATGAGCCTCATGGCAATGTTAATTTTACATAAGGTTAAAGAATATACAAGGTGCATACAAGTAGATCTTAAGCAGGGCTTTCGAAAGTGGTCATTTTACCGTGAACAGCCTTCCACGTCCCTGCTTCTTCGAGCAACTTGCTTCGTCAGTACCGACAGAATTATGACTCCGAATGTTCGGACTGGAAGGTAAGTGTTTTCTACTAAGGAACTTCTTATGATAAAATACTACAGACAGTGCTAGTTTAACTTACCTTCCCACTGTAAAGATATTTATACACCGCGCGCAGATTTCTTTCCGCCCACCTTCAATTTAAAATATCCAACCTCGGCGTATTTTTCAATGCGTTCTGTTTCATATGTAAATAAACATCGACCGTTTTACTAGAATTGACCAAAATTTTGTTTTGCACTTCGATTCCTGTCGCCCAACACAAGTGCATAGAATAATGATTCGTGAAGACTGATGCTTTTTTATAATTACAAAATTGGCGGGTCCTAACTTCGATAATCCTTTGCCGAACTATCCGACATCAATGAACCGAGTCGCATTCATTTCCGTGAAGTCACATGATCACGTCCGGTCGGTTGAGCTCGTGCACTAAAAATGAATTAGGCCGATTTTACGTCTTCTGCTCATGTGCCCAATACTGACCTATCTTCGCCAATTCAACAAATTAACGTGGTCAGTAATGATTAACGTGCGTGTGTGTATATGTATCTTAATTTTCATGACAAGCACTTTTATATTGACAAAATACTTTTACCGAATCGTATTTAATCTAATTACACTAAAAATTGGTTACAGGAAGTATACAATCATCTCAAAACATCTGTTTACATGAATAGTCTTCTAACCTCAAATCCTACCCAATTCGTTTACGATTGTCGTATTGGCAGGAAAGCAGAAATATGTTGGGGCACGATGAGTGGTTTTGCGCAACTAAAGTTATCATGCTACTTAATCACTCTATGGTTGAACTTCACAAAAATAACATACAGGGTGAAAAAGAAGCGCAGTTAAGCTTCACGGTCCTCTTCCCAACCGAATCGTGATCCAGATCCACTAATTTAGCCTTTAAGTTAGCGTTTTGCTCGAACAGAGAATTCATGCACACTCAAAGTAACGCATACCATTATTATAACCTCAAAACACGATAATTAGACAGTACGGCGATATTATGTTTTATCAAGGCTTCTTAGAAGAGGATTTATTGTTAAATACCGACTCCCAAACTGTACTTCTCTTTGAAAGAAACTCAAGAAAAAATTGGAACAACACAAGGGCGTTAGAATCATAGACTAAATATGAGTTAGTCCGCTTATTCGTCGTCTGCGCATGTACCCAACATTGACCTACCCCAATCCTACACAACTGTCAAAGTCACATGGACAAAAGTGATGAAAGTGTTTGTTTATATCGTAATTTTTCAATGACAAGCACTCTCATATGAATAAAAAAATTTTACCAGCTTGAATTTAATCGAACTGCATTATAAATTGTTTATAGGAAGTATGAATACATATCAAAGCATTTGTTTACAAATCGGTTTTCTAACCTAAAATCCATAGAACGCCATTTTCGCTAGACGTGTAGGCAGAAAAGCAGTTCAATGTTGGGTCACGGAGATTGGTTGTGCGCGGCCAGCGAGATCGGTCTACCTCATCTTTGGTCTATGGTGGATAGCTGGTGCTGTAATTTTACCTATAGCACTTGACGTAAGAAATAAGGTGGTTGTAAAAGAAAAGCGAATCAGCAACTAGGCCACGAGGCTATAAGGCGCCGATATCGCAGCGCCTGCGCAGCCCGTCGACGTAACCGTCCTGGTCGGGCGCCGCGAGCGGCTGGTGACACGGCCGCGAGGTTGGCAGCGCGCCCACACCGCGGCTCCCGGCAGCAGTATTATTAATCAGCTGATGGAAGGAACCGGGAGGCCTTGGACGGGCGCATAACCTCCACGGGGAGCACGACACGGCGCGGCGGACTTGTGAAACACCAGGAGGGGATAGAATGATTTAAAGGGGAGGGGGAGAGAGGGGAAGACGAAGCCGCCTTCCTTTTATCAGTCGTCGCCATCGCAGTCGGCTCGCTTTCAGACGTCCGGGCCGGCGTTGTCTAGAACGTCTGTCTCGGGATCGCAACCTTCGCCTAGTGCTCTGTATAGTTTAAATGAGAAAATGATCTTCGTGCTGGCGCTGTACATTACGAAACTGATAACATCGCCCTCTACCACCGCTCTGATAAATACCGCCGACGTGGTTTACGTTATTTCGCCAGGTAATATGCACAAGCGGAGCAGCTCTCGCCTCACATCTGTCGTTACTGAACTGAGCAACCCCTTCGTACAACGGCAATGGACTCGCCCGACGCGTTTTGGACTTCTGCGCGCTATTTTCTCATTTGGATTTCACTATTCATGTGCCTCGGTACCGCACGGGCAAAGAATAGATAAGTACACAGAGACGTAATGGCGTGGAGGTTCTTTCGGTATAGTCGTGCCCATTTTCTCATTGGCTGCACGAGACTCTGTGAACGGGCGTTGTGTCCAGTAGACTACGATATGCCGGCTGGCAAGTAGTCTACAAGCTGCTTATTGGCGAACGTTATTCCGACATTTTTACTGGCCAGTGTCTCCTTTTTCGTTGGTGTGTGCGGCTGGAGTTCCCAGGTGTAAACTGCCGTTCCGCCTCTGTTAACCTATCTATTCCTGTTCACCTGGCAATGGTTTCTAGAAATATTTTCCTTATGAAATGTAATCACTTATTAAAAGAAAATCTGCTAATCTAAATAGTAGATAGAGTATGAATAATAATTACTATTAATATAATTTTAGAAACTAAGTTATTAAATGTTCCGCTAGATCCCTCACAAGTAATACATCACGTATCAATACAAACAATAATATTCACTATATTTATGTCGAACTACCCACACAGACATCAATAATACAGATATACACAATAACAAATAAACTGAAGAAAGAACACTTACACTAAACAACACCTACACAGACAACACTACACTGACACCAACACAACACCGACACAGACATCAAACACACGACGGACGCCTCACGAAACGAACAACAACCGCCGGCCACTCTGTCTCCGGAGAGGATGGCGTGGTGATGGTTCAAGGGTGGAGGCAGAGGAATTTTAACTTTTGACATTTTTTAATTATAACGTAACCTTTTCTTTTAAACGTTAACAAAATAATTTTAAGCCTCTGTTTTAAATTTTAACTTGTTTTTAAATGTTATAACGCTACAAATTTTATGTTTAAACTATTTTGTAGATTTATTTTAAATTCAAGTAGCTGAGACCACTTATGGCCTTCGACTGGGTACTGGTGTCATTTTAATATGTTCTGTTCTATTCCACCTCCGTATCTGTAAGTTCTCTGTGGCCGAGTGGGCGATGGCTAAAGTCGTCGCATCTCACGTGACGCGGAGGAGAAGCGGTGATTGTTCTGCACCCACCCACGGCGTGATTCAGAATTTGACAACTGTGTCGGCGGCCAAGTGGTTTCGTAGCCAACTCCGACGCCTCTGGCCTCAACGTGCGACGGAAACACAGGCTGCGGTTACACGAGATGCAGAACTACTTCACTAATAAACAAGTTCAGCTATTGAAGAGGTTACATTACCTTCGAACGAGGTCCGATCGCAGTTGTTTCTCGTTCAAAGTGAACAGTTTTCATAGGTAGTTTCGAACGACTTCTCTTCTCTGCTGCTCTCCTATTGGCTGCTGCGAAGTAGACAAGCAGTGTAATAAATATTGCTGAATTTGGCGGGAATTCCTGCACTTGTTGAATGTACTAATACCTACCCATTATGCCATTGCCGTAAAAGTGTAGGTTTCATAACAAACAAAAAAAAATTAAATTCCATATTGTCGAGGTTCGAATTTCCATAGATTTAATTCTGCTTTGGGTGTGTGACCGCGAAAACACGTTCTGTTTTGAAACTTGTTCAGACATGGCTACCAAATGTATTTAGCTGAATGTGTTTAACAGCACTCTTGTAACCACGGCCTAAGCTACCTACTTCTCAGATCTTCGAGAGAGGACGGCGCTATACTATTGCACTCCTGCCTTGTTACCGCGGTTCGATACCGGGTAAGGCCGAGGTAGTGGCGAGAAATCAATGTTCACAGTGCCCGCTTCATCGTCGTAAAAGAAAGAAAAACGACTCGGTCAATTACCCGTGCACCAGTTATCCGCGTATAACTCGATCTCAAGGCTGAACTTAAGACAGGGTTGGTCAAGACCATCTTATTTCTCAAGACAGTGTCATTTCCGCACCACATTTCATAAGTATACAAATAGAATCATCTTCGTGAAGGCTGCGTGATCAAGGCATGGTAAAAAAGTTCGAATTCAAACTAAACATGGCGGTTAGATACGGAATAGGAATAAACAGCCATTTTTTTTGTCACCACAGCGTAATGTCTGGGCGGTAGTACAGTGTGAGTCCTTTAAAAGTGGCCCCGTGGGACATGTGTGTAACGGAGCGAGGGAATGAGGAAATACAGTCCACAGGGCCTCTTTTAAAGGACTCGCCCTGTATGTGCAATCTGAAAGTATCCGAAATTACACTTCACTATTGTAAATGCATAAAAACATTATTATAAACTAACAAAAATGCGCTAACTTCTTGAAGTGTAACGAAATTTTTTTTTCGTTTAGGAATGTTTTGCGGACGAGTGTAATAAGATATTGTAAAGAAAATTGAATCAATAGGCCTAATTGTGAGCATTTGTTTTTGAACTGAAATAATCAAAACCTAATACGAGGCAAAAACATTTTATGTGAGAGAACCTTTCCAAATTATATGTGTACAACATATTTATATATATAGTTTTGTACTAGTATACTTTATTTTTCACACAGTATATATTATTTATATTTCGTTCGTTATTATATAAAATACGTTTATTGCAAATAGTAATTACATTTTTCTAAGGTTCATTTCAAAAGTGCTCACTTTAACGTGAACAGCCTTTATCAAGCAAATATCACTACTCAACTGAAAATAACTACAAAATATACATATTTTTTAATGCTGCCAGTCTAAGACGGTTACAGGCAAAGTTCACAAGCTAGTGTGTACGACCGCGCTACCTAAGCATTATACAATTATAGGAAAGCCATCTATGTGCAACATACCAAATAAGCGCCTAAATGAAAGTGCATAAATGAAACCGCTGCAAAATCAATTTTTCAGAAAACGACGTCGTCACCAATCAACATTCCAATAAGAGTGGACAATGAGCATTCCTTCCTTGACTTACAGCACATTATAAGTATCATTTAGAAGCATATCTAATAAGCACTACACAGGCAGAGGGTCATTAAAAAAAAAAGACAGCTCCGTAAACATGGACGATAATAACTTCCTAATGAGATAATAAACCTTACAAGCAGTTAAAATGTTAACAGGACAAGCCATTGTTAAATTGCACAGCAGCACCGCCGTGCCCATTGTACGTGATAACCAAATAGAAGAAATTTTTACTGTAACAGAAGGCCATGTTAGGGAAGTAGAACCATATTAGAGTACATCGTGTCTCCTAATTTAGCTTGTGCAGTAGTGTTGGTAAAAACTGTAAGAATATCTCACTGCTATAGGCTGTTCACGGTAAAGTGAGCACTTTTGAGGCCCTAGTTACTATTTTCCTATCAGCCATTTCTTATCCTTCCTACACTTTTTGAAATAGATATTGCCATGTAAGTAATAAACAGAGTAATAAACAGTGTGTGTGAGTGTGTGTGTGTGTGTGTGTGTGTGTGTATATATATATATATATATCCGGACTCGAACGTTAACCTCTAAGGCTACAATAAAATATATTTATTGACCAAAAAGGTTCTCGCATACGAACACTGGAGTGGTTTTTCGAGTATAGGCCCCCTGCATTGAACTTAGCTTCAGACATCGCAGCTATAAAACGATGCGGTCACCCCTTAAAGTTATCATAGGTATAAGCTATTTACGGTAAAGTGATCACTTTTTAAGGCCCTCCCAATAGGCATTAACCACTAATAAATATATCTTATTGCAGCTTCAGGCGTACAATTTTGAGAGTGGTGTAATGTATACACTGTGTTTATTGGTCACATTGCAATGTTTATATTAAAAAGCAGGAGGAAAATTGAAATTGAGTGAAAGGAAAAATGTAGAAGGGCCTTAAAAAGTGTTCACTTTACCGTGAACAGCGTACACACGGGAAAACTGCTCGCCAATTCAGCATCTTGCGCGTAAGAGTGACGGGGAACTAGGTACGTGTGCCATTGTCGCCCTTATCGCTCGCTCCTGAGTCTCCGACGCACCAAAAAAGCTCCAAGAAGGCGGAGTCCTCGATTCCGCCATGTTTCGAATGCGAGTCTGATCCATGCACAAAAGAGAAAAAGAAAAACCGCTCGATCTCATCTTCCTTTCTCCGACGTGACAAAAAAAGAAAAAAAAGAGGAGCTTTCCTTTCGAAAGC
Organism: Dryococelus australis; assembly: GCA_029891345.1. Taxonomy (NCBI): domain Eukaryota; kingdom Metazoa; phylum Arthropoda; class Insecta; order Phasmatodea; family Phasmatidae; genus Dryococelus; species Dryococelus australis. Next base: position 41,668,858 of record CM056998.1, read on the forward strand.
CAAACACACGGAAGTAGCGTTCCGTGTGTAAACTACACTCGCCGTGTGCTACTTTCTCTGTCCGTTCGCACACCGCCACCCGCCCTTCGCACTGGACATTCTTTTTGTTTACCGCGTATTATTCCTGAGTCACGCGTTTACGTAAGGCAGGCCCCGATAACTAGAACGAGAAATTGACGTCGACGCTACGAGAAAGCTGATGATACCAACCACTTGGTTCAGTGATTACTTCAACTTTTTTTTAAATCAACAACCGAAAGAATAATCCTCGGCTGTAGCCGCAGATATTGCTTGAGCCCAAATTCCGTTCTACGCGCCCTTGTCCACTCGCCCCTTCCCGGCCAAATGTTTGTGATTTCGTACATTTTTGTCCGTTTTCATCACGGCAAGTGTTATATTTTTACTTAATGGGAGTTGCGTTTGTCTTTGTTACAGCGGCAAGCGTTTCCGCGGCCGTGCACATTTGTAAACGCCGATAAATAAAGTACTTTACAAAATAGGGCACTGGAAATCAACCAATGGTTTGAGTACAGACACGTGCCGTGTACACTTGGCTGAAGTGGACATTCTAGGGTGCATTCATGACCTTGCTATGAATTTGGACAGCGGCAAAGGGCACTAAGCCAGGTGGAGTCCCTTAGCTGGTGAATTTGTACAGAGCCTTTAGTAAACGTAGATCGGACTTCTCATAGTAGCGCTAGCAACGAACTATAGAAAATGCAGGTTTTTCAAGGTTAACTGAGCACTTTTGAAAACCCTGCGTAGGATCTGCTTTCCTGCTAATTTTGTATCTTTACGCCATATGTAAAATTAACATTGCCATGGAGCCGACCATTTTATTCACGCGCCCAACAAGTGAAACTGCGCAATTGTTTGCAAATTAATACATTCCTCGATGCCAGTTCTCACTCTCACTAGCATAAAACAGAGACGAAATAAAATGACTTAAAATGTCCACAAATTTAAACTCTGCAGTTCAAGTCACGGAACACCTTTTCCTATATCGCTGCCCCATTTGACGGGTGCGAATCGCATTCGATTCCCGGCGAGGTCGTTTCCGTATTTTCGCACGTGGCAGACGTGCCGGACGATGCCGCTGGTCGGCGGGTTTTCTCGGGAATCTCCCGTTTCATCCACCCTTGTATTCCGTCGTTGCTCCATACTCCCCTCGCTTCGCCCTCATCAGCTCCCAAGACTCGCTGGCAAAAGCAACCCAAATGTCTACACTGCACTTTACTCCACTTCGTTCGCCTGGAAGCACGTTTGTCAGCGTGTTCTGTTAAAACATGTGCAATGGAAAGCAGGCGGTTTTACACATACGTTGATTTCAAAAATACTCAACCGTGAATAAGTAATAGTTTGTAAGGTTTGTATCAGTGCCAAATGAAATCCGGCCTCTCTTCGTTGTGTTTTAACAATTTTACAATATTACTTGATCACTGCGTGGTTATTAGTTAGGCCTGTTGGAATTTTATTTATTTTTACAGGAAAAATGAAAAGTAAAAGGTATCCGTTTTTAATAAGCATCCAAAGCATATGTACCAGTCGGTATTCCGCTAATTGTAAATGTTAAATAAGCTCATACGTGTCTAGTTCACGGCCGTAGATACTGCACATGTCAAGGTGGCCGCCTGGTTGAAGGAATTTTGCACGTCCGAAGCCTAAAAACGTGGAAGCACTAGGGGCGACCGAGACATGCGCATAAACTCTCTCATCGCCTCTACGCACAAAGCACTGAACTGGCGTGCAGTTTTGCCGTCGATAACGCGCCTCAATGAAATTTTCAGCGGAGACGCTACCATTTTATGTCGTAATAATAAAAAATGAAGGTTCGTTGCACGTCCTTTTTTTTTTTTTTTTTTTTTTTTTGAACCGGAATGTTTATGCCTAAAATTGACCGTGAAAACACCCATTTGAGCCATTTTCAGTATCGCAATAACATGCTTTGAAGAGAAATGGAGGAACTGAAAAACGTATACAGACGGGAAACGATTCGTAAGTGTTATTCGTAAGCAGATCTCACTCAGACGCGTTGGAAGGTTTTTTAATAAAACGTTTCCTGCTGTAGATCTGGACACCGTTCGGCAGCCTACCCAGGCCAAACCAAACCTTCTTACACATTAAGAAACTTTAGCATTTTACTTTACGTTTCCTTTCCTCTGTCGAAACCACCAATACACAATACAATATTGCAAAGTCAGAGTTCAGACAATTGAACATCGGTTCTGCGAGCTTCGTAATAATGAATTATATTATCCAGGAATGCATTTTACGTATCTTTTTTAAACACAGGCTTAAAATTACATTAAAAGTTTATTTCGAAACAAAAAACTCAATCGTTTACTTTATTAATATATGTCAATTTATAATTTCATCTTCACATTATATTTGTTTGCCATTTATTTAATTTAAGACGAGATTTATTTACTATACCGAGATTAAAATCGCTCTACAATAAAAATAACATACTTTCCACATAACCTCTGTTAGATTCTCGGCAAAATGGCTGCTTAACTTTGACTTTAAATTTCAACTTTTCGAAATCGTGAAGCCAAGAGCGCTTGTCTTTACCTTTGACAGTTCCATTGTGTCAAGCTCCATAAGAAACAGCATGTCGGAAAGCAAACGTAAAGTCAAATGTTCAAGTTTTCAGTAGTGTAAGGGCCTTAAGGCTGTGTCCGAACTCGCCTGAAGTACATACTTGAGCGGACCTGTCCCCGGAAGTGACGTCGTAAGTGCTGTCCGAACTGCAAGTATACAAGTAAACGAAGATGTATACTTCTCTCATCTTTTCGGAATATGTGCCGCCATTTTGAGAAGCAAATTGAAGATTACAATTTATTTCCGGCATAATTATTTTATTTTAAGTTTAATAGAGCAACATTGCTACTTCGTAGGCATATAATTTTGAACTGAGTTAATAATTATCGCAATGTTCACCTTAAAAAAAAGATGTAAACAAATTCGTATTAGGCCTATGTTCCTAACTTACAGAAGCTAAGATATAAAAAAAAGCAATCAAAATTGTACTCACATACAATAATGCGAGATAATGAATGTTATATAAATTTCATTGAAATACTATTTATTACTTGATTTAACCCCTAAAACTTTCGGCAATTATCAAATTATTAAAGTGTTTAGATGGCTATAACTAGTACCAAAGCCGACAAGACTGACTGACTGTCCGAATTCATCAAGTTTGGTGCCAAGGGCAAGTGAAGTATGCAAGGATGTAAGTACTGCTGTATATACCTAAATTCGGACACGGCCTGAGTCTGTGAACACCGAGGTACTTCACTTTTTAGGTTTCTACATAAAAACTATTATTGTAGACACTGCGAGAGGGATTGGGCACACTGTTTCATTTTTAATTCAAGCAAAAATAACTCTCGTTCGAGAATTTAAACCCCGGATTTGCCAAGGTTAAGAATTCTCGCGATCTGGCATCAGTCACTGCGCCGTGAATCCACACCAAGGGCACATCTCGAAGGGCTCAACGTTCCGCCCAATGCATCAGTGTCCTAGTTCTACTTTCATGTGTGGGTGTGATAAATCGTTCACTCAGCAAAAAGAGATATTACCGTCCATTCACGATCATTTATATCTCTTTTTTAGACGAGTTTGACGTTCAGTCTGCCACTGCTTGTGCGCGTGCTAGTTTTGCCAAGGACTGGAAGTAATTTTACTTCAACATACGTGCTAGTTTTGCCAAGGACTGGAAGTAATTTTACTTCAACATACGTGCTAGTTTTGCCAAGTACTGGAAGTAATTTTACTTCAACATACGTGCTAGTTTTGCCAAGTACTGGAAGTAATTTTACTTCAACATGCGTGCTAGTTTTGCCAAGGACTGGAAGTAATTTTACTTCAACATGCGTGCTAGTTTTGCCAAGGACTGGAAGTAATTTTACTTCAACATACGTGCTAGTTTTGCCAAGTACTGGAAGTAATTTTACTTCAACATACGTGCTAGTTTTGCCAAGTACTGGAAGTAATTTTACTTCAACATGCGTGCTAGTTTTGCCAAGGACTGGAAGTAATTTTACTTCAACATGCGTGCTAGTTTTGCCAAGGACTGGAAGTAATTTTACTTCAACATACGTGCTAGTTTTGCCAAGTACTGGAAGTAATTTTACTTCAACATACGTGCTAGTTTTGCCAAGGACTGGAAGTAATTTTACTTCAACATACGTGCTAGTTTTGCCAAGGACTGGAAGTAATTTTACTTCAACATACGTGCTAGTTTTGCCAAGGACTGGAAGTAATTTTACGTCAACATACGTGCTAGTTTTGCCAAGGACTGGAAGTAATTTTACTTCAACATACATGTATTTAAAAGTAAATTACGGTGGACGATCGTCTTTCGGTTTATTTATCTTTGGAATAAGTTAGAAATAGAAATATCACTTAAATTTTTGTGTTATAGAGGATAGGAGTCGCCTCTGTCACCAGGTAGCGTGTAGATATGTGATCTCTCGGACTTTAATGGGTATCACTAGTAAAAAAAAAATTATAATCACCACAAGGTCACACTCACGATTGGCCATAAGGAAGCAATGTGACGGACCCAAGGCTGTGCTATGCATTCACGGGCATATATAGTCTATTCGCAGTTTTTTCAAACTTTTTGAATAAAACCTTTAAAAAATCTACCCATGTATGACGTGCCTGGTTGTTTCCTGTATATGCCAGGTATCAGAAACGTTTGATACTTGTGTTGACATTAGGGATGGGATCCTCGATACCGCGATATCTTGATACCTTGCATACTTTATAGTTTCGAGTATCGCATGACAATATCCCCAAGTATCGAATTTTAACACCCATTTTCTCGTGACATAGTTATGGTACGAGACTGCCATAACTTTCTGAATGAGTGCGACAATTCTGAAAAGCGTGCAATTATTAAATTATAAGTGCACCACAATATACCATATTTTTTTCATTGCATAAGATTCACACAGCTGCGAGTACCTTAAGGTGTTTTTAGGCTACCCATACATACCACAATTATAATTTTTGATATTTACTTTTATAGTAGAGGTACAATAAAACAGGTTGAGAGTTGCGAGCAAGCGCCGATAGGCACGAGCGAGCGAATTGAGTAGTTATTGTACATCCCACACATACCATAATTATCTGATGCAACTGCATTATTAAATATTCACAAAAATAAATATAACTATCTGGTACACCTGTCGTAGCCTAGCCCACGTATTCCGTGGACTAGGCCACGACAGGTGTATCAGGTAATTACGATATTTATTTAACGTTAAAGTAATTTACTTGAAGTCGCAAAATAAAATTTAAAAAAACTGCAAAATCGCAAAATAAGTGTATACTGAGCTATCATTTTCCTCAAAGTTTGATTACCGTACAGCTTTTACTGTGGAAACGTTATTCTATAGAATCGAAGGATACTGTGTTGGTTTATCATTGGTTAAGGAAGTTTGGTTTACAAGCCGTCCAACATTTGTTTCCAGTGTAATGGCCAAGTTGTCTTATGTTCATGACAATTTTAATTTGGTATCGATAAAAGTATCGGTATCGTGAGAATGTGCTGGTATCGAAACTCGAGTATCGAGAAAATGTAGTATCGACCCATCCTTAGCTGATATAAAGCAACCTTAATGTTGGTTAAAATAAACTTCTACTTATGTCCTATGTATAAATTATAATATTTCATGTATAGTTAATACAAACGGAGAGAAGATAAGCGTGTTCGTAAAGCCTCGTAAGGAATAGTTCTTATGCGAAATAGTATCAAACAGAGTGCGCACGAATACGGTACGTTATCCCTCCCGTTGTTATTTTATAGACTTGGTTAAACTTTGTTTGCATGAGGCGGATGAATATCCTGAAAGTAGAACTTTTTGGCAGCGATTCAGAAAAGTTGGAAGTAACCGTGAATGGACTATAGCTGAATTTTCGCAAATTAGATCTCTAAAATTAGGGAATTATTACACGTGAATAAATACAGAGGATTAAACTCTAGACACCACTTTGTATTCTTTTTTCCCCCTTTCTCTTAGGTAGGGAAACTTAGCAGGGAAGACATAAAAAACTGTTTTTAAACATTTTCACTTTTCTTTAATACTCAATATGATAAAATTAAAAGGTGGGAACTGTAGATAGTAGTTTTTTTACTTCTTCTGAAGAAAAAAAAACCATCGTATTCCCAGATCATTTACTTACTCAGATACGTGAAATACTGATTTAACAAAATATTACTAAGGAGTCCCCTTAAATGAAATGGTACACGAAAACCATATACTTATTTAATTTTAGTCACAACTTGTTTTACAGAGGATTTTTCTCAATTTTTGGCTCGACTAAACGTAAGTATAGGCTGTTCACCGCAAAGTGAGCACTTTTGAGACCTTAGTTACTTTTTACTTTCAGCAATTTTTTATCCGTTAACCACCTTTTAAAATAAATATTGCCATGAAAGTAATAAACACAGTGCGTATTATCCACAGCACTCGGAAGTTATCGCCTAAGGCTAAAATGAAATATATTTATTGACTATTTTTCCTTATGAGAAGTCTTTCAAAAGTGCTCACTTTACCGTGAATAGCCTATAACAATTTTGAACACCTTCTTACATTGATACAAATTCGCTGCGTTCGTTATTCTCGGAGCACTGGCTGACAAGAAAAAAAATCTTTCTTTTGTTCCATCAGTGCTCCGAGAATAGTGAAGGCAGTGAATATCTAACAAAGTAAAATGATGTTGAAAATTATTATTTACGTGTTGTCGAGCCAAAAATTTCGATAAGCCCTTTGGAAAACGACTTATATCGGACATGGGGTGGATATACTGCTTTCATGCACCATTCCCCTTAAGAATGGGATGGACCCCCACGTTTTTTTTTTTTTTTTTTTTTTTTTTTTTTTTTTTTTTTTTGTGTGAAATAGTTGTTTGTACGAATACGCGTATCTTGGGAAATAAATGTTCTGCAAATACGACTTTTGTCAGAAAAGACAAAAAAAAAAAAAAAAATTATCTATGCCCCTGTGTTTTACTTTTGTCATATTAACCCCTATGTTTCAGATCTAATTTGCACTGTACAGCGTCACGACAGAAACACTGCACGCCTTGCGCGTAGGAACGATAAGGCGCTACGCGTGCGTGTTAGTGTCACCCGTATCTCTCCCTCGCTTATTGACCTTGGCCACGGGGTTCCCACGAGGGTCCATCCCACTTTTAAGTGACGCCAACGATGCACAGCCTTCGTGCCGCGGTGAGACTACGACAGCCAGTAAGTCACAAGAGCGGCGGGCAAGCACGTCTAAATTACAGATAGCATTTTTTTTTTTTTTTTTTACGAAATTAAACCCGACATGAGCGAGCTGCTACCGTATACGCGCGCTACTTCGCTCCTGCGATACGGCACAGCAATTAGAAATGTGAATTTATTTCTGCCTGTAGCTAGACTGTAGCTTATACTCCAGCCCACGCATTGGAGTGCCCCAAGACAGAGGATCTCAGACTTGAATTCGTGGGGACATGCTCAGGGACAGGGTCATGATCAAGGAAGTCATAGGATATCTTACTAGAATCGCCAAGAGAAGGGAAAATTTTGATGTCTGGTGGGTGAGTCGTCGTCTGAGCGATGAATTCGGAGACAGTACAGAGAGCGAGGATGACAATGACTCTCGGAATGGATGAACACATCTTTCCGAGAGTCGTGTTACTAGACGAGTGTGGTGTGAGGAGGGTCCTTTCGCCTCACATGCAACAGGAAACCAGCAGCATTTGGTCCCTGTGCAGACTGAGGAAACAGGGAGGAGTGCTGGAGCCCCCCCCCCCTCCAAAAAGCCTGACAAAGTAAACAGTAAACTGAAGGTAGGGAAGGAGTTGGCCAGGCCCGGCTCTGTGACTAAGGCCACAGAGCTGGGGTAACAGAACCCCAGGACCATGGTGATGGAAGCCAGAGCAATGGAGATGGTTGGCCTTGCAGTTAGAGCCCAGTGATATTCGTCCGGGAGGGCTTTTTTCGTGCTGCATCCAGCATGAGCAGGCTCAGAAGGAACAACAGGAGGAGAACTGTTTGTGAAGTGAACCATGCCAGTCAGGTAAGGGAAATGGGAGTACCGATGGAGGGGTTCAAACTAGACAGCCAAGGGAACTGAGGCCTATAGGGAGATCTTCCTCCATAGGCAGTTGCTAAGGAGAAACGAAGCAACCCCGAACACGCAAAGAACAGTGGCAATTGACTGGCCGGATGATAAGAATATGGTCGATGCCTCAGTGCAGGCGTAGCCTATTCAAGGAGACCCGTACGACCTACAATGGCTCTACGACGAGATGATACGGGGAGCAATTCTCCTCCGACTAGAGGACATTAACACGCTCATGGCTGCTCTGGCCCTCGTTGTCAGGCGGATGGAGGAGAGGATGGGGGTGGGGGCAGAAACCTCCTCTCAAGGATGGAGACTATTGACAGGCTTTTCGTCGCCCAGGCAGGCCTGCCGACCAAGCAGCAGGCTCTATTGAGTCTGTTCAAGGAATGCTATTTGCGTAAAGGTGAGAGATTCGATGAAACCTACATCTTTAGGGATGCTGTGCGTACATACGGGAGGCGTACCTTTAACTGTAGTAAGCCCTTCACGGGGTACACTGTGGTCAGGTATTAGTCCTTCGTTTGGACAGCATCCTGGAATAAGATCAGGGATACGCCAATAACAGTACAATGGAAATTCTCGAGAGAGAAAACACCAGCTAACACAAATACCAGGATGTGACTGATGATGACCTGGCTATGTTTTAGGTAAAAAGAGCTGGACTTCCCCTCGAGGGAATCCTGTTTAAGGGAGGATAAACGCGGGGGGGTGGGGATCGAAAAGGAGTCTACAGGCATCCCTTTCGGCTGTGCCGAACTCAGGATTGATGAACATGAATGGGAAGGAAAACATGGAGATCACCCTCTCCCACCGCACACCCCTCAATCATTCATGGCACATGTCATTCCCGAATAAGAGAACCTCTGGACGGGGAAACATGCCCAGAAACCGATGACGAACAAGGCAGATGGCACCGGAACGAGGATGGAAACTGACAGAAGGATCTCTTGAGGTCAAGGAAGAGAGAGAGAGAGAGAGAGTGTGTGTGTGAAGTGAACTGAATTATATGTGTGTGTGAAAATGAGAACATCTCGACAGACTGCTGGGTGTTTTCGACAACGCCCTTTGCGTTCGGGGGGCGAGGTGGCGGGGAATGTTTCTGGTTACCGGACATTGCCCAAAACTTAGTCCGTGCACACTCGAACGCACTGGACCGAGAAAGTTGATAAAGGGGATACGTCATGCTTAAATTGAACATGAAAGAAGGAAATGCGCGGACGCGATAGTTAGTGTGTGTTTGAGCAGAATAGTGTAGTTTCGTTTTATATTTCGGACCAGCATGACGGTTTAAAAATTGCAAAGTTCCTGGTGGGACCTTGAACATCTAAAAAGCCAATTTCGCTTTTGCTTGCAGGGGATAATGTAATGTTAGAAAGAAGTGCTCCAGTTATGACCTTTCAATAGGTATCGGCCACCTGGAGGGGAGGTTGGTGAGGCCAGCGCCGGTTCCACCAGGAACTATCTATCTAGCTAGACGGATAAGTAAGTGGAGTAGTGTTAACCACTACGGTATGCAACTATTAACAGCTCATGGCAACTTCAAACCGAAGTTACACAGTCTGCGGCTTGTGCAATCTCCGTAGTGCGACGTCTTTGGAGTAGATGACACAGTCCAGCATGTGATCACAGAATGTCTGAAGACCGAAAAAATTAGAGAATGGCTGCATGAAATTACAGAGATTAAGACCAGAAAATGTCAGGGTTGATAAAGCTCTCCATAAGATCTGGTAAGTGTTTGCCACTAAGATTGGTAGAAGACTGGGGGACTTCGACAAGTGGCAAGGAGAGCAAATTTCCGAGGAGGGCAGGTTTTACTGAGAAAACCGGGAGAATACCGTGTAATGGCACAAAATATTGAATGGCCAGGAAAGAGAAGAAGAGAAAGTGCTGAGCTCACACATGCAGTTTACATATCTATTAGATAGGCCACACATACAACAAACACATCTGTGCTATTTCTAAACTAGATGTTGAAACTAAGCAAATCTGCTTTCAGTGCAATGCAAAAACATGCTAACTAGGTCTACTACGGTCAGTAATTTACAGAACATACAATTTCCCACTTCGTTTAGTCCCCCCCACGGCTGCAAAGTCAGTCGACGGATTGTTTGTAATGGAGCGTTTTATATCCTATACCTGAAATTGAGGGGTGGGAGAAGACGAAGGTGGTATGGCGCAATGTGTTTCCATGGTAACGGCAGCACCCTCCGAAACCTTACCCACTCGTGTATACATACACTATCTACCAAAAAGTAATTTGGCACCTGTCCACAATGTTTGCTCGGTGGTTGTCACCCCGTTAGAATCTCGTAGGGCCACCTCTTGCGGCTATAATAGCAGCCATCCTGAATGGCATGCTCTCTACGAGTGTTTGCAGGACATCCACGAGGATTCGTCGCCATTCCTCTTGCAACCATTCCATGAATTGAGCAATGGATTTTGGCCACGCCTGACGAGCCGTCACCCGGCGATCCAATTCGTCCCAAAGATGTCCTATAGGGTTTGGGGGCGGGGCCAGTCCAATCGGCGAACATTGTTGTCGGCGTATCACTGCATAGTAGCCCTTGAAACATGGCACCTGGCATTGTAATCCTGGAAGTAACACGGGTCCATTCCGTAAAAACCCCACAATGTTGGGAGCATTTCATTATCCAGAATGTTACAATAGGCCTCTGTGTTCATGCTACCACGGACAAACACCAGCGGTCCTACGCCGAAGGCCGTGAAACACATGTCAACTGACGTACTGAATTACCTATCTTCACGGGTGGCCAATGACATTTTGGTAGATAGTGTATATAGTGAGAGTATGCAATACAAGGAGCACTTGGTCACATTTCGTTCGAAACAGAGCACGTGCCGTCGCACTACCACGTGGCTGAGATAGAGATCCAGCTTCCTGGTCGGCCACCTCGTTATGATCGTAAGTCACGACTTCAATTCGCGGTTCCGCATTCCTGCGCGTAACAACTGCAGACGACGTGTGGGAGATAGTCGAGAACACTTCCCCAGTAGCCCATTCCATTCCATTTCATGCGGCGGGCGGGAAACTGATACACCGCACTTCAACCCCAGTAAAATACATATATGCTGTTCACGGTAAAGATAGCACTTTTGAAAGCCCTCTCATTTGGATCAATAGTCAAAAAATATATTTTGTTTTAGCCTTAGACGTTAACTTCCGAGTGCAGTGGATTATACACATTGTGTTTATTACTTAAATGGCGATATTCAATATAAAAAAAAAGGGATAAAGGAAAAAAAATGGCCGAAAGGAAAAGTAATTAGGATTTCCACTTTCGCAGTAAACTACGATTGTTTGAGTTCCATATTAAAATAGCCAATACTGGTCTTAATTTGCAGTTGTTTAGTAATTTAACACACTTAATACGCATTTCTCTAACAACTGCGGTATTCTACTTACGACAGTATTTTACTAAAGGTGCGATTCAAATTTCTCGTCGCTACACCGTATGATGTTTCTACTAACACTTCGATAACAACACAATAAGGCCATCTTACTATGGCTTGTACCAGTAGAGTATGCAGGTGAATTTTGCGGAAGGGGAGAGCGAAAGTACATGAAGGTTTTTTCGGATGGAAAAAAAAAAGGGGGGGCTATCAAAGTTAGTCTTGCTAATGTCTATCTATAGAGTAGGGGTTTGGGGGTTTCTCCCGTAGGAGAAATACATATAATAAATTTTAGTAATATTTAAGCTTATTCCATGATGAAGTAATTTACGTTCCTGATAATTTATTTTTGAACCACAATGTGTATATAGGTTTATAAGTACATTCGGCAAATGCCTATTTAAATTCACATGATTTATATTGTCAAAATTAAGATTTATCTTTACAGATTTTTCTTATGCAAGTCCAATGAGGCACGGAAGTAACTTACCAATCCGACAATATTTTTACGTGCTGCAGCTGGCGCCGACTCAGCTGCCCCGCGTCGTAATCGGACATCCACCTCGCCCTCCCCTCTTCCTGGAACGATGCGCTCGTGGCTGTCTGCTCCCCTTCTGGGAATCCCGTGAATGCCAACAGTGGCGAGACTTGCTGGCGTCACAGACCTCCTCTCGCCTGCTAGAGTTTCCGATACGTTTAGCGACGATGCAAGAATGTTCTGGTGAGACTGGCTGGCGCCTCAACCCTCCGCGACGCATCACGCGTGTTGGTGAAGATTCTAGGTGGCGGCCTAAGACACTATATATACTGCCGCAACCCAGCGGCCGGCAGTCTTTGATGGAGGCCGCCTGGCCGAGTGTGCGCAAGTGAAGTGAAGTGTGGACGACGACAGGAGATTGCGAGACGACGGCGAGTGAGGTGTTTGAGACTTGAATGGACGAGAGGGTGTGAAACTGACGAGTGAAGCCTATTGTGCGTGAGGGCGCTTGGAGGACTCTAGAAAATTGCGACTGGCGGGACATGGACTGAACTGAGGTGGGACTGAATGGAAGTGTAATACTGATTTTATTGTAAATATTCGAAAGGTCAAATTATGGACGCATAAATTATAAGATAATTGAATACGTTGATACACTGTCTATTGGGACTAACTTTAATTATTTAATTTCATTGATTTCTTTGATTTTTCAATTTATTGTAAGAATTAGAGTTCAGAGAATTTTGCTGTAGTTATTGTAAATAAAATAAATAAATTATAATTAAATCTTTTATTTGATTAAGATCTCCATCCCTTAACTAACTTGGCACAGCCCACTTAATATATAGAGAGAGAGAAATTGTAACAATATCACACTACGATGACTGTATAGAATTACGGAGTCTCGGGGAGGCGATTATCTCTGTCGACCCCTCCCCCCCCCCCCGGTTCGCTATTGGCATATACGGTGTTTATAAAATTCATGATGGATTCGTCTATTGAAAAAAATGAGAACAAACGCACCAAACATCACACAGCTCAATTAAAAAACTAAAGCTGGTATTTCAACACAAAACGGCGATTTTCATGGGTGAGGTCACAAGACACCTGCGAAACAAAAGGTTCTGGTTCAAAACCAGCCACGTGGTTTTAATTTCACGTAGCATTATTATGCAATACATATACATGATTTTAGCTGAAGAACTGTCATCTATTAGTATTCTGATTTTTTAGAATATATAACCTCCGAAAGTCACGCCATATTATTAAAAAAAACATTTATACACGCCGGGGGCCGCGGTGGCCGAGCGGTTAACCCGCTCGCCTCCCACCAAGGCAAACCGGGCTCAATCCCCGGCCGGGTCACCGGACCTTCGCATGTGGGAATCGTGCCGTGCGATGCCGTTGGTCGGAGGGTTTTCTCGGGGATCTACCGCTTCCCCCGCCCTTTCGTTCGGACGCTGCTTCATACTCACTTCAATCACCCTCATCGGTTCTCGAGATTTCGCTGTTAAGAGCCGCCCAAATCTCTTCACTCTCCTTCTCATACATACACGCCAGCTATAAGAGTAAAAAAAAGTTGCACGAAGAATGCACAATGTTTAAACAAATATCTCGTTAACTGTTGTAAAGGTACTTATAGGTTGTCCACGGTAAAGTGAACATTTTTTTAAGGCCCTCCCAACAGGCATTAACCACTAATAAATATATCTTATTGCAGCATTAGGCATTGCATTTTGAGGGCGGTGAAAATTATACACTGTGTTTATTGACCACATATCAATGTTTATATTAAAAAGCAACAGGAAGATGAAAATCGGACGAAAGGAAACATTGAGAAGGGCCTTAAAAAGTGCTCACTTTACTGTGAATAGCCTATGAACATGCAGTCTATCAATATTCTTAAACGAATACAGATTTGTGTATCTTCCATGCAACAAGCTTAATATTAAAGCCTAACTAATTTAAAGTAGCGGCTTGTAGTTTACAGTGAAAAAATTGGTTTGCAAGAACATCGCTGTAAAATACCGTAGCATGAGGAAATATTTGGGAAGTCTTTTCAACTATTGTTTTACTATAAGCGCCTTCTGGATGAAGCGCAAACTTCCAAGTAACAACGTCATCATATTGGTAGCAAGGAAAAGTTTTTATACGACCGCAACTAATAACCATGTTTATCTCATTTAGCGATTAAAATATCTTATCTTTAACGTTACATTCTTACTGCACAGACTGTGTAAAACACACCCGTAAATTAAAGGTAATTCAATATGAAACTTGCAGTCTATGTTACAACAAACACAAAGCTTACAACATCCCCAAAAATCTATTTTAAGGAGTAACGTTGGCTTGATTACGGAAGTCAATATTTCCTCGTTTTCAGTTACTGTCGCTGTTAAAAGGGAGACTGCGGCCACACGCCGCGGAATATGACCTTGCATATCATTCAGCATTACCTCACCATATTTGAAACATCATTTGGTATTAGGATAAGACGCTAGGTTCATGCAGCCGCTGGAACCAAACACTTTGGCCGTAATACAAAATGACACGTATATTTTCTCCACAGTTCTCACTTCTCTACGCAAACCCGGTGTTACAATCCAACTTTTTTTTTTATATACGTTGTATAGGTCACTACTTTTTCACTGTAATATTCTAGGTTTGAATCCCTGGAAGGCTACAGATGCACTTTATTATATATATTTTTTAGAAATTGCGAAGTATTGATTTAATACGTTAACCACAAATCAGCCAACATACAAAAACAGAAAAATGCTATTAGCGCTGTTAAAATGTCGAAGTGTTTTTTTTTTTTTTAACTTCTGAATTGCCCTTTTAAGAGGAGCCTTAAGTGGAAAAGTTACGAGCAACCAGCGCAGCCACTGCTGTACATAATCGTTTAAAAGAATCACCATACTTTTACACGTTTGCCACGAACAAGGGCAAACTAGTGTCACTGTCAACAATACATTATGTTCCAGAGACGTTTATTGCTGCAACAGCAATCCCGGAACCAGCAAGTTCGGAAACCTGAAGCATCTGCGCATCGGCGAACATCAGGTCGATGACGGGTGATGCATCAACTCCATCAAATCGATTTGGACAGCAAGGGACTATAAGCTGACAGTGTTGCCACACAAAGAGAAACTGCGTCACTCACATGTCTTCTGTTCTTCGTGTAAAACCGGAAGGCAAAAATATTACTGCTACATGTTACAAATTTTAAAATTATATATATACACACACTTATTAACGAGTTTAATCTTTAATATTTCACATCGCATAAGCGGTCTCTAATTGTTGGTTTAGTAATATTAGTGTTTCATTGTTCCTCGTGCTTTTGAGGCGTTACATGATCCAAACCCAAGTATAGGCTGTTCACGATAAAGTGAGCACTTTTTAAGGCCCTCCCAACAGGCATTAACCTCTAGTAAATATATCTTATTTCAGCCTCAGGCATTAAATTTTGATGGAGGTGAAATGTACACAGTATGTTTATTGGTCACGTTGCAATGTTTATATTAAAAAGCAGCAGGAATATGGAAATTGGATGAAAGGGAAATTTCATAAGGGCCTTAAAAAGTGCTCACTTTACCGTGAACAGCCTTTAACATTTGCTCACAAGGCGCCACTCACGGCTATGTGATTCATCTGTTAATCCTAGGTTAATAATGAAAATTGTGGCCCAACCACGAATCCTGAATTTACATACAACTCCCGTGATCCACTCGAAAGTCCTTAATTAGCTTTGGTTGGATTCAGATAGTTAAATCAATAATCGAAATGCAGAGTTGGCATTTTTGGACAACACAAGAAATGCAACTGGCTACAGCGCATCGCAACGGCACAAGCAACATTGTTGTCTCAGATTATGTAGATCTAAATTTTAAGTATAACTTTTGTGGGGTTCAGAGGAGTTGGTTGACTTTTTTGTTTGAATATAAATACTGCGTTCTTTGATTAATATTTATGTTAATCTGTTAACCAAACGAAGCATGCTATTCTGTTAAACTGCTACAGTGTATTTACATGCATATTTTTCTCCTACTGACAAGCTCACAAAACTATAATAAGAAAACTAATATGATTTCGGTCAAAAATTTTGATTTCCTTCGTTGAATCCTACGTCTGATAGAAAATCATCTCCGTGCTCACATAACTCTAGTATGTACACTGTTGGCCATTAAAATTGCAGCACCAAGAAGGACGTGGTCTATCAGAACCCATCAAACACAAGTGGCATGATTACACAGCTTGGTATGACGTTCATAACATGGGGGGATCAATACCGTGTAGTGCCACCACATCTCAGGCGGCAATAACCGCTACTACACGATGCGGCACTGAGAGGAAGCGTTGTTGATATGAGCTGAGAGACGTGGGCGGCTATTATCATCGATATATTGAGAGCCGATGAAGGTGAAGCGAGGTGAGTATGGAGCAGCGCCGGAATGAAAGAGCGGTGCAAACGGGAGATCCCCGAGAAAACCCGCTGACCAGTGGCATATTGAAAATGCAATTTAAAAATGCAGCGTTAAAAAAGTACCGGGAATCGATTGGATAACAACTGGAGTAATAAATAAAAGCTGGGAAACAATTAAATCAATACTAACAAAAATGATAAATAAATCCTATACATTAAGCAAATATCCGGAAATATGGAAAACAAGAAATATAGTATTTTTATACAAAAGTAAGAATAAATTAAAAACAGAGATTTCATCCTACAGACCAATATGTCTCTTATCAAAATTGGGCAAAATACACGAAAGGATAATATATAGTAAAATTAAATCATAAATATAAAAAATGCTTCACGATAACCAATTTGGATTTACATAAAAATAATCAACCGAACAGACAGTAAGTAAGGTATTAAATTTAATAGAAACAATTACAAAAAAATATTTGATTGGCATTTCAATACTCATAAGCAACGTATTTTCAACAGTGACATGGAAATACATTAAAGAACAGATTAATAAAATACCGAAAGGGAAAAATTGGAAATAAATTTTATGGGACTATTTGAATAACCGGAACATAATATTACAAGATTATCAGATAACGTAAAAAAGGGAAATAAATCGTGGCTGTCCACACGGATCAGTAATAGCGCCAAGTCTATGGAATTTAGTAATAAATGATTACATAGTATAAACCAATAATGAGGATTCGAAAGTTGAGACATTCGCGGACGATTGCATAATTTTGATAGAAGGTAATACAAGAAAGGAAATAGAAGAACGGACACAAAAATAACGGATAAAACTATAATATGGATGAAAGAGAAAAAACTTAAATTAACAGTAGAGAAAACAGTTGCCATAATTTTAAAAGGAAAATTAAATAAAAGACCGCCAGTGATAAAGTATGACAAACAAACAATAAAAGTTAAAAAGGAAACAGTATACTTGGGCATTATTTTGGATAGTAAATTAAGTTTTGTCCCACATGTTAAATATATAATCGAAAACGTTAAGAATATATTTTTAAAATCAAAACAAACGGTATGGAATATCAAAAATTTTAATAATAAAAATAATTCATCGGGCATTATACCGTATTATTATTCAATATCCTAGCACTTGTTACAAGAATGAAATTGAAAATATACAAATTAAAAGATTACTAAGAGCATTACAAAGATATATATTGATAAAAAAAATGAACTTAACACCAACAACATCCTATGTATCCGCAATAACTGCTAGTAAATAAATCCCAATAGACTATAGTATAAAAGATAGAAATATGATATATCAAATCAAAAATGAAGTAGACGAAATAGAATACAGCGGAAATACATATAGTAATATTTGAATTGGAAAAAATAGAAATAATCAACCTATTAGTTTAAAATAATTAAAGAAAGAAATCTATAAACTAAGAGTTATAAATTGACAAACAGAGTACGGTGCTACAGAAACCGGCCTAAATACTAAAAATTATATTAAAAATAGTGCGTTGAAAGTAATAACGGGACACTGTCCAATTAAAGAATATTTAGCTAAAATAAATAAAATTGAAGACGACAATTGTCTATATGAAAATGGAGCTCAGACGATATACCATATTCTGTACTTGTGTGACATGTTTAAAGAAGAAAGGAAAGAATTAGAACAGAAATTAGAACCTTTTAGTGACTAATTGCCATTATAAAAACATACTATATATTACAAGGAAATTGTAGAAGTAATAAATAAAAGTATTCGGAAAATATATGATTTGGTAAAAACTATGAATAATGATTTAACTGAGTAGTCTAGGGAGCGGATGAGAGTGTGCTGGAACTAAGGTAATTATAGTGTGAGTGTTTGTATTTGTCTAGTGTTTTATCGTTTAAATTATAAATAACTCTCTCATTTAGATAAGAAAAATAATTTCCTTTAAATACTGAAGTTTTGCAGAATAACAGTGAGGAAGAAAAATTGAAAAGCTCCAAACACGTAAAAGTTATAAAGAAGAACACAAGATCTGAAATGAATTCAAGAAGAATTGAAGGAAATATGGAGAAAAATAGAATAACAAGGAGTAAGACAAGAAAAAAAAAAGAAAGAAGAAGAGGAATGAAAATGGGGAGAAGAACAGAGAAGGAAAGTAGAAGAACAACAGAAGAGAGAAAAAGAGGAGGAGAAGCAGCAAGAAAGAGAAGAAGAAAGACATCTGAAACGGATGAAAGAAGAACGGAAGGAACTGCGGAGGAGAAAATCTAAATGAGGGAAAGATGTGAATTGTGATAATATGTTGGATGATGTCTGTGTATGTGTCTGTGTGTAAAAAAAAATGGGTAGGGCGCCCGTAGGAGCGGAGTTCCATTCCCTCGTCCACCGGGAAATGAAGGTCTGGGTGTCCAGAAGGGGTACTTCGATGTCCTGGACGATGCTTAAGTTGGAGCAGAACGGTGGGCGATAGAAAAATATAAAAATAACAAAATAGAATAGTACAGATAGGGAGGGGGCTGGGACCCTTCGGGTTCGTGGGCGGGGCCATTCGACCGTTGGGTGCTATGGCGGACCGGCCGAAAGGCTAGTTAGCTGTGTGCGAGCCCAACGGCGTCTGGTCGCGCGGGCGGATTCGTGGAAATCCCGGTCCCTTATCTGTTCCGGCGGGGACGGCGAAACGGGGAGCGGCCAAAAGGATGCCCAACGGGGAATGTCTCGGTCGGGACAGAATAGCTCACCAACTTCCTAGGAAGTGTGAATGATGCTTTTGAATAGAAATAGAATTTGTAGCTTACATTACGTGCACCCAGACGAACAGCCACCCTCGCACAAAAAAATTTAAAAAAAATTGTGAATCTATATAACTAATATACTGTTTGTTAACGAAATAGATTTAAAAAAAAAACGGCTAACCGCTCAGCCACCGCGGCTCCAATTAATATTTGGGATGGCAGTTCAGTGCCGAAAGGAAGGGGAGGAGGTGGGGAAAGATTAAAACGTACATAACTAATTAAATAGAATGATTTCAATTCTTCCTTCCGCGGACACATTAAATAAATGGTCGATCGAGTGTAACCTTAATACCGCGAACTGTATTTTTTTAAGGTGCAAGTTTTAGAAACTTGTCGGTTATACGAAAACCAAAGAAGCCAGACTAGTGGGGAAGTGCAACTTGCAAACTAACGTCCCTCATCAAAATAATTTTGAAAATAACGCAAATATTATGAGTACAATATTTTTACAATTTCTCAGAGTCCGTGGGCTAAACCAGGTTTGTTAAGGAATGGAGGTTTTCATTTAATAAAAGCGTTAATTGAAGATTCCTAAATTATTTGGAAAATAACTACAAAACAAAATTCTCTTGACTTAATACCTCACAATAAATTATTATCACTTGCTATTTACAATTAATGAATCCAAAATCGATACAATTTACAATTACCTCGAAGTAATTAATGTAATGAAATGATTAAAATCAGTCCCGATAAACAGTGTATTAAGAGCTTTTGAAATACTTGATTAATTATATGTACATGTTTTACGGTTGCGATATTTACAATAAAGTCCGTTTCGAATGTTCATACAGCTCCACCTCAGTTTAGTCCAGGTCCCACTAGTGCGCAACGTCATGTACAGTAGCCTCTACGTCGGGATTCACGCCCTCTCATCCGTTCACACCACAAACATCTCGTCCGCCGTCGTCTCGCAATCTCCCGTCGTCGTCTGTCCCCTTCGCCAATGTCTCTTGCTGCACCACACGTCGCTTGGTTACCGCACTCAGCCAAATGGCTTCCACGAAAAGACTGTCATCCATCAAGCTACGGCTGTATTTGTAGTGTCGTCGGAAATCGCCTAGAAAATTCTGTAAATGCCGCATTGCGCCGAGGGTCCTAGTTCTCAGAATATTATTTCGCATCCTCCCAAGTCGTCGGCTTCTTAAGCAGGGGGAGGAGGGGCTGTGCCGCCAGTCAGGTAAGATGTCAATCATTCCCGGCCGCCCGACGCCGGGACCGCGAGCGGGTCTGCCTGGGGAGGGAAGGGTCGAGGTGTTTCACCCCCCACAGAGCCGAATCCACGCATAGTGCTCGCGCCTCGTGCGTCAGTCGGCGCGTATAGGCTGTTCACGGTAAAATGAGAACTTTTGAAAGCCCTGCTTAAGATCTACTTGTATCCAGGTTGTATATTCTTCCGTCTTATGTAAAATTATTTTTGTCAAGGGCCTCATCACTTTATTCATGCGCCGGTCAAATGAAACAGTGGAATTATTAGAAAAAGTAAATATTTTACAAATCTGCTCATTTTTACACTTCGAGGCATTAAAAAATACAGAAAGCGAAAGAAATAATTAAATTTAGCAGAAATAGTTGCCTAACACTTTTCTTTCGACGTTAAGATATGGAACTACTTCCCAGCCATCGTTACCAACTTTACTGGGCGCATGCCACTCAGTGCGGCAGTCAAAACATATGCAGGTAGGGGGCAGTGACTTTCTAAGGTAGATTTCAAAAGTGCTCATTTTATCGTGAACAGACTTTAACAATATTTATAACCAGCCTGTCATTTTTTCTAATGTATTGTGAATCAATTGGTTGTAGTTATTAGTTTGTTGATAATATTTAATACTTATAAAAACAAATAATATAAAAATCGTAGGCAGGAATTGTGTTCTTTAATTTTTACAGTATATGAATGCATGAAATATGATTACAATAAACAGCCTAACTTCAAAAGAACGTAGAATGAATTAACAGTTTAAAAATAGCTTTAAAATCGTGACACAGCATCCTTATGATCCAGTATCAAAACTATACAATACACACGTCATGCAAGAAAACTAACCAACTATTGCATATTGCATTCGAACGTATTCGGCCTTCAGAGATTAAAAAAAAAAAAAAAAAAACATATAATTATATAAGTGATCGGGGTTTTTAAATGGAGATGACCAAGGATTTACAAACTTGTGGTTAACACACGTTTTACGTGAAGACGATGGTATGATGGCATCGCTGGATTGGGCGTGTTTGTCAGGATGACATAACTCTGTTACCATACACCACCCACCCCCTCCCCTCGGAGGAATGCTACAGAAGGTATAGGCCTTGAAATTATGCGAAGAACTCGGAAATGAATGAAAAGAGAGTTGAATACGTTATTACGTGACAAAATAAATGAAATTTCGGTAGCAATATATAAATTACACTACTTCAATTTAAAAAACAGGTAATGAAATCGTACAGACAGTAGAAACACGCCTGGTCGGCTGCGAGGTTGCTGAAGAAATGACATCAGTATAGGATTTGCGGAGACTTATAATCACGACTAGAGACGTGGAACGCGGTCGCTAGGCAAATGAACCCAAAAAGAGGTGAATACGATTTATGTCCAATTACAAAACGACTGTTTCCAGATAAAGGAAATCGCTGACGTTACCTATGAGAGAAATTAAAAGTTGTAATACATCAAAAGTATAAGGAACGGACCAGAAAATGAATAAACATATATTTCAAACAACTGACTGAACAACTTCCTGGTCTCATAAATAAATAAGTGTTAACTCACGAAATAAATTAATAGAAAATAAATTTTCCCTGTAAAATGAAAACTCGTTTACTGCATAGATGGAAGTTCATTTATTAAATAAAACCAATCAAATAATTATCGTAGGAGTCTGACATCTCAATGCGAGCTGCACATACAACTTTTCACAATACATAACGATAGCACGGACAAACTAGTACTGGGAAAAACTTATCAAGATTTTTAACACAAGTTTTATTTTCCTGGGAAAATAAATTTCACTATTGTAAGAATAATAAATTTTTAACTCAATTTGCATCGAAGCGTAGGGAGACTTGGATCGCGTGAAGGGCTTTATCCCACAGAGCTTAATCCCACAAATTTTATTTTAAAAATAAATAAATCGAGGAACGATTAGAGTCCAGAAACTTCGTCGAAGAAAAACTGATGAAATCAATACTACGTTACGTTAAATAATAATATAGACATACTACATCGAGCCGAGATATTTTAACACAAATTCCGTTAAGTCTGGGAAATTCGCTGCATTAGTTGACGAAACGGCAGTTGAAAATCCTATGAACTATCGTAGACCGAGCTCAGTGACGTACTTGATACCATAGAAGCAGATAAAATAATGGACTCACTATATCAGTTTAACACAAATAAATTTTCCCGATAAATTATTAAATTAAAACTTTTAAAAATATTCCGCTCTGTAGTTTACGAAGACTGTCAACGAGATCTGAACTCCGGAGCAGATAGTATTCGAAAAAAGCGAGAGGTGAAGTCCAGTGTAAGCTGGATCAAAACCATGGCTTTGCAGAAGGCATACCCCTTAGTCGTACCACGAGTCCCCGCCAAGCGTCGTCCCGAGCGATGAGGTTCGGAAGAGCTGAGAGCGATGCTCAGTGGTGTGTATGCAGAAAGTGATGTGTCCAGTGCGAGATGCAATCACAAACTTAAAAAATGGCGCAGGGCAGGGAAAAGCGGTTGGAAGTTATACACCCCCTCCCCCAAACCAACAACTCTAGACCAGAGTGCGCCTTCGGGTATGCACCCCCCTCCTCGGTATCACTCCACCTCCAGCACAGAATGCATCTTTGTCCACCACATAGAGGACTGTCCATCTGCCCGACTCCCCCTCAAATACACCAAGTTTGAACTCACCCGAAGGCATTATTAACCTGATTGCAAAAATTGCCCTCTGCCCACGAATTTCAAGTGGACTGGTCTGCTGACCTCCCCTCTCCCCTCTACCGCCCAAAGCTTTTACTTTCGCCTGGCTGTTTACCTGTTCAGAAGGGAAAGTTTCTCCTATTCTCAAAGCCAAGGGATGGCTTGCTTGCACTGGCATCGAAGAAAAAATTTTTCCCAAGTCCCGCTGATAAAATTATTTCCCTCATCACTAGCAATTAAATCTTACCCGATATTTTAATCCCAAACATAATTCCAAGACATGAATTTTAATACAATAAACTTTAAGTTTCAAGTATATTTTCACAGTATAATTTTCTCAAATCTCAAATAAATCTGGGATACTATGAAAAATATTTTGTATAAGAGATATTTTCACAGAAATTCGTGAATCTATGAAAAATATTTCTTACAAGATACATTTTCACTCGACAAATTTATAAGTAATGAAAAACACACATAATTTGATTTAAGCGATACACAAGTAAAAGTGTTTTCATCTTTTGAAAAATTATGTTAAAACCAAATGTCTTTAAATTCTAGGCTAATGTAAAACACATATTCAATCTGTTTCAAATATTTGTGCACAGCAGAGAAAAATACGTATTTTACGTGTAGATTTCTCTGTAAGCTTCCCAGTTGAGAATTTCGATTATACTATCTAGCATAAAATGTATATATTAAACAAATATAAACTTATTTAAAATAGAGTTCCCTAGAAAATAAATAAATCTCGATGTAATACTAATGAAATAGCACGAATCCAGCCTGAAATGACCTCTATTGAAGCTGGAATCTGTCAAATTCCACAATATTATCTAAAAGGTCCAAATTTAAACACATTTAAAAGAAAACCATAGCCATTTTGAATCCATATACTATATAAAGAGGAATAAATTAATTTTTTCTCAGTGTTAAGTCACCAGCTGCCAAGATCACTTTGTGTGTGTGTGTCTGTGCATGTGCATTGCATTAGCAACACCAAGTGTTAGATGTCTACTACAATGCCAGGCGTCCATCACAATGCCAGGTACCTGTTACAATGCCAAGCGTCCAATACACCACTAGACATCCACAGTGAGAACGACACCAGATGTCCACTACGTCAGAGGCTACAGCATCACCTAGATTTACAATGCAGAATCTACAGGGAATATATATATCTACATCACCCCACAACAGGTAGAATGCATCAAGGTCACTGCTGTGACAATTGTGATGCGGAATGTGTTGAAGTATTCAATGCTATTTATTCTAGCATATGGAAACGCGAAAACGTTATTGAGTTTAGACTGTTCTCAATTGTGGGCGATGCCAAACGAGTTTATCATTACTTTTGCAGGACACGAAATTTAGCTAGTGTATCCATTCCTTCCTGAAAATTTTCAAGCTCATGAGGATATAGTGTCATACTTTCCATGTGAAGACTACCCATATGGTATGCCCACATTCATTAATGATGAGAACATACAACATATGCGGAGGGATTCTATGTCTCGAAGGCTGGAACAGTTCATTGAAGCCAGAATTATCCCAGCTGCAGTAATGGACGATTCTGGGGTTGATGGAGTGGATTCCTAGATGACCATTGAGATCTTATAAATACAATGAGTGGAGAATTTTTCAACAAACTGTATAGTTTGAGAGTGTAAAAAGAAATAACGTAAAGATGATGTGCTAGGTGCACAGTTTCGAAAATTATCAAGAAAACTCTTTTGTTATTTAAGAACTTTCAATTTCTGAAGCAACCAATGCTAACGATTCAAAAGTATTAAGTTTTAAATCTGTAAACCTTTTTATACTTTAAAACCTGAAGTTGAAATGATGTTTTGGTAACAAACTTACGAGATACATGACCTAAAATCTGACTCTGGTGATATAGCTTGCAAAGAGTGTTTCAATATGTGAACGATGTGCTCCTCTAAGATTATCCAGTATAAATACTTGGAAAAATGCTAAAGGATATTTAAAAAGATTAAGAAATGCATAAGTCATAAATATCAGAAGATATCATGCCTGTTTGAGTATTAATTCAATAGTAAAATGCAATAACACTAATCGCTGTGAGAAAAAATATTTTGTTCACAATCCAAAGCAAAGCTTTAAGAGACTATTTATACCAGCATCCTACCTAAATGTAGAGATAATAATTTCGAAAAAATTGTTTGTTATAGGTTTATAGGTGTGTAAGACTTTGAAATGGAGAAATTCAATCCAGAGAAGATGTACGCCAGTGTTAAACAGGATACAAGAAAGTATGGTTAAAGTCACTAAACAACATGTACGTCCAATTCCAGGTGTGCAACGGAGATGAACATTTGAGTTTTACATAAAGTTTTGCAGGAAATATGTACCAAGAACAAGTTTTGTGTAATGAGGGAAATGGTTGTTCGGTTTTTAATATGCCTACCTTGTGGACTGAAACATGTAATAATAAGGAACACATCACACAAATGATAGGTAGTAGCCGACTTCAAAGGTCGCCTTGTGGAATGTGGGACTGTGAAGTTTGGGATTGCAATGTTTGTGTCTGTAAATTCAATTTAACCAAAGAATCATTAAAGAACTAATATTATCTCAAATTGAAAGAAAATCTCAGTATATAAAGAAAGAGAACCATACACCAGAGCTTCAGTTATGATGGAGAGATTCGACTCATCACTTCCGTATACCAGAGCTACTCCAGGTTACAGGCGAGTGTGGTTTCGAACTGAAGAAGATAGTCCACTACAGATTCAGATGTGTAACAGAGATGGATATTTATGTTTCTCATTAATCAGTCCT
This sequence comes from Dryococelus australis, assembly GCA_029891345.1. Taxonomy (NCBI): domain Eukaryota; kingdom Metazoa; phylum Arthropoda; class Insecta; order Phasmatodea; family Phasmatidae; genus Dryococelus; species Dryococelus australis. Next base: position 41,694,825 of record CM056998.1, read on the forward strand.
GATTATACTTTAAAAGTTTTCTATGTTTGTTTTATGCGAAGTTTTTGTCCTTTGTATAATTTATGTCCTGACAGCAAGCTACCTTGCAGTAAGAGTCAACTAGCATTTGAAGTTTAAAGTGTACACATCACAAAATGTACATCCTACAAGAAAATCAAATCAAATATAACATGCAGAAGGAATGTAGTTGCTGTTCTCTTACTACAGTTTACAGCAAACAATGTAACAACAAGGAACCTTTTACATAAATAGGAAACAAGAATTAACTACTCTGTGTGGCATGTGGAATTGCAAAGTTTGGCTAAGTAAGAACACTAAAAATAAAAGTGACAACATTACAGCTATAAAAAGGAGACAGTTTAGTAATAAATTGTCAATCATCACTAGCATCTTCGACACTACAGACGTATATAAGGTCCTGCAAATAGGATAGAGAAGGGTTTTCTTTAAGCTTTATGGTGGTATTTTACAAGTCCAAGTATGCAAGGATATATAACATTGGTGCTACACATACAATAACAGTCTTGGCACTCGCATTAGTGCAGGCATAGCATGCAACAAATGTGCTGTGAGATACCTCTGCTCTGACAGTGGCTTACCATCAACATTAGAAGATTTGTTGATTGCCAGCCTTACCAGGGAGCTTGAAGAGGAGTGTGGACATGGAGTAATCACCTACAAACTAACCAGATCTCACCAGGGAATCGCCATCTGTTAGAAGCAGACCTGCAATGGTGAAATTCACAACATTATTTTTGAACAAGGAGGTTTAGTTTTCCCATCGATGTGTAATTTATATGCGTATGAAGTGGCTAATTCTTAATAATGCTCTCTCCAATTTGCAAATAAGCACTTATTGATAATGGTTTGTATTCTGTAACTTATAGCATAGCATACTCACTTTTTGTTTAGGAAATGTATGAGTCAGACATTCATTTCAAATGTACATAATTCTCTGAATCTTAATCACCATGTAATAAGCTTGTAGTTTAGATTCCAGTTTAACTAATTGTAACAGTTCCAAATGTCTTGTAGACCAGTATAGAGTAACAAAATTTTGTGAGGCAGAACAATGTTTGAAACATCTAATTTATAATGCAGACAATGTTTCGCCATATAAGTATTTCGAGGAATGTGAAAATGATCTTCATACTTTATATCATTACTGCAGAAAGTTTAGTTACATATCTTGCACTAGGTATATTTCTTAAATATGTCATGTGCATCAAGCAATAAAACTAGCAAAAAAATTAGTCCAAAATCACTGTTACCTTTAAATATTTAATCATGATTTTATCAATAAACATACATTGTTCCTTGCTAATTTGTCTCAGTCGAGTATTGGAATGCAAATGTGTAACATGACATATTTTAATACTGGAAACCATTATGGCATTGTCAAACCAGTAAAGTCTACTACAATGTATACAATATGGTGTAATGGGCGACTTGTGATAGTGTATTCCATTTTAAAATGATTTATTTTCTGCTAGGAAACGAAAAAATTCATGAACTAATTCAATGCAGTGATAGTATGAAATGTTCTGTGTTTTATATGATTGCAACAACACCTCTTCCATCTAGTATTGAAAATGTGTACTCACATTATGTTGAAACATATCCAGACTTGGTTGAAAGAATTGTTTTACATTCCCTGGAATGTAAAGATATATGTGTACAAACAGAAAGGTTTTTATCCAGGGCATAAGAAATGTTTCCTCCTTGAAAGCAGAGTTCAATAAGGAGATCTGGATCCAATATTATATAAACACATGAAAACGTAGTTTACAGAAGTTGCCAACAGCTTCTAAAATATTTTTGAAACACCTTGTGTAACTATGCTTGTTTGTGAAACATTTTGTGTAACATCCTGTACTTAGCTATGTTAAAATATTGTAACAAAATATTTGGATCAACCTATATTTGTATATATTTTTGAAATAATTGTCTTAATATGTTTTCTGTTTTGAATCAACCTTTACTTGCTAGTGATAAAATGTATATAATTTTTGGAGCAACCTGTACTTGCTTGTTTGATGCTGTGCGTGATAGTTGTATAATGTGCGCTATGTTTAGGAACATCCTATACTTACTGATGCATTTAGGAAAACTCTGTAGTATAACAGAGATTTACCTCTTTAAAAAAAATGTATATAAATTAGTGAAACAAGCAAACTGTGTTTGCATATATTTTTATCAATAAATATGTCTGAAAATTAATTCATTCATATGTTGATTTAACCTATCCCTATTTAAAAGTGAACTTGTTTTCCTAAGAAAAGAATTATATGTTGATAAATTTGGCTCAACAGAGAGAGAGAGAGAAAGAAAAAGATATATACATATGTATTTTTTAAAATAAAAATATGTTTAGTTTCTTTTAAATTATGTTCATTAACATGTACGAGTGTTGCAAAGAAAAAGCCAGATATCAAACAAAACTGTTCTTTTGCCAAAATACTATTCAACTAAAGATAGTTAAAACTGTCTCCTGGCAAAGATGTATGCTGAAAAATGTAGTATTACTCTACAACACACCATAAATACACAATAAAGAGTTTATTCTTTCGCCAGCCTCTGTGGCATAATCAGATTACGCATTATTTGGAGGCTCTGGGTTCGAATCCTGGATAAGGCATGGTTAATTGTATTCTAGTTTCTCATTTCGAATACCGGCTAAGACATGTATGATTGTAAGTCAGTAACTGTCAAACATATTAAATGAAAGGAATAATGACCAAATCCCATAATTAAACTATATAATTAAACATTAGTCATTTGTTCCTTCGTGTATGAAAAATAGATGTTGAATCATAGTATAACATTCTAGGTTAAAATCCTCATATTGCAAAAAGCTCATATCGGATTTACAATTGTTTGTATACGAAATTGTTAAATAAGAACATAATTCAAATCTAATTACTTGAAACCAAATAAATAAATGCATTCCAAGTTAAACCAACAAATACACGCTAAAATTCAGAAAACATGTTAAATCCATTTAATTTACGTTAAATTTGGTTTAAAAAAATTTATATTCAAATATGTAATTCTTTTATTTGGTGTATTTTGGGAGGGAATTAAGATATATAAAATTTTGCAACAATGGAGGATGTCTGGCCTATAAATAGAGGGTCTTGCTCAGAGCTCGCCCTTTGCTGATCTGACTTAACTGGGTCAACATCTCCCCTCCAGTGTGTGGGTGTATCGTCTAAAGTGTGAACCGGTCCGTGCTTCTCAGAGCTACTGCTGGGGTCGATTTATTCAAGGACACCGGCCGCCTGCTCGCCGCGTGGTTGACTCTGTGGGGCTCTTCTGCAATGGACAATGGACCCATCCCCCATCAGTTCCTAGCTTCTGCTGCGACGGTGAAATGAACCCAAGCTTACTGCATGCCCGGCTGCTTGCTAGCCTGTCGGAAAAGGCATCCCGGAACTCGCTTGGGATTATGACTGGCCACCTGCTGGAACACGAACCCCGGCCTCGCCTCCCTGAGCAGAGTATAACTCAGCCCACCTAGACTTGATGTAAGTGAATAATGTTTAAATATTTCGAGTTTTTTCATTAATTAAATACTTAACAGCAATTTTTATTAAGTTTAGTGTAACTTTATCTGCTAATAGTCAAAATTGATATAAGCTTTTGCAATTTGAATGAAATTCATTAAACTTTCAAAGCAATTAGTTAAAATGTACAATATTTGTTTATTTAACTACTTTTTAAAGTATTTCAAAGTAGTTTTACGTTATTTTAAGTAGTTTTAAGATTCTTCCAGGGTAAGTTTTGGTTATGACTGACGTGCGAATTATGGAGCAGCTAAAAAAAAGGGAGAAAACTTCTCTGCTTACGCCTCGTATAAAGGGAAGGTGCAGAACCTTGGCTCCCAAGCTTGTTCAGATTGTAATTGTCTAGAGAAGGATGTTTTATTTAATGGATGAATGGACCTTGAGCAACGCTAACGAAGGAAATGTGTTTTTATGTATGTGTGACAGGGTGTTTTGGGGTAACAATTTAATTTCACGTAGTTTTTAAGAATTTTCATTTTCAAAATTGTTGAATAATTGCAAGTGTGGGGAAAAGTATTGCGAGTTATTCTAGGTGGGTTATTGTCCTATCATTGTGAGTTTTAATTGAGCAGAGAGAGCAAGAGTTAACTAGTTTTAAGTTATTTTTAAAAAATTTATAACTTAAGAAAATTTAAAGGAAATTTTAATAATTTTATTAATAAGGTTTCCAGAAGGGGTGCAGAAGCCAATAATACTTACATGGGTAAGGATTACGACCCCACTATGGCAATGAAATATATATATGCTATTTCAATGTGAACAGGCTGTACAGCCACACAATGTGATCCAAGCTTCCGATTGGCATTTTTGAGTGGATTAAGGCTGATGTGTCTTCATCATGGGATTTTGCAACACGGTGAATGATGGTGACATTTGTTTTTTTTTTTTTGCAGAGTGGATCTGTCATTTCCTGACGAATGTCATGTTGCACTAAGTGGCTTTAGCCCCAGAAAATGGCATATTCCCAAATGGCTTGCATGAGAAACTTTTTTTTATATATGTTCACCATGGAAGAAATGTGTAATACATGGGGAAACACTTAAGCACTATTTGATGTATGGGGCCAAACTTCACTCTGTTCATCATGTTTTAAGACTTGAACAGAAGGCCTGGATGGAGCCATGCATTGAAATTAATATTGAAAAATGTGGCCAGGCTGCTAACAAATTTGAAAAAAAAAAATAGTTTTTAAAATTGATGAATAATACAGTTTTATAGAGAAAAAAATTGCAGAATGTCTGCTGGTAAAGGGACATTGGAGTCGTTTCGAGGTATGGCACTATCTATAGGGCTGCAGAGCTGATAGGACATCCTACATTCCAGCAAAAGCAGATTATCGATAAAAACTTGGTCCTTATCGATATGTCAAAGAGTTCTGTTGTGTTCATCATACCTTTGTACACTGGTGTTGCCATTCTTGATCTTTCTAAATTAACCCTCTACAAATTTCATTATTAGTACATGTGTACCAAATGTACTCCACCAGCCTTGAATCTCCTCTATTGTGATACCAAATCCCTGGTGTATTCTATTACTTGTGATGACATTTATAAAGTAATTACCCCAGATTTGAAGGTGAAGTTTGATACATCCAACTATGTGCTCGATAACCCACAAAAATTCTCCCACAAGAACAAAGGCCATACTGGGGTGATGACAGATGAATGTGCTGGTCGCATCATCCCACACTTTGTGGGTTTATGTCCCAAACTTTATGCGTACATTGTTGCAAATGATCAGTTTATACGTATGGCAAAGGGTGTAAAACCTAACTTGTTGCAATTATTAGAGTACAGGGACTATCGAGATTGCCTCGAAAATTGCACAAGGGTTTTGGGGAACCAACATCAGTTCTGTTCGTGTGCTCATATAGTCTACACCAAATGCATAACTAAGGTAGTGTTGTCAAGTATGGACGATAAGCACTACATTGAGGCAGATGGAGTATCGACCTTACCATGTGGGTACTACAAAATATGTAAATAACTTTTTTTTTAATTCCCCCAATAATAGTTACAGCATCATTATAAATACAGTCCACACACGACACCACAACTATCAGCACCATTCCGCCAATGATGTCCATCTGCCACCTCCTGTTCCACAGCCAAAATCACATCTATCTACAGCTACCTACAACATGTACAGATGTCTACAACTGTTTGCACACCTGTTGCATAACAATCAATGCTGCTGCCTGTTTGCCTAACTGTAAGGTATGACATAACTCCAGTATTAACTCTCTTGATATAACTGTCTTCGATCCAATTTCCCTTGCCATTTTTCAAATAGTAACAAGAAATTAAATGCTATTAACTGTGTGACATAATGTTTATATCATTGAAATTTGGAATCTACATGTGTGTTGTAAGCAGTCATTTGGCATGTGTGAGTGTTTGCAAATATACCTGGATGTGACATATTAAAAGAATGCCGTAGGCACATGTCTTTTTTTAACTCCTCAAGAGATTATAAATATTGTATATAGTTAGGAAAGAGACGACCTCCATATCAATCTAGTTTGCAATTTTTTTTATCATTTCTTATTTCTGTATATATTATTGTTCTTCTTGTTTTATAAAGTAGTATGCGTGAGAAGATTGCATAGTAATAGTGTCAAGATGTACGAATGATGTAGATAACTTTGTATTAGAGTATTGTAAGTATAGTAATAGGTACTTTGTGCACATAATAACTTGTTTTTTTCTCATGAAATGTGGAAATGTTTGGTAATTTGGTTCTTAAATTGTCTTCTAGTTCTTAAAAAGTTTGTAAAATAAGACCCTTTTTTTATGCCTTTTAGTGTGTAAATGTTTGTAACATGAATTATCCTGAAAAGTTTAATTTAAATATTAACTTGTTTTGGATCATAAGGTCTTTGATAAATGTTTGTTGTGAAATAATTTTGTATGAGCAATTGTAAATATTTAGTTTTTAAGGACGAATTTTGAAAAAATTTAATAATTTTTTTTATATATTTTAAAAAGAGTAATGTGTCTTGTTATTTATTATTTTTTAATTCCTCATGTCACTAAGTTTTTTATATCTTGTTTTGTGAATGATGAGTGAATAAAATGTTATATTACTAAATATAAGTTTGAAAAAAATGTTGGTAAACATGAAACAAGTAGATGTGTATCAGTGGTGGTTCATATTATCCCTCAGATAGCCCAGGGCTTGCTGACTTTCATGAGAAGTATGATTTTCTCGCTTCAGACTTTGTGAGGGAGAAAAAATATTTGTTTATAATTTAAACTCTATAAACCAACAAATCCATTAAGGGAACTTAATAAAAAACAAGCTTTGAAGAGCAGAGGGGGAATGTATTTACAAAAGTGTTTGAGATAATTTGACATCTGAATGAATCTGAAATGAAACAATGAAATTTGTAGCATCTTGAGAAAACCCTTGTCGGCCAAAGTTTAACACAATATGGAGACAAGACAGGGAAAGGGGACAGTGAACTGACAAAAATACCTTTTCAGAGCCAGGTACAAGAGCTCTTACTCCTCAAGCCACAAGAATATTCCCAGCTGACCTTCTAGTTCTACAGCAGCGAGAGTCGGAGTTCACAGACTTTTACTTTTAACAAAAATATATTATCACCCAAAACAGATTACTACTTTGGCTGGGAATCAACATGCTGCTAAAACACAATCATACGTGATACAAACATAAACTGCTTCAAAATTATATTTAAAAAAAAACTAAGCTCATGTTAAAAATCTACATAAGATTTTTCTAAGTACTAGTTTATCCATTTCGCATTGAGATGTCGCGTTGTCTGTACATTTCGCATTGAGATGTCCTGCTCCTATGATAATTAATAGATTGGTTTTGTTTAATAAATGAACTTCCTTTCCCGCAGGATTTCATGTGGGCAGTAAACGATTTTTCATTTTGTAGGTAAATTTATTTTATATTAATTTGTTTAGTGAGTAAGCACTTATTTATTTATGAGACCAGGAAGTTGGTCATTCAGCTGTTTGAAATATATGTTTATTCATTTTCTGGTCTGTTCCTTATACTTTTGGTGTATTACCATTTTTAATTTCTCTCATAGGTAACATCAGAGGTTTCATTTATTTGGAAACAGTCATTTTGTAATTGGACATAAATCGTATTCACCTCTCTTTGGGTTCATTTGCCTAGCGACTGCATTTCACGTCTCTAATCATAATTATAAGTCTCCGCAAATCTTACACTATTGTCATTCCTTCAGCAACCTCGCAGCCAACCAGATTTGTTTCTACTACAGTAGTATAGAAATGCCGATTTGGCCACAAACGCAAAAAAAAGTGGCTCAAAAAGTTGTGTTTGGTTAGTCTTTAGAAAAAAAGTTGTGTTAAACTTTGCATTTGAGTGCATCTCCAAAAATACGCATATAAAGTTGAGGTTGTGAACAACTGCAAAAAAAAGTGGCTTAAGAATTTTAAAATGTTAAAAATAAAACATTTTATATATTAAAGACAGATCAGTTGCTAAATGTAATAAATGGAACCAAACAATTTAAGAAACTTTCCAAACTTACAATTGGGCAGTCCTAACCCATAAACCATGCTGAAATAAATGATATATGGTATGGATACAAAGTGGTAATTACTTCTGGAAATTTTAAAGTAACCTTACCAGACAGATATGTTCAGCTGTTCAGTGAAAAAGTTTTAAATTATGTTAATTGTGATGGTATATATTTTGCATATGATGGATAGGTGGATTGTGGTGTTAAAAAATTGCATTCTATTTGGTTTATTAAAGAGTAAATGATTGGTGTCGTAGAATTAGACATCAGTTGGTTTTTATTTGTGTATATATCTCTATAAAGTTCTAATGGTTATCCAATCATTAAAACACAATTATCGCTCTGACTTTGGCAATGTGCTACAACATAGTCTAATTAAAAATTGAGATACGCATTTCCAAATTCGACATATTAAAGTAGTCGAAACATTGAATTCTTTTTCTAAATCTTTCATTGCACTTTCTTTAGAAATATTATTCATCTTTATCAAATGAAACTTCAATAGTTTTTAAACTATTAAATTTATCATATATAGAATATGACTACTTCCAACCCAAAAGCTATATAGATATCTCATCTCTAATACCACTATTATTTCAGACAAGTCAAAGTTAATTAACTTACCTTTTTCATCCTTAATTTCAACTATTATTTTATTAACTTGATTTGCTCGCACTGGAAAAAAATGAATTAGCTGATTCATAATAGATCGTGTCGCCAAATGCAAATGATGTTCTTGGTTTAAGAGTGGCAGTTATGTTAGTTTCTCTATGATTATATTCATCATGTTAATATCATGCCAGTTACTATATTACAGTGTATATTGTTACAAATGGAGCATAATTTGTAATTGTATCGCCATAATGGTCCACATTTGCTTTCAGGGTTTTATTTTCTATGAAACCCAAAAGTTTTCCTATTGAACCCCATTTTCCAAACTGTAATTTAAGCATACATTTTACTTTCCCTCTGTTTGTTATTTTATCCAGCTCGAAAGATATATCATTTTCTTTCCCATCCTTGAATCTACACTAAAGGAAAAAATTATTTTATAGTTTTTTCAAGATCTTTTAAGCTATATTGGCCAACTGGAATATCAAATGCTGATTCCATATCATTCTGGCCCACAAAATATAGCTTATTTTCCCAGACACAATGTTATGCATTAGATAAGTAGTATAGAAATGAACTAAAGCCAATGAGTGCCCCTCTATCTCTAAAGGGTAATGTAGTCTTTTCTTCAACACTGATTTGTTATCTGTTAGTTTGAATACTTTACTCATTTATTATATTATTTAAAAAATCTATTAATAAATGAGCAAGGAAAACATTAAACATGTAGACTGGAATATTAAAATAAGAATACCAGACAAGAATGTATCGACAAAATGTCATGGAGAATTATTGCCTAATAATATTATATGTTTGATAATGGGTCCTGATAACTATGGAAAATCTATACTTATGGTAGATAATTTGACATATGCTCAGGGATGGTTGGACTTTGGTACTCTCTATGTGTGTTCAAAAAGTCTGGACCAACCAAAATATATCAATTTAAAGAAAGCTATAGATGTAGCATCAAAATTATTTAATGAACCAATAGCATACTTCTTTCCATCAAATGAAGAAATGGTTGATGTAAATGAATGTCATAAAGAGTCTGTAGTTGTTTTCTATTATATCATACTTGAAAATCAAAATATGGCAAGAGATTACTTTACTTGTGGTAGACACAAAGATATTGATTGTTTTTATTTAGCCCAGACACACTCAAAAGTACTTAAGCAGCTTATAAGGGACGATACCAATTTTCTTTGCATATTCAGACAAAACGATACAATTCTTAAACATATTCATAGAGATTTTGTTGTTGGTAATATGTCAATTAAGAAATTTAGGGAGACTTGTTCAAAATGTTGGAATGATGAATATGGTTTTGTTACAATAGATATGACTCATAAGTTAAATAATGGTAAGTACCATAATAAAATTTAATACTTTTTAAATTCTTAGATTAAAAGTAAGTTTTAGTTTTAATGGACGTGTTTCCATTAAAAACCAACATAATCTGATCTTTTTAAATGTATTGATAATACATAAGTATTTCAATGAACACAAATGTACCTTCGGGTACATTGTAGGCTTTTGGAATTTTAAAATATATCATATCATCAGGGTATACAAAGTTTTATGTGTATCAATTTTTTCCATTAATGGTATAAGTTGATAACACTTTTATTTTTCTGGTATTATTATTTCAACTATAGTTCCATCTCTCATAAAACAATATTCTATTTGATTGTCAAAGTAAAATACTTTTTCTTTTGAACTGTATTTTCCAACTAAAATAATGTTAACCCTGTTTTTCTGATAGTACTCTAAACTGACTGCATCCATCGGTGCAATGGGATCTCCCACATGTCTTATTCTTTTTTGTTCAAATCAATATTATTATCTACTTCCAAATAAGTAAGATAGGCTTTATACAATGATCTTTTATTTCTTGTCAGTGTGACTATAAAGTCGTTGAACTGTGTGTTGGCAACAAAATCATTAGGATTGATCTCAGTAGTTGTATCATTGCCTGTGTGTTCTTTAATTTGATCTTCAATCCAAGAGCTCATTAATGCATTTCCACATATATTCATTGCTTATTAATTGTAAAATAATTTTTGGAAATTTAAAATTATGTGAAAAGTGAGTTAGAACAATCACACACATCTGACCACAAGTTACTTGATTGAAATTATGAATTCTATCATCGTTATAAAAATTTTACTTCTGATATATGCTATTAATTGTCGGGGTAGATTTCCACCAAATGAATCAAAATAATATTTGTTGTTTGCTTTTTTTCCAATAGCATACCCAGTGTGTACCAGAGTGTTGAAATATCGAGATTAACAATCCCACATTCACTATCGAGTGGCATTACCACATCGATCATAAATACACCCTGAAAAATATTAATGTTTAATTTTTTAACCCACTTAACATTCTTCAATCCCTTGCCGTATTTCATCATAGCTTAATTATGTCTGTGTTGTTGTTCCAATTCTTGGTTTTTCTTCTTAGCATTAATTATTGATGTAGCGATAGATGATGCACCACCAGCTAACGCTCCTAGAGCTCTCTCAATGCTGCGAAAATTAAGTGTAAAAATCCACCCTTGTGAACTGTCAGACCAGTTCCAGTTTTCACTTCTTTGGAAATTTTCTTAAGTTGTGTAACTGAAATTGTGATAGTCATCCCTTTGTCCTCCTTTAATTTCTTGTTTTTGTTTTCCAGTTGGTCTTTCATTAGGAAAAAAATAAATATTCAAACCCTCCAACTCATTATTAGGAACTTGAAATACAATGTTTTTTATTTTCATTTATTATAACAAATATTTTTTTCAATTCATTTTGATTCCCCAACCAAGCTTACATTTAATATGCATCACAGATCCAATAACACCAGCCCACAATCTCTCATTGAGATCAGCACCTGAACTTAATCTTTTGAACACTTTCTTTTCTAGTTCTTTGTCAGCTACAGGCCTTTCTGCTAGATCTTTATGATGATGATGATATGCTATATTATGTTCCACTGCAACCACATCTAGTGGATTAATGGGTTTATCACCACGCTCAATTCTTTCCTTTTAGTCTTGTACCCGTACATAAGTACTGACAACCAGGTGCATGCAACTCAAAAGGTAGTGAATTTATTATGTCATTTAGTAACCCTTTTATCTCATGCTCCGACTCCCAAAAAGTATGTGGTATTGTGTTTAACAGTCGTATCAGATATGGTTTACCATTTGGATTATTCACAACAAAGTCACTAAACTTTCTGTTGAGCATATTCATTATTCCAACATTTTAATTGTAATAGTTATCATTCCCAGCATTCTCTTTGTCATAAATGACGAGAAGTCGATCAATAAGCATCCTAATCATCCATCCATATGTATTATTTGGGATAGTCTGTATATTTCTTAATACATTTCCCCTTTTTGATCGAATCATAAATAGGTTTAACAATAATTTTCCATCTATTCCCATTACTCGATGTTGGCGTTTACAATTTTGGATCATTGTTTTGAAAAACTGCATTTGTATCTGCTAGGATATGACTAGTGTTCATAGTCTGTTGCAGTGTAGTCACTTTCTGTTATTTTCTTACTAGTTAGTAGTTTCATCAAACCATCAGTTCCAGTGTATGTCCAGCCTTTTACAGTTAATTTGTCATGGTTGAATGTTACTTCGCTATCACCAATATACAATCTAACTTTATCAGCCTTTTGTCCAAAAACATCGTATTTGCAGTCAATTAAGAAATTGGCTACTTTCTTATCAATAAATGTTGTTTTGTAGTTTGTTAACTGTGAGATATCAGTTTTGAAACACCCCAAAGCTTTGTCATAGCATATATCGTCATCATCAATTCATTTAATGCCATCTTCATAGTGTTCATCGTCATCGTCAATGCGTTCATCGGTGTCTGTTTTACGAAATGGTTTTCTCACAAAAGATGTGTCTGTTGGTGTCTGTGGGTAGTCTAAATTCTTAACAGAAAATGGTACAAGTTCTTTTACTAAGTTCTTTTTCTCATTTGTTACATGTACAATTTTTGTCCCAAATCTTCTATCACATCTATCAATGATTGATCGTGTTTTTTTATTTTTAGCATATTCATCTTGGTGAACTTTTCTACAAATTTTAAACTTTTCAATTAGCTGTCTTCTTCTCTCTATTTTCTTCTCAATTTTTTGTTGTCTCATTTATTATATAAATAAATAAAATGAACAACAATAGCTTAAATGTATACTGTTTCAAATGTACGAAAAATAAACTAAGTTCGTATGTATTTACAAATAAACACAAAGTAAGAATTAAATGTGTTTTTAGACGTTGTTTTACCAATAACTCGATATTCACTGGTGGGGGTATAAAAAAGATATTGTAAATGAAATTCATAAACCAATGCGACAAAACTTCCCCAGAAGAATTGTTCTATCTTTTGGCATCGATGATCTTTGGCAAGCTGATTTAGTTGAGATGAATTGTGGATCTTTAAAGGTATGCACAGAATTAACAAAGGGTGTAAATATATGTTAACCATGATAGATGTTTTTTTTTAAATATGCATGGACAATACCAATCAAAGATAAAACTAGTGAAAATATTACCTTAGCATTTAAAACTATTTTGAATAATCGCAAACCCATACATTTACAAACAGACATAAGGAAAGATTTTTACAATAAATCATTTATGATATTAATGGCCAATAACAACATAACACACTATTCAACATACAGTGAAAAGAAAGCTGGCGCTGTTGAAAGATTTGATAGAACATTGAAGGACAAAATGTGGAAGATATTTAAAGTGTAGGGAAACTATAAGTGGTTGGCTATATTACCTAAATTAATAAGTGAACACAATAACACTGTGCACAGTACAATCGGAATGAAACCCACCAATGTAAATGCAAAGAATGAGAGTTCTATTCTAATCAACATATATGGAGGATAAAGAAAAATGGTTAAACCAAAGTTTGCAATAGGAGATAAAGTTTGTATAAGTAAAAGTAAAAATTTGTTTGAAAAAAGATATACCCCAAATTTGTCCACTGAAGTATTTGAGGTGTGTGAAGTATTGCACACAAACCCTACGACACCCAGAATATAAGATTTAAAAAATGAACTTATTAAAGGTATTTTTTATGAGCCAGAGCTGCTTAAGACCAAATATGATAAAGACTACTTAGTGGAAAATGTTTTGTGAAGAAAAGGAAATGAGCTGTCAATTAAATGGTTAGGTTTTAATAGTAGTCATAATTCTTGGGTTGATAAGAAAAGTGTAGTTGTTTAAGAATTTTTTTTCTATATAATAAATGGATCAACAAAAAAATTGAAAGTTATGAGCATTAGTCGTTTCCACCAAACGACCAAAAATAATAATTTGAATGAATACAACAAGCGTATTGAGTTTGATATGGCAATGCATTTTCACATCCGAATGAAGCTTATGTACACCAACAGTATAAGCTAACTAAAAGAGATACAAATGCAGATTATGAAAAACTTCAACTATTGATCTTTGTGAGAAATTCTTCCCATTCCAGTTCTCAAGAATAGAGATCTCTATAGATGGTTGTATAATCAAAAGTATTGACAACCCTGGCATCACTTCAACAATGATGCATACATTGCTAGGTTTGGAATCAGAATCAGCATACTTCCGAATGTAGGGTATAGAACTAGGTAAATATGTTAGTAAAGATAAACGTAACAAAATTACCTATCTATTAAGATATTTGTCTGGGTTTATGAGAGATTTTAAGGAAATATTCTGGAAAGGTGGGTACAATATCACTTCCATTTGAAATTCTAATGATGATGCTTGTTTTTACAGAAGACCCAAAGAAAGCAGATAGATCTGATGAAGATAATAGACCAGATGCTGCTAAAATTGTTATTGCGAAAATGGAAATTCTGTGGCCAATTGTTGAATACGATCCTATTTATGGAGACGAAATTAAAGCAAAATTATACAAACACCCCAAAATTCCGATTAGTTTTAATTATTGGCAAAGTCTTGAAAAACCAGTACCTCCTACTAATGCAAACTCATTTCAGTTTGATATAAAAGATCAGTTCAATTCAATCCAATTCGATATGTCAGACTTTGTTATTGTTGGTTTTTTGCAAATCAGAAAAGAAAATCCTATGCAATTCACACATGGTTCAATGTTTGACTCTTGTTTTGTCAAAAATATTTCTATTAAGAATGGGCGGAATGATGTGTTTCCCAAGGAGAATTGGAATTTGAACATTGATGATAAAATTTTCTATAAGATGTTCATTGCTTACACTGATTTTAGAAATTCAAAGACTAATTAGATACCGCTTATCGTAATAATGAACTGTGCTTCAACTCTTTGTCATTTATTGGGAGAAGACCATTGTATGTTATTGATTGTTCTTACAGAAAAACTGCTATTGTAAAAGATCGAACTAATCTGAGACTTACAGTTAATTTTAATAAACCAATATCAGTTACAACTATTTGTAATGTGGTACTAGTAAGCCAAAGAACTCTAATTTGTGATGTTAAGGGTGAAAGAATCACCGAACTCCAGTAGTGCGCAAACATGTATGGTTATTTGTTTTCAATGGATGGTTATTTATTAAAAACATTTACTGTTATATAATATTTCATAGTATCACTTTTTCAATTTTGCAGTGCCCCCATGGTAGTGTATTAATACCATCTTTAAGAATAAATCTTTTATCATCTTCGAAACTTAATGCTTTTTTTCTCATCTCAATCATATAGAGTTCATGCTTCTTGCTTTTAATAAGATTCACACTTTTGTACAACACTTTTTTTTTTTTTTTTTTACCAAACAAATGCTTTTTGTAGTCACCAAAACGAATCTCATTTCTGACTACAGTGTTTTTCACACCCTTTGCTCTTTTCTTTACACCACCTTCCACATTTATTGCATACATATTCGATTTCAATCCAATAAATTCTTAAATTATTTTTCCATTACATTCATCTTTTCAATAATCATTTTGTTAACCTATGGTTCACCCTATGGATTATCTTTTCTATAGTCAGAAGTATCAAAATGATCGACCATTTCTTTCATGTCAGTGTAGATGTCTGATGTTTTTATATAATAGATGTATGAATCAGTATCTTGGTAGCACAGTTCAATATTTTTCCCATTACTTTGGTTGCATTATATTATAGTGAAAATCGTACATTAAGACTTTCTATAGATCAAGTATACTCATTCCAACATAAATTGGTTTGTTAAAGCACAGTTTTGTTTTAATCATATGAACTGCAACCAAAGAGTTATTAAATATAGTTCTATCTTTAAAGTTTGGTTTAGCCACAAATTTTTCTATTTGCTTAGAACTTGTGCACAACCTATATATAACTCTGTTTATAATATTTTCCATTGTTTTTCCAAAAACAGAATTGTTCATTAATTTGTAGAAATATTTTTCAAAGTTATTTGTAGACTTTGTTCGCATATTAGTGTTTAGATTAATATAGGACTTAAGCTAATCTGATTAATCAAACTCCATAACTATGAATTTTTTTCAACTTCATTCTGAGAAATAGATATTGCTTAAGATTTACATAGTGTAATATATTTTTCTTTATCATACGGAGTATTTAAGAGTTTGGGTTTTTTTTAACCTTCTGGTGCCAATGGCAGATTTTTGTGGAGATTGTGTAGTTCACGTGGGTATTCCAAATCAACTTCAAATATATAACCTTTTCTAGAATCATTTCATATATTTGTTACATCTATATTTGTATTTCTCCACTTAAACCCACCATAGGGTAAATACTGGCTCATAGCCCATCCATAAAAGTTATTGGCATCCAGATATGTAAGATAAAAAATTTCCTTTGTACTATCATAAGCATTCATGTATTTATTATTTGCTTTAGCATATCGCTTACAACATTGTGAAATTCCACCACGAATACCTTTTTCTATCATCAAAATCATGTCATAATATGTTAATAATTCTAGTTATATTTTAGTATGTTTGAGTATAGTATCCCACGCTAACCCTGGGGCCGTGAAATACCATGCTGGATCTAGCTTATATGTTTTGAGACATACATCTCTAAAATTTTCCATTATGTCAGACAATATCAATACATCAGACTTGTTAGAGAGTTCTTTGTACTCTTTTAGAGATTTTATGTTGAATTTTTCCCACACCTTTCTCGCAAATTCGTAATCTTCGTCTGTAATGTCATCTTATTGACTTTGTTGTAAAATGCATCTTTGGATGGAAGTGATGACTCACAACATTTTTCAGCTCTATCCATGTAGTCATATGGATAAACACATTTTCTTACAACAAAGTTAAGAAGTTCATTGGAAAAATGCTTACACGTTTCTCGGAATTAGCTTCTAGAAAGATTGCTAGGGAGTTTATCGATACTACTATCCATAAATTTAAATGAGTCAATAAATCTAAAATTTACACTTTTACATACATGTTTCGTAAAAGAAATATATTTTTCTGCAGGTGTTGGAAATTAGATCAGTTTTATTTTTTATCGATGCCAAGATATCTTATGAATAAATGTGTGTCATAACAAGATAGATTATGTATAAACACTGGGACAAAACATGGGTTTCTATACGATAAGTTACAATCTCTGTGTGCAGCTCCCCTAAATTTCCCTGTAAGATTATCATGATCTCTCACAGAATCACCATTCAAAGACTTTTCACATATATGACAATGGGTAGCTGTATCATAAACAATTTGTTCTTTCTGAGTTAGTGGAAGCATTGGTTTTTCATTTGTGTATATATCACCAATAGACTTTGCTTCTTCCATTAGCATTTTAACGAATACAGTAGATGCATCAGATCCTTTGTAAGTTACTGGAGGTTTATAGTATCCATTTTCGTATTTTACATAGTAACAGTTGCTAATAGGCTCGTGTTTTTGATATGGTTTCGTGTAGGATTCGTCAAGGTTTGGTTGGCAAGTTTCAATTTTAGTCAACTAACATGCAAAATGAGCATATATCACAAACAGAACTCTCAAAGAATGATTTTGGTTTTTAAATCTTAATATGTCATTTTTCCCTTTAGATGGTAGTTCAACTCTAACACCATCGTGATCTCGGCAGTCTTGTTCGTGAACTTTTAGCTTACTTACAGAGTAGAAATGTTGCAAACATCTATCGCATATATATATATATATATATATATATATATTTTGTGACCATTATTTGTTACTTGTGATGCGATAAGTCTCGAAAGACTTTTTATCCAGCAGTAGTGGTCGTTTGTTTCGTCTATGATATAGAGTAGGTTAATGTGCTTATCCATCTTATTTTTGTTGTTTTTAATGGGGAGATTATATATTACTTAGCACAATCTTTTTCTTTGTATGCGTATACATTAATAGAAATTCCACTTCTTTTCTCAAAGGTTGGTATGCTATCCAATTTCATTGGAAATTCCAAACCCTTAAGTACATCATCAAACTCATGTTCATAAGCTATGTATTTATTTACTCTTTGGGGGTTTCTTTGTACTTGATGCAATGCAGATAGAACAGACCACAAAAAAACATTTTTGATCATTGTTCTTAACATAAATTACCGCCTGCTTAGCTTTGATTTTTTCCGGGAGATCAATATAAGAACTGCCCTTGAATAGTATTTACTTATTTATTCGCACTTCTAGTTTAAATATTCTATTGAGTACCCACTGAGCTCCCTTTGCTTCGAAAGCCCCCATCTCAGCTATGATTTTCTATATGCTGTTGGTATAATATTCTTCCAGTTTACTCGATTTCAGTATAATTTCGTTCTTTGTTTTAAAGGAGCTTTCTACATATTCAATGTTATCACCAATTCCCCTTTTGTACTCAGTGAAGTGTTTCATGTTCACTTTGAGTGATTTTAAATGTTTATTAATTAGTCCTGTGACAGTTTCTTTTACATCGTTTAGGAAATTATTTGGGTGTTTGTATGCATTCACATTCTTTACAGCATAAGTCTTGATCCTACTTTGAAATGCTGTTTCGATTTCTTCTACACTGAATCGGAGTGTGTACTTATGAATTTTACTACTCAAGTGACTTCTTATGAGAGACGGTTTGTAATAGTGACTACACGTTTCACATTTCACTTGTTTCTCTCGTGGGAACTTCTGTTTTGATATTAAATGTTGTGATATATTAAATATTTTCCATGCATTTGTTGGTTCATGTGATTTATTATGTATTGGTGCAAGACCTTAGTACAATCTCCTTTTAAGATAACTTCTTATGAGAGATGATTTGTAAAAGTGATTACAAGTTTCACACTTGACATACTTCTCTTGAGATTTCTTCTTCTTTCTTTTCACAAAAATCTCTTTCTTGAATTTATATTCTTTCCAAATATTACTAGTTGTGTTAGCCTTTTTCATTGTCTTGGTCGTCATCATATTAGATATCAGTTGATTTTTATTTGTGTCCATTTAGTATATACAATATTTTATTTTTTATGTATTCAAATTTCTGAGTCACTTTTTTTTTGCGGTTATGCACAACCGCAACTTTTTACGAGTATTTTTGCTGATGCACTCAAACGTAAAGTTTAACGCAACTTTTTTCTAAAGACTACGATCCAACCAAACGCAACTTTTTAATCCACTTTTTTGCAACTGCTCCTAAAGGCAACTTTTTGAGCCCCTTTTTTGCGTTTGTGCCCAAATCGGCATTTCTATACGCCTGTGCGATTTCATTACCTGTTTTTAAATTCAAGTAGTGTAATTTATATATTACTACCGAAATTACATTCATTTTGTCACGTAATATCGTATTCAACTCTCTTTTCATTCATATCAGAGTTCTTCGAGTAATTTCAAGACATTTCTTCACTAACCTCACAGACGGACTTACGTGTTTTGGGAGAGGTGATTGTACAGTTTTCTACGTGATTTCTAATCCATTTTTTTTGTGGCGTATAATTTAAAGTAATGCAATTTATATATTGCTAGGGAAATTTTGCCTTCGTTGTACGTAGAACTTGTTACTTAATTTTTTTACGACTCCTGGAGACTCGTGTAGTTGTGGTAGTTCGTTATACTTCTCTCGTGTAATTTATATTGATAGCTATAACTCGTTACTTAATTTCTTTTCATAGCTGGCCTACATTTAAAGACTCCTAAATTTATCTTATGTATTACGTCAGCGCTGTAATTCATTTTGAATAATCTTTTACACTTAAGTTATTCTGTTTGTCATTACTAACATATACCGCGTAAATTGTATCTTTCACAGTCCCCTATCTGCCACCACCATCTACGACATCAAAAAAACACTTATGTCACTCTTGCACAAAATTCAACACATATATTCTTATTTCCCAGCACATCATACCTCAGTATAACGCCGGACTTCCTAGTGTGAACATTGCTCCCCTATATACACACCTTCCCCAACACACGACCACCTCAGTACCACGACAGAGCTCCGAGCGTCAACATCTACCAGAGCTGCTCCCCACCGCAAAAATATATATATATATAAAGTGCCCAAAATATACACTTATCAAATATTACACAAAAAAGTTCCATCAATGTAATTTGATCACATTTTATTGATTTAGGATTAAGGTTAAACGAAAAAAATCCATAGGATTAATTTTTTGGTAGGATTAAGATCGGTTTAATCCAATTAATCTGATCAATCAAATCGATAATCCGATTAATCAAAGTGGCCTAGAACCCTCCGGCCCTACTACTCGTGAATATAATAAGAGTGAATTAAATGACTAACCAATACATATATAGTGATAAGGACGTAGTTTAATGTTGTAAATAGTAGCTGTGTATTTTTTATATCATTACAAATAAACTAGAAATTAAATTTAGATATTTTATTTAGGCCTCCATCCCTAATAACTCAGATACGCCCCTCTAGCGATTTGTAACAGTATTTACAACTGTACTTTAATAATAATTTTCTGTGATCAATTTAATGGCATTAGATGCCATGTTAAGTTGTTGGAAGTGTCCCTTATGGCATATATGAGAAAGCTGGTGACCCCAATCACGAAACGTCTGGAAGACACTTCTCAACCTGTTCTCGTGAAGAATAAGTTCGCTAACGATATTCAATCTTACCTTAATAATAGGTGAGCCATTTATATTCGTAGGAAAGTGATACTGCAGCACAGCAAACTTTTGATAGCCTTTCCTCCTTTTTACGATATGGCTAGGGATCCCGGACAGTTTATAATACATTTTTGACACGAATTTCAGTTGATCTCCTGAGAGTACACGAGTTTCGTCGCTTCAATGTGGGCGCTCAGTTTCTGCGATGTTTTATTTATCTAGTATGAAACCAGTCAAAAGGACAATAAATCGTCAACACCGGAAAAAAAAAATTAACCAAGGATCATTCTGTCAGACATTTAATTCTTCAGGTCACCGAGACACTTCAATAGCCATGGCTGTACATTTTCAGAAATACAGAAAATTACTTTAACGAGGTAGTGTTGCGCAATATGTTTACAATTATTTGTAGGGGGAAAAAAAAAGAAGCTTTATGGAGATTTCATATGCTGATTTCTCGGATCTCTCCTTAAAATTCCGCACAAATTTCACTTTGATATTTTAATTTTTGATATCCGTGTTTTGGAAAACAGTTTTCTAACTGTCCTGTTCTGTGATAAAAATCACTTTGCTATAGCGGCCATTCCTGGGTTGCGACGGAAACAACCACCCACTGCCTCAGTTGCACAAACCAACGCGCGTCAGTCACTCACAGAGAGTGGCCATAATTCCTTTCATAAGTGGCATGATAACCTTACTGCCCACTCAAATGAAACACCCGAACATTCTAACTGACCCCGCAATATCCACAATAAAGCATGCTTATCGACAATCCTTCGCCAAATGTATCATTGGCTGCTTCCCGTTAGCCGTGCGTCAGCTCCCACTGTGTCACTTCCTCATGCGGAGTAAGCTACTGACTGCTGCCAACTAACCCCCGTCCTTGGATCGAAGCAATCGAATCGTGCGAATCCCTACTGCTGCCGTACAGTGCTCTTGACCCCGCCATTGTAGGCCGTTCACGGTAAAGTGAGCACTTTTGAAGCCCTAGTTACTTTTTTCCTTCAGTCAATTTATATCCTTCCACCACTAGTTAATGTAAAACCTGCCAAGTGAGTAATAAACACAGTGTATATATTTACCATACCCAAAACCAAAAGTCCGAGGCCACAATGAAATGTATTAATTGGTTATTATGTCTGATGAAACAGCTTCGAAAAGTGCTTTACTGTGAAAAGCCTATAGTCAATGGTATAGGCCGTTCACGGTAAAGTTAGCTCTTTTTGAGGCTCTTGTTAATTTTTCCTTTCCGCCATTTTGACCCGAATACGTCTTTAAATTTGCGACAACGGGAGGCAATCCAGAAAAGCCGATGGTAACAAAATCGAAGCTAAAGCTTGGCATTGGAGCTCCGCAGCTATCGTATATATACATTCTGAATTCAATTACACCACCTCGATTGCCAAAGGATCAAAGAATATGTTACGTTGAGTGAGGACTGCGAAGCATCGTGCGCGGCCGATGTGCAGGGAGGGGCCGGAAGGGAGGGGGGAGAGAGGCCGCAATTTTGAGTTCGTTTCACCGCGTCTCATGAATTCCGCGCAGTATAACTTTTACCTAGAAGCTAGAAGAAGCTACGACACTTGTTTAAGTTTCAATCGACAGCTCTCGTCAAGATCAATATATTGGGTGTATAAAAACATTTGTGTGGCGTGGTTATGGTGAAATTGTATGAGTTTGATGTAAAAAAAATTAATAAAACGTAACTTATTGTCGGCCTATACTCGTCAAAAAGCTAAGTCGAAATACAGAAATCTTATACGGTTGGAAAGGGCATCTCAAAAGTAATCCAGTAATACCCATAAAACCTCGTATGATCGAGCGAAGTGGTGCCGGGAACGCAAAAAGAACATCAAGGCGTCCGAGCGCGTCAGAAAAAAAAAAAAAAACGGCCATATCCCCAACACAGCCACACCCCATATTTTATATTCTCTAATCACCTGTTTAAATAAATATTGACATGTAAGTACATAATAAACTCAGTGTGTATATGTTGCCGCACTCGGAAGTTAACGTCTAAGGGTAAAATTTAATATATTTATTCACAATTATTCTAAATAAGAGTGCTTTGAGAAGTGCTCAATTTATCTTGAATAGCTTATTGAAATGAGGTAGACCAACGTTCGTCCAACGCATGTCCCGTTCAATGCAATTGCCAAAAGTCACATCAGTAGTAACGAACGTGTTTGTTTACATTTTCAACAGACACATCATTTTTTTTTGTAAAAATGACTCACTTGAATGTGGATTGGAGAGACGACGAAAGTGAAGTGAGGTGAGCAAGGAGCAGCATCGGAGTGCAAGGACAGGAGTAGTATAAAATAGTAGGTTCTGGGACAACAGGCGTCAGGCTGGGGACACGGGGACCCAGAAATGCCTCCTAAGGTTATTGTCGACATTCCATTTTTTCCCTCCCCCCACCAAAATTTCCTGAATTTCTCTCCCGCTGACGGTGGCCAACTTGGCAGCCGGTTGGACGCTAATTGTCCTGAATATACATAGGTCATCGACACCAAGATGGCCGCCGGGAATGAATTCTCAATCTTGCAAGGAATTTCTCAATTTCTGCATTGAGCAAACCTTATTCACATTGAGCAAACCTTATTCACATTGGACAAACTGCCGCCGCATTTTGCAAAAGCACTGGCTGCCAATATGGCCGCCTTCGGCGGCGGGAGGGAAATTCGGAAAATTTTGTGGGGAGAAAAGGGAAAAAAATTACTTTTTAACGCGAAATCGGCCATTTTGGACGGGAAAAAGAGAATTTCGACGATACCCTTAAGAGGCATTTTTGAGTCTGTGTCTTCAGCCTGACGCCTGTCGTCCCAGATCCTACTATTTTCTACTATCGACTGGGGAAACGGGGAGATACCCGCCGAAAAGCTGCATCGTCCGGCACGATTCCCACGTTGCGAAGGTCCGGGAACATCCCTGCCGGGAATCGAGCTCGGTTCGCCTTGGTGGGAGGCGGGCAATCTGACCACCATACCATTGTGGCCCCGGCACACTCCAGTCTATTATTGTTGCACTAACCCTTTCAGAGCCACTTTAATTTACGGTGCTGTGGTTACGTCAACTCAACATTGTTTCTTTTCCGCAACAAATGAGCTGTAGGTTTTGTGTTCGGCTACAGCTAAATGAAAGAGTTATAACCTAGACCAATAAGCAATCAGTTAAAGGCTGTTCACGATGAAATTAGCACTTTTGAAATAAACCTCATAAAAAAGTCACTGCTCTACCTGCATATATTTTAACGGGAGGAATGAGTATGTGTCCAGTAAAGTTGGTAACGATGGAGGGGAAAGTAGTTCCATATATTAACGTCGAACAAAAAGTGTTAGGTAACCATTTGTTATCAATTAAATTATTTCTCTCGCTTTATGATTTTCTTAATGCATCGAAGTGTGAAAATGAGCAGATTTGTAAACTATTTACTTTTTTTTTTAAATTTCACAGTTTCACTTGACCGACTCATGAATAAAGTGATGAGGCCCATGGCAATGTTAAATTTACATAAGGTGAAAGAACACCCAACATGTATATAAATAGATCTCAAGCAGGGCTTTCAAAAGTGCTCATTTTACCGTGAACAGCCTCTACCTGTTGATAATATCATTGACTGCCTAGCCTCGCAGTTTACACTACTCGCCTAAAATATCCTTCATGTGCGTTATGTACCAAATCGTGTGCACTGAGTCTGTTAATATAGTTTTTCAACCCATTCATAAAAATCTCTAAGCACTTACTTACACAAACTGAGTTCTTAGCTCAAACCCTATCCTCGTTGTTTTTGAAAGTGCTACTGGCGGAAGAGCAGTTCTATGTTGGAACACTGAGAGATGGCTACCGCGCTGCTTTTATGATCGCTCTACCCCATTGCCCCTCCACGGTCGTTACCGAACGAAGGAGGCCGTGAAGGCGAGGATGAGAGACGCTAGCTGTGGGAGTTCTTGTGCAGGCGCCACTCCTAAAAAATAAGCCCATGAACGTTTCCGTTGTGCGGTTCGCCGAGGTCTTCGTCGGTCAACGGTCCTCTCGGGTAGGGGGTTCGCGATCAAGTCGGGAAGCAGGGTTGGGGGGTGGGGGGGGGGTTGGGAAGGGTCCCTCCTCAGCTGCGACGTATCGTTACGAGAGTAATTACCCGCGCCCTCGCGCTTTAATTGACGCCGTCACGCGTTCTGCACGCGTTCGCCGGGGCCCGGCCGGGAGATACGACGACGTAGCTCCTTCACTGCGACCAGCCACTCAACTGCACTTCTAGGTAGTCGCCGCCGCGCCGGCCAGTGTCCACAGCTGGGCGTTTGACTATGTTCCCCAGCACTGTGATCAATCCATCATTCCTCCTACATAGAGCTATTGACAACGACGACATTTATTACCTGCTTAAGGTTGAATTGAAGCAACTGCCTATGGAGCACAGCATCCGACTATACAACATGAAGAACTCATTAAAAAGTTTGTACAGACACCGAAGAATTGTCAGGAAAGTGCGATTTATGCTATATATGAAAGAAGAATGTACATAGTTTGCAACATTATAAAATATTTCATTAAGATATACTTTTTAAATGTTAAAAATTAATCGATTAAATAGTCTGTATTTTTAACCAAATTTAAGCATATTTCCATTCTGGATGCTTCAGAAAGCAAAATTTGCAAGAAAATCTTCGTCGTGGAATATCGCCATAATGTTTACTATGATTGCATGTAAGCAAATGTTAATAATAATGTAGGAAATGATTTTTATAATTGATTTTATGTGCGTCGATTTGTCACAAACATTTATGGCTGAAAATGACGTAAATAAAGTTAATTATAAAATTGAAATGATGTATTATTACCATAATGTTGGTATACATGACCACAGTAAATATTATGACGATATTCGCTTTCGAATATTTATTGTAAATTCGGTTTTACCGAGGATCAAACGTAAATGCACTTAAGTTTTGTTAAAAATGCAGACTATTTTAATCAATTACTTTTTTACATTTAAAAAATATTTTTTAGTAAAATATTTATAATGTTGCAAATTATAT
This sequence comes from Dryococelus australis, assembly GCA_029891345.1. Lineage (NCBI taxonomy): Eukaryota > Metazoa > Arthropoda > Insecta > Phasmatodea > Phasmatidae > Dryococelus > Dryococelus australis. Next base: position 41,720,615 of record CM056998.1, read on the forward strand.
ACATTTTCTTTCATATACAGCATAAATCGCACTTTTCTGACAATTTTTATGGTGCCTGCATTACTTTTTTTGTGTGTTCTTCATGTTGTATAGTCGGGTGCCGTGCTCCATAGGCAGTTGCTTTACTTCAACCTTAAGGTATAAGTAGAGCGACTTTCAACGAAGCACTGCACCGGTTCAGAACTAAGAGTATATCCTTTTCACAGTTTCTTCACAGTTCTTAAATGAAACCTTTGAAAAATAATCCCGTGCATGACATTTTTTGTTTCCCAAATGTGTCATGTACCAAAAGCATTTTATACTTCTATTAACATTGACGTATCTTATCTTTTGGGTAAACTCGACTTTTGCTTATATTTTGTTAACAAATTTTAATATTTCATTTAAAATTAATTTGAATAAAATTAGAGAGAAAATAGGTGTGCTGATAATGCTTAGTAAGAAATAGTTCTTATGCAAAATAGCATTAAACTGAGTGCGCAAGAATGCGGTGCATGGTCCCTTTGGTGTAATTTTTTTATCATAGTTAAACTTTGTTTGCGCGAGGCAGAAGAATAGCCTGAAAAGTTGGCAGTAATATATACGCAACCAAAATAGTTAGAAAAAAGAACGGGTTATGTTACGTGCGTGATAAGAAACTATATATTTTGTAACACAAAATATTTTTTTTTTTGCTAAAATTTACTTATTTAAGAATCTTTAAAAATCAAATAACATTATTTTTTTTTTCAAAACAATTCTGGATGCTTTAGGAAGCACATTATGTAAGAGACTTCAAGCAAGGAGATCATAGTACATGGTTGTATGTAAGAAAATCCTGGTACTGATTTAAAACTATTTTTAATACTTTATTTTATGGATGTTTATTTCAGTTATAAAAATTATAACTTTCGTAGCAGAAATGAATGTGCATAAAATCGATTACTTAACATATTTGTAAAAATTATTACTAAATTTTATTCCACACAACTAACTAGAGAGGAGATAGATTTATTTAGATATTTATTTGCAAAATATGGCTTTTAAAGCATTCAGATCTGAAATACGCTACATTTAGACAAAAATAAACTCTTATTAAACAATTTTTAAAACTTAAATAAGTAAATTCCAACAAAATATTTTACAGCATTACAAAATGTACACATTTTGGTAATTTTGGTTGTGGTGTTGTACTTTTAATGAGTTCTGCATCTTGTACAGCCGGGTGAAGTTCTCCATTTGAAGCCGCAGTACCTCTACCTCAATACAAAATAAGGCGAAGTGAGTAACATCACTTAGAGCAGGATTGTTTTGCCTTGTAGTTACAATTTTTTTTATTTTCAACTTGATAACGAGAAAGGATATAAAAAAATGCATTATAATCACTTTTAAAGAACATATTTTAACGTTTCATAAGAAAAAAAAGATAATTATTTCAATCATATGAATAGTTGTGCAAATAACGACGTCAAAGGAAACTTATACGACCGCCATTTAATGGCCATCCAATGCCATTTCAACACTCCTCTAATGGGAGGTGTGGGAGCAAAAACCAACTGATATATCGTCACGGAACTGCTTACTGCTATCTGCTCGACAGGACATAAATGAATTTACGATTATTGGGAACTGGCTCACTGACCCAGAGTGTAAGATACTGCGCAGGTACCTATAGTTGGAAACGCTTCGCGTAACGTATTAGATTCGTAGACAATTTCCCCCCTGCCTTTTTCTTCATTTCAATCGTCGTTTTGTTTTCCGAGAAGCCATAGGAATGTTACTCCCCATGGGTGGCCTGCTGCAGCACAGGTATAGGCTATCCACGGTAAAGTGAACACTTTTTAAAGCCCTCCCAATAGGCATTAACCACTAATAAATATGTTTTATTGCAGCCTCGAACGTCAACTTTCGCGAGTTGTGGAATGTATACATTGTGTTCGTTAGTCGCATGGCTGTGTTTTATATTAAAAAATTTCCGAACGACAGAAATTGAGACGAAGGAAAAATTTAGCAGGGCCTTAAAAAGTGCTCACTTTACCGTGAATAGCCTATACCATCAGTTATTCCAGATATATAGTAACTGCTCTCCTATAAGTACACAACCGCTCAGGTGAAAAGTTGATTTAATCCTATAACTTTGTGTGTATATATATGTGTGTGTGTATGTATATACAGGATGTAAACGATATGTGTTTACAACCGTACACAGCAGTGTACAGGGCTCCGAGACGAGCAATTTGATGTAGGACACTTGTGGTCCATAGGGTCGGGAAATTACCGTAAAAGCGCTTGACAAATGTGTACTAAGCCATGTGCAGCACGCCGCGGTGGGCCCGGCCTTAATCGACCTGCTGGTCAACTGAAGCTAGTTTGTACAGTGGTCAAATCGGGCAGGAAACGTTTAGTAA